>JAGPOW010001327.1:6660102-6670348 GCA_030014935.1 Caiman crocodilus | reverse complement strand
TTATTACTCTTTGCCAGGGTCTTATTGGATGGGTTTTGTGAGTTCTCATATCTTTGACCAATGGATGAACCCTCAGTGGAATGCTGCTCATCAGTGAGGCAGCACCTTCTTGCTTTTAACTTAGAGACAGAGCAAACTTTGCTCTCTGATTGTGATGTAGAAAAGGTTTCAGGCCCTTTCACTTGATAGTGGCATGGGCACTTTTTACTGGGTTGTGACACACCTCTGTCCTGCAAGCCCCAGCTAAGATCTGGGGCCAGAGAGGACAGTTAAACTCACCTTCCCCAGAGTAGGAGCTGCCCTGCTGACTTAAGTAGTGCTGCCTGCAACTATGGACTACAAATCCCAGAAGCAACTAGAAGCAGGAAGAAGTGAGCAATGCTGTGGAGTCCTGCTGCTCAACTACAAATCCCAGAGACCTTAGAGGCAGCAGGAAGAGGAAGCAAATGTGCATCCTAGGTTGTGTTAATAATTTTTATAGCTTTTAGAGAAACCTATTCTTGTTCAAGCTTTTATGAATTAAGAGCTACAACCTCCTCTCCCCAACCCAACAACCTCCTCTCCCCAACCCAGGCAGAATATAGGCTGGGGCCTGGCCATGTCCCCTCTGTTCCAGCAGGGAGTGTGAATAGACTTGGGGTGGCTGGCAGAAAAGTTTTAATGCACTGCCTTCTCCAACCCAGCTTCTTGCCTAAGTCCCTGTAGGCATGTGGCTGCCTTTCCTGAATCAAAATGAATGCGTGTTCATTTGCTTATCAGTTCAAACTCTGCAGCTGAGACTAACTTTCAAAGAATGAATCAATTCGCCTCTGGCTTTTTGACCGTCTGTAGTTAACCTTCAAAACAGAGCAATGGACAATACCCAAAATAACCTTTCTTTACAAAGCGGATTAAAACTTTTTGTTTTGATGTCATTCTGTTTTAGATTTGGGGGTGCAGTTTTAAAGGGCACACAGTAACAGCCATTTTCTATTTATTTAAAACCTTTGAAGACTGAGGGACAGTTGTGGCTGTACCCACATTACCAGCTTCTCTGGGTAGAGATTATTCATAGTGCTTAGGGTCACAAGGGACCTAAACAGATCATCAGGTCCGACCCCTTGTCCCAGGCAGGAACAAGTGCTGCGGTCATAACACCTCAGCCAAATATTTATCCAGCCCCCTCTTGAAGACCCTCAAGGTAGGAGAGAGTACCACCTCCCTTGGGAGCCCATTCCAGAGCCTGGCAGCCCTAACTGTAAAGTAATGTTTCCTGATGTCCAGCCTGAACCTTCCCTCTAACAATTTGTGGCCGTTATTCCTAGTAACCCTGGGTGGTGCCTAGGGGAACAGAGCCTCACCCAATTTCTGCTGGTCCCCCCCTGGTGAGTTTGTAAATGGCCATCAGGTCCCCTCCCAGCTTTCTCGTGTGGAGGCTGAATAGATTCGGGCCCTTTAGCCTCTCTTCATAGGACCTGACCTGCTGCCCTTTAAGCATGCGTGTGGCCTTCCTCTGGACCCTCTCAATGCTAGTCACATCTCTCCTGAAGTGCGGCGCCCAGAATTGGATGCAGCGCTCCAACTGTGGCCTGACCAGTACCGCACAGAGGGGAAGGATCACCTCCCTGGACCTGCTTGTGATGCATTTGTAGATGCACGACAAGGTGCAGTTAGCCTTACTGACCGCTTCCTCACATTGGTGTCTCATGTTCATCCTGAAGTAAACAATGACTCCAAGATCCCTTTTGGCCACTGTGTTGTTGAGAAGGGTGTTCCCCAGCCTATAGGTGTGTTGCTGGTTCCTTCTCCCTCAATGTAGCACCTTGCACTTGTCTGCATTGAATTCCACTCGATTCCCATCTGCCCACCTCTGTAACTTGTCTAGATCTAGTTGGATTCTGTTCCTCCCCCCCAGCGTGCCCACCTCGCCCCATATCTTGGTGTCGTCAGTGGATTTGGACAGCGTGCTTTCCACATCCAGATCGCTGATAAAGATGTTGAACAGTGCAGGCCCCAGGACCTAGAGGACTCCACTGCCCACATCCCTCCAGGTCAAAAATGACCCATTCACCACCACTCTCTGGGTGCGACCTCTAGCCAATGTGCCACCTATCTGACTGTGTAAGCATCAGTGCTGCAGTTACCTAGTTTTTTTAAGAGCATGTGGTGAGAGACAGAGTCAAAGGCCTTCTTAAAGTCCAGGAAGACAACATCCACCTCAATGTCCTCATCCAGGGACTTTGTGACCTGATCATAAAAGGAAACCAGATTAGTCAGGCAGGATCTGCCCTCAGTGAACCCATGTTGCTTGCCCCTGAGCATTACCTCCCCTGCTGAGCCCTTGCAGATGTGTTCCTTGATAATTTTCTCAAAGATCTTCCCAAGGACCAAGGTAAGACTGACTGGCCTATAAGTGCTGGGGTCCTCTTTTCTCCCCTTCTTGTAAATGGGAACCACACATTGGCCCTTTTCCAATCCCCTGGTACCTGGCCAGAGCCCCATGAGTGCTCATAAAGCCATGCCAGGGGCCCTGCTATGACCCCCACCAATTCCCTCAGCAACCTTGGGTGAAGAGCATCTGGACCTGCTGATTTAAACACATCCAGCCCCTCCACAAGTTCCCTAACTAAGTCATCCCTGACCTTAGGCATGGCTTTGCCTCCCCTGGGCCTATCCATAATCCTAGTAGGGAAAATGTCCTGGTCCCTGTTCAGAAATATGGAGGCAAAGAATTAATTAAAGAGGTCAGCTTTTTCATTTGCTGCAATCACCAGATTGCCAAGCCTGTCCTTTAGGATCCCCACGTTACCTTCTGGGAGCCGCCTTCTTCAACGGAGCCTTCTTCTTACTCCCTATGTATTTGAAAAATGACTTTTTGTTATCCCTAATTCTGGTCGCTAGCACTAGCTCCATCTCTGCCTTGGCCTTCCCAACAGCCTCCCTGCAGTCATGAGCAATGGAGGTGTAATCCTCCTTGGTGATGGCCCCTTGCTTCCATGCCTCCTTTTTTGCCCCCAGGCATTCCTGGATGCTTTTGCTAAGCCATGAGGCTTTTTAGCACTCCTGCCCACCTTGGTGCGCATTGGGACTGACTCCCTTTGAGCTCAGAGGATCATCTCCTTGAGGAACAACCGTCCGTCTTAGACTCCCATCTCATTGAAGCTCCAAGACCTCAATGCCTCTCCTACTAATCTTCTTAGCTCATTGAAGTTGGCTCTCCTGAAGTCAAGGACTATTGCCTTACTGCTTGCTTTCAACACCCTGTGCTGGACAGTAAATTCCAGCATGCAATGATCACTGTTGCCCAGGTGGTTGAGTACCCGCAAACCCCCCCACCAGGTCATTGCCTGTGGCAAGGACCAAGTCCAGCCAGGGATTTCCCCTGATGGGACTCTGCACCTACTGGGTTAGGTGGAGGTCCTGTATCCCAGCTAGGAACCTACATGAGTGGTCAGACCTGGCTGACTGCTCCTCCCAGCAGATACCTGGGTAGTTTAGGCCACCCATGACAACCACATCTCTTGTCCTTACAGCCCCCATGAGCTGACCTGAGAATTCCAGGTCCAGCTCGTCCCGCTGGTGAGGCGGTCTGTAGTAGACACCCACTAGCAAGTCCCTTTCCCCATGACCCCCTTGCATTCTTACCCAGAGTGCCTCAGTTTTCCCTTCCTTTGACCCCATCCTGATCATCAAGGACGTATATTGCTCTTTAACATAAAGCGCTATACCTCCCACCTTTTTTTTCCTAATCTATCCTGTCTATACAACCTATAGCTCTCAACATCTACTGCCCAGTCATGGGTAGAATCCCACCAGGTCTCCATGAGCCCCACCAAGTCTGGGTTTTTGCTAGCTAGTAGGAGGGTGAGTTTCTCCTGTTTATTCCCCATGCTTCGAGCACTTGTGCAGAGGCATTTGAGGCCTCCTGTGGGTGCACGTGCTGCCCCCTTGTTCCTAAGCCTGCCCTGGTCCATCACTTACCTAGCTACTACCTGTGCACGTCACGTAGCTTGACAGTGAAGTGTCCTCATGTTCCTCTGTGACCCCGTCCCCGTCCCCATCCCCCAGTGAACCTAGTTTAAAGCTCACTGAATAAGATAAGCCAACCTGGAAAAACAAACACGCTTACCTTTTAGGGAGAGATGAAGCCCATTCTGCCTGAGTTTGTCCTCTGTGTGGAAATGTGGGTCATGGTCCAAGAACCCAAGGCTCGCCTAGTAACACCAACTCCGAAGCTGCCTACTGGCTGACCTCATCGATGCATGCCTCGTGGTGCCATCCATGTCTGCTCACTGGAAGAATAGAAGAGAAAACCACCTGCGCCCCCATCTCCTTGAGCTTGCCCCCCAGAGCCTTGTAGTCTCTCATGATGCAATCCTAGCTGCTCCTGGCCACGTCATTTGTTCCCACATGCATGAGGACATTGGCTATTATATTGCCCTATCTGTAGGCTATTATATTGCCCTAGAATGAATTAAAATGGCATTTATGTTTCAGGGAAGTCATGAAATACCCATAGAGCAAATAGGATTAAATTTAGACTCTGAAGGTAAGGTCTTTTTACCTAGCACCACTGGCAAAGGGTATAGAGCAAGCTTGTACTCTATTGTCCTCTACTGCATGGAATATGTACAGCTTGCCCAAGTATGTAATGGCTGTTGCAGGTTGAGCCAGCTGGAGGACATGGATCTACACATTAAACTTGTGATATTCATGTTTCTTGTTTCTAACCTCCTCAGGCTTTTATTTTTCTCACAGCATGCCCCAGAGAAACAGAGATACTACCTTTCTCCCTCCTGTGCTTTCACACATACTTCTGTATGGTGTAGAGGAAGTCAAGGACTCCTTCACAAGTCTTTTCAGAATAAGGGTTTCCTTGACCAAATACATCCTTTCCGTCCCTAGAGTACCAATGGCTGCATTCCAGGGTGTGCTGGTAAACATTTTTCTGCATATAAGGTGCCACACAAATTCTAATACAAGGCCAATGTCTGAAAGCCTATCATTCCTATTGACCTTAATGACATAGGAGAAGTGCTAGGCATTATTTGGGAACTGCCTATCAGCTAGTTGCTCTATTAGTGCCTGAGAAATGGTCTGTTTGTTTCAAATTGGAGAGGTCTACTCTTTCTTGACGGACTCTTCATAGTCAGCTTTTAAATTACCATGGAGTTGCTGTGTTGATGCATCTATAGGCTATTATAAGGTGATGCTGAGCAGATGCTGGTGATCCTGGAGATCTGCCCAGAAAATGAGCAATAACTTAAGGTATCTGTATGCACCCAAGCCATTCCTTAGATTAGGTGGAATGTCGCTGTTTATGCTAAATAGCCCAGGTTCCATCACCATGGATGGAATCCAAGATTTCTCTGTCTAATGTAGCCCTTATTCAATATGCTTAGCCCTTGCTTAATTAGGCAAAACTATTTAGAGCATATTCAAAGTTTGTTGTCAAAACAGTTTTGGATGACTAATAACTTTATAGCCAAAATGAAAATTTCCACAGAAAACTTACATTTTGATTGTGAGAAATGGAAACTGAAACTCACATGATTTTGGTTTAAAATGGTCATTCAGGGGTAATTTTTTTCAAATGCAGTTTTTGGTTAACAAATCTGAAAGTAGACTTTGAAAAACGATTATTGCACCAAAACCTGAACCATTCTACTAGCAATTTTCAGGAAAAAAATAAATGGCACTTAAAATTTTTGGAAAAAAAAATATTTTCCAAAAATTTACAGCAACAATGACTTGATATTTTCAACTACTTTAGCTTCAATTGACTTCAATGATAATTCTGCACTAAAAGATTTAAGAATCTGGCTCTTTAGATTCATCTTAACATTAAAGTAAGGCAGAAAGATCATTCAATTCCATTTTTACTTGGGTTTTGCTCACATGACCCACCTTTCCAGCCAAACGTCCTCAGATAGGAGACGCTGATCTAAGCTGAGTTTCTTTTCCAACCTCTTGCTTAATGTCTGTCCATCTTAGGTAGGCCACATCATGTCAACAGGCCCAATCTCATACCCAGCCTGATCATGAAAGAAAGAGTCCATAAGGGATGCTGCCCTCGTTCCACCCATTTTTGGGGTGATGCATTTAGTGAAAGTCTGTCTAGTTGTCCTGGTAGAAATTAGAAATCCCAAAGTGAACAGATAATTGTCCTGTACATTTGTCAATGTTTCTGGTTTTCAAGGTAAAATAGTGCAGACCTCCCAGGCTAATTAGAGTGATTTCTGTTATTGATGGACTCTCAGTGTGCCTTTACACATGATGTTCGTCTGCATACTCTCCCGCCAAGCTAAAGGCCTCATTACACTCAGCACTGCACATGCCAAAGTAAGGCAGAGTCCCCACTGCACTAAATTTGCAGACAGCGTAAGGAGTATTACCCCATGTAAGAACCAGATCAAGAGATTAATTTACCTGTCCCAGATATTCTCTGGCACCCAGGTATCCTGAGTTGCATTCCAGCTTCTTAAATCACAAATCCATTTGCCACGTGCTTACTAGGTTGCTGACTCCTTAGGGAAAACAGCATGCCCTGGAGAAACAGAGATGCTACCCTTCACTAGTATACTGCATAAGCAGCATGAGTCCCTTCCCTCTGCGTCAGCATGTTGAGAGCTGCCAGTGCAGAGCTCATTCTACAGCACCTCTTCACCTCATTAGCACACAGCTAGGGCCTGAGCCACCAGATTTGTTCAGTAATTGGCTCCTAATTTGCTGTTTACTGAAGTCATTTTTTTGCCAATTAGCTGGAAAAGGAAGTGAAGGGAAGCAGGGGGAGGTGGATGGAGCTCTTATGAGACCTTGTGAAAAAGTAGATGCTTGATGTTGGGAGACAGAGTGTTTTCTGTTGCAGAACATGGGGAGGAGGAGATGTCATTCAGAGACCAAGCTGAGTACATCTTCTTTCTTTGCATGGCAACTTGAAAAAGCAACATTAAAGGTCAACATTGAAGTTTGTCATTCACTGAATGGCTTCTACTGACACAGAATGAGTAAGTCTGTTCCTTTGGAGAAGAACCTTATATGGAAATGGATTATTAGACACTCCAGTTTGTATGTCTTCCACAGTCCTATATGTATCCCTCCTTCATAACCAATCATGTACCAGATGAATCCAGCACTTCCGTGAGGTACTGACAGAACTAGCTGTGATCTATATCTTACTTGGCATGGTGAAGCCAGATGTTTGCTACAAAGGATCTGGAATCTCATTAGATCTTAATTCTCAAGCCTTCTGTTTCCCTACAAACATTGCCATTTGTTTTCTGGTGATTACCCAAGTGTTTTGAGAGCTTTATACACTAGCCAGAAGTGTTTCCTGGCCTTAAGACTGGAGCTCTTCATAGATAGGCAAGTTTGAGTTTATTGTCACAGTCATATTTAAAACCAACTGCTTGGGAAGGTCAGTAGCATTTCTACTCAGGCAGTACTGAGGGGGTCAATTGACTTCATGGCTCATTATAATCTACCTAATTCCTGCTAATCTCTCTTTATAGATGTTAATGACCCTTTTTCTTTTTTAGTAGTCTGGATGTTCCATTAATTAAATTATCCTTCCTTCTGCGCTTTTGCTTTTTTAGCCATTCCTGGTAATATCTCTCTTCTATTTCACAGCTCTGCTGACTGTTTTTCAGTTCTAGCTAAAAACCTTAATTCAGTCATGGTAATTTTAACTCTGGTGTACATTAACTCAGGCGCGGCAATGAGTAACAGCTAAGTGTTGGATGCACTGTCAAGATGCTGAAGAATAGGAAATGTATACTTAACCATAATGATTACAGGACTAATACAACAGTATCTTTTGACTATTTTTGCCTAGTTCACTGTGAGGTTTTTTTAATTTAATATATAATTACCAAATTAGTGCATATTACAGTAAAGTTGTACTTAGTTTTGCCTCTATTTGAAACTGAAGAATACATATCTGGAACTCTAGCCTATTGGTAAATCTAGTTTCTCTTTAACTGGAGAAAATATGTTGTGTGGATGCACCATTAGTTTGCACCCTGTCCCTTTCCAAAATCCTACATTCACCCATGATTACATATCAACAATGTGAACTACCTACCCAGAGTGGTATATTACTAGTTGCTGAGAAGACAGGAGCCAAGAGGCACATCCCCACAAGCATGCACATGCAGGGGTATGTGTTCCCCGTGGGACAAATAGCAGCTGCACATTTGTGCTGCTGCTATTTGTCTTAGGGCATGCCCTGGCACGTGTGCTCTGGCACGCAGCAAATTGTCGTAGGTGGGGTAGGAGGGCTGGGGCCAAGATCTAGGCTGACCCCAGAAGCCTTACCTGGGGTCCTGGGGCCCTCCTGGGGCAGCAGCAGTGCCAAGCAGACTGCTTAAAGCCTAGCCAAAAACTAGAGCGTGGCTCTGGCTAAGCCGGCTACGTTTCTAGTGGCACATGCTGCCATGTGCATCACATCACTTTTTTTTTTTTAAGAGGTATTTTTTTGACACTGGGATCTCCTGGTATCAAATCCTCCTCCCCCCTCCCGCACTGCTAGTTAGTAGGGGTGTGTGAAGTGGGCCCTATTCAGTTTGGATTCAGATTCAGCCCGAATCAGGGGCAGTGATTCATAGATTTCTGGAGTTGGAAGGGACCTGGTAGATCATCAGGTCTGACCCCTTGCTCCAGGCAGGAAAGACCACTGCGGTTAAGTGACCCCAGCCAGATGCCTGTCTAATCTCTTGGACACCTCCAAGGTAGGGGAAAGCACCACCTCCCTTGGAAGCCCATTCCATATTTTGGCAACCCTTACTGTAAAGAATTTCTTCCTTACGTTCAATCTAAATCTATTCTTCAGTTTGTGGCCATTATTTCTGGTAACCCCAAGGGACGCCCTGGTAAACAGAGTGTCCCCTATTCCCTGCTTACCCCCCCCCGATGAGTTTGTAGGAAGCCACAAGATCGTTTCTCAGCCTTCTCTTGCGGAGGCTGAAGAGATTCAGGTCCCTCAGCCTGTCTTCATAGGGTCTTACCTGGAGGCCCTCAATCATACGAGTAGCCCTCCTCTGAACCTCTCAAGGTTGTCCACATCCCTCTTGAAGTGCAGTACCCAAAACTGGACGCAGTACTCCAACTGTGGCCTCACCAATGCTGTGTAGAGGGGAATTATCACTTCCCTAGACCTGCTTGTGATGCACCTGCTGACGCAAGACAGAGTGCGGTTAGCCTTGCTTATTATCTCGTCACGCTGGCGACCCATGTTCATTTTTGCGTCAATCAGGACTCTGTGATATCTTTCCACTGTTGTGGTACTCAGAATGGTACCCCCTGGTCTATCGATGCGTTGGAGATTTTCTCCCCGGCTGCAGCACCTTGCATTTATCCTTGTTAAATTGCATCCTATTCTGATCTGCCCACTTCCCCAGTGTATCCAGATCTGCCTGGATTTGCTCCCTGCCCTCCAGTGTGTATACTTTACTATACTCCATAGTTTAACACCTTCATCCAAATCACTGATGACAATATTAAACAGTACTGGTCCAGGGACAGAGCCTTGGACCACTGCCCACATCCCTCTAGGGAGAAACCAACCCATCCACCACCACTCTCTGGTTGCGTCCCATAAGCCAGTTTTTCACCCACCTTACTGTGGAAAAAATCCACATCGCAACTACTCAGTTTGCTTGTAAGAATTGGGTGTGACACTGTATCAAAAATCTTTTTAAAATCCAGGTAAATAATATCTACTTCCACTTCTGCATCTAAGCACTTTATGACCTGGTCATTAAAAGAGACCAGGTTAGTCAGGCAGGATCTGCCTGCTATAAACCTATGCTGTTAAGGGGCAACCCCTTAACATTGTGTTACCCGCTGGCCCCCTGCAAATGTGATCCTTTATGATTTTTTCTAAGGTCTTGCCAAGACTAAAGGTGAGGCTAACTGGCCTATAATTACCCAGGTCATCCTTCCACCTCTTCTTGAAAATAGGGACCATGTTGGCCCTTTTCTAGTCCTCTGGGACCTGTCCTAAGTGCCACGAGTACTCAAACAGTTGTGCCAGTGGTTCTGCTATGTGTCATCGGCCGATTCCTTTAGTACCCCTGGATGAAGATCGTTGAGTTCTGCTGACTTAAATACATCCAACCGTTTCAAGTGTCTCTTCACTAGGTCACTGCTAACTGATGGTGGATTGGTTTTACTCTCACTCCAGACTAAAGACTCATTGGGAGGTGCATTTGTATCTGTGTCCAGGAAAACAGAAGCAAAGAAATTATTAAAGAGCTCCGTTTTTTCC
>JAGPOW010001327.1:6631770-6646901 GCA_030014935.1 Caiman crocodilus | reverse complement strand
TCTCTTTGGGTCAGTATATTTGGTAGTGAGATGAAACTCTTAAGGAAGGGAAAGAGGCCACACAAATGATGAACTGTGAAGGGAGTGATGGATTGGTAGGTGTGTTGCCAGTAGGGCCAGGGAAGTGATTATTCCCCTGTATTCAGCACTGATGAGGCCACATCTGGAGTACTGTGTTCAGTTTTGGGCTGCTCACTACAGACAGGATGTGGACAAATTGGAGAGAGTCCAGGGGACTGCAACAAAAATGGTGGAGGGGCTGAGGCACATGATTTAACCCCAGTTCCCTCAGCCTCTCTGCATATTTAGCCTAAAGAAAAGAAGACAGAGAGGGGATTCAATTGCAGGCTTCAGCTACCCAAAGTGGGGTTCCAAAGAGGATGGAGCTAGACTGATCTCAGTGGAAGACAGAGGGGATAAAAATAGTAGCCTTCAACTACAGAAGCGGAGTTCCAAATGAGATGGAGCTAGACTTTTCTCAGTGCTGGCAGATTACAGAACAAGGAGCAACAGTCTCAAGTTGCAGCAAAGGAAGTTTAGGTTAGCTATCAGGAAGAATTTTCTGACTAGGAGGGTAGTAAAATACTGGATCAGGTTACTCAGAGAGGTGGATCATTGCAGGTTTTTAAGACCTGGCTGAACAAAGCTTTGGCTGGGATGATTTAGTTGGGGGTGGTCCTGCTTTGAGCAGGGGATTGGACTAGATGACCTCCTGTGGTCCCTTCCAATGCTCATTTTCTATGATTCTGTGATCTCTTGAAACTGAAATAGGATTGGAACACTATATATGCCTGTACTTTGTATGAGGGAAAGTCTGTGAAGTGGCACTGAAGTATTTTTATAAGACAGAGTATCACTATG
Organism: Caiman crocodilus; assembly: GCA_030014935.1. NCBI lineage: Eukaryota > Metazoa > Chordata > Crocodylia > Alligatoridae > Caiman > Caiman crocodilus. The sequence continues at coordinate 6,646,040 of JAGPOW010001327.1, read as the reverse complement.
CGGATAGGAAAGATGAGCAGGGTGGGAGGCACTGGAGGAAAACCAAAGCCAGATGTTGTCAGTTTGTCAGTATCCAACTGAATGATGAGAATCTAGGAATGGGGGAAATGTCAGGAGGTGCTGTGTCCTGTCTGCACTGTGGGAGCAGTCCCTGCACTCCTGCCACCTACAGGTTTTGCTCTCTCTTCCAATTTTCCAACTAGGAATCTTATCTTTAGCATTCTCTCTTTGGCTTATTAGGTGGCTCCTGGCTCAACATGGCTGCTCTTCCATCTACAGAACTTGTGCAGAGCCTCAAAACACACTTCTCCTCTTCTTCTGAGCCCATACTGGACTTCAAGACAGATGTAACTGCAGGACTTACAGGTAGGAATGAGCTAGTTCAGGATGATATGCCATTTGGGATGGGCACATAAGGACAAGTGCAGATCCTTTCTAATTTCCCAGGTCCCACTGCTATAGGAAACATGATTCACAGGGTATTAGTGGAAGCCCCTACAGATCTGGAGCCAACTGCACCTGTAGCAAAGTTCTTGGTTTTATTATTAGTATTAGCAATTATCTTTCTTAGTAGCTAATTAGCTAGCAGGAATAGTCTTGCTGGTATTATGGTGCTACCTGGGAGCCTTAATGAAACTCCGGGACCTGCTACGGTATGTGCTATATAAATTCTAATATTATAAAAGCTTTAATCAGTCTGTCTGCCTATCTGTCAGTCCATAACACTTCATTCGCACTCTGATTGGCTGACTGAAACAACCAGTCAGAGTGCGAATACAGCGCTTGGACAGGAGGTGGTGGCACATCAGAGTGTTGCCATGATGGCAGGGATGCAGGGAATGGAGGCAGCGGCCCCTGGAGGTAGCAGCAATGAAGCAGATGGAATGGCGGGGAGAGGCCAGCAGTAGAGGGGTGAGTCCCAGATGCACATCCCACCGTACACGTTTACCCACACCTCCCCTCACACTGCCATACATGCAGACCTCCACACCCACCCCCAGCCACCCTCCCCCCACACACAGCCCCCCACACCCCACAGATCCACCCCCACACCCATCCACCCTACACATACCCATATCTTCCCCTACACCCCAGACACTCTCCCAAACCTATACCCACCCCCCATATATGTATATGTATGAGTCAGACTTCCTTTTAAGATATTGTGTAATCATCTCTATGTACAGTACACAAACACCTGGAAATCAGGATAAAAATATTATTTGAAGTCAGTTAATGAATGTTGTAGGTGTTTAATATTTAGAATATGCTTTGGTATTTTTCTGGTTCTGAGATGGCAAAACCCCTTGCTGAAAGGAGTATTTATGGAGGCAAAGGATGGGACTCCTGGTGGCAAAGGTTGGGGGTTACGGGGTGGGACTTCCAGTGCCAAGATGGCAACCAGGAGGCAGGGCACTTGTCAAGGACCAGGTGTGGGAGTGGGCCAGATCTCAAAGTGACTCACCCACTTGCCTAGGGCAGTCCCTGACTTGCCTGCCATGAGTTGATTGTCATCTTGAGGGGAGGCTGTCCATTCCTTGCCCCAATGCCAGGGAGTGCTATCCATGGCTCCAAACCTTCCCTATACTGGGGCCCATGTCTCGCAGGTGACAATTTGATTACAATTGCTCCCCAGTCTGAGACCAGAGCAAACTCAGTTCATAGTTAGGCTCCATTCATTCTGCCCCCACTCTCACAGGAGACCTCTTGCACTTCAGCCCCCTCTCACAGGGCCCTCTGGCATACCGCCTATTATTGGGCCACACTCCACTGCCCTTGCTCTTCTTTAGTGGTCCCTCTTGGGCCATCAGGCTTTGCTACTTGCATGCTGGCCCTACCATGCAGTCCTTTGGTTCCTGCGAGTTCCCCTACTCCACGTGGCCTAGCCTTGTGCCAAACCCTGAGCTGATTCTGCCACAAACCCCTAAGCAGGTGACTGCTTTCATGCTCACACTTCTGGACTGGCCCATGTACTGTCCTTCAAGCCACTTTCACAGCCCTACTCAGTATGCCCCTAGTGTAGTCCTTCCAACCACTCCTGCAGCCCTACTCTGCACCCCAACACACTTAGTTTTTCAGATGCCCCTTATTGCACCCTACCCTGAGTGGGCCCTCACACTACATTCCAGAAACCACCCCTTCTGGGGCCTCCAGGTTCTCACTTCCCTGCTGGGCTCAGGTTTCTCACTACTAACAGATCTGATCCCCCTTGCTCCTCCTGTTCATACTATTACCCTCTAGATGAGGTGGGGGAGAGGTTAAGGAAGCCCTACCTGCCTTCTACCAAGGAGGTTCATGGTCCTGCCACTTCTTGGGAGTTGTCTGGCCACAAGGAGCCCCACCAGGCCTCCCTACCCTGGTAAGGTGCAGTTTTAGGTCATGCCCAGGACCGGGACTGGGAGCAAGCCATCCCCCTAGCTCCTGCCTTTACCTCCAGGATGTTCCACACTGCAAAGGAGCTGGATAGTGCTGCTCCTGCACCTGCAAGCAGCTAACTGCTGGCCCTGCCTGGCTGGCTTATATTTGAAAATGGCCTCCCTCATCAGGCACCTGCCGGCTGCCTCCCTCAGTCCTTAAAGTGGCAAGTACTTGAAGGTGCGCTGCTATAGTGGGGTTACCCATGCAGCCTTCAACAGCTTGCCAAAACTCAGTAAATGGCCCTTCACCCAAAATAATTGCCTGCCCCTGTTCTATATCTATTTACTTACATGCATGTAAGTATTATTATTATAAATATACTTAGAATGTAGATCACCATCTGTATATGCAATAGAGCTGTTCATAATCTATCTGCTATGGCAACAGACAGGTAAATGCTTGAGTTTGACCTTCACTCTGGACTTATGCCAAAGGTCCCAGTTAACCCAGCAGTAACTGTTTAGTTGGTCTTTTGGACTGGGGAGGGTCAATGGCAGCCAGGCATGATTGCCCTTTCGTACTGTAGGCAACTGGCATGCCTCAGTGATTGATACTAATGCAATGAGTTGCTAGTCTCAAGCAGATCCTAAGCCTTTTTGATATGTTTTTGGATATTTGAAATATATTGGACCTTTTTGTGTTTCAATTTATCATACCATTCCTGATTTAAAATGATGAATGTGAACTCAAGCTCTTGTGAAATTAAGCATATAAAATTCCTAACCTTACTAGCAACACTTTAGCTAATTCCAGTGTATGCCATTTACTTTTTAAAAAATTCTTCCTATAGTTTGCACCCAGAAGTTTACAGCATCTGCTAGTGCAGGGGTGGTCAAACCATGGCACAGACAGCCTCAGTGTGTGGCACAGGACAGACTGGGAAGGGGGCAGGCAGCATAGCAGGGAACAGAAAGAAAAGCAAGCTGGGGAGTGGGATGGGAGTGGCATGCCTGCCAAAAATGTTAGCTCCCATTTCACTAGTGAATGAGAAGTTGACATAAAAACTGGCTAAAATAAAATGTGAAATTGGCCAGTCCTATTGTCAGCGCTCACCTACAGATACATGCAAAGGCAAACCAAAAATAAATGAACAAATCCATAGTGGCAAAAGCAAGTTCCTTTAAAAAGTCTCTTGAATAATCTTATATATTATTTGTAACAGTATTTTCAGGGGAAAAAACTGATTTTTAACCTGCCAGATTAAATAGACAGTATTTTTGTAAGACCTACACAACACCAGTATACATGTATCTATGAAGTAGTATAGTCTTTATCACTGCATTGAGAGCTTTCTCTGCTGGAATCTGAACTTTTTTATTTATGGTTGTATGGTTCAGGCTCTATTCGCTTTTCTCTAAGTGTGACAATGCATGAGTCCCTTCTCTGCCGTGCACTTATGAACACATCTGATATCATGTCTTCAGCAGCAACTATTTCTTCCTAAACCTGAAAACTCTTCCAGGAATCTTTTCTGTCACTGCCTAGCCAGTAGCTGGTTAAGAACACATGTTCACAATATGTTAGGCAGTACCTGGATATATCCACATGTATAAAAAATTATTTTTATGTATAGATGAAAGCCAGGGTAGAATTACATCTTATAGACTGATTTAGTTGTTTTATAAATTGAAAATCTACTCTGCCTTCTGCCTGACTTCAGCCCAACACAGCTAATTACCTTTGCCTGTATATAGAAGCCTTCATACAATGCTTATTAATTTTTTATGGGGCTCTATAAAATTAATCTCTGTATTCTAAGTGTCCTTTCTCAAAATTTAGCCAATACAGTCAGATGTCTGCCCAACCATACCATTTATACACAGAGAGGCATGCAATATACTGGACACGCCACTAAGAGCTATACCTACACACAGTGAATTGGCCATGCCCAGCTGTTTCAAGAACATAGATAGCCAGCATGCATGTCATTGGCATTAGCATAGAGCATGTAGACACTGGATTAATGACCCAGATACCTTATTCTGACTGGACCCAAACCCTCAGACCAAACATGACTTCTCCATTTGATAATAGGTATACTTTATTGATATGCAGTAAAGCAGATAAGAATAGTGCAAACAATATCTACCAGGTCTAAGGCTGTCACAGAGGGAAGGTACATCTGGCCAGTACACAAGTTTCACCTTGAGGTTCTCTTGAATGTCGGCTGCATGGAAGTCAGGGGCTGAGGCCCAATCCCTCCTCCCCCCCCGCCCCAACTGGGGTGGGTGAGATGGGCTGGTGGTGTTCCCTCTGTCCATGGTGCCTTTGGATTCCCCACTTGGGGACCCTTTGCTGCTATGAAGTCCCTCCTTTTTGTATTCTTTCTCCCCTCTGACTCTTCATCTTCGGGCATTGTTGATTGGATTCCCCTGTGGTTGTCATACTGTTCACATTCTGTCCTGTCAGCGTATTCCTTTGTTCCAACAAATCCATCACATGTACACATCTTAATTTGGGTATTTACCATTCCTACTAATCTGGTATGTTCACCAAAGCCTCATCCCTAGGGTTCTGCAGTTTGGCATTGTGACCTAATGCCACTATAGCAGGGCACAGATTATGCATGCCACTTTAAGAGGTGTGAGCAGTCGGCAGGTGCAGTTGGGCCTAATTAGGCAGTCACATGACTGTAAGAAGGCTCCTGGATTGGACAAGGGCTGGGAAACCTCCATATAAGCCTAGACCTTAGGCATAGGCAGAGGGAGAAACATTTTTTTTACAGGGGTGTTGAGTGCATGCATACTACCCCCACCTGGCGGGAACGTCTGTGAGGAAAGGGGAAGGGCCATGGGTGGGAGGGAGTAGACCTGAGGCCAGGCAGGGATTGAAAGGGAGCAGAGCAGTGCTGGGCCTAGGATCAGGGCTGGGGCCTGCTGTGCCCATGTGGCCGCCCCTTCCCCCACACCTGGGGTTGTTGCTCAGTGCTGGCAGCCCCCATGCCAATGGATCCACTACCCCCTAGCCCTGCACCGGCCCCAGCTGCCTCCCATACTGGCCCTAGCCTTGTGTTGCCTGGGGGGGCCAAGGGCTGGGGGCTGGAGCAGGGTCTGCCTCAGCTGTGCTGCCAGGCCCCAGGACTCTCACACCCACCCCAAGTTGTTGTTTCTCTCTAGGGGATGCAAGGTGTGGGTAGTGGCTCCCACCACTACATGCATTCCAGAGGCACACGCTCCCAGATCTGCATGGGACAGGGCAGAGTGCTGCTGTGGGCTAGGGGCAGAGGTTGCACTGGGATCTTCCTAACTTACCCTCCCTCAGTAGGAGCAGCCTGGTGCAGTCCCATCCCCAGCCCACAGCGGCAGCCTGCCCTGCCCCACACAGATCTGGGGGTACACACCCGCCATGCCTCCCGGGTGTGCATAGCAGCAGGAGCTGCATTCCCAGATGAGTCCTTGTGGCTCAGTCCCACACCCCTCTGGCTGTGCAGCACTTTCCCTTCCCCTAGCCCTAGCCTCAGCTCCAGCCCCAGACTCACTCCCCCCCACCCCTGCTGTGCCAGAAGCCCTCGGCCCTGCTGCCCTACTGTTGCCCTGTGTAGGGCCCAGGAGGGGTCAAGAGAGTAACTATGTGGCCCACAAGCTCAGAGAGTGGGGACAGTGGAGGGGGCCGAGAAGCCAGACCCATATTGGAAAGAGGGCTAGCTGCTCAAAAGCCTAGCCAGGGAACCTCAACTGGCCTATGCTGGGACAAGAACCATGAGGAGTCAGAAGGTAAGAATGCCTTCCACGAGGGATGTCTAGAAGCTAGAGGTTTGGAGTCCCAACTGGCCTAGAGGTAAGGCCAGGGCCTGCAAAGCCAAAGGTCCCAGAGGGAGCCACTGCTGAGAGGGAAAGGGGATGAGCGAGTTTTGCAGCCCAGGATGATGGTGGAGGTTAGGTCACCTGAGTAGGAGGGATCCAGGTTGGGGTACGAATGTCAGTAGGAATATAGTGGGGCCCAGTGTGGGGCTCGAGCCATATAGTGATGCCATCTGCAAGGCATGGGACACAGTGTAGGGACAGCACAGAGCTGTTTATTATGCTGTTGGCATTGGGCATTAAATGGGCAGCATCCCACCTAGGAAAAACTATTTAACTTAGTTATGACAAAGTGGGCAGGCCAACATTTGGACTGGCCTCAAGATGACCCCCTGTCACAGCCACCTTATCTCATGTTACGGAAAAGTGTGGTACATGTCTTCAATTTCCCAGTCTCTGTATCTGCTGGCTTCAAACACAGTGGGCCTTAAAGGAAACTTTGTCACAAACTGGCGTTTAGAATGAACCCTTTTAGAATTAACCCTTGCCGTTCCCCTGGACCATTATTTTAACACAATATCTATTTCACCTACAAGCCAATTCTCAAAAAGCAAACTTCTAGATACCATTTTATAGCCATCAGAGCAGACTATGACTGAAATGTTGTACATAAATGTGCTGACTTGCCCCTGATTGCATGGAGGTGACTAGCAATGATGACAAATATCTGTTTTCACATATAACCATATTTGACCTCCTGAGACATTAACTAAAAAAACTGCCATTCTCCAAGAAGAAACAAAATAACACCAATGATGGGAGATTCAAAAAAGGGACATAGACATGGTCACCTTGAAAATTAGCTAGGAATTTAAAAAACAATAAATTATGAACAGTGTTTTGCATGATTTGCCTAGCTCTTAGCTCACTGAAGGGGTAGCTAGAAAAACATAAATCCAACTGTTAGGCATTTATCTCCAGTACATATAACCCTATAAGGCATTACATCCTTGTACTGTGTCACAGCCTGGGCTTGGGACAGATCGAGAAACCCCCTTTTTGTTTTGTTTAAATCAGTTACAAACAATTTACTGCTTAAGTTTTAAATATGCAAAATCTGTTTCTCAATAATCTTGTTAAACCTGATTTTGAGGCTGCAGCTGGGCCATAGCTGACATGCCTCAGGAACAAACAGATAAATGATTCTTGACACTTTGGACCAAATTTTGACTGATTAGCAGGGTGTGGGTGTTCTTGATATAAGGAAAACCATGGAAAGGCCTAAAAATCTGCCCATGAAAACTAAATCACCTTCCCCCAGTCACTGCAACATTCTTTATCCATTCTCTATAGCAAGATTAGGAAATACTGCAATCAGTGAAGTGACCTATACCTAAGGAGAAACTAGCATTTTAAGGGCAATAACAACATTGAGACTAATTATATTACAAAATGCATCTTGCAATGTAATAATGTCCTCAGCTATCCCTGAGCTGTGTGCTATTACTTCCATTTAGAAGTGGGCCCTTCCAGACACTTACCCACTTCTCACTTGAACTTCTACATAGCTAACTATACAGGGTTCACTCCACAAAGACATTACCAAGGCTACTCCAAAGTTTAGGGAAATCACTACCCAAAAAGGTGAGGCCTACATCATGACATGAATGTCTTTCCAGACTTGATCCAATCATCATAGTAACCACCAGTGAACTATTCAGTACTGTATTCAGACAGCATCCAGGGTAGCTCTACAATACACTGGAAAAGCTGAGCCATGGAAAAGATTAAGATGAGGTGGGTTGACACTGATACTGTCACATTGGGAGGATATGCACATGACATTATGAAGATATGAAGGCTCTCGACTTCCATTGCACCTATGGTCTTTGCAGTCATGTACAATTAATATATGGAGACACATGTATACCTTGGGCCAAATCTTTTCCTGCTGTAAATCCATATGGCTCCATTGGCTTCAGTGGAACTACTCTGATTTACTCCAGCTGAGGATCTGCATCTTTGATTGAATAGGGTTGAATCTGACCCACTACTAAGTTGAACATAACATAAAAGCATAAGCATAAGCTTTTGTCATACTGTGATTCAATTATTAAAGTTCTTAACCAGACAGAACAGTCAGGTGCTGCTGGTGGCCTTATGAAAATATACCTCTTCTAGCCTGGGTGTATTGGTCAGCACTTTCTGAGAGTCTTCCAAAGACGGGTTTTTTGGGCCACATGGATACTATTCTATTACCTGAAAGATGTTGCTAGCACTTGGGTCATACCTAGGGAATCTCAGTATCTTGAAAAATCAAACCAACTTCAGACCAGTATTTAGGAACAGTGTCATTTTAAAAAGGGGACCAGACCTGACAGGACTTCTCTCTAGATTTGCTGTTGATTCTCTCTAGATTTGCCCTCCTATGGCTGGGAGCACCCACTCACTCCTACTCAGTGCATGCCCAACCCTGGGGATAAGGACCTGTCCTGAACTAGTCCTGAGCGCATACTAATAAGCATGCTTGAGACAGAAATCCTGCCAATAGTGCTAGGGTGTTTACTCAGGGCCACTCTAAAACACCTAATTTCTGGGACCTGATTTGCACTAACTGAGTGCAAGAAGACAGTGTTCTCCAGGGTATACTTTCTAATGGTGCTCCATATGCATCATGGGAGCGATGTTGACAAGCCCTAAGGGGCTCACTATTTTTTTCCCATCACATGGATATTCCAAGACCAAGTAACATTACTGCTGCTTCTCAGTGCTGAAGCGATCAGATTGTGATCAATAATAAAAAGATATTATGAGATCAAAACAATACCAGTTGCATGGAAATTTATGGATCCCAGACAGTGTTCTAGAATGGGAAAATAGTGAATAGGGTGTTACCAACAGAGGGAATGGTTGGTAGGCATGAATGATCTACACAGGGACTGGGCTTGAATGGCCATGCTGGGCTATATTACCTAATGCAAGAAAAGCATAAGATCTTCCTCCCTTCCTGAGTCAAATTCCTACCACCATCTAATATAATTTGCTTCACTATAATTAACCACAACATATGCAAGACCAGTGCCCACCATCTCTACTGTGATCCCTTGAGAGAAGAGGTAATAAGGGAGGAAGTTATGGCTAAAAATCACCATAGTATAAGCCTAGACTATGATGAACCTAGTGGTGAATATAAGTATCAGTGTTCACTGGGGGACCTCAAGAGTAATGAGATATGAATTATAATTATTGTAGAGTTTGACTCCAGTTTTATGGCAGTCATGCATATTTTATGACATTTGCTCAATGGATTCCAAATGGGCCCTGTGAATCATCTGAGGCTGGGGGAGAAACATAATCCTAATTAGATCAAAAGGGAGGTTTTGGTCCTGTAAGACTTATCTACGTGGCCAACCTACTATGTGAGAAAGTGGTGCTCTCAAACATGCCAACCTCCTAAACTGGAAGGGGCATAAGGGTGTTTGTGTGGTGCTTCTGGAAGGCTAGTTATGTCTGCTGAATGCCACTGACAGTTACCCCATCCCCATGCCAACAAGCCTGGAACTCATTACCACAAGATGTTGTGGAAACTAACAGTTTAGCCAGTTTCTAAAAGGGAATGGACAAATTCTTGAAGAAAAGATGCATCAGTAGCTATTGAGCATGGGTGTTAGGGGCACAATCTCTAAATCAGAACCCTCTAGGCCTTTAAATGCTGGAAGGTGCAAGGGAGAGAAGAATAGTGGAGAAAACCTTGGTCATACCCAGTTTTCTCCCTTTCAGCATCCACTCCCTGCCACTGTGTGATATAGGAGACTGGGTTAGATGGACCCAGCTAATGACTGTTCTTATGCTCTTATGCTTGTAGCATTGCACAAATACAGTTTCCTCTTTGAGAAAATCTGCAGAAAAATCCAGTCTGACACAGAGATTTGTTTTATTTTATGGAAACTCTCAAGAGGGTGTAGTTTCACATAATTAGATACTCTTGTGCTATGATTCTGCCAGCTAAGCAGCATCTCTAAGCTAGATGAATGTTTGACACTAACCAACAGGAGATACGAAGAATGGCAGTTGAGAGCCTGTTTCTATTGCTGTTATTATCTTTTGATTATCATTATCTTCACAACATCCGCATGTGCTAGGCAAGTATGGTTGTCCTCATTTTACATTTAGAAACCTGAGGCCTGGAGAGATGATGATGGCTTCTCGAAAGTCATACTGGAAGTCTGTGGCAGAATGGAGAACTGAAGCCTGATCTTCAAAGTCCCATGCCTGTACTCTACCAACTGGATCATTCTGTGTAGTGAGAGGCCCATAGATCTCTCCCAGTGGGTCATAGTCTTCACTGAGCCACTACCTTACCATGGTATTGGTGCCCCTATGCTGCTGGAGATGTTCTAACAACTGCTAATTACTGATGATGCCAAGCAACTTTCTTGTGTAAGAGCAGGTGTTAACTTTGGTGGCCTGGGCAAATTCTAAACTAGGCATTGATGTGTTCCTACCTACATGCCCTTCTAGGCCCATCCAGGGAAGATATTTCCCTGTTTTCTCTCTCAACTGCTGTTTAACTGTTGCTGTTCACTATAAGAGTTGTTGACTCATATGTAGTTCACATAACAGTTCCCACAATGGTTCTCAGTGTTGTCTTGATTGAGTTCTTGATTTTACTACTGGTGATGGCTTGGATCTTCAGATGTTGTAAACTGAAAAGAACAGAGACATGCTGCTTTACACCAGCCCCATATTTGTCATTTAAATGTATAAACCTTCACGTCACCAGGAGTCCTCCCCCGTATACCTGTGCAAAAATGAAACAATCATTATCAATTGCAGCTCTAAATTTTAAACTGGAGACCAACCCCATTCTGTATGGAGGCATTAGCACAACTGGATACCTCATCATGGCCACAGGACAATCAAATGTCTGCCTAGTTGCTCCTTTGTGCATGCGGTTATACAACTGCATACACAACCACAGGCAAAGCTCTAAAACAGACTTGCAACCTCTTTGGATCAGGCATGCGATGGCGAGCGCTGGCCACGGTTGATAGACAGAGAATCACAGAATTGCAGAAAAGTAGGACCGGAAGGGACTTCAGGAGATCACCTTGTCCAACCTCCTGTTCAAGGCACTATCATCCTTGTCTAAACCATGTTAGACAAGTGCTTCACATATTCTTAAAGCTGCACAAAATACCCTCTTGCATAGCTATCAGGCAGAAGCCAAAAGCATTGAGAACAAACTAACTTGTCACATAAAACAGGGAAATAAGGTCAAGACACATTGATCAGAGGATATATTGGGTTTACAGGAAATATGCAAATGTTAAGTGTCCACTAGTCATGACTACTGCACCTCCAGTAAAACCTTCCAGTTCCTACATTTAAGATATTTTGCAGGTGCCCAGACAGGCCTCAGAAGTATCAACAATTTTTGCTCTGTTCCTTTCCAGTCTAGAACTCAAAGGACTGTGGTGGAAACACAGCTGGACTTGCAACAGAAGCCAGAAACCCAATCCTTGCTTTCTTGATTGCTAATTAAAACATGCCTTCTGTCCCCTTCTGCTGATGGCAGCTCTTCTCTGAGTTTAATTTCACCATATGCTGCTTGGCCTCTGGCTTCTCCCTTTGCTGCTCCTGAGTGTTCAGCCCACATTGCTTCACACTGGCAGTGAAGGATTTGCTGAGTGGCAGGGGAATACAAGTAGTCTTATTTTAAGTAAGCAAGGCTAGTTTTTTCAAGGAACCAGGCTAGTTTAATTTGATGCAAGAGCAGGATTTGACCATTAAAAGCAGCATCGGGTACTAGGCGCAGCAAGGGACTACCTGATTGTTTCAACTGTATAGACGTGTACGGAGCCTGGTTTACATCACATGTGAAATGAGTTTTGGTACAAGTTGGCCTCTATGGCTAGGTACAGACATTCAAAAAGCCTGAAGTGGAATCGATTGAAGTAATGCATTCTTCTGTAAGTGGTGTAGTTTAGATTGGCTGTAAACAGAACACACATTCAGCCTTTTGTTCCCAGCAAAGGGGACAAATCTTAAACTGGGTTCTGCCATTTTTAAACAAGTCTGTGTGTGCTGAATTTTTGTTCTGTTATGGGTATAGACTGGTTTTGTGTGCTGAACTTCTGTTGCAAGTATAGACCAGTTTCCAATCTCTTATAATATATGTACCTGGCCCAATTGTGAGTCCCAGGAGTGCAGGTCCTAGGTCTAATTCATGGCACTTTACAAAAAGTGCCATGAGTTAGACCGATCTTCCCGACCCAAGACACATTAGCTATTGGGTCGGGAGGGTGGAGGATTGGGCTTTAATTTGGAGCCAATCCAGGGAGAGAGGCTGTGTCTCAGCAGCCTCTTTCCCTAGTTCTGTCCCTCTTCTCTCAGCTCCCTTCTATCATAGGATGAGAGGGAGAGAAAGCAGGGAAGGGAGGTCTGTTCTGGGGTTTCCCCAGCTGTGCTGGCATGAAGCGGGGGTGGATTGATGGTTCACCTGCCTCACCCAATCCACTCCGATCCACCTGTCCCACCATCCCGCACTGGTTGACCAACCCCCAGAATGAGCTCCCTCTGCTCTCTCCCCTCCTTCCGAAAACAACGTGAGGAGCAAGGGCTGGGCTATCACCCGAGCCCTGCTTCTGGTGTGTGCAGACACAAGTTAATGAAGGCGCTTCACTTTGGAGAGTTGCAGGATCGGGCCCATTTAAAGTGCTTTGCTGCCATGCACTTTGGTCACAGCTGTAGAGTGCCTTCAGGGGGCCAGATCAGGTGAAAATTGTCACTTCTGTCTGTGTGTACAATAACCAGATTTTGAGTGCCTCTCATAGGCACCAGCTGGCCTAGGGAGAGCCGAGGTTAAAACAGAAAGGGCTGTTGCAGATCAGGAGTGGTGGAGCTGTAAGTACAAGTTTAGGGCTAGAATAGCAAGGGACTGATGAGCATTAGCAGAGGTGTGTGTGACGGTAATCATTTCCTAGAATAGCAGTGGGGGCAGCAGGTCAGGAGAAGAGAGGTGCGCTGACACAGCAGCAAGTAGAAAGCTTGTTCATAAACTGTTGGCTGCATTGAAGCCTTTATTATCCAAACCAGACTTTTTTATAACGTGCAGTCAAGGAAAGTTGATGCTGATGAAACACTGTTAGGTTGCTAGGTCTTGGCTTATAGCAAACAAGTTTCAAACTCTAGGCTCTCTGTTGTTTGCCTAACCTTGTGCTGGCACCCTGGTGTCAGAGAGGGGTTGCCATGGCAGTTAATCCAGCTGCAACATCAACTACCTTGCAGATTTAGGGAACAGCCTTTGCTGGCACACCAGCTTTATTGAGGCTTTCAGAAACGTGGCAGGGAGCTGCTCGAAGGAGGCGCACTTGAAGCTATACATTTACACATAGCCTTTTCCCTCCCAGACAAGGCAACAGGGGTAAGTCACTGTCAGCAGTTGCTGAAGCAGAATCAAATATAGGTTTGCAAACTCTGGATGACTTCCTCATGAACACCACAGGCAAATATAAATACTGAAAATCATGTATGCTAGGCACTTCCCAGGCAGCAGGATCTGTATGGATCAGCCCAGCCTAAATCATAAACATTTCCCTCCAAGTTAACTCACAGTCCCTCAACTTCCCAGGACACTTTGCACCTGACCTGCAGTGCCCTCCAAGGAGGGTGGGCAGGCTAGCTTTGACCCAAGCTGTCTGCTTCAGCCGAGCAGAGAGACATGCTTTAGTGACCCCACTAGAGCATGATGGGTAGGGTGACAACTCATCCGTAATTGGGTGGGACCACCCATCTCTAATTGGGAAGGACACTCATCCCTAATTGGGTAGGTTCCCGGGATGGGAAACTCAAGTCCCGATCCCAGGCTGCATGACTCTGGGACAGCATTTGTCCTGGATTTGCAGTGTTGTGCAGGAATCCTCAGGAAATGGCAGGTTTCCCCTTGCAGGCTGACTGCAAGGGGCTGCTGGGAGTGGGACATAGGGGTCACGTGGCCGGGGATGCAGCTGGGCAACGTGAAGAGCAACTTCCTGCAGGTAAGTGTATGAGGGGAAAGGGGCATAATGGGGTCAGATGGAGGCTCTCACAGTGAGGGAGGGAGTGGGGCAG
>JAGPOW010001327.1:6605858-6623080 GCA_030014935.1 Caiman crocodilus | reverse complement strand
CTCCCCCGCACGCCCCCCCCCCCGCCCCGCGGCGCGGGGGGGGGGCGGCGGGCCCCCGGGGTTATACTCACAAGAGAACATCAAGGATGCTGCTGCCTTCACAAGATAACTTTTTAAAAGTCTGCAGCAATCAGATGAGTTTAGGAGAGTAGCCCTGTAATCAATCTCTCCATGGCTGGGCACAGGGATCAGTCAAAGACTGCATTTCTTCCCCAAGCCAAGGTGAGGGATTAAGGTTGACCTTTGTTAAATGGTTTTGTATCAGTTTCCATTAGCATCTCTTATTGTTTGATTTGTTCCTAGGGCTAGTAATTGAAACATAGTGGTTGTTTCCAGTGTAGTCACTGCTTCTTTTCCAATAATATTAACAAACAAAAGTGAACAGTGACTGTCTGGAGGCTGTTAGAAACTGAACAGCTAGTCTTGTCGGGGACGGTGTAACTCATTCTTCACTCTCTAGTTTCCATTTCTCTCGGTTGCTCATTTAAATCATCACACAGCTAAGCTCTGTTCCAGCATGTTCAGCTCCCAAAATTATATGTAGCCAGTGTCTTTTCCATGGAGCCATAGGATCCGGCTTGCAAAGCCAGGGGGCCTTGCTGGTGTTCCAGCAACAGGGGACTTGGGTGGTGTTTCAGCAGCAGGGGCTTTGCCAATGCCATAGCTGGGGAGAAGTGATGGGACAGCCGTAGCTGGATCCTAGGGCCAGCCTTCCTTGGACCCAGGCTGAGCCATTCTAGTTCACTGCTAGAATACTTTGCCAACTGCTGCTTTACATGATATCCACCCCAACCCACAGCTCAGCCCCAAGTTTTCCAATATTTTAGTTCAGGTTTGCAGAAGAATTTATTAACAGGGCTCAGCTTTCTAACCACAGTCCTATTTCAAAACAAGAGCTGAGCCCAGCTCTGCAAATTATCCTTAAGAGAGTCAATTGTGTGAGGTTTTATGAGTTGCATAGGAAATGAAAAACAGCCAAGCCCATACATAGAATCATAGAATCGTAGAAAAATTGGGTTGGAAGGGAGCTTGGGAGGTCCTGCTTTGAGCAGGGGGTTGGACTAGATGACCTCCTGAGGTCCCTTCCAACCCTTTCTATGATTCTGACCTCCTGCTTAAACCAGGACCACCTCCAACTAGATCATACCAGTCACAGCTTTGTCTAGTCAGGTCTTAAAAACCTACAAGGATGGAGATTCCACAAACTTCCTGGGTAACCTGTTCCAGTGTTTTACTACCCTCCTAGTGAGAAAGTTGTTCCTAATACCTAAGCTAAACTTTCCTTGTTGCAACTTGAGACCATTGCTGCTTGTTCTGTCATCTGCCACCACTGAGATCAGTTGCTCTGTTCTCCTTGGAACCCCCCTTCAGGTGGTTGAAGGCTGCTATTAAATCTCTCCTTAGACTTCTCTTCTCCAGACTAAATAAGTCAAGTTCCCTCAGCCTCTCCTTGGGAGTCATGTGCCCAGCCCCTTCACCATTTTTGTTGTCCACATTCTTTCTGCAGTGGGGTGCCCAAAACTGAACACAGCACACCAGATGTGGCCTCACCAGCTCTGAACAGAGGGAAATAATCACTTCCTTGATCTTCTGCCAACACTCCTACCAATGCAGTCCAGTATACCATTAGCCTTCTTGGCAACACCTTGGGAAAGCAGGCTCTGCCCAAAAAAAGCAGCGAGCCTGATTTTTTTCCCTCCCCCCTGGAGCCTGCTACATAGGGTCCTCTTGATACTTCCCTCCGCTGCCTGCCCCCACCAGGACCATCCGAGCCAGGTGCCTGCAGGCGAGTGCCGCCTGTTGGGGGGCCACTGCTGCCATGGAGGGAAGCACCAGTCCCTCCCCCTGCAACCCAGGGATTGCTCCACCTGCCGGCAGCTCGCTCACCCCTCCCCACCAGCTAAGCAGGTAAGTCAGTGGGGTGTGTGCACAACATGGGGGTTTAATCAGCCTTAAAGTGAAGCAGTGTTTTTTAAAACCCACTTCAATTTAGGGTCCCCATTTTGTCTACACATGCCCAAGGACACACTGCTGGCTCATATTTAACTTATTGTTCACTGTGACTCTCAGGTCCTTTTCTACAGAGCTGCTCCCTAGCCAGTGAGTCCCCAGCTTGTAGCAGTGCACGGGATTATTCTTTCTTAAGTGCAGGACTTTGCATTTGTCCTTTTTGAATCCCATGAGATTTCTCTTGATCCAATCCTCCAATTTGTCTAGGTCTCTCTGAAATGTTATGATACACACTGGGTATATCTACATGTGCATTAATAGGCTGTTGCTTCTGTGCATTAAATTTAGTACCTCTAATATGAGGTACTAACTAAATGTGCAGTAGCTGGTTCTACTGCGCAGTACCAAAGGTGCACAATTTTTTTGTGATGCTTAATGCATAGCAGACTAATTCTACTGTGCATTAGCACAGCTTTTGCCATGATGAACTAATGTGAAGTAGAATTACTGTACTTTGCATTAAGCATCTTGTGTAGATGTGCCCACTGACTTCTCTAATCTCCTGTTCTTGTAAAGATTATTGGTGGAGCTTGGCTACTGAATTCAAAGGAGTTAAGAATCGCTTAGCTAGAAGTGATTGCTGAACTCCATAGTGCCCACCTGTTTGTTATTTGAATGAAAGCAGTTATTTCTGAACTGTAGTCTGGGCAGCAGTAGGGTTATGTAGATGGAGATGGTAATGAGGTTCCCCTGCTGGTAATATTCTCCTTGATTGCTAGACAGAGAAATTAAAGATATGGGGGTAGGAATGAAGTGATGATCCTTTCTAAAAGAGCAAAATCTAATACAATTAAAGAACCATAAGCAATTGTGTCTTATTCCTTTCCCACCTAACTGCCCTAAAAATGCCATTAAAACAGGCTCCAGGTGAAGAGAAACAGGCTAGGTTCTCTGCTGACTGCTGTAGCCCTCACCACTTTCACTCTGAGGTCTTGAGGAGAGCTATCTTTGGCATATTACATGCCTTGCAATCTTTTAGGTATAGAGGACTCATATATCCTAACATGGATTTCTGTTTTCTCCCTCAGTAGACGCCTCTGTAGCAGCAGACAGCATCTCTGTGGCAACAGAAGAACTGAACCAAACCCTAGTGACCTGTGTGGACTCATCTGGCATGAACAGCACTTGTGAATTTCCAGCCTCCAGCATGGACAGTCATTGTGGACCTGACCTAGTTCTGGCCCCTAGATCAAACCCTGCTGACAAAGTTCCCATGGTAGACACTGGTGAACCCAGCTCAACAGCTTCCTCGCCACAGCTGGAAGCCCCAGAGGAATGCCCACCTCGACCGAACACTTTGGATTTCTCCAAGACCCTAAAAAATGTGGAAGAGGTAAAGCAGATGGGACAGATGAAGAATAGTGACCATTCAAACATCAAGGAGAATGGGGTGGAGAACTGCTCCAAGGTGCTACCAGTAAGTGAGGAGCGCAGGGCACTGGAGTCTGAGCTGGGAAAGTGCATTGAGGACTTCAGGAAAATCAAGATCCCCATCTCCTTTCCCAACAGAAAGCGTCAGTGGCAAAGTGAACTGCTGAAAAAATACCATGTCTGAGAGGAAGGACTGGGCCAAAGAGCTCCCCTCACTCCCAAACTGATAAAACCCTGCCATACTGAGGAGATGACTTGCACAACCACAGAATCCTTTCTGCATCCTTTCCTTGAGAGGCCAGCTTGCTATCTGTTGATATCCTCAACATGCTTTGGCAACCAGGAGGAATCCAGCATCTTGCAGGATCAGACCTTATTTAAAGACATGCATATGTGACAGCATATTATTTAAAAATAATTTGTTCTGAGAGACGGGGACCCTGATTTGTACCTTGTGGAACTTCATTGACTTCATTGAATCTTTATAACCAAAGGACAGAGTTTGGCCTACACATTCAGAATGAAGAGCAGTGGTCTTGATCACTCAGTCATTCTAGATATGGCTGCTTCATAGGCAAAGAGGTCACAGGCAATAACTTGAGACTGAAGAGCAATACAGTCATGAAAAGAGCTACACCAGTGCTAGAACTGGTAATTTCAAAAAAGGAGGAAGAATGAAGGAGAAAACTAAGGGTGGTTCAGGACATGCTGAGCCAAACTTACACCTGAGGAATGTGAACATTCCTGTATTTACAACAGTGTGACTTGTATTTTATTATCCAAGATAATAAAATGTAGGAGATGCTGAAAATTTCTTAGTCCCTTTGCATCTATTTTTAGTCCAAAACAAATATCAGGGCTAGGCTATGCAAAAGGGGAGAAGAGTTTTAAATGTACAGCTCTTGGTGAAGTTAATAGGAGTTACACATCTAAATCCCCTAGATGTAACTAGAACTGGTAAAAATTTTTCCATCTAAACCCTTTTTTGGGGGAGGCTGAAAATTGGGTTTTCAGCTATGCTTTTTTCCCCCCACATATTGTCTGTTTTTCATGTAAAGCCACATTTCCTTTTTTTCTCAGTGCTCAAAAATGAAGAGTTGTTAGGTTTGGGCTAAAAAATGAAAATAATTCCATTTGGAAATACTAGTTTAGGTCTCTCACACCCTCATTCTTCCTTTTGGGTAAAGCTATCCCATTGGACTTTGTTTCCTTATGATCTACTCTGGCTGCAAGACTACCCTGATGTATCATTTCCCCTTGCTAAGACAGAAAACCATGCTTCCTCATGGGAGATGTAGTCTAGCCAAGAAGCTTTGTCTATAGGAGCGAATGGGAATATGAGGTACCTAATGACAAATTTCCATGAGACATGGGTGGTTAAAGGTGGTGTGCATCATTGAATCTTTCCAACATACATGTAACATGCAGGTATGCTGCTTTGCTAGAATCAAGTGCAAATTCCATTAAGGAATAGGCACACTTTTAAGTAGCATCAGGGCAGCCAGCCTACATCAGTGATTCTCAACTAGGGTGCCTTGAGATCTTTTCAAGAGTATTATGGAATATCACACAATGTTAGCACTGTTAGGCATGAAAATATGATTCACAAGATAAACTCAGAGATTGTGAATAGGAATCCATATGGTTAAAAACATTCTGACCTGTTGTGATTTTTCTGAGGTTTTATTCAGGAGAAAAAATGTTGTATTATTTTTCAGCAGTCAAAAAACAAGTAAAAATTAAGCTGACATTTTCCAAGGGGTGCCCAAGTCTGAAAAGGTTGAGGACCACTGGTTAACATCTTGCTGTACCTGGGGATGGATTCAGACTAGGAGTGCTTTCTCATGTGGTTTCCATGATGTATACCTTAAGTTCCTATGCATAGCAACTCTTACTGTTACAGTGACAGGCCAATATTATGGGGACATTATGTCATAGACAGCAACACAATGATAGCCTGCAAAATATGGCACAGGGAGCCAGGTGTAATCTAAGGAAAAAAAGGAAAATCATGATTATAACCTGTAAAAGGGGGAAGAGAAGTAGGGGAGATTACTGCACTGGGAGCAGCTGCACTGGAATGCACTGCAGGTGGAGGCAGCTCCCTCTGGGCTTCTGACAGGAAGTGTGACACGATCAGCTTCAAGTCAGCGCTGCCAAAACAACCAGGGTTTGATTTTTTTCAAGCACCTGCTCCTGAAGTTATCTAATACTTTAATTTCTTTCTTTTTTTATAAGAAAGAAAAAGCTTTTAGCCCTTTCAATTACAGAGAAAAGCTTAAAAACTGACTGAAGTGTAGCCCAACAGCCTGGAAGCTAAAAGGCAAAAAAGAGGCCAATATTTATTGTAAAATATAGCATGATCTTTAATAACTCTCCAGACTCTTTTCTAATGTATGATTTTTACTGCTTCAAGTGACCCTACTGACGACCTTACACCTTGCCAGGAATATTATTATGTATATATTGAAAATGCCTTTTGGATCTAGTTAGGCTCAAACCATGTACAACGTGGCTTATTTGCAGGGTTCTGGGTTTTCCATTCACCATGGACCAATGTAGAAAAACATGTAGCCCTCGCCTTTAAAGGAGAAAACCACAAATTTTCTCCTTTAAAGGAGAAATACGCAGAAGATGGCAGGTTTTCCCTTACCGGCTGGCAAATTTCCAGCCTATAAGGGGCTGTGGGGAGCAGGAGGAGGCCAATCAGGCTGGCAGTGTCATGCGCATATGCACGCTCACACATGCAAGTGGCAACCAGGCAGCATGGGGAGCAGCAGCTACACGACCCTGCAGGTAAGTCTGGAGTGGGGGGGATTGAGGGCCCCCTAGTAAGGGAGGGAGGGAGTGGGACAGGGCTGGGGCTGGGGACACTGCCCAGCTGGGGCAATGCATGGGACTTAGGGTCTGGGGCCGGGGCAGGAATGTGCAGCCACAGGACCTGGCTAGGGAGCATGACGGAGCTGCCCCACTCCGCTCTACTCTAGTATGTCGGGTCCTGCCCACTGGGCTGTGGAGCCCCCCGTGGGTCAGCAGTAGGGTGGGGGGCCCTAAGGCTGGTAACCCACTCTGGCAGAGCTGGGGGGAGCAGGGGTCTGTGGGTCCTGTATATATGGTGTTTCATTTTAATCATGGAAAAATGTGGATTTGCCATTTTGTTAAAAATCATATCATTTAGGATTTTTAAACAGAGAAAACCAGGATCCCTGCTTATTTCTAAGGCTGGTGTCCCATGTGATACTTGTGGGGTGGTTTACTTAGGAATGAAGAAAAGGGGTATGAGATAGAAACCCCAATACCAAGGGAGAAGTGTATGCAGTGACATACCTCTCACTTTTATCCCCTTCCAATAGTGCTGAACCTTGCATGCCTATCCTGAAGAAGAGACAGAGTTAACTTCAGCTACTTATAGCAGCCTGTGCATGCATAACACTGGTGGGGAGCCAGGACTGGGGAGAGCACAGCGCGCTGGAGAGAAATCACCTCACATGTCTCCTGTACTTCCCAACAAGCTAAACTACACTCCTCATTTCAGTATGGAAAATCGAGCAAGTCAGCCCAGAGACGCTCTCCTGCCTGACTGAAAGCATGCTGATGAATAATGGCTTCCTTTTTCAATTTAAAAACCCAGAATCCTACAAGCAGTGGCGTACCGTGGGGCGCTGGCACCCGGGGCCCAATGCCTGCATATGCACCCCCCGGGGATGAGCCGAGCAGGGCGTGGGACCCCTCCGCACCCCCCGGCACTTCCACAGGGAAACTGGTGCTGGGGCACACCGGGTGCCGGGGGAGGGGTGGTGGCCGGACCTGCCGGCTGTAACAGGTAAACAAATGCCCAACCCGCTGGGTGGGTCGGCCACACACCAAACGCCGAAGGCACTGCGGCCTCTCAGCCCAGCCGGCACCTCCCCCCCAGGCCAGCACCTGGGGGCCATGGCCTCCTCCCCTCCTGTTGCTATGCTACTGCCTACAAGCCTTTGGCACTGATGAGACAGTATTTGGAGTGAAGAATTTCTCAGTTTGTCAGGAGAACGGAGGAGGGTTGGCTGCATTCTTCTTCCTTTTATATGCAGCATTATTGCAATAGTGTTTTAAAAAGCCCAGGGGAACAGAGGAATACAGGTACTTTTGGCATCGAGCTGGCAACGTGCAAAAACTTCACTCAAGGGGAACTCATTTCACCCTGAGCCATCAGCATAGACTGTTCAATTCCAGGAATACAGCCTGACCCAGGGCTTACGAGTGCACAGGAAATGCCAGAAAGGGGATCAAAGCAGAGTCCTTCTAGCTCAATAGTTTGTCTCCAACAGGTGCTTCCGGGAAGGTTGCAGTGTATAACTGCAGTATAACCTGTCCTCAGAGGAAATGTCAGCTAGCATCTGGACCTGGAAGTCTGGTTTGTATCATTATAATTGTTTTTAGCCCATCACAGGCACTATGGATGTCCTCATTACCTCCCTTACATATTGTAATTTTTTAACTGTTGCTGGCCACAAAATGGGAGGGAGAGAATGTTTCCCTACCAAGAAGCCGGCTGCTAAGAGGCCCCAGCCTTGGGGCAACAGGGACCTACAGAGGGAGGGACTTTTTTTCCCAGCAAGAAGCAGAGTGATAAGAGGCCCCAGCCATGGGGCAACAGGGATCTAGGGAGGAGCCTCCAGCCTCTACTACATCGCAGACCAATTCAGCGTGGCTCCTTGCACGGCCAGGGTGGTGACTCACGAGGTATGCAGCTGCAGGACATAGCTGCAAACAAATTTATTTGCCTGGGAAATCTACAGGGAATCCATAGATGCCCTCAATGCCATGCGGTCCCCTAACTGTGTGTGGGCTTTAGACAGCACTCACATCCCAGTGCAGTCCCCTTCAGGGAGCAGGAGGTCTTTCACAAACAGGAAAGGATTTGCTTCCATGATCCTGCAAGTCATGGTGGACCACATTTGGTTCACAAACATTTTTACTGAGTGGGCCGGCAGTGTGTATGACGTGTGCATGTTCAGGAACTCTCCTTTCCCTGGCCTTGTGGAGAAAGGAGCCTATGAACCTGGAGCCCATGAGACAGTGACCTGTGGTATTGCCATTCCCCTGCTTATATTAGCAGATACTGCCTACCCCCTAAAGCCCTGGCTCATGAAACCTTACAAAGGGAATGTCATGGACCCACAGAAGCTGGTTTTCAACTCCCATCTGAGCAGGATGGCCATTAAATGTGCCTTCAGGTGATTTAAAGGATGATGGAGGGCACTTACATGCAGGCTTGAGCTGGAGCCAGAAAATATCCTGGGCTTTATAGTGGCAGCCTGCATGCTCCAAAACATCTGTGAGACCCGCGGAGAGGTTTTCAGTGATTTGTGGGCTGAAGAAACATGACAGGCAGTGTCCAGACAGAGATGTGGCTGAGAAGCAGCACAGGGACCGAGGAGATAGCCTCAAGGAGAAGCTGGTCGGGTGGCCTTTTTGCGGGATTGCCTGGCAGCACATATTGCTGCCACTACTAGCAGTGCTTGTCCTTTCTTTTGATTACAATAAGTTCTTTTACAATTTACAACATAAACATCTTTAAAACATAAACATCTGTGTCTGTCTGGAGGGGTGTGCAGGGGATGGTGGCAGGGAGGGGTGGAGAGGAGGATAAGCAAGCCAGGGTGGGCAATGTGGATTGGGGTAGGTAGGGGTTTGTTGCTTCAAGGCTAGCAGTGGTTTGCACGGGGAGGGGTGGCTTATCACACACTGGCACCTAGTGTCCCATGCGTGGAAGGGTTAAATATACCTCTTGTTGGCTGGCTGGGAGGGAGGGGTGGGTTTCAGAGCCAGTGAAAAGCCTGGAGGAGTCTTAGGACTATGCGGAGGGGAGGGCCTATTCCACCCCAAGCCCAACAACAAACTGGCATCTCAACAACATTTCACAACACCACTCCACAAGCCACGTGTTGCACTAAATAAACAGATTCACAGTGGAATGTGGGCAGGGAGGAAGCAGACCCACTGACGCATCCCCATGGAAACTGTTCCAAACCCTGGCAGCTTGGGAATGCTGGGAAATTTGGTCCTAAAAAGGCAGAAAAGTAAGAGCTCGCCACCACCTTGCCACCCACCACCATCAGCTGCAATTGCCAACCACCCAGAGTGGCAACACCCATGTGCTACTCTCAGCCCTGTACATTTCAGATATCGTATCAGTTATATAGTAAAAAAAAAAAATCATATATATAAAGTCTCATAACTTTGTACCATGGGGGGGGAAGGGAAAGGGATGGGAGGGGATGATTCATACGTTGTCAGGATCACCGTGGGTTTGCCTACTGGGAGACCAGCCCAAGCCTAGGCAGGTAAAAGTGACAGGGTTTGGGGGTGACTGCTCAGGCAGAGGGGGTGAGGAGGGGATTTAGCAGGAGACTCTCAGCAGAGGATGGGGACAGGGGGCGGGGACTCTGGAGGAGGGTTTACATGTGCTTCCTGCTGTAATTCATTAGGAAAGACATTGCTGGGGGTAGGTTGGTATTTGCCTCCCCCTGCTGGAATCTGCGGGGAATGACACATGGGACTTACTTCACTTGAAAGTGCGTGGCATGCAAAGACAAATGCGACACACCACAATAACCCGGGTTAAAAATTTTGAGGCGCAGTAAATTAATGAGCATCAAACACTGTGGCATGTACAAACTCCCATAAAAGTCAAATTAATTATATTTTATATGGTACATTAGCCCATGTTTGCAGAGGCACTGACACCCCATATACCTGGAGTCAG
Source organism: Caiman crocodilus (assembly GCA_030014935.1). Classification (NCBI taxonomy): domain Eukaryota; kingdom Metazoa; phylum Chordata; order Crocodylia; family Alligatoridae; genus Caiman; species Caiman crocodilus. Next base: position 6,612,948 of record JAGPOW010001327.1, on the reverse strand, counting down.
ATTATAAACTGCTTTCCAAGACAAAGATTCTGGTTGCAGCACCACAATTTTATTATTTTCCTTTTGCAACAGAAATGTATCTTTCTATCACACAAAATCTTTCCACTTGAAGATTCCTCATGCGTTTTACCAAAGACATTTGTAATGATGAAACCGTGGTTTCTGTTCCTGAAAGCTTTCCCAGATTCTCATCTGGACTGAAGTTTCCATGGCAGGGATTTTTCCTCAAGCTGATATACAGATTTTTTTTTTTAATTTCTGCCAACATGGTTCAATCTTATGCAAAACTATGAATAAGTCAATGTATTTATTTGGATGTTAAAAAAAATGTTGGTGCCCCCTTCCCCACTTTCTTAGGGGGAAAACATTTAGTATCTCCATGAGGCAAGGAGTGTATTCACACAGGGATGTGCTTATGAAAATCTGCCCTAATTTCTACAAGTTATAGACTTGTGGGGAGGGAGGGGGAGTGGGGCAAGAATATCATAGTTTGCCTATGCTCAATACAAGCATCATCACTTTGAGTAGCCCAGGTTTCCAAAAAGCCCATGCAATGGGAATACTTTAGCCTGGAGTTGAGTAGGGCTTTTTCTACAATTGCAGCCCTGGGCTATTGTGGGCTACAGTGGGCCTAGTTCCAAGCACTTGTCCAAGGAACCTGTCTCTCAGCAACCCTCTGCTGGCCTTAGTATGAAAGAGGAAGCTACCTCATTCGTACATAATTCCTCTGCAGGTTTGTGAGCAGCAAAAAGGGCCAGATTGAATTATCCAGTGGTTCTTTCTGAAAACTTTATAACACTGGCTCAAGCTTCCTCCAGAAACCTTGGAAAGCTAAATTACCTCTCCTGTGCACTCCTGGCAGACAGTACTTGCTCACTCACAGGCAGAGTCCAGGGTTTTTAGGGGGGGAAAAAAATAAACAAAGAGAAATTTATTGTGTATGGTGGAGACACCACATAAACTAGCCAAGAGCCAGCATCCATAAATCAGATAGATCTGTTAGGTCAGACCCCCACCCACTAGGGTGGTTTGGCAACAGTCCTAACCTCAGTCCTCCTCTCGCTGCTGAGAGCAGCTAATGAGGTAATGCATTCAAGCATCGGCCACTTCCCTTTTCTGCCTCCTTCCTCTCCCCCACAACTTGTTGGCCAGGGTCAGTGGAGTCAACATTTCAGCCTATCCATGTCCAGCCCCTGCTGGATGTGCTTCCTGAGCTGCTTCTTGTATCTACCCCTAACTCAGCTTAAGCAATTTAAACTCTGGTGCTGGTAGCAAGGCCCTCATTGGAGTCTTTGCTGCTCTCTGGAGCTTCTGTCCAAGTCCCATCAGCACCATCAGGATTTTAACCAAAATACCCCAGACTACTACATAACCGATGTGCAAACAAAGCCTGGCCCATTCTGTCCTTTCCCTCTACTCCCCAAGAAATGTGTCCATAACACCCCCAACCCGGGAGCTGTTGTCTGTCTGGAGCTCTCCAGAGATTCCCTCAGCACCGTCTGCTACTTCGAAGCTGCCTCAGTTGCTTCTCACTTCATCTCTATGCTAAGTTGGCAGAGATAAGAGAGACAGACCTAGGCTAGACAGCACTTACAAGGAGAGGAGAAGTTAACAGAGGGAGTTTTCCTGGGGGTTACACAGTGGAGAGAAGAGTGGAGTAGCTATGGGGAGGCTTTTCTGTGAGCTGGTCATCTGAAGATCTGAACTTCCAATAGTGACTGGCTGCTTAACTATTGTCAATTTTGCAGCGGCTTAACTGACTCAGCTTGTACCTGTAGCTCTGTGTGGCTTGTTTTGCTTCAGGTGGGGCTTATCTAGCTGATCGAGGTGTGGGGCTAGGAAGCCTTATAAAAAGGCACTCCATAAAAGCACCAAGCCCTTCAAAGACTGAGCTTTTGGAGCAGGGGGGGCTTCAACAGAACAGGGCCTGGTCTTGTAGCAGTTAGGAATATATGTTAAATTAGAATGAGAGGTTTGAGTAAAGGAGACTGTGTCTGGTTGAGTGAGAGACCTGAACTGGGGAAAGTGTAGGTGGGGTGGGGGCAGAGATCACATGAGGAGCCAGATATGGAGGACCGAGACAGGTGAGGCAAGGAGTCTTAGAATGAGATCTAATAGAGCAGAATGGGGAAAAGCAGGGAATGATCTGAGGAGCTGGAATGCCAACAGGGGCTAAGACAAGGAGCCTGGATGGGGAGAAGAGGCAACTTTAAGCCTGGGATTTTTTCCACGTACTTGTGTCTTGCTTCTATGTGTGTGCAGTATCTTGGGGGATAGATGGAAATAATTGTGAACCACAATCCTAACTACAGCCAGCTTCAGCAGTATGCATTGCTTCAGGAATAGCAGGTATTTCCCACTCATCCTGCAACCTCTCCTCATCTCCTCTTCCAAAGAGAGTGCCTTCTACAACTCTATTGCCCTTTCCCTTCCTGCTCTACAGCTTTGTTTTCTATCTCCCCACATCACCAGTGCACCAGCTTGTATTCTTTGTAGCAAGTGGTATTTGAAGAGGACTCCTTGGAAGTCAGTGCAGGATTTGCAACACTAGGTAGAAATGTTTTGACATGAGGCAAAGCAGGGTATAGGCGTGTGGGACAAATGGATATCTCCATCCTTTTAGAATAAGATGAGCTTCACCTGGTGCATCTTACCGAGCCTTAGCTACTTTGCAAACAAAGAAATTTCATGTGTGCAGCTGCTTCTTGCACAAGGAGCCAAACCATAAATATATCAATATATACTAGCCAAAGATTCATCCTGATTTCAACTAGACCATCAGCTTACTGTCTGCCCAATCCATTCGATGAGGTTTTATTAGTTTCCTCCTGGTAGTGAGGCTCACCTGCACCTATTCATCCTCCTTCAAGGAGGAGATGTAGGCCTTTGTAGGAGCCTTTGTGGGGTCTGACAAAGGTCATCCTTTGTAGAGCCTGTGTGGGGTCCTGTTGCTCTGAATGCATACTTCACACAATGGAAGAATAAACATAATGGCTCTGACTGAGCCATCTCAACTGATAATGGCAAATGAGCATCAAAAACAATTGAACATCTTTCTGGAAGCTCCCCACTTTAGCCAGTTCTGTATACTCACAAATGAGGAAATCTGGGCCTAAGCATATATAAATGACCTTTAGAAAAGAGCTCTGGAGATGCTTATAAATAACTCTCTAGGAGGTCCTGATGCAATAGAAATAACATACAATAAATCACAATGATAATCTATTAGCACTGCTTGAACTCTGGACTTCCAAGGTTGCTGCTGCTTTCCATGCCAGAGGTAGCTGCATTTCAGGAAGGCTGCAGGCATTCTAATATAATAAAAGGCTTAGGCTGTCTGTCTGTGTATCTGTCTGTTCATAACACTTTTGGGCAGCTGTGCATACACCGCTAAGAAGGCAGGAGGCAATTGGCTGCAGAGCCTGGGTTGTACAGGCCCAAGTTTGAGCCGCTGGGGCTTCCCCATGCCTCCCTGCCTGAGGCCGAAGTGTGGGATCATGGTGGTGGTGCCCCCTCGCTGCCCAGCCCTGATGTCCCCCGGAACAGCCAGCGGGGATGAGGAGGCAGCAGGCAGGCAGGGAGGGAGGCAAATGTGAGCCAGGCAGAATGGTGGGGGGGATGGGTAGAGCAGGGCTGGACTTGGAGCAGTGGGGTGGCAGCATAGAGGGGGGCCAGACCCATAGCAGCAGGGGAAGACGGTAGAGTGGGGATGGATCCAGAATGGCAGGTGGGGAAAAGGGGTAGAGTGGGCTCAAACCCAGAGCATTGTCTGGGGGGGTTAAAGTGGGGCTGGACCCAGAGTAGTGGGGAAGGGGTAGAGCAGAGCTGGAACTGGAGTGGCTGGGGGTGTGGAGCAGGACCAGACCTGGAGTGGTGGGGAGAGGGGGTAGAGTGGGGTTGGACCTGGATTGGGATGGGGGGGGGTGGAGCAGTGCTGGACCTGGAGCAGTGGCGGGGAGAGGGGTGGTACAGCAGGGCTGGACCCAGATCGGCTGGGGGTGTGGATCAGGGCCAGACCCAGAGCAGCAGGGGGTTGGAGTGGAGCTGGACCTGGAGTGGCGGGGGCGTGGAGTGGGGCCAGACCTAGAACGGTGGGGCAGGGACATAGAGCAGGGTCAGAACCAGAGTGGCGGGGAAGGGGAAAGAGCAGGGCTGGACCTGGAGCATTGGGCAGCAGGTAGAGTGGGGGCTGGACCTGGAGCAGCCAGGAGGGGGGTGGAGCAGGGCCAGACCCAGACTGGTGGGTGGGGGGTGAAGTGGGGCTGGACCTGGAGCAGCAGGGGGGTGGAGTGGGGCCAAACCCAGAGTGGCGGTGCGGGGTTCCAGGGCCAGACATGTGGCTCCGTTCCTACCCACCCACCATCATTTTTGATGGGCAATTTGCTAACAGTAAAAATGGTTGGGGAATCTGTTGGTATTTAATAAAGGAAAGCTGTTCCTGTGAACTGACATGAGGGAGGGAACATCCTGTCTACAGCAAATTTTTAAATTGCAAAGATTAATTTTTTGCTGAGGCTGGGTTGCATATGAAATTCATTCTCTTAATAGGGGTAAATGGGATTTCAAAAGACATAAGACTCATACTGGAAATTAGGGCTGTGCAAAATGGCACCATTCCTTTTTGCCTTGAGTTTTGAGGTTTCCACAGAACAGTATTTCATATCAAATATTATTTGATTCGAAACAGCTGTTCCATTTTTCTTCATCGAAACAGTTTTGACTCAGTTTCAAGATTTTGCTAGATCAGCTGGGACCAGGAAGTCAGCTCAACTGGGCTGACTTCCTGCCTGCTGCCCAATCTAGTGCCAGGGATGCAAAGTCAGCCCAGCTGAACTGACTTCCACCCCAACACTATGGTTGAACCGTTTCGACTTTCAAAACATTTTGACTAGCCTCATTTTGTTTTGAGGCTGTTTCAAAGCCCTTTATTTCATTTTGATTTTGCTGTTTTGATGTCAAAATGAGTCTAAATGAAATGACTGGCAAAATTTTGCACAGCCCTACTGGATATATGCTTTTCAAAGTTACATATTGAATGCTTTAATCCTCAGTTAAGCACCAGAGGACACTTTTGTTATAACCAACTTGGAGGCCTTGTCTTTCATATAGCTAAACTAACTGAACTCAACCATCAGGATTATAAATGTAGTTCTTAGTTACTCAGAAACTGGAATTAATCATTGTTACTTAAACTTCCATAGCACTTTCCATCCCTAAAGTCCCAGTAAACTATAAGTAATATATAAGCATATCCTGGAAATCCTTCTTGTAGAACTACCTGCAGAACAGAGTTTAGCACCTATTAAATGGTGCACAATAATACAGAACACAGTTAAATGCAACCTGCTTTTAACCCAGTATAAGAGAACAGTTCATTATTAATGGTGTCATTAACCTCTTGGGCTAAACAATTAAAGTTAGAAAGCAGTCACCAGAAATCAAACTATGGAAGGCAAATTTACATTTTTTTCTTAACAGATGTGCATTTTTCAATTAGAAGCACTGTTTTTTGAGTGAAAATGGATTACCCTTTTAAAAAAATCTACAGCAAATTGCCAGGGTGAAAAAGCTAAACAAGAAAATGTCCATTAAGCACTGAGTTCCTTTGAGATCCTTGAGTTCCTTCCTTCAGCCTGTAAGATGAGAATGGGCACTGCAATCTTGAGGCACAAGGTTTTGTATCCCACTAGAAATTACCAGAACCATCCCATTCCCTTAAAATACGGGGTTCTATTCAAAGTCTGTGGGCATTCAGGAATCAATGAACAACTTCCCATGGCTTCCAGATCACCGCTACTCAGATTACCTGGGAGGGGAGATGTCATGATTGCCACCATGGTTGCGGTAGTATCAGTCCAGCTGGTTTTGCTCTAACTGGAAAGGGAGATGCCCTGCTCCCTGACCTTGAATGGCTTTGTGTAGCTGAAGGTGGACACTTGTCCATTGCACTGTAGACAGGTAACCGTACAATAATTTACTATAGACTACCAATGGGAGGAACTTGGCTACACACTTTATGAAGATGGGGATTTCTCCCTAACTCTTTTGGCTAAGGGCAAGTGGGACTCTGTGACATCTGGGCTTGTGCCTTGTACATGGCTTGGGTCTCGGGACTTGCAAATCTGCACTGCCATGGATTTGGGAGTATCTGAAGCCCCAGGCTGAAGAGTCTGGGAGGTAAGATACTCACCAGTGGTAATAACACATGGACCTGAATGACTGAGCTCAGTGGATGGAATTTGGAATCAATTTGACTAATTTGGCCTGAGATATGAAATTTAAAAAAAATTGGAGTTGTAGTTCAGGCCCATCTCTACTTAAAAGGTCCTTTGGATGTGGTGTTGTCACTTTAAATAAACATAATATCCCTGACTATAATGTGAGCAGTGAAACCATGCCTCCAGGGTGCTCTCACAAGCCTTGTAATTCTTCCTCTTCTATTTGTTAGTCCTGAAATGAGAAGTTGGAAATTAAAAGCATGTTCAAATATAGGCCACAGCGTCTTCACTGAAAGATGATTTATTCATGTATCTGGGGGGAAAAAAGAGACCCTTATGCATTTTTAATATCTGGTGCTCGACCCCATGGGAGGGCTGGCCTTAAAAAGACACAGCTGCACGCAGGCTTTGATGCAGAAGGAAATGAGATTTTCAAGTATGACTACTCCAAGGAGGTATTTTTGCTACAAACTTAGCTCAGAAAGCCATTCCTTTTAGCACAGGCAGGAAGGGCCTCATGCACTTAGCCCAAGAGGACCTGGTTTCATCCTTGATACCAACAACCTGCTAGGGACTCAAGGTAATTAAAGGCAGCCCTTGTGGAGAGTCAAGTTAGAAGGAACCACCAAAATTCAAGATTCCCAAACCCCAGGTAGGGAACGGGTAACCCATGCTGTTTCATGTGGTGGTGGGACCTGCTGAAGTTGTAATGACGTGTTGCTCATCTCCTGTGAAGAAGGGAAGAAAGGAGTAGTTTCATAGTTTCATAGTACCTAGGGTCAGAAGGGGCCTAGAGCAGGCCATCTAGTCTGACCCCCAGCCAATGGCAGGAACAAGTGCCAGGGTCACAGGACCCCAGCCAAGTACCTATC
>JAGPOW010001327.1:6586306-6605758 GCA_030014935.1 Caiman crocodilus | reverse complement strand
GACCCCTGCATCCATGGATTTGGTCACCTGGTCATAGAAGGTGACCAGGTTGGTCTGACAGGACCTGCCCTTAACAAACCCGTGCTGGTTTCCCTTCAGTATAAAGTCACCTGCCACTCCCTCACAGATATGAGCCTTGAGAATTTTCTCAAATATCTTTCCTGGGACCAAGGTGAGACTGACAGGCCCGTAGTTCTCCGGGTCCTCCTTCCTCCCCTTCTTAAAGATGGGAACCACATTGGCCACCTTCCAGTCCTCTGGCAAGAGTAACCTTATGTTACTCAAGGAAAGCATCATCCCAAGGGGATAGCATCTTCCTGGGATGGGGTAGGGCAGGTGGTATCCAGGTTTTTTTCTGGGGTGTTGAAGAGAGTTGTTTAAATAATGACTGGCACTCCTTAAGCTTTTTCTGTGCCCGATACTTCATCACAGCTCACACAAAAATCTGAGCAGGTCTGGCTTTTTGGTGTTATAGCTGGAGCACAGCTGCAGCAAGAAAAAAAACACATTCCTGGTAGCAAAAATCAAGTGGAAAATCAAAGCCCAGACCAGAGCAAATACGTCCTTCTTGCCATCAGTGGGCTCCATCAACACACTCAACACCTGCTGTTTGGAGCTCCCATTCCTTCTGGAATCTGAATCCTTTATGTTGGCATAAAGTGACATTTTGATAGCTCAGCATGGTTGAGAATATAAGACATCTATCCAGTATCTTTGGTATTGTGGTTCTAACTCAGCCTTGTTCCCATTCCGCCTTTCCCAATGATTTGTAAACACTGGGTGCATCCACATGAGACGCTACCTTGCTGTAACAATGCGCTATGGTGACATAGCACCAGTGGGCACAAACTGTGATGCTGCAGCTACATTGCCATAGCAATGCGCTCCCTTGCTATAGCGTGTTACTACGGCAATGCAGTGGCTCAAAATAAGTGTGCATTGGTGGCACAGCACAGCATGGGCTGTTACTGCACCATCATGACAGCACGGTAACAGCAATGCCAGAGGGGCACATGTAGACGCACCCACTGGGTACGCTCTTAGAAATTATACTTTGCCTGTGTAGTAAGTCAGGAGATGAATCTAGAAGCGGATGATACCGATAATGCATTTAACTGCAGTGTTGCTAACTCAGACAACTTTTTTTCAACCATGTCATTATATCTGGCATATTTCTTCAAGCCCCAGCTCCTTTAATTGTGTTAGCTTCTGAGAATCTCAGATGTTATTTTAGAAATATGAAGTATGTTTCTAGCTTTTGTGTTAGCAGAGAAGTTTGGAAAGGTAGTTCAAATGGATCCCAATACTTTAAAGCCAAGAAGATAAACAAAAAATACCTAACCCAAACATTCCTTAGTTGATTACATACCAATCAATTCATTAGTCATTTACTATTACCTAAAGACAACATATCTCTCCTGAGTCTAATGACTTGTGCATATTACCTTTATAGTATCATTGGATTTTCATCCTACACAGCAGTGATCTAATTCCTAAGGTCAGAGGCTGAATGGTTTGACACAAATTATTATTGAGGAAACTGGATACAAGAATGCAAGTTTTATTACTGTTATTTACGTGTTTGCCTTAGTGACACCCTAGGAGCTCCAGGCCCCAACCAGGGCCCTATATAGTTCTAGACCAGTGATGGTTTAGAACAGGGGTTGGCAAGCTATGGCACGCGTGTCCAACGTGGCACGTGGAATGGTTTTCATTGGCACGTGGGCTGCTTCCACACCCCAAGGGGCGTGCCCAGATTGAGCAGCACATGGCTTCCTGGGAACAGCCTTGTGCAGCTGCCGACCCCTGCGTTAGCTAGCAGACCCAGGCCCTGGAACACCCTGACCACGCTGGCCAGGTAAGAGCTCCTGGCCCCAACCCTAGCCTGACCTGCTGCGGGCCCCATGCCCCATCCCCAGCCACATCCATGCCCTGATGGCCCCGTCCCCAACCTTGTGCTTCTGGCAGACACCAGCCAGCACCATCACTGCTGCAGGCCCCGTCCCCGGGCCCATCCCCAACCGGCCCCATTGCCGTGGCAAGCCCCGTCCCTGGGTCCAGCCACAGACTGCCAGCAGCCTGGCCCCATCACTGCCATGGGCCCTATCCCTGGGCCTGGCCCCATTACCACCACAGGCCCCATTCCTGGGCCCAGCCATGTGTTGCCAGCGGTCTGGCCCCAGCCAGCACCATCACGGCTCTGGGTCCTGGCCCAGTGCCAGCGCCAGGATGTGGCTGGGGCCCCATCCCAGCACTATAGATGGCCTCAGCCATGTGGTGCCAGTGGGCTGGGCCCCAGCTGGCACCACCACCACCGTTCACCCCAGCTGGGCCAGGGCAGTCAGCAGCACCGTTGGCAGTGCTGGGATGAGGCCGGGGCCTGGGCCCGCAAACCTGCATGGGCCTTGACCCCATCAAGTTGCTAGCAGTGGGCCCAGCCACATGCTGCTGGCACGTGGCCAGGGCCTGGGCCATCTGCAGTGCCTGGATGAGGCTGGGGCCTGAGCCCATCTCAGCACTGCAGATGGCCCTGGCCACGTGCTGCCAGTGGGCATGGCCCCGGCCCCATCCCGGCAGTGCCTGCAGGTGTGGGCCAGGGCCATCAGCAGCACTGGGATGGGGATGGGGCCTATTCTGGTGCTGCCGGTGGGCCTGGCCCTGGTGGCATGGACACTGCCTGCCCCAGCCCAGCACCACTGCTGGGCCAGGGCTGTCTGCAGCATTGGGATGAGGCTGGGGCACGGGCCCGTCTTGGCACTGCAGATGACCCCGGTCACATGTTGCTGGCAGGCTGGGCCCCAGCCCCATCCCGGTGCTGCTGTCATATGCAGCCCTGGCTGGCACCTCTGCCACCGCTTCTGGGTCAGGGACATTGGCAGCACTGGGATGGGGCTGAGGCCTGGGCCTGTGGGCCTGTGGACCTGTGCGGGCCCCAGCCGTATCCCAGCACTGCCAGTGGGCCCGGCCATGTGCTGCTGGGAGGCCGGCCCCAGCCAGCACTTCCACCACCACCCCTCTCCAGCCCAGCACTGCTACTGGACTGGAGCCATCTGTAGCACCGGGATGAGGCCAGGGCCACAGCCAGGGCCTGGGCCCCATCTTGGCACTGCAGACAGCCCCAGCCCCAGCCACATGCTGCTGGTGGGCTGGGCCTCAGCCCTCACCACCACTGCCAGCCCCAGCCCAATGCCACAGCCAGGCTGGCCCATTGGCAGCATGGGGATGGGGCCTGTGTGGGGCTGCGGCTGTGGACCTGCATGGGCCCCGGCCTCATCCCACCACTGCCGATGGCCCCAGGCTGACAGTGGGCCTGGGCTGCCCATGGCCTGGGCCCCAGCCCTGTCCTGCCAGTGGGCCCTGGCCCCAGCCCCATGCTGCCCATGGCCCCAGCCATGAGCTTCCAGGAGGCCCTGGCCTCAGCACCATGCTGCCCCAGCCCTGCTCTACACTCATTTTGTTTTTCTTATATGCCAGCACTCCAGCACCTTTCAAGGTACACATTGTGGTTTTTTTCAGCACACCAGACAAAAAACATCGCCTACCCCGGTCTAGAAGTAAATTAACGTCTTGATATCCTTTCAAGGGTGCTGTAGGGGTGCCACACAGTATTAACATTGTTAAGCATGCAAAAGAATCACAAGATAAACCCAGACATTTAAAATAGGAGCCGCTAGTATTAAAAACATTCTGACTTGAACAGTCTTTCTAAATTCTTTGCAACAGAAGAATTGCTGTATTATTTTTCTGTAGTCAAAAAACAAGTGAGAAGTAAGGGCTGATATTTTCTGAGGGTGCCTTGAATCTAATGTAGGGTACTTGGAGTTTGGCTTTAAAAAGCTTGAGACACTGTTCTAGATATGTCCAAACATGCAACAGAGAAATTATTCTTGCCCTAAACAGCTTACAAGTTTTATTCCTGTCAATAAAGAAGATATTGCTCTGGCCTTTCACTGCCTTGTAGGAAAACAAGATACTTAAAGCTGAAATATAGTGCTCATTCAACATCTTAAGGCATGTATAGGGCTGTTAGGAAGAGGTGAGAAAATTATTAATGCCTTTAGTATTTGTTCACCTAGAAATATTCAATATCTATTTCTTCATTTAAAATGATTCTGTGTGTTACCTTTGTGGGGACAATCCCAATTTTCTCATATCATGTCTCAGCCACATGAGCAGTGCATGTGTCAGTGCCCCAGGAACTTTTATGGGGACACCTGATATATCCTAATTTTTCATTTCATTCATCAAAATATTTGGATTTTGTTCCCTTGGTCCAAGGTTATATCGTTAAATCAGATGTGTTTTGTATTTGTGAGGAACAATGGTCTCCATAAAAGAGTTTTTCAGGAGGAAGAACAATAATAGGAATGAAAAGGTTAAATTAGTGTTGAGCCCCTGTGTTCTATTTTTTTTCCTTCCAAGTGAATATTCATGCACTTGTCAGTGGTTTGTTTGTTTTTATAAACTTGGATGCTAACACCAAGACTCTCAAAATTATTTAGGCACTTGAAATCAAGAGAAGTAAGGTGCCTAAATATCTTTAAATATATAGGCCTTAGTTCACGGAGAGAATAAATCTTCATGCTTGCATATTACCATTGAGACAGAAGCTGGCAGTCATGACATCAGCCCACTTTTTTCTTGCAAAGCACTTCCTTGTTTACGAATTTTCTTTCTTTTGACACACTCCCCTTTCCTTTCCCTCCCGCCCACAAAATGTGTGGCCTGGATCTGCCACTGACCTGTTGTATCATCTTGGACAAATTGCGTTACCCTTCTGTGCTTCTGTTTTCCCATTTACAGAATAATGAAAATTATACTGGCCTTCTTTGTAAATCACTTTGAGGTCTGTGGATGAAAAACACTCTGTCTGAGCTGGGCATACTATTATTCAATTAGTGTCCTGCCTTTTGATTTTTGTAAACAATTATGATTTCCCCTCAGCGTTTTGCTTGAAATATGGGCAACTGAAGCCACCCAGAATCCTTCAAGTGGTGGAGCACGTTAAACTGGACAACAACAAATGTTACCAGGATTGGATAAATATTATAACTGGTCATTCAAATAACGCTTCCATCAATTGGAAGCTATGTTCCTGCACTTATGGCCAGCAGATAAGATGGCTAAGGCTGTCAGTCATGTGGTGCAAAAGGCAAAGAGACCACTGGAACTGAGCAGTGTTCCTGTTGTGGGAATATACACTCAGCTTCTCCTTAGTGTTTACTTTCCATAAAAGCCTCAGCTTTGGTCCAGTTCTTCTGTAGCAGCAAGAAACTATTAATTACCCTGTGACAATGTGCTACTGGCATTCCTTAACTGAATGCCATTATCCCTTAATTAATTAAACACCAATTAATTATCATGAACATTGTATGACATATAACAAATACCATGAGCTACTTGAGACGGAATAATTTAAAACTCTGTAAACTCATTTCTAATAATAACACACAGCAGTAGACTGATAAAGCAAACAAAGACCTTAGCTGCATCATTCCATCTGAAGGAAGTGGCGAATGGGGAAGGCGGGTTTGGAGATAACAGGTTGAAGTAACCGGGAACCATGCCCGAGACAGTACAGGACTTCCAAGGTCAAACCCAAGAAGACATTGTGTCAATTTGTGTCATTTCAAACACATGGATGCTAGAGAAGGTTGAAAGTTTTCTGGTGAAACAGTTCTCCATCAGAAAATGCTGATTCATGTAAATTACACATTTTATGGAAAAGTATTATCAAAACACTTTGTTTTGATTAAATTTTGTAAGCAAAATGCTTAGATGTGGGAGTTTTTAACACTGTTACGTTTCTTGGAAAGGAGCAGTTGGAATGCTGGATGTTCCCGCTAACCAGAAATGTTGAGTTTTGTCTGCCACTAATGGAAACATTGGGGGGAAAAAATGAAAATACAAACATTAGTAGTTCTTCTCACTAGAGGTGTAACTTACCTGGGTTTGCACCCTGGACAAAATAAGTAGGGTGAGGGGGTAGTAGGCTACTGCCTCTGAGACCCCAGCCATGTTCCAGTAGCTTCCATGTTGCCAGTTACTGCATATACTTAATAGTAGACAACCTAAAAAGTTTAGGAGGAAGTATAGACGACCCCCACTTAACACTGTTTCACTTAGCACTATTTCACTAGAACGCTCATTTTAAGTTGATACTTGATTTCACTTCGTGCTCAGTGAGTTTCATTATAACACTCATGGTTGCCATCTTGGGTCATTAAAAACACTTGTGGTTGCCATCTTGGATCATCAAATACTTCCAGTTTCACTTAACGCTCGTTTTGCTTAACGCTCGGTTTTTCGGGAACCAAGTAAGACTGCTAAGCAGGGGTTGCCTGTATTGCTTTCCCTATTTTAGGGACAGAGGCAAAGATGTGAACTGACTTGCCCAAAGTCATATAGGGAGTCTGGAGCACAGCTGGAGTCATGGTTTAGGTGTTATAGTTCAGGTATAAACTCACCGCTCTTTCTTACGTTCCAGGTTTCTTACTTTTCATTATTTCATTTTTCTGAGTTCTCCTCATCAACCCTGGTGAACTCAACCCTCCACATATGAAGAAAGCATCCCCAAATCCTCCCTCTTGGAAACAGATAGGCTGCCAGCAAAGATGCCTTCCAATCTTAGGACCTGTTCTTGTTCCTTCTTTTTCCAGGTGCCTTTGCCTGCCTCTTGTTCTCCAGTGTTGTTGGCATGCTAGGAGAGGGCTTCATGCTGCCTTGCATTCTGGCTAGTACACTCTCTGTGTACTGACCTGTTGGGGGTGCCAAACTGCAGTGCACCCGCTCCCTTGGAAGGCAGATATTCCTGCTGTGCAGCCTGTACGATTCCTCTGCACAGTTCCACTAAGCTATGCTAGTGCCAGGTATCCAGTGTGGGGGATGGGAAGGAAAGGACCCATGCCTTAGCCTGTCTCAGGCCCCCACAAGTCTACCTCTGGCCATTTACCAGCCTGAGTGGGAAGAATCCTCTTGATTGCTAACAAATGAGAAGCACCACAAAATAGGCCTTTAAAGTGGCTTAAATGCCCTTTTGCACCGCTTTAATGGAGTTGCTGTTTGCATGCTTGGTGGCATATTCTGCTTTAAGTGTCTTTGGTATGTAGCAAGATAAAACACCTCTGAGGTGTTTTGGCTTGCTACATAACAAAGTGCAACAGTGCATGGGGTGCTGGAAGCTGACAGGCTTGGGGGTTGGCAGGCCTCGTGCAGCTCAGGGGCTATGGGACCCAACAACAGCCCATGCAGGCAGGCTCCACTGAAGAAAAAAATGTGAAAGCAGCAAGCTTGATCTTTTTTCTCCCCTCTCCCTGAAGCCTGTCTGCCTGAGCTCTGTGTGGACCCAGTGGTTCCCTCTGTGGCTGTGGGGGGAGCCGGTGCTTCACTCTGTGGCTGCAGCGCCCCCCCCAGACCAGGTGCCAGCAGGAGGATGCCACTTGGGGAAGCCCCTGCATAGCTCAGGGACCACTTGGCCCCCCAACAGCTCGTCCCCCTCCACCCCCCCACTGCCAAAGAAGCAGGTAAGGATTGGGCCCCCACCATTGTGTACACACCACTGGGGTTTAGTTTGGTTTAATTCTCCCTAAATTGAAGTGGTATTTTTAAAAACGCACCCTTTCAATTTAAGGAGAATCAAACCAAATTAAACCCCTGTGTTGTGTACAAGCAGCCTGGGTCTGGACCAAACTGTGCCTGATCCTTATGTAAATGTGCAGCAGTGCAGAGGACTGAGCTGCCTTCCCTAGACTACTTGCCTGCATATGAGGCAAGCTAACTTGCTGCCTTCGGCTCTGGGACACACAGGGGGTGCTCCCCGGGACCTCGCTGTGAGAAGCACAACCCAGAGTATTGCACCCACCTGTGTGGAAAGCCCCTTTGTGGCTGGATACCCTCCTTCTGCTACCTGGCCATGCAAGAGTTAAACCTTAATGCTGTTCAGAAATCTCCACCAGCCAAGCGTAGATAATAGCCTTTTTCAAACTAGAACTTAATGGCTGTAAGGGAGGATTGTAAATGGATTATATTTTTATTTTAAACTAGCAATAAAATGAGAAGCAGATATAAAAGGGGGGAGAGAGGAGGGGTGTATGCTGATGCAAAAGAAAGAGGATAAAATAATTAGCCTTCCAGCCAGAGCCTCCTGTATATGTATCTCTACTTTTAAAGGTTATTGCAAGACACTTTTAATTTCACCCAGTTGCCTGTGTTGTCCCTGATCCCCATCCCCTCTGTGCTCCTATCTAGGAAAGATATCTTGGCTACAGTATTGCTTCTGAACCTTCTATCTCCTACTTTCCTCAGGCATCAGTAAGCTTCTTCAATAAAAATGTTGCTGGCAGGAAAATCTTCCCATCTTAATAAAGAGTTGGGAATGGGGAAAGGCAGGGGGGAAGGGGTTGCTTTTTCTAGTTCTTAGCATTTTAACCATTTTAGAAACCTTTTCAAAGACATTTTTTTCCAGGGTGCCAAGTGATGTTTATGCAGTGATGCACTTCTAGCCTCAGGAGAATTCACTCTGTAACAGCAAGGGACTTGCCTGAGGAGGAGGGAGAGACCCAGTAGCTAGAGGTCTTCTCTCTTTTAGCATAGATCACTGCAACAAGGCTTTTCCCCCCTGCTGTTTCATCCCTGATCATCCCCCTCAATTCCTTGTAGATGCCCTTAGTCTGGAATTGCAGCCCCTTTCCCATTCTCGTCCTAATTTTTCCCCATAGAATCATGCCAATTCACCTCAGACCTAAAGTGTTTCTCTTATCTTTAAACAGATGCTAAAAATTCTCTTCTTAATCCTTTTCAGTGTGTTTAAGATTAAGTGACTATATATATATATTTTTTTTTTTGGTTCTGGAACATGCCATTAAACCTCTTATATGTTGGGAACCTAAGTCATGTTGTTTTCTAGCAGATGTGAGCATCATTATCAAAATATTTTGGTAACCTACAGCCACAGTCCCCAAATCCTATGCTATCATTGTTGTGAACTGTACTCATGTGGAGTATTTTGGTAGAACTTTTTTTAGAAGGGTAAGTAGGTCAAGAAAATCGCTCAGTAAAACAGAAAACTTCAACTTTGGGAAAGAAGGCTTTCACAAATTCAGGAGACTGGTTAGTGAGGCACCAATAGACCATGAACCCTTGGGAAAAAGGAGTCCATGAGGAATGGTTATTCCTTAAGAACTCAATCTTAGAAGTGCAAGGGAAGTTCATCCTGTCCTGTAGGAAATGCAGTCAGCAGGCAGGAAAGCCCCCTTGGCTAAACAGGGAACTGTTGAACCTCCTGAAACTTAAGAGAAGCCTACACCAAATGGAAAATGGAAATCATCACCAAATCATCACTCAGCACTTACCCACACTTGTAGAAAGCAGTTCAGAAAATACAAGGCAGCAACTGAACTTAGACTAGCCATCAGAATCAAGGACAACAAAAAGTCCTTCTTCAGATATGTGGGAAATCGGAAAAAGAATAAAGGCAACATTGGACCCCTGCAAGATAAAATGGGGCAGCTGACATCTGATGTCCGAGAAAAGGCCAGTCTCCTAAATGAATACTTTGTATCAGTTTTCCACTCAGCCACAGAGGTCACACTGTCAGACAGAATGCAAAACTTCCAGGGAGTGGGAGATGGGCCCATAACTGATGTTGATCAAGTGAGGGAACACCTGGAAATTTAGATGTCCATAAGTCTGCAGGCTCGGACAGAATGCGCCTGAGAGTCTTAGTGGATATGAAAGCTGGTGGATATGAAAGCACACCCTATGGGAAAGATATCTGAGAACTCATGGGGCTTGGATGAGGTGCTGGAAGACTGGAAAAGAGCTAACATGGTCCCAATCTTCAAAAAAGGAAGGAAAGAAGATCCAGGGAAGTACAGGCCAATCAGCCTGACATCCATCCCTGGAAAGATCCTGGAGAAAATCATCAAAGGATCCATCAACAGCAAACTAACAGAAGGCAACCTTCTGAATGCCAGCCAACATAGCTTTGTCACTGGAAGGTCTTGCCTGACCAACCTTATCACCTTCTATAACCAGGTGATGCACTGACTCAATAAGGGAGATGAGGTTGATGTTATATACCTAGATTTCAAGACAGCCTTTGACTTGGTCTCCCATGATATCCTCATGGTTAAGCTGGGGAACTGCAGCCTCAATCCTCTCTGTCTTATGGCTGGGGAACTGGCTCTGGAGCTGGACCCAATGAGTATTAGTTGATGAGACTGAATCCATGTGGCACAAGGTGACTAGTGGAGTCCCTCAAGGCTCAGTGCTTGGGCCAGTACACTTCAACATCTTCATTAACAATCTGGATTTGGGCATCAGATGTGGACTGGTAAAGTTCACGGATGACACTAAACTATGGGGGAAGGCAGCCATGATAGAAGACAGGCTGGGGATACAGGCTGACCTGAACACGCTCGCAAGGTGGACAGACCAAACCTGGATGGCATTTAATGTAGAGAAGTGCAGGGTGCTCCACCTTGGGAGAACAACCAACATCATACTTATATGCTCAGCAGTGCTACGCTCACTAGCACCATACCCAAAAGAGACTTGCGGGTCTTGATTGACCACCAGATGAACATGAGGCACCAATGAAATGTTGGTGGCTGGCAAAGCTAACCAAACTCTGGCATGTATCCATCAGTGTATCTCTAGCAAAACCAGGGATGTCATCCTCTTGCTTTACTTGGCCTTGGTGAGGCTACAACTGGAGTTTTGGGGCCCTCAGTTCAGGAGGAACATGGATAAGCTCAAGAGAGTCCAGAGGAGAGCCACCCATATGATCAAAGTCCAAGAGAGCAAACCTTACAAGGAGAGGCTGAGGGACATGAGACTCTTCAGCCTGGAGAAAAGAAGGTTCAGGGATGACTTGGTGGTAGCCTATAAGCACATAAGGGGAGTGCATCAGGATCTGGAAGAACAGTTGTTCACCAGAGCTCCCCAAGGAACAGCAAGGTCAAAGGCCACAGACTCCTAGAAGGCCAATTTAGATTTAGCACAAGGAAAAACTTCTTTACAGTCTAAGTATCGAGGGTGTAGAATGGACTCCCCCTGGAGGTGGTGCAAGCACCTACTCTGGACTCATTCAAAAGGTATTTGGATGTTTATCTTGCTGGGATCATTTGATCCCTGCGGACTTCCTGCCTATGGCAAGGGTGCTGGACTACACAGTCTCACAAGTTTCCTTCCATCCCCTAATGTCTATGAGTGCATAAAAGTGGTCTTTTTTGACTGAGTGGACACAGCTACATGTACAATTAAGGCACCTGAATTTTTGTACACGGAAAATTCAGGAGCATTAAACTATGCCCCCTTGCATCTGAATGTGAGCCCATTGGAAGCAAATTTGCTCTCAACAGGATCAATTCAGTCTAGGGCTGTTCCTGCCCTGTTCTGTCCCCCTGCAGCAGTCAGGGGGAGCTCCAGGTTCTTCTAGGTGCCAACCCTGGACTGATGAGGGGCACAGGGCTGCTTCTGATATCTGTGGGGTGGTTTCAAGCTGTCCCAGCTGCTAGGCAGCTGCCTTCCAGCCCTGGGACCCTTCCAATCTCCAAGTGACTGGGAGAGCTATTCCAGCTGCCTGATAGCTTCTTGTTAGCTCTGTGGAGACTGGGATCCTCCCAATCTCTCCAAGACTGGGAGGCAGCTGCCTGACAGCTAGGACAACTCTCCCTGCCCAGTGGAGATCAGGATGGGACCTAATCTCTATGGGTTGGCAGGCAGTGTCCTGAAGTACTGGGACAGCACTCCCTACCCGCTGGGGCCCCCCGGTGCCTAGGCTGACTGGGAGCATCTACATATGTGCTTCTGCACATGAGTTTAATGTACTGATTTCTAGCACCTGTATCTACAGGTACCAGAAAATTGTGCATTAGATTAATCTACTGTAAAGTAATTGCTGTGCAAGTGTAGATGGTGATGTCTTACTGCACATTAGATTAGTCTAAGCACAGTAAAACATCTCATGTAGACACACCCAATGTCTTTGAACCCATCTGCTCATAGACACTAACCAGTCCTGGGCTTCCATAATACATGGATGGGAAATCATGTTGAAATCCTTTGTGCTATAGATATGAACCAAGGAGTTCACAGATGTTAGAACATAGAAAATGAATAAATAGCAAGACTGCATTCAACTTTGTTGTTGCAACCATGCAAAAAATCAGGAATAAAAAGGAAAAGAATAATTGTATGCCCACTGTTGCTCCACTACAGGAACAGTGGTCTTAAAGAATGAGCTTAAGCTTTGTATAAGATGGGTATAAGATGGGTGCATTTAAGCACATGCTTAACATCTAATGCACAATTAGGAATTTGCTAAATTGGAGGCTCTTCCAACAAGACTTTCTGCGTGTGCTCTCTCTCTCTCTTTCTCTCTCTCTCTCTCCCCTTCCCACCTACAGTTCCCGGGTATCCACCTGTGTTGCAGGAACCACTATCAGAGGTCACTTGCAAGAATGCATATTTCAAAGACATTCATGAAATGTTTTAGGATCAGGTATCTCTGCCACTTGGAACTGCTCATTATCATTTAAAAAACAGAGCAACTGATCAAAATAACTCATTGTGCAGCCAGCAAGGAGAAAAAAAGCCTTGCTTCCCTGCTTAGCTTAATGACATAAAATGATCTAATTGATATAATGATTATAATGTTCTATTAAAGGAACATTGCAGCCTGATTTATTTCAAATTAACTCATTTTTCCATATGCAATTAAGATGATCTATCTGTATTTTAAAGGCATCAAGACAACTGATATTGGAAGAGGGGGATCTTTGGATAAACTTTAAATGAGTCAGAAAATTCCACATGTTAAGATGAGAAATGCTGATTCCACCCAGTATGGGGAATTTGAGAAGCTGAAAGAAATGTGTCATGAGTTACTATAAGCAGGAATCTGCTGCTTGTATAAATCTATAAGGATAGCTAAACTGTGCTTGCTATTGCTAATGGGTAGTTAGAGTTGGGAGTGGTTGTTGCTAAAGCTCTCTAAGGCATTTGGCCATTCTGTTCTTTGTAATTGAAAGGGTCAGTTTTAATTTAGCTAGATGATGGAGTTTTCCTCATAGGCTGTTCATAAGTGGCAAATACAGCAATGTGGTCCACTTAACCAGCTGTTGTACTTCATATAACTCTTTTTTCAAGTATCAGCAAAGTAGAAAGTTCTGAGGGGTGTGGATGGGATCAGGATGATGATGTTCTGGTGTGTCTTGCCATTTAATCCATTTCTCTGTTCATGAGCAGATCCTGCATTTCTTATCCATAAGCGCTAATCACATGAACCCTTGTCAGTCTAAGCGCATGTATGCATTGTTGAGTTCAACTGAATATTAGGTCAGCTAAATTGCATGGCATTGACTGGGAAATTGAAACATGAAAGCAGAAATTGCAAATGATAATTGGAAAGTAGTATATCTCAGTGGCTATGGCAATCATAGAAAACAGAGCTGGACGGGACTCCAGAGAGGTCATCCAGTCTATTCTCCTTGTCCCAGGGCAGGATCCACTATTCTTAATCAGTCACGGCAGATATGAGTCTAACCTGCTCTTAGAAATCTCCATTGTGATAGAGATTCTATAACTTCCACTGGCTCTATATGCCACTTCTTAACCAACCTTACAGCTAGAATGTTTTTTCATAATATCCAACCTACAATTTCCTTGCTGCATTTTAACACAGCAACTTTTTGTTCTCTCCTCAACAGACATGGAGAATAGTTTGAGACCATGCTTATCACAGGAAACTTATACTTGTTTGAAGATCATGATTATGTCTCCCTTTAGTCCCTTTTTCTTACCCAAACAAACCCAATTCTTTCTATTTTTCCTAACAGGGTCTGTTTTTTTGTCATTAAGCCTCTGGCTATTTTTATTGCTGCCCTCTGGAGATTCTCCAGTTGATTCACATCTTTCTTGAAAAGCAGTACTGAAATCTTTACATGCTACTCCTTGTCAGGGCTGATAATCATGAAAGAATGGCTTTGTGGCACAGGTGCCCTACTGGGATAGTAAGAGACCGAGGATCGATTCTTGTTTCTAACCAGTACCTGATGTATATGACCTTGGCCAAGTCATTTTCCATCTTTATGGATTTGTTTCTCATTTTCTCTCTTTGCCTTGTCTGTTGGGGAAGGGCTAGGAGTGTACTTGTAATGTTGTTGAATATGATGGAGCCCTGACCTCAATTTGGGGTTTCTAGGTATTAGCATAATATTACTAATAAATAATGCATGAAGCCCTCCCAGCATGATTTTTCAGACAAGCAATCACTAGAGCTAAAACTTCCTGGTGTTTTAAATGCTTGAAAACATGATTGCAAATAGGAACTGGAAGCAGGAATATAATGCTGTGTGTTCTGGATTTTGCACAAGCCTACTGCTATTGTTGTAGTGACATAATTATAATCCTTATCCAATTCTATGTCTCGGGAACTGTTTCAATCTCAGTATCTCAGTACTGCATTCATAGATCCTGAGAGGAAATCCACACAACGTCACCATGTAAAAGAGTATTTTGATGTTACATTGTGACAATATACTTGCTATTGCATCACAGAGCAAAAAACTACCGTTTGGTGTGACAATGCATTGTTACAAGGGATGAAGCAGAGGGAAGTTGGCATTCTTGTCTAGTGGCTGGTATACATGCTAGGGCAGTGGCCTCCAACCTTTTTAAGTAGGAGACTATCTTTCATATTTAAAAGCAAGCCAAGATCTATCATGCACCATCTCCACCTCCTCCCCACCCCCAGCAGGTAAGTCTGTGGGGAGAGAAGAGGAAGTGTGCTAGGGTGTCTGGAGATGAAGGCTCTGCACCTGGCTTTGCCACCAGTCTGCCTGTGTGACTTAACATTTGCCTGTCACATCTCTTGAAATTGCACATTTTTGGGGCAACACTTTCTCTTAACTTGCAGACTGCTCATACATTAGCTGGGAGGCCCAAGTTACTGTTCCCATCCTGGACAATTCATTTTCTGAGCAGATACTGACTTGCTTTGCAAAGAACTTGGGGCATTACTTGGAGCTTGGTACAACAGTGAACTGAAGAGCTGTTATGATCACGTGGGAACAAATAAGACTGTTAATTGAAAATTTACAGATTGAAAACCCAAAGCTAAGCATAATAATGCTTTTTGCAAAATAAAATAAAAATCAAAGGGAAAAATGTGTCAAGTGGAAATTATAACCTCGCCTCTTCTCATATGATGAGAAGCTTGGCTAAATGGGGTTTGTGAAGAGAAAAAGACATCTAGCCCTGTTAACTAGGATGAGAAATACGCAACACCTGATACTCACTGTACCATTTCTGCCAACTGGAGCTATAACTTAGGGCAGAAGGATTGGCACCTGTATCATGACCATTTAGGTACAGAAAATATAGCCTTGCTATGGATGGACAAGCTGTGGGTTAGCTGCCCAGAACCAGTAGTTCAGCCCCACATTAGCTGTGGTTGTAAAATTAATCTACCAGCCAGATGTTTCATGGTGTTAACCAAGAAGCCTAAAAAAGCTTAAGAAACAGGAAATAGCCATGGTTCAGCAATACACTATTGAGCAATACCATGTCTAGTTTCTGCCTTGGGCAATTCTCTCACTAGCTTCTTCCTGCCTTTCTGGCCAGTACCTTAGTTCCCACAGAAGTCAGTGGGAATCAGTCCATTGTTGGAGTTAGATCTGGCCCTTACATTGTGCTTTTCACCCTTATGCCTGAACCCTAGCATGTATTGTGTATGTGTATTGTCATCGGTTGATCTGTTTTGGCATGGTCATGTGCTACGTTGTAGATAACCTATTGGAAACCTAGGCTTTGGCTTTGTGTGTGTATAGAGAAGTGACAATGTCCATGGAAGGACTGGAACCGAATCCTGAGGGGTTTTTTAAATCCTTGCTGTAGAGTATAGTAGGGCTGCAAGGTTGGACAGCTCTTATAAAAAGTCAGGGCGGTGTGAGCTAGGGGTCTACAGCACCAGTTGGGACTGTGAAAGTGAGAGGAAGCAGCAACAGAGGAGAGCATTCTTTTCTTCCCCACGTGCCAAATTTGCTGTGGCTTCAGTTTCTGCAATCAGCATTTATGATGTCAGTAGCTTTTAGTTATAAACAGAGAGGCCCCAGCAGGTGTGCGTGGGGGGACAGAGGTGAATACGACTTCTATAATGATGGATGTGCCTCATAAGAAGGGAGGGTTGAGTAATATTTTCATCTCTCCTTCCACCTCCTTCTTGACAAGGACTAAACAATTTAGCTTCTATTATATTAACACCCAGAAAACCCAGAGGGAATTTGCCTACATAAGGAAAATGTATTACGGCCTATAACTAACCTACCATTAGTTACAGGCAGAGCCGATCCAAACACTGCAGGGAAATTAAGCTGCTCCTCTGTTTGTTTAATGCTTTTTCCATACTTGCTTGTTATAGATAAACAGCTTAGGTCTCTTGGGGCCCACTTCAGCATCACAAGGCTTTTATCTACTTACACGACATGTTTTATTTCAATTTCTTTTGTTCCTCATATCCCTCCATAACAAAGTGGCATCATGGCATAACACAGAGGAGCTTGTTCTGTCTTTTCGAACAGAGCATCAGTGCTTTGTCCCAAATGCCCCCCAGATGAGGGCTGTAGTGCTGAGTTCCCAGAAGCTCTATTGCCAGTTCACTAGGAACCATGTGGACTACAGACAACGGAGAACAATATCATTTCATCTTCTGGTGTAATGTAGAAAAGCTGCCTGCAGAGCTTGAACCACTAGGTCCCAGCATGCCAGCCCAGAGCAAGCATGTGGAGAAAGGCATGACAAGAAGTTAAAACCAGACTATTTCAGATTAGTAATGATGAGGTGCCAAGTTTTAACAATGAAAGGGATTAACCATTGGAAGAAACTTTCAAGGGAAATTGGTGGGCTCTTAGAGTCTTCCCTATCAAAGCTGTACCTTTTTATGGGAGGAAGACTTCAGTCAAAGCAGCTTTAGTGCTCAGCAGTAGAGTAATTGAATGACAGCCATCTCTGTGTCATATAGGAAATCAAACTAGAAGCGACCACTGGATCAACTAATGCTAAACTCAGTGAACCATTCCTTGAACTCATCATGCTCGTTGAGCAATGAGGAACCAAGATGCACAGCCACCGCCTGCTCCATGATAGTTCCTTCTGTTGTATCCACTTTAGCTGTAGTGTTGCCAACTGTCATGATTTTATTAGAAGTCCCATGTTATTTCTTATTTTAATTAAAATCCCAGCTCCTACAGTCAAGTGGTTTTCATTAAAATCTTGGCCTTTGTGGGTTTTTAAAAATAAATTTCAAGCTCTGTTGGTTCTGTCTGAAAAAAAATGTAACTCTAGTGTACAATGTATGTTTAGAAGCCAGAAAACAAACAAAAACAAACCCAACATTTGTCAGTGTTTTAAATGTTATGATTTTTCGGCAAAACTCATAATTCTTTATGTCTTGACTCCAAACATATTGTTGCATGCTTCAAGCTGTGAGGATTGAAGCATGCAATCTATGCTGTGTATGGTAAATAAATTGGAGCAGGGATTCTGGGGTGGATTCTCTGGAATCCATTACACGTTACACTGGAGTTCCATTATGTCTCTGGGTGTCAAAAACAGCAGTAGACCATACGAATCTGGTGCTAGAGAGGAGCAAAAGCACCAAACAAGCTGGGGTTGGTCCCTTGACTGGCCTGGAAGTAGGAGGGTCACAGAAGTTAATGCACACTTGAGGTCCCATTCTTCTGTGAAGCACAGACCAAGCAGAAGAGAGATTCAAAGCCTGTGTTCTGACTGATTCTGTTTACTCCCTGGGGAGTTCTGTATGCGCTTAAGAGGCTATGCTATGGACATTAATGACAATTCAATACACAACACTAAATTCAAAGAGTATTATGGTAATCAATCAGGGAAAAAACAAGCTAAGGTTGCTAATATAACCTCAATTCTGCCCCTTTGATGTATGACTCACGATTCACTGAACAATGGAGCTGTCCTATATCTATTCATTCTACAACTGAGCCTAAAGAATTGAAATGATTAGATAAGCCAGGAAATTATGGCCAGATTTTTATCTTCAGGGGAGATGTGAATTGGTGAAGAGTCCCTAACCCTCTGTAGCCAATGGACTGCAAAGAAGCAACTGAGGACAGAATCTGACCCCAGCTGTTATCTGGTTTTACTTAGTTTGACTAGCTAATGCCATCTAATTCACAGTAATTACATATGACTGGCAGGATTAGAGGCAGATTACAATGTGTAGGTAAAATGGTAATTAACATATAACCCAGTTATGATTTAGAGGTTAAAAATAGCCATGCACAGTTAGCTAATGTGCAGTTAAGTAGAAACTGCTGTGTAGATAAACTGCCACAAGATGGTGTTCATCAGGTAACAAAATGGTCATCAGTAGAGCTGGTCAAAATATTTTCTGCTCACACTTTTTCTGTGGAAAGGAAGTAAACTTTGGCAAAATTTGAACATTTCATGAAAATGTGAGGATAACACATTTTCACTGGGACAAAATCTGAGTGAACAATTTTGATTGCTTAGTTCCCAAATGTTTCCTTTTTGGCTTGATTTTATTTAATTTCATTTAGCTTTTTATACTGTATTACAATACAGCATGACTGAATACACAGATAGATTAGTATTTCAGCTTTATTGAAATGAAACATTTTAGCTTATTGAAATGAATTATTTTGATGTTATCAAAAGGAAACAATTACAAATTTACTAATTGATTACTTTTTCCTGTCTCTGGTAACTATCTTTTTTTTTTTACTTTTTATTCTAAATTGGAACTTTTTTGTTTCAGGGAAAATGCTGAAATGCCAGAATTTAGCATGGCACAGGAATTGCTTGTTTTCCAGCCAGCTCACTTTCTCATTGCAGGGATGGTGATCTTCCAGGAATAAGCAAAACCTCCTTGTTACTTGTTAATCTACTCTGACTATGTCAGCAGACAGGGTGTGTGTGTGGATGTGTATGATGAGGGCTTAAAAGGCTACCTATGTATCCTTCTCCAAGCTTTGCTAATAGCTCTGTATCTTTGGATGTGGTCTCCCAGGTCTAATACCTCTGAGGTCCACCCAAACCTAAATAACCAATCAGGCTACTGTGGTGAAGGTACACAAGTTTCTGTCACCATTGGCATACAGAGGAGTGATGTGGCCAGACTCACAATGGGCTGCTTCTGACTCCTTAATCTAACTGACCAGGTACCCACTTAAAGCCAGGTTGATGCAGGGCAGCCATACATATTTGGAGCAAAGCTCAAACTGGCATCACTAGATGCCTATAAAGAGGTCTTAACAAATCTGGCCCCAAAGATTTATGCTAATTATTACTCTTACTCCAGTTTCATAGTTTCATAGTTTCATAGTAACTAGGGTCAGAAGGGGCCTAGAGCAGGCCATCTAGTCTGACCCCCTGCCAATGGCAGGAAACAAGTGC
>JAGPOW010001327.1:6552139-6586206 GCA_030014935.1 Caiman crocodilus | reverse complement strand
ACCGTCTGACATTGGCGGCTCATGTTCATCTTGGCGTCAACAATGACGCCAAGATCCCGTTCCTCCACTGTGCTAGCGAGAGGGGAGCTTCCCAGCCAGCACGTGTGCTGGGGGTTTCCTCTCCCCAGATGCATCACCCTGCACTTGTCCACGTTAAATCCCATCCTATTTCTGTCCGCCCACTCCTGCAGCCAGTTTCCCCTGGCATTTCTGCTTTAATTTCATTGTAAGCCTATCCATATACAACTTGACTCTGCCAGGTGCTGAGTGATTCTCTGAAGTCTATGGCAGTTGTCAGCCCTCAGCACCAGGAGATCTTCAGCACTTTGTGGGATTAAGCTCCAAAAGGATTTGTCCTTGCCCTGTATTACTGTAGGTGGCATAAGGCTGGTGGCATACATGCATTGGCCATGCCCCTGTTGATTAGCTGCTCTGACAGGGCTGTTTGAAAAATGGAACAGGTTAGCATCCAGCTGCCAGCTTTCCTGATGCATTGTCTGCCCTCTTGATAAGGATTTTGTTTCCTTTGTTTCTCTAGAGGATTTGCTGTGTGTTTCTGGTGGCATTCATGTAATTCTGGCAGCACATTCCTCTGGGTCTCCTGCTGCCAAAGTAGATAAAGCAAATCAGAAGGAAGCAAAATCCATCTTAAGAAAGGTTAAATCAATGAGATGTCTATGGGAGATACCCAATCCAATGAGGCAGAGAAGGATTCATAGCAGGGTATGGGTCAAGAGCCAGGGGAGGGGCAGGGAAGAGGAGCTGGGGCAAAGGTCCAGGTTGAGTATGTAGTGATGTGACATTCCTCCCTCTTTGGCTAGGAGAAGTGGCAAGGAGCAGGTTCCAGCAGTCGCTCGGATTTTAAATCTTTCCAGCTATTTCAGCAGCCAGAAAGGTGGAATTACAGGAGATAAAAAAATTGGGCTTATGTTTCAGTTGCTGCAGCTGCTGTTATGGAAAAAACAACACAAAAACCACAGCAAAAGAATAAAAACAGGTAGAGATTTGGAACTGTGCCCGCTGTCTTGGGGAAGACAGGAAAGGGACTTGTTGCCACCAAACACAAACACTCACAGGCTTGTAGAACTGGAGGAAGGGTCTCTGTCCCACTGGGACCCAATTTTAGCATGGTGTTGCCTGCAAATGACCTCTTCCCTATATTCAGGCACACCTTGGAGAAGAGATATTTCACTTAACCATTATACAGTGGCAACTCAGTGGGTCTCATACTTTTCCCATACTGGGACCATCTAGGAACCTTGCTGTCTTTTAATTAGGTCCAGTCACCCACCTAGCAATGTGAGAAAGGGGGGGGGCAGAGAAGGGGGGCACAACCTTTTGAATCCTGTTTGTGATTTCCTGGAGGGTTCAAGACCCTTCAGCTTGAGAACCCCTTTCATAGAGGATGTCTGTGCTCTAGGCCCTCTGGGTTAAGTTGGGATGTAGCCATGCAAGGGGACAGG
This sequence comes from Caiman crocodilus, assembly GCA_030014935.1. NCBI lineage: Eukaryota > Metazoa > Chordata > Crocodylia > Alligatoridae > Caiman > Caiman crocodilus. The sequence continues at coordinate 6,584,743 of JAGPOW010001327.1, read as the reverse complement.
AGAGAGCAACAGGCCCTTTCACAGCCTTGCACAGACCCACTGGAGCTTGAGTAAATAGGTGTACCAAAAAGCAGGTTGGCAGGAATTTAAGTGGGGCATTTGTACAACCTCTGCTGTTCATGGCACAGTTGAGCCATCTTGAGAGAGGAGTTATTTAACCCTGGGGAAACCCAGCAACAGTGGCGATGCGTAGGGGGTACACGGGAGTGCAAGTGCACCCCCTGAGAGCACCAGTGCACCCCCTGACTAGCCGCACTTGCCACTTAGGAAATGCCCAGTAGAAGTCATTGCAAGGAAGAAGCGAGCAAGGGGCTGGCCCTGCTGGACATCTCTGAGCTTCTTTGCCCAATGGGGAATAAAGTTCAGATGCCCAGTGCCCAGGATTGTTGCTAAGGGAACAATCAAGCCCTAAGAGAATGTAGCTTCACCCAAACTGGGCCTCACATGTGACGCTAAGTAGCTAGTAAATAAATAGTATCAGGAAAGATGTAGCCCACACAAACATTCCTTTCTATATCCAACCCACCCCTAAGTGCAGTTGGGCCAACTTACTGTTTCACTGGTAGTCCTCCAAAGAAAACCCAGGCACAGGAAATGGTGCTGCCAATTTAGCAATGCAAGCTTTTCCCTCTCATTAGTTCCAAGCCATAAACCAACTGTTGTTACCTAAGAATGGCTGATCTTCTGGGATCACTGTTCATCATGTCTCGTATTCCTTCATAGTTGCCTGTTGCATACATCTGTTCTGTTTCACCTTTCACATAGATAGTAAACTCTTCTGGACTGGGGCCACCTTTCTTCTATATCTGTATAATGACTAGCACAATGAGGACACTACAGCATTACATATAATTAATAATAATACTATGCAATGCTCAGGCAAATGGACAGCTGCAAGTATAAAACCCTAATCTAATCTGCCAATATAAATGAATGTGCAAAATTGGGGGCTGCAGCAAAGAAAATACTTGCAGAATTCAAGCCATTCTTCCCTTCTTAAGCCTAGAGCTGGTAAAAGAATTCCAGTTTGAATTAAATGAAAAGCCATAAACCAAAGTACTTTGTGGTCAATGCCTAACAAAATATGTAAAGACTTCCTACCAAAAATGAGAGGTGAAAATATTTCATTTCAGTTTGAGCAAAACATTTTGTTTTTGTGGGCTTCCTCTTTCTTTTAATCTTTTAAAAATTAAATGCAGGTGTGTTTCTGAATGAAAAATCATTTTCTAATGAAAAACAGCTGTTCTCTTTGGAAAGCGTCAAAACAAAATATTTAAACTCCCCCTCCAGTTTTTTTCAGGCAAAATAATTCAACAAACTTCACCTAAGTTCATAAATTGTTTCAGTGGCCTCAACTCTGCATTATTCAGGATTTCACTCACCCAGAGTGCCCAGCTCAAACTGCCAGCTCTGCCCTGTCATTAGTTTTGCAATACTGAGCCAGAGACTTTTGCTGTACAGACTCCTGGTTTCCTTCCCTGATGTGGAACTAAACACAGGAGAGCAAATATATAACTCTGTAATAGAACAAAAAGAACCATTATAGCTGGGACAATTTCCAGAGCTCCTGGAGACAGGTATTGCTCATGTCTTATTCAGGTGACCATTGATTCACCAGACTGGACACAACTCTGCCTATAGAGAACTTTGCCACCCAAACTACCAGGAGGGGACCCAAAGAATCCATGTAATGGTCATTGAAAAATCCATTTGTTGGGCACCTTTGTTCTTTAAGATCTTATGTGCATTGGCTGCTGTATAAGATAGGTTTACTGCAGTAGCTGAGTGTGTGTTAAGTCCCCAAGTTCTTCACAGCCATACCAACACAAACTAGATCAATCTGCAAATCAAGGTGTGGTATGGTATCTTCTCCATAGGTAATCCTGCCTGGTATCCCTATTGCACGGGAGATGGAAGTAACTTTATTCTCAGTCCAATGTAGTGGAGCACCTGTAACACAGCTATCCCTTTTGTGAAGCCTTGCCTGCCATACAGCCTCCACAGACACGATCTTCTTGTGGAGCAGTTGTCTCTTGCCTGTAGGCTCTCTAAAATGGTTGTCATAGGTCTCTCCTTGCAGAACAGCATGGTCAGGTACAGACATTACACTTTTACTGGTATAAGGGATCAGAAATACCCATAACAGAGCAGAAGCTCAGCACACCAAACCAGTCCATGCCCATAATGGAAGAGAAGTTTGGCACATGCAGAGTGGTTTAAAAATGTCAGAACTTGGTCTAAGTTTTGCCCCCTGGCCCGCCAAAGGACCACTTGGTGTTCTGTTTGCTGCTGATTTAAACTACATCACTTACTGAAAACTGTGTAACTTAGATTGATTCTGCCTCAGGCTTTTTAAATGTCTGTACCTAGCCCATATTTTATTAACTTTTATTAACTATATTTTTAACCTTGCCTGAAAAGAACTTTGAGGTCCACTAATAAAAAGAGCTTTACAAGAGCTTAGATATGGTTGTTACTGTTTTACAGTGGTGCCGTGTAGTGGGTGCCCCTGAGAGCACCAATGCACTCCCTGTCAGGCCATGCTCCCTGCTCAGGCAACAGGAAGTGGGGGGCAGGCAGGAGCACCAGTGTTCCTCCTGCGAGCGCTGGCCAGGGAGTGTGAGCACTGGATGTAGGCTGTGGCTGCTTCCAGAAGCGTCACAGCCACTTCCAGGAGTGTCACGGCTGCTTACCGGTTAGTAAGTTTTGCTGCAGGGCCCCCCACCCAGTTGCTGACTGGACTGGGGGGAAGCATGTCCCCCTCCAGCACTCCCAGGAGGCACCAGCCGCCCATGCTGTTTTACATAGTGGGAAGTCACCTGCAGTGCCACAAAAGGACATCAAAAGAGCTGCTCAGGATTTATGGCAGGACTTTTATCATGGCCTGACTACCACTTTAATTGGATAATCATTTGGATACTTTCTCATGTAAGCAGATTATTCTGTAACTATCATGACTGTCCTTGGATGCTTCCTCTGCTTTTTCTGGTACTGATCCCTCCCTGTTGGAGGCAGGGTCCTGGATTAGAGAAATGATTAATCTGACCTAGACTTGCTACTTCTGTTTTCCTGAAGGAATGCTGTCAGCACAACTTTGTTGGGTGCGCCTGCAGATTTTGCAAATTGGCTAGATATTTTGGGAGTTACCATTTGTAGCTTCCTAATTTTAGACACTTGTCCAGAATTCCCAGGCACTTTTACTGGTATACAGGACAGGTGCAAACTGTGGCAACTGGATGTTACTTGTTCCTCTTTCCTGTCACCAGCAGAACCCTTTGTACCTGATGTTTGCCACTAATTAGATCGCTAATTATGGTACTTTTCCAATTCTTAATCTCAGTGCACAACTGCCTCTAAATCAATATGGCTTTCATCTCCCCAAGTTGTAGTGAACCTTCAGGCACAAATCTTCAAAGCAAGGCCTTAATTGTGCATACTGCGTGTGTCTGTTTTCCTAAGTAAACAGTCAACCTGACATGCAATTTACTGGTTTCATTTGCACCAAAACACCTATTTCTTAGTGATCAGTTTAAATCCCTAAATAGGACTCAGGGGTCAGGACTTTAATCTTTCAGCTACTATAGTGGAGGTCTGTCCAGGACCTAAGGGCTCTGTGTTCAATCCTAGCTGGCTGTTACACTTAGAAATGGATACATATGAAAATTTACTGCATGAGAATCCCATTCTCTGAGTGACTTGGAGATAGACAGGATTTTGTAAATTTCAATAGACTGCCTGCTAATACAATCAGAATTAAAAAGGCAGAGCCTGGAGCAGAAGGAAGGTAGAAACTTATTTTTTTGGTAGAGTTTACCAAGAGTGATGTAGCAATTCTGCGTCTTTGCACTGCTTGTTTTATGGATCTGTAGGATGTCATGAAAGCAAATATTCCCCTTTGAATATTCCCCTTTGAAAACCATGGGCCCATCACCCTTGACAGCCTTATCCCTTTAACATTTTAACAATCAGCCCAGAGAAACACAGTATGTATGAGATGTTAAATGTCTCCCCTGTTAATAAACAGTATTAATGGGGATGACTTTTATTGCCAGCCAGCATTTTAGCACTGAGTATAACAGGGTGGTTGTTGCTGTATAACACTCCCCCCACCCTTTCTTTTGCATAGGAAATTTCAATTTCATCTTGGAACTGAAAGGGAAGATCAGACACTGCACTGCAGGAGCAGGATGGAGGGGGAAGGGCGACAACCCAGTTTGCTGCATTCTGAACTGGGTAGAAATCCACACAAGGTGTGAGCAGTGGTGCCTGCATAACAGAGGGTATTGGACAGACTCTGAGATCTCTGTGGGATTCTCTGGGAACCTCTCTCAGGAGTGACAGCTCATTGCTCATTAGAGGAGACTATGGTGTGCTGCTGCAGCTCTGAGACTCCTCTGTCCACACATCATCTTCACAATAGCACTTAGCATATAGAGTGTGTTCTTCATCTTCCAAGGGTTGCACAGGCATTAACTCTGAGAAGCATAATGTTAGGATATTGTCAGCCTTGGTTTACAGCAGCCTCTGTGTGCAATCCAGGGCAGAGCACCTCTGCAGTGGGAAGTCTATTTAAGAGGAGTATGGGGGAGGTCAGAAGCACAAGGGCCATGCTCATGCAGACAGAAAGTCAGTCTAATCTAGACTTAATGCTTGATGTCCCTTAAAGGGTCAAAGGAACGAATTTACCTTCAACACAGCTCTCACTCACTGGCACAGCAGGTGGTGCTTACATTCACACACTATTTCACCAGCTGGCATCACTGTTTCCATTTTACAGATAAGGAAATGGAGACAAAGAATTGTCCAAGTCCATGTGAGTCTGTCAGAGCTGGCAATAAAATACAGGAGCTTCTGGATCCCATTTTTGTGCTAAGACCATGACTCAGATCTGCCTTTCATGGTTTAAAGACTCTGACGACATTACTGGTATCTCTTCTCCTGCCTGCATTCCATATGTTAATAAGTGTGTGTTTGCACATACTGCTGTAACCCGGGTGTACCAAAGTGTGTACGCCCCTCTCCAATAAAAGGGAATGGTCAGCAGGGCATATGTGCTAGAGATGGAAACATCAGCTTGCTTGCAGTTTCCCCTGCTCCAGTGTTTCTGTAGACAAAGACCAGGACACAATAAATGAACTATGTACATGGTTTATTCAGGTGAAGAATAAAAGGAGAAAGGATAGAATAACTGGATAGGTGATAACGATAAATATTTTCAGATAATATATTAAAGTCATCAAATAACAGAACAGGTAGGCATAGCAGTCCCCAAGACCCATGAGAGAAACCTCCCCCCCCTCCTTTAGAGGAGTCTCTTTTTCTAGCTTAAACCCCCTCTGATGGGTCTATCCACTGTGTCTCTCCCCGGTGGGAAACGTCTAGCCTGAGAACTCATGCTTCCCCGTGAGTAGGAATCCAGCAAGGGTTCCTGGTGTTTCATCCCCAGCTAGGCAAACAGCTCCTGCAGTGAATACTCTGTCTCAGTCCCCTTGTGCGGAGTGTGACTAATTCACGTACCTGGATGGCTTGGCCTTCTCAGCAGGTTGCAGGCCTGAGCTGCCTCATGCATGTCCAGGGCCAGGGCTCCAGTACAAGCCTGCTGCATGGAGGAGCCTGCACTGCCCACGGGCCCTCACACCCAGCAGTGGGGAATGGGGCCTGAACTGTACCCTGCCCTCTCCAAGGGCCCTTGGTGTGTCAGTGACTCACCGTGCAGTGGCATTTGCACCAATGCCGGCCTTGTGCTGGGGTTGGAGACCTGAGCTACCTCAAGTGGTTCCCAAGGTAGCTCTTCCTCAGTCCTAGCTTCTTATTTCTCTGTTCCTCATCTTCTCCTCCACCTGCTGTGCACACAGCTCCTTATATACCCTTTTGGGGCTCTGCCCCAAGATTGAAGGCTGGCCAATCAGGGTGGTGGAGCACAGTCTTCAGTTAAGTCCACTCCTCGCCTCATCCTGATATAGGGGCAGGGGAGACTCCTCCCAAGGCTCCTCCTCTGCTGGTCTCTGATTCGTGGGTTTTCCCCACCAATTGCTTGGCAATTCTCTAAGCCCAAAGAACCAGGCCAATATAGGCAAGCCCACCACACTGCTATGAAGCTTGGAGCAATCATGTATGTACCACAAAGCATTCCTAAATAGGTAGGCTGTGGATATACACCTTACCCCATCTCTTACCCCATCTCTTTAGGTAACCTGTGCTGTATACATTCCTGAGGGAAGGGGGAAACCTTCTCTGCCTACGTGACTGGTATCATATACCTGGTTGAGGGGCTTGCTCCCTGGGGGCTGAGAACTGCCAGTCTGCCCAGCAACTAGTGATGCATTTCAAATTGGTTTGCTGACAGCCAACAGGTGCTGGCCTCCATTGGACCAGATAAATGATGTCACAAGGGCTATATAAATTAAGGACTGCCCAGAAGAAGGGAAGGCAGCCATGAGGAAGGCTCAGGGAGAGAGAAGAGCTGGACCATCTGAAACTTGCTCTCTCTCTCAAAACTCATGATCAAGAAACTGCCTGCCTCCAGAGGGAATCTCGACCTGCCTCTGGATGATGCTTGTGAGTAAGCTACTTGAGATCTAACTAGATATATAGCTTGCAGTAACACAGATGTGTGATCAAAGGCTACTCAGCCATGCCAGTTTGTTCTATGGGATTTCTCTGATGTTGCTCTACCCTGTACCCTATCCCAACCCTACCCCTTTTAACCAATAAAGTTCTCCTTTGTACCTAGTGGGGGAGACTTATTGGGAGTGGGTCCAGATTATACCTTGAGGTCCCCTTGGCTCAGCTGACTAAGGGAGACCACTATTTGTGCTTCTGACTGAGGGAAGCATCCCAAGTTCTTGAAGTGAATCAAGTACCCTCAAGGGCTACTAGGCCTGTGTTTCCCAGGGTGCACAGAGCCAGAATCAAGCCCAGCCCTGGGTGGTGGCAGTGTTACCCCCAGGCTAGCGGATGTGCTCCAGGAAGGAGGTTGGCCAGACATGAGGCACCCCCAGGGAGGCACTTGAAGCCTGAAAGGTGGTTGGGCGCAGTGAGGTGGGTGGCTCAATGCAGGAGCACTCCCTACTGGCCCACCACAGGCTGACCATAAGGAAATCCCAGACATCTGGGACACTGACCCCCCTCCCCTACCTCACAAGTCAGTGGGGGTAGGGTGGCATGCTGAGCAGGCAGCAGTTCCTGCCTGCCCACCTGCAAGGTGCTCTGCACCACTCCAACTCCTGGCCAGGCTGTGGCCTATGCCCCTGTGTTTCTGGGACACCCTTTATCATTTTCAACAGCTAGCTGGGACTAGCTTCTAAAGTCTGGGGCTGTCCCGGCTAAACCAGGACATATGGTCACCCTATAAATCAGCCCTTTGGAAAACTTTTTTGATTTTAGAAAACTTTCCCTGGTTTATTCCTGCTACCCATTTGCCAGCCTCTCTGATGAAGGACTTTCACCATTAGTGGCAGAGCATAATGTCACTCTAATGCAAACCACAGTAGCATTGCGCAATCCATTTCAGCACTTGTTACCAGGAAACAGGACTGCCTCAAGTTCCCTGCCCCCTTGCTGCAGAGAATATTTTACAGGCAGAGCCAGGCAAGTTGTGTTTGGCTTTGTTCTGACCCTTATCTGTGCAGTCTTTCTCATCCATTTTCTAGCCACAGTCTCTTTAAGAACCTGCATATCTCAGACCATTTAAAGCTCACTTAGAAGAAGGCCATGCAGGAGACCCTCTGGAAGATACTCATGATAATTTAATTATTATAGTAGTACAAGAGCCTGTCATGGGACTGGCAGGCAGTTGGGTTACAAGCTGTACAACACACAGGAAAATAAAATCCCAAAAGCATGTAAAGCCTAAGCAGAGAACGGAAAGAGAAAAAAGGTATGGAGAACAGAAACAACTTGTGCAAAGTCCCGCAGCATCCGAGTGACATGGGCAGGAACACAGCCAACACCTTCTGTCACCCAGGTCCACTCCCATTCCCCATGCTGTTTTCAATAGGGCCCTGGACACAAGAGATTTCCATCTGTAACTAGACCATGCTGTATGTCACTAGTAAGGTCAGTAGACTCCTTAGGCAGGGTGTTAGACCAGCCAAGTGCACTGTAGTATTTACTCTTGTTTTACATTTTCTTTCCCTTCTTTTACAGTATTTTAAAATGTTGCTGGAAGGAGAATAAAACATGAAAGCAGAAGGAAAAAGCTTAACAGTGAGCATGCAGGCCATCAGTCTGATTGGCTGAGAAAACTTCCTTCAGTAGCTGGATTGAACCTTGTCAGAGGGGCTTGGGTCACCAAGACAATCAGAGCTGGTTGAAATATGAAGGATTTGATTACAGCCTCTAATCAGTTCCATCACAGGCTAAGTTGCCATGCGTGCACTGAGGGGGTGTAAGGACTGGGGTAAATTGAGATATTCAGGTAGACTCAATAGATAGTAAAAATTGCCTGGTCAGAAGGAATCCAGCATCAGCAGACAGATGGATTTAATAACATAAGAGGACTCTTCCACTTCTGTCTCCTATTTTGCTTACAGGGTTTTAGGGCTTATATAGGATTTGGTGTTGTGTGTCAAAAGAAAACATCTGGTTCAGGATTGGCTGAGAAGTAGCATGTGACAAGTAAGCTAGCTCATATTTTTTACCTTCTCAGAGCTCAATAATATTGAGGTCCAAAGCAATTATTACAATTGCAAATTATTGTACCTTACTAGCGGCAGCAGAGTTTGTTGAAAATGATTATTCACCTTTTATGCTCACTTAACTTCATCTGGCCTTTGAGAATGTTATCTTGTCAGAGAAAACCAGCTGGCAGGTTGTACTGTTTGATGGAATTTTAACCTACAGAAGACAGCTGACTGACTCTAACAATGGATGTCTATGACAATTCATATATTGACTTCTTGTTTCATGGAATAATGAGATTTATTGTTCTAACAAATATGTATTGACCTTGGCTTCACCCTGATCAATATTTACTTCCTAGGTCAATAAATCTTGATAATCACCTCAATGGAAGTCAATAGCTATTATTTTGTGCAAGCTAATGGCATGGGGGCGGGAGGGAAAGAACTGTGAATTAAATGGAAGAAATGAAAAAAAGCCTTGAAATCCCTATACTTAAAGGGGACACTGTTAAGTAGTTTGAATCTAAACTATGCACAGAGTGGTATTGGCAGACACATTTCCATGAAACTTTTTTAAAAATGTCAGTGAAGAATTCTTTTGAGATGAGGACAGTAATTATTTTTTCACTTTAATGTTTCCCCTGCAGTGTTGGAAACCTGAACAACTGCAGCATTGTGCTATGTTTAGAACTGGAAAGTGAATTTGACCATTCTAATTTCAGCTTCTAACACAAGTGACTTGCAAAAATGTGCATCAAATATTCTGCTTTAATAGTCCAAACTCCTATTAGAAACATAGCCTAGGATTTATACACATACACACACTTTTCATATCTGTGCAGATGTGCAGTATTTTTCTTTTACTTCTATGAAGTTTCACCCAATTTACATTGCTGTCACTGAAACAAGATTCTGATCAGTGATTTGTATCCTGATGGCCACTCCTTACTTGAAACCTTGCCCCAGCATCCAATTTCCACGTAAGCCCTCTCCCCAAAACATAGCCAAATGCAACAAACAGACTTGTCTGCTCTGCAGGAAAGCTCAGCAAAAGGCAGGTATTTCCTGAAATAAAAGTTGTAGGCTCCTTTCCCCTGAAACACCTGAAAGAAAAAAGGATTAAAAAAAAAGAGGAATTTCTGCCCCCCTGGGAATTTCTGAAATGCTGACAAGGTTCCTTGGGTGAATCTGATATCTTTTATTAGACCAACCCAAATAGTTGGAGAATAGTTATTAAGCAAGCTTTCGGGTTAAAAAACCCTTTGTCAGGGCAAGGAAGTTTCAGCAGGTGGTGTGTGCTCTTCCTGGATGGATTGAAAATTTCCTTATAACTTTATAAGGAGCCCTTTATAACTGCAATTAGAACCCACTTTTCAGCATTGCTGCAAATGCCCAAGCCCTGTGTCACAAAAATCTGTTCAGAGGAAGATATGGCAACACCTTCCAAGCTCTGTTTACCTTAGCATTTCCACTGGGAAGCTGCACCAATTTCCCCAGTATCAATAAGCTCTGAGGATCTGTCTATATACACAGCCTTGGCTTACTGTATATTAACTGGTTTGGCTTGTCTGATACCTACCACAAATGAGATGCTGGAGAAGTGCTGCTACAGGCCCCAGTGTGAAAAGTGGAATGTATGAACTCTGGAGCAGGGTACATGTATGTGCATTGCACCCTTCACTCTCCAGCCTCAATCCTATTTAAATAAATAAATATGTATGTGATTTATCTGCCATCCTTTTTAACAAAGGCTTAGGGAGGGATTTAGCAAGAGAAACAAAACAACTTAAAAGGGCAACTAAGATAAATAAACCAAACTAAAGCAGAGACCCACTAAACAACATCTTGGCTTAACTGGTGTTCTTAAATGCCTGCCCCAACTGATAGGTCTTGCAGGTCTGCCAAAAGATATCCAGGGTTAGGCTCTGGTGGGCCTGAAGAGGGAGGGACTGGGTGGGGCAGCCTGGCCTGACTCCATGCAGCCAGCTCTGGTGCCAGCCAGGACTATGCGGAAGGATGCTGGCCTCTGCCCCCAGGTCGCCCCATGCCGCAGAGCCTGGCCTTATCTCCTGGGGCCACCATGCCCCCTCCCCCTGCCCAGACTTTTCCTGGCCTCCTGCCCCTGCCCCAGCACATGGTGGCTGCTGCCCACAGCAGGCTGCAGATCAAGATGAAGGGCAGAGCTCCACATCCCAGCTGTGCTGTGAGCAGGTGTGGGGTGAGGGGCTCTGGCCAAACATATGCACCCTGCTTATTCTGGTTGTGGCAGGCAGGGGAGTGTTAGGTGTCCTGCAGGTATTTTGGCCTCCCTTCACCTCCAGGCCTGTCCTTTGGTGCCACATTTGGGAAATGGGCAGGGAGCTGTGGGCTCTGGGGACCGGCTGCACCGGGACCTGGGAGCTAGTGTGTGCCAAGCAGCCACCCCTATCTGCCCTCTTACCCCTGGGGAATCAGCCCCAGCCCCAAGCTGCCCCCAAATTGGACAGTGGTGGGCTGCAGGGTCCAAGTGCAGCTGAGGTGTTTCTTTGGAGCACATTTCTTTCCCCGGGTCCTGCTCCCAGGAGGTACGGGGGGCATGTCACCCACAGATTTATGCACAGGGTGGATGCAGGCTGCCTGCTGCGAGCTCAGGGCTCTATGTCCTGCTGCTTTTGCCCTCAGGAACCCCATGCTGGCTGTGCATCCCCTGCCTGTCTGGCAGCAGTGGGGGTGCTGAGTTGTGCCTCCTACTGCTGGGCAAGCAGGAGGCACATGGCCAGCAAGGGGCCCCTGGGGCAAAGGCAGCAGGGCAGAGAGCCCTGAGATTGCAGCAGGCAGCCCACGTCTGCCCTTGCCCTGATCAGCTCTGCTCCACTCTGGCCGTGGTGGGAGGGGCAGGGAAGAGATGTGCACACGTGCGATCCCACCCTGGGTCCACCCAGACTCTCCCATGGGGCACAGAGGTTCACCCTGCCTTTGGTAGCAGCACCACAAAGAGGGAAAGGGGACTCTCCCCACACTGGAGTCCCTGCTGGGGCTTTGGGGGCCTCCATTTTTCTGTTTGACCAGAGCCCCAATCTTAGTCTGCCACTGGCCCCTGGCAGTCCTGGATCTCTGAGCAGAGGCTGGAGGTACTCAGCATTTTCAGAACAGCCCTTGGGATCTGGCACTCAGAACCGTCCTTACAAAACAGGAGTGGAAATCTGAGACGGAGCCATTGAGTGCCAGTGGGAATCGCCCTGCCTCCCGCTCAGCAATGGGGGGAGCATGGAGCAAACGTTGGCAGACTGTGACAGGGCGCACCGGGGCCACCCTCAATATGGCCCCCGCACCTGTCTCTGGGCAACTGCCCGCCTACTCACCTGCCACGTCTTTGATGATGATTGGTTCATTAGCGGGAGGCTGCCCTTCTTCTTGTACTGCCCCCTCCGCTAGGGTGCGCTGTCTGCAGCTCCTTCCTCCCCAGTACCGCAGCCCAAGCCTTGCGGATCTTGCGGCCCCTCTGTTGTTCTCTCTGGGCTGTCTCAAGTGCTGCCCCCCTTCCTGGGGTTCACTGTGTCCCCTTTGGACTCCTTACATCTCCTGCCCCCTCCCTGGGGCTTGCTGTGCCCCCACCGGGCCTCCTAATCCTCGCCCTACTTGGGCTCCTCAATACGGCACTCCCCACTCTGGGCTCACCTCGCCCCCCTCCCAGGGCTTCTCAGTGCTCTGCCCCCTGCCTAGGGCCTCAATATTGCCCCCTCCTTGGGGCTGACTGTGCCCAACCTGGGCTCCCAAATGCTGCCCCCTTCCTGGGGCTGACTGTGCCCACCTTGGCCCCCTATCAGGGACTCCCAATGCCTGCCCTTGGGCTCCTCAATAAAATAGCCCCCCTTTCTAGGGCTGGCTATGCCCAACTTGGGCTTCCCATGTGGCCCCTCTCGGGCCTCTCAGTGTTGCCCCTCTTGGGCTCCTCAATATTGCCCCCTCCTGGGACTGACTATGCCCAACTTGGGCCTCCAAAGGAATGTGGCCCCCTTTCAGGGACTCCCAATGCCCAAACTTGGGCTTCTCAGTAAAATGGCCCCCTTTCTAGGGCTCCTCAATGCTGCCCCCTTCCTGGGGCTTGCTGCGCCCAACTTGGGCTTCTCCAATAGTGCCCCTCTTGGGCTTCTCAGTGCTGTCCCCCTTCCAGGGGCTTGCCGAGTCCAACTTGGACCCTCTTCTCAGTGCTGCCCCCTCTCTGGGGCTTCCTTATCCAATGCCCCCTCTCTGGGGCTGGGGTCTACGCACCCCCGTACTGCTGTGCCCTCACTGGCGCTCTGCTGTGCCCTCACTGGCGCTAGGGCCCCACACTATTGTGGGTTGTCCCTGAGGCCTCCTCCACCCCTACAGCCTCACCCAAACCACCAGTCATAATAACAACAGAACACAAACACAAGCCTCCAGCTATAAGATAAACATAAGGCACCTGGCCATAACAGCATAAGTCTCCTGACTATGCCATAGTATCATTGCTTCAGCCTCTGGAGCTCTTGTGAGCTGTGCATCTCCTGTCTCCTCACTGCAAGGGCTCCCCCTCTTGCAGTTCTTCTATGCAGGCACAGGGCAATCAGAGTGCCCTGTGACACAGACTTATAGCCATAACGACATTAGCAGTTAAAGCCATTGAGGACCATTCTGGTCTCAGCTCTGCTGATGTAAATGAACCTACTCCTAGCTTAATTTAGCAATCACCCAGGTGTAGAGCTCACAGGTATGGGATCAGAACTGTGGATTCTCACCGTGATCATGTGTAGGGTGGGGATGCTGCCAGCACTCATTTTGGCTAACACAACCCACCCTGGGCCAAAATCACAGGTGGTGTAAATTAAAACCATTGGGTTGACTTATATCCATGGAGCTACAGGGAGTCCTTTGAGTGTAGAAGAGGGTAGGATTTGGCTCCCAAAGCCTACTTCAGATTTCCCCTGCTCAAAGCAACTCCTTTAAACACTGGTTGTGGACTGCCAAACCTAAGAAGACTGGGACCCCAACAACCTCACAGTGAAAAATGAACAGGCTCAGAGCTAACAGCACCATATGCCAGGTGCACTCAGAGAGCATATGCTTTCCATGCCTTCTCAATGGCACCGCTAAGCATCCCTTACAGTGCTTAGCCCACTGAAACTGGCTGAGCCCTTTTTGTCGAGCACCGAAAGGGTTAAGACAGTTCTAGTGTCTTTTAGCCAAAGCTCTGCCTTGCAGCACAGGCAGCATCACTGATCACAGCATTTTCCCCTGCATAGATCTGAGTTTTCTAATGTTCTTGGCAAGCGCAAAAGCTGTTCATTTAAAGAGCTGCCACTGCCTCCTGCATAACATTGATCAAGGCTCTGTTTAGAAGCTGTCCTGCATATTTCTCCCTCGAATTTGCCAGGGCATCTGCATGAAAACTGGGTCTCTGTTTTGTAAAATTCACCTGCTCCTTCAATGCATTCTTGTAGCTGAGAACAGTAGAATAATCCTCTTTATGATGTAATAATTACCCTCTTGATGTCATAAAGACTAGAGAGACCTGAGGACCTCACTCTGAACATGCTGAGGATTCCAGTCTAAACCATATCGCCCTCTTCCTTGTAGTGACATCACTAGCAATAGCCAAAACCAATAGAAGTACCCGGAAAACAAGAAGATGCAGGGGTGTGATATCTGATCCTTTTCTAAGGAGTCAACCTAGAGTTCCAGATCCAAACACACCTGATCTGTGAATTTTTTGCTTGAACCCACCTGTAATTTGTTACTTCTGTGAATAAACAGATGTGATCCTAGTCTTTAAACAGAAGGGATAGACCCAATCCCCTTGGGTCTGTAGAGGACACTGCTGAAAAAGGAATATATGGGTGGCAATGGTTAGTAGGTGACTGGGTTTAGATTTTCTGGATTTATTAGGGTGAAGGGGGCCTTGTTGGTTCTCATAGCTAACTGCCCTGGTACAAACTTGCTCTCCCATCTGAAAGATGATACCCTGAGACCAGCTTGGTCTCATGTCAGGGCCTATGCATCAGATTATACACCAAGCTCTCTTTCAGTCTAGCAACATCATCACTGACTTTAGTACCCCCAGGTTTTTACTCTCACTGCCAAATGCACTGTCATGGTCCCATCTAAGCTACGCTGCGAGACCATTGAGTGAAGCTAAATCTGAGAATGAAGCACCTTTGGGGGGGGGGGCAAGACTCTAGCATTTCTAACCACTTTTTTTCCAACTTAAGATGTTAAGTTCCTATCCATGCCCTCCACATGCCGCCGGTATAATCAGAACAACATTTCTGTGTGGAGGGTACCCTCTCAACATCCAGAAAAAAACAGAGGATGAAAAACCTGTTTGCCAAAAGATCAGAGGGTAAAAGCAGGTCAAAAGCAGGGAGGCAGGGATTGGGGCATGGCCTGCAGATTTAGAATGGGAATTGCTTCGGTGTAGCCCATTCTAAATGCACTAGAAATAGGAAGAGGAAACAGCATTCAGACCTGTATGGGCTACAGCTCTATAAAAGGTGAAAGTTTGAGGCTGATTCTGGGGAGCACATCTATATGGCTTTCTTCACAACCCCAGGTCCACTATGGATAAAATAAGTCTTTCCACTTTCTTCTGCTCAGGTGCCCTGGCGAGTAGGCAGTGTAGATAGCTCAGGAACAGACCTTTATACCCTCCACCCTTCTCACACTGCTCTCAGGCTGTCCTGAAACAACCTGAGCATGACCCAGGCCACCTACTCAGGGCTGCTCCTAGCCATCTATGTTACCTAACTGTAGGTTCTCTAGCACGCCCAGTGGGAGAGGGTGCTGGGATCAGGAGGAAATTGAAAAAGGTATGAGTTAAGAGCCTCTTCTCAGTGGTGCCCACAGTTAGTCAGGTCTTCAATTTTGTGTCTGGAATCAATCACAGAGTCCCAGCTAAGACTCCTTTAAAAATGTGACCCCAGTTGATGGCTTGCTTGTCATGATGAATGTCATCTGGATATGCACAGCTTAGGGCTGAGGTTCAGTTACTAATGTATGCCGGAAGTATGTCTAAGCAAGCCAAGCACTGGGCAGTGCTCAGGACGAATTCTGCACACAGCAACTAGCAACTACATCCTCTAAAAATCAATACACTGAGAGAGCACAGTCCATTTGGCAGCCAGCACATGCTGAAGAAGTATCTAAGGTCTCTGCTGCCATGCTGGAGACAGAGTGAAATCTCTCCCCAAGCATAGGTCTGTTATTTGCTCAGCTGAAGTCACAGGCAGAGCCTCAGCATGGGGAAACTCGTAATGCATTACACAACTGTGGAGATTGGGAAACATTTTCCATTGCCTTGGCTGAAAATGCCTTCACTGGAGAGGAATCAGAACTCATGGTAGAGGTGATATCTTTTATAAGACCAACCAAAAATGTTCTTTAATTACAAGCTTTTGGGCACGAGCACCATTCTTCAGGCATCGGAGAAAAGATAGTAAAAATTCTCCTAGGTAGAAATAAAAGTTCATATTTCATACAAGAGTTAAAGGTGTGGTATAATCTCCTGTTTGGAACAGTTGATGTTATGCAGGTTAGGCTCAATGAAAAATCAGAATAATCTGTTTACCTCAAAGTTGTTTGGTGGCAAGAAGGATGTAGTCATATTTCCTTCTGGTAATGGTGTTCCATATTTCACAGAAGAGTAAAAAGATGGAATGCCCCTCTGGGCAGGAATTTTTTATGTGGTGAGGTATCTCACCACATTAGGTGGTGAGGTATATTGTGTAGGTCTTGCCTAACCAGCCTCTTTTCCTTCTATGACCAGGTGATGTATCACCTGGACAAAAGAGAAGAGGTTGATGTGATAAATGTTATAGATTTTTAGGGTCAGAATGGACCTGAGTAGATCATCGATTCTGACCCCTGCCCTGAGCAGGAAAGAGCACTGGGATCAGATGACCCCAGTCAGGTGGTTGTCCAGAATCCTTTTAAAGACCTCCAAGGTAGGGGAGAGCACCACCTTCCTTGGAAGCCCGTTCCAGATTCTGGCAACCCTTACCGTAAAGAAGTTCTTCCTGATGTCTAATCTAAATCTGCTCTCTGTCAGTTTGTGGCCATTTTTTCTAGTTACTCTGTTTACCAGAGCACCCTTTAGGGTATCTCCTATTCCTTGCTGCTCCCACCCAAAGAATTTATAGACAGCCACAAGATCACCTCTCAGCCTTCTCTTGCAGCTGC
The DNA here is from genome assembly GCA_030014935.1 of Caiman crocodilus. NCBI lineage: Eukaryota > Metazoa > Chordata > Crocodylia > Alligatoridae > Caiman > Caiman crocodilus. Next base: position 6,567,941 of record JAGPOW010001327.1, on the reverse strand, counting down.
TCATTCTCTCCTTGTAGGACCTTACCTGCAGGCCCTTAATGATAAAAGTGGCCCTCCTTTGGATCTTCTCAAGGTTATCTGCATTCCCTCTTGAAGTGCAGCACCCAAAAATGCCCCATAGAGGAGAAATATCACCTCCTTAGAGCTGCTTGTGATGCACCTGCTAATGCATGACAGAGTGAGGTAAGCTTTACTTATCATTTTGTCACATTGACAACTCATGTTCCTCTTGACTCCCTTTCTGCTGCTGTGCTGCTTAGGAAGTCATTCCCCAGGATGTAATTGTGTTGCTTGATTCTTTCTCCCTAGGTACAGCACTTTGCATTTATCTTTGTTAAACTGCATCCTATTCTTTTCTGCCCAATGTTTCAACCTGTCGAAATCCACCTGAATCTGTTCCCTGCCCCGCAGTGTGTTTACTTTGCCCCATAATTTGGTGTAATCTGTGAATTTGGACAGAGTGCTCTGTAGATACTGACCCATTCATCACTACTCTATGGGTGTGCCCCATGAGCCAATTTGCCACCCACTGGACCATGTAATCATCTACAACACAGCCACTTAGTTTATTTATAAGAATGGGATGAGACACTGCATTGAAGGGCTTTTTAAAATCCAAGTAAATGACATCTACTTTGATTCCTTTGGTAACCTGATCATAAAAAGAAACAAGGTTAGTCAGGCAAAATCTACCTACTATGAATCCATGCTGTTTGCCCTTCAGCATTATTTTTCCCCCTGGACTCCCACAAATGTGATCCTTAATAATTTTTTCAAAGGTTTTTCCTGAGGATAAAAGTGAGATTAACTGACCTATAGTTACCTGGATCTTCTTTTCTCCCCTTCTTGAAAATAGGAACCACACTGGCCCTTTTACAGTCCTCTGGGACCTGTCCTGAGTGCCACAAGTGCTAAAACAGTCATGCCAGTGGTTCAGCTATGACACTGGCCAAATCCTTCAGCACCCTTAGATGAAGATCATCTGGGCATGCTGATTTGAACATGTCCAACCCCTCCAAGTGCCTCTTCACTAGGTCAGCGCTAACTGTTGGTGGGCTGATGTCCTTTTTGTGCCTATCTATAGTCCATATAGTCCACGTCTTATATTTAGATTTCAAAAAAACCTTTGACTTGATCTCCCATGATGTCCTTATGGTGAAATTGGGGAACTGCAGCCTTGACAACCTTACAGTCCAATGGCTGGGGAACTGGCTCTGTGGTCAGACCTAGAGAGTAATAATCGATGAAACCAAGTCAACATGGTGACTAGTGACATCCCCCAGGGCTCAGTACTTGCACAAGTACTCTTTAATATATTCATAAATGATCTGGCTTCGAGTGTCAAAAGTGGACTGGCTAAGTTCATGGATGAAACCAAATTATGGGGAAATACTGTCACTCTGGAGGATAGGCTGGCAATTCAGGCTGACCTGGACAGGAACACAAGGTGGGCAGATAAAAGCCTGATGACATTCAACAAGGAGAAATGCAGGGTGCTCCATCTTGGGAGAAATAACCCACATCATACTTATAGGCTCGGCAGTGCTACACTCACTAGCACCATGACTGAAAGAGACTTGGGGGTCATGACTGACCACAAGATGAACATGAGCTACCAATGTGATGCTGCAGCCAGCAAAACAAATAAAACTCTGGGTTGCATCTACTGATACATCTCAAGCAAGACCCAAGTATTCATCCTCCTGCTTTAGTTGGCTTTGGTGAGGCCACAGCTGGAGCATTGCATCCAGTTCTGGGATCCACAATTTAGAAAGGTTGTGGAGAAGTTTGAGAGAGTCCAGAGGACAGCCACGCACATGATCAGAGAGCAAGAAAATAGGCCTTATAAGGAGAGGCTGACAGCCATGGGACTCTTCAGCCTGAAGAAGCGAAGGCTCAGGGGTGACCTAGTAGCAGCCTATAAGTATACAAGGAGCGTGCATCAGAAACTGGGAGAACGTCTGTTCACGAAGATACCTCAAGGGAAGACAAGGTCTAACAGTCACAAACTGCTGGAAGACCATTTTAGACTGGACATAAGGAAAAACTTCTTCACTGTCTGAGTCCCCAGAGTCTGGAACAGACTTCCTCCAGAAGTGGTGCAAGCACCTACTCTGGATACCTTTAAGAAATGCCTGGATGCTTATGCTGCTGGGGTGATCCGACCCCTGCTGACTTTCTGCTCCTTGGGCAGGCAGCTGCAGCTGGTGATCTCATAAAGTCCCTTCCAGCGCTAATGTCTATGCAATCTCTAGGTTCAATTTCACTGGAGAGAGAATTTATCCAATTAAGGTATATTTACAGACGCACTCAGGGATACAGGATACGACTTTTAACAGAAATACTTTTTAGCATTCATAATAGAGCTTTCCAAACCTTAGCTAATTAATCTTCTAAACACTCTTGGGATTTCTGTAGTCATAAGTGTTATAAATTACTTAAGGGGTGTAGGTTTTAGCTGTGTTGGTCTAAGGCATAAGCAGACAAGGTTCTTTGGTTAAATCCAATATCTTTTATTAGACCAACTTATTTGAGTTGGTCTAATAAAAGGTATTAGATTTACACATAGATTACTTAATGCACTATAGGAAGACACTCACACCTATGATCATGAAGACAGTATATGCAAACTTGTATACAATAAAATAATTGATTATAATTGTCCCAATTTGAAAAACAGGAACCAAATGGAAGACACATAACCACCATCCAGTCTAAAGCTCATCAGAAACTTTTCCAGTGAATGGATATGGAATGACCCAGTAGCAACATGGAAACACCTTGCCTTGCAATTTTGGGGTCAGGCACGCCTAGAGGGAACATTTTTCTAGGCACCCTTGTGTCAGGATCAAAATGTGCTCTGTAAAGGTGCCCAGGAATGGCAATAATATCCCAATTCTGCAGATGGGAAAACTGAACTATGGGAATATTAATGCTCTGGCTGTATACTTTTGTACAAATGTACATGATACAAAACAATGTTGTGCTGAGTTGTGCAATACTTATAGGCTCTCTTCCCAGAATAAGTGTTGCTATGCTAATGCAGTCATGCTGTTTTAGATTTGGGAGCAGGCAGTTGTGGAGCAGACATAAAATATGTTAGCACAGTGATGATTTACACTGTATAGGCCCATCTAAGATATTCCATCATAAATGGCAGATCTGGGAGTAGAACCCTCATCCTTCATGGGTGCAACGGCAATTTGGGGAAGATTATACACAAATATAAAGTTGACCCCAGTTGTGCAAAGCCATGGAGCTAATAAGCAGCTCCTGAAGCTAATGGGGCAGGGAGCAGAAGACTAAATCTTGAGCCAGAGCTGAATTAGTATCATGGTTAGACTTGACTAGAACCCAAAATCCCCTTTTCTGTGGGAAACATTGGAATGCCCTTAAAACTTCATTCTAAATTAGAACATAGATGCAATATTTCCTGCAGACCAGGAGCTGTTAATCCTTTGCAATTTTTTTCTTTAAACAAAGTCATTATATTCAGATCTTGCAATAAGTTCCTTTGAAGCCTGAGCTACCTAGTTGTAGCAAGAAACTAAACAAGAAAGTGTCCTGCCTGCCTGCATTGTCTTTGCTGCAGTATAATTCTGTGTTTAAATTTTAAACAAACAATCCCTAAGTCAATGGCATGTCTGGGAATTGAACACCAGCTCAGTCCTGCTACGCGATAGATGTTGGTACCTGCCTATGATTGTGCATCAGAACAGAAAATCTGCCCAGATTATCAAGGTCGGTCCCTTATCTGTTCTACAAGTTAAGAGGTAAAGGATCAGGATGTGACAGAGTTACTTTTGTTGCAGGTTTTTGTCACAGGCCAGCTAGGCACTGTGAGTGTATCAACTTAGTAGCAGGCTGACTGGGTACTCCAACTGTATCAACCACTGGGTTGTTTGGTTTGTGTTTGAGGAGGCAGAGTTGGAAGTGAAGCAAAGGCAAATTTATTATAGCTTGCACACACAACAGTTAACAGAAAGATAAATTTGACAAACAAATAATGCAGTATTAAAGAGGTAATAGTAAATAATAACAACTGGTGATAACAATAGATAGATGGATTAATTTGTCGCAGGCCAAATGGGCACTGTGAGGGTATCAGACTGTTAAAAACAAGAGAAAGACAGACATGGGTTGGCAACTTATCGATAGTCCCTCGATGCCAGGTGCATGCCAAGTGATTCCAGCAAAGTCAGGCCTCCCCAGTTGACACTTTTGGAGGGATTACCTGGGAAGATCCCTTTATTAGGATCTGATCCTCACTCACACCGGGAGTTCAGCATCTGGGCTTGGAACAGCAATGATCATTTTGTTCCCTCCTTGCTGGTCACCTGATGTATGCACTTTTTATACCTAGTCCTATGCTAATCTGTTGGCTTTAGAGCCACTCACAATTATTATAAAAGGTTATTACCCAGACTTGGGTTTGTCCAATAAGCAAATTACAACACAGCATTTGAAAATTAACGTTACATTACTTTTAAGTTTTTCTGAATCCTTTTAAGTTTTTCTGAAAATGCTTTCTTGGGACGTGCTTTCCTTGGATGTGTTGGGTGTGCCAGGCAGTTGCATCCAGTTTTTATTGTCAAGGTGAACCCAGAGCAAAAACCATTAGGTCAGCTAATCTTGCAGCTACAGCTTCACCTTTGGGGCCCAGTCAGTTCCACAAACAGTTAGTTTTATCATTTCGGTTAAACTTATGACAGACAAGTTACATTTGCGGGCTACAAACTTACAATCTTTATATTAGCTAATATTGCCTATTAGGCAAAACAGCAAATGCCTCCAAGAAGCACATATTTATTGCTTATGAATCCCTCTGGTTCTGCCTGTCACAGTTGTGGAGTCAAGCAACCTTCTTAAAGTAATAGGAAAGTAAGAGAGACCCATGAAATGCTTTGTAATTGGTCTTTGTGTGGTGGTTCAGCACTTAGCTTAGCATTTGGCTTGGATTTTTGGTTCTTTTCCCCTGATTGTCCAACTGGCACATACAGCTTCCTGTGGAGAGTCTTATAAAACTGCATAATGTACAGACCTCTCCCTGCTTCTGTGAATTAGGCCAGCATGTAAAAAAAAAAACAACAACAACAACAAAAAAAACAGGCAGCCTAACAACAGTACTCTGAGTGGGAGGCCTAATTGAACACATAAAGGTAAGAAAAAGTCTCTCAGTAAGACAGATCATTACAAAGGACATGTGCAGCAACACTTCCAGCATTTGCTTCTTCTGCCCACATAGTTAGACTTAATTTGCATCTGTAGGGTTGGAGGAAAGTCAGACAAAACAAACACTAGCGGCTAGGGCTGACCACTTCACTGATTAGCACCGTTTCTGTTCACATGGTGTTTGTCCATTTCACAGAGCCTTTTGGCAGGGCTTCTGGTTCCTGATTAGATGCCTGTCAACCATATGCTGGTTTTCAATTATACATTCAACCATGCTATTCACAGTCACATGGATTTAATCCATTTTATCTGTTTGTGGAGTGTCTGAACAGAATACACACTTCTGAAACAGAATTGTGTATGGTGGTTCTTCCTACCACCTAATAAGGCCAGAAGGGACCATGAAATCACCAGGTCTGACCTTCTATAAAGATCAAGAACTGTCACCCCACTTCCTCTAGCAATTAACTAAATAATAGGGCTGTTTGAAGCTTCAGTTCCCGATTTAATTCAGTGGAGATTTGGCGGCCAAATCTCCAAATCCAAATAGAATCAGAGGACCCCTTAATCTCTCTGAATGGATTTGGAAAGAAAATCGGCAATTCGGACACAGACACAGCTTTAAATGTTTTTTCTATATACCTTTAGGTACCAAGCAGCTTTTGAATGCTGCGATGGTGGAGCCTACTGAATGTCCCACAGAAGTATGGGGGGCTTCCCACTGCTTGGCAGCAGACCCAACAGTGGGCCAGAAGTACTGGTCTGCTTCCAGGTCCCAAAGCATGCTGGAGACTTCTCCATGCCCCCCCACCTCTCAGTGACTAGTGCCTCCTGGATCTGGGGAGGCCCCAGCCTGCTCCCTGGCAGACCCAGAAGTGGACCAGAAGTACTTCTGGTCCACTTCTGGGTGGGATGCTCCATCTGCCCCACCATCACAGCATTCACAAGCCGCACCTGATACCTTGAGGTATGTAGAAAAAACATTTAAAGCTGTGTCTGTCCAAATCACTGATTTGGCCTTCCAGGCCTTGGACCATACAAGTGGCTTTTCTCTGGACTCTCTCAAGCTTTTCCACATCCCACCTGAAGCTGGGGACCCAAAATTGGATGCAGTACTCCAGCTGCAGCCTCACAAAGGCTGAGTAAAGCAGGAGGATGACATCAGATTTTGCTTGAGATGCATTAGTAGATGCAGGCCAGAGTTTGGTTTGCTTTGCCAGCCAGAGCATCGCATTGGTGACTCATATTCATCTTGTAGTCAGTCAAGATCCACAAGTCTCTCCTGGTCATGGTGCTAGTGAGCGTAGCACTACTAAGCTTGTAAGTATGTTGAGGGTTCTTCCTACCAAGGTGCTGCACCTTATACTTCTCTGCATTGGAGGCCATCAGGTTTTGGTCATCCCACCTTGAAAGCATGTCCAAGTCAGTCTGGATCCGCAGTGTGACTGCCCTCCCCCCATAATTTAGTGTCATCTGTGAGCTTTGCCAGTTCACATCTGACTCCAGATAATTAATGAAGATGTTAAAGAGTACCAGCCCAAGTACTGAGCCCTGAGAGACTCCACTGGTCACTCTGTGCCACGTTGATTTGCTTCCTTCAACTAGTATTGTTTGGGTCCAAACCTTTAGCCAGTTACCTAGCCATCAGACCATAAGATCATTAAGGCCACAGTTCCCCAGCTCAGCCATGAGGACATTATGGAGAACTAGGTCAAAGGCTTTCTTGAAATCCAGATGCATGACATTCACGTCATCTCCCTTGTCCAGGGCTCATGTCACATGGTGATAGGAGATGAGGTTGGTCAGGCAAGAACTGCCAGTCACAAAGCCATGTTGGCTGGCATTCAAATGCTTGCCTTCTGTTAGTCTGGCGTTGATGGATCCCTTGAAAATTCTCCACTTTTTTACCAGGGATGGATGTCAGACTGATTGGGCTATAATTCCCCAGGTCATCCCTCCTCCCTTTTTTGAAAATAGGAACCATGCTGGCTCTTTTCCAGTCTTCCAGGACCTCACCCAAGTGCCATGAATGTTTAAATATCTTTGCCAAGGGAGCGTACAATTATGTCTACCAACTCCTTCAAGACTCTTGGGTGCATTCTGTCTGGACCTATGGACTTGTGAATGTCCAGTTTCTCAAGGTGTTCCCTTACCTGATCCACATCAATTTTGGGTCTGTCATCCACTCCCAGGCTGATTCATGTCCTTTCTTATAGTGTGATTGCCTTGGAAGGGTGAAAAAAAAGTGCAAAAAAATATATATATACATATATATTTAGGAGATTGGTCTTTTCTTGGGCATCAGATGTCAGCTGCCTGGTTTGATCTCACAGGGGCCCAATACTATCTTTGCTCTTTTTTCAACTTCCCAAATACCTGAAGGACTTTTTGTTTTCCTTGATCCCTGTAGCTAGCCTGAGTTCAATTTGTGCCTTGGCTTTTCTGGACTACCCCCTACAGGTGTGGGTGAGTGCTGAGTAGTCTCATTTGGTGATGCTTTCCATTTTCCAACTGGACTAGGCTTCTCTTTTGAGTTTAATGAGATCCAACAATTCCTTGTTCAGCCAAGAGGGCTTCCTTGCCCACTGATTATATATCTTGTGAGATGGAATGGCTTTCCCCTGTGCCTCAAGGATAATGTTCTTGAGAGACAACCATTCCTCATGTACTCCCTTATCTAGGGGGTATGGCTTTTAATTTCCCGACTTACCAAATCTCTGAATTTGCAAAAGTCATCCTTCCCAAAGTTAAGGATTTCTGTTTTACTGAGGACTTTGCCTGGTCTTCAATGAACTGAGAAGATGACCAAATCATGGTTGCTGTCACCAAGCTTCCCCTTGATCCTCAGATCACTCACCGGGTCCTCCCCTTTGGCTAGGACTAGATCAAGCAAAGCCTCTCCCCTAGTCAGCCCATAGACTTCCTGTGTTAGGTAGAGGTCATCAATGTAAACAAGAAAGCTGTGCTACCTGTCAGGTTTGGCCACGCACTCATTCCAAGAGATATCAGGGAAGTCAAAGTTCCCCATGATGATCAAGCACCGGGAGCACGTAGCCTTGACCAGTTCCCTATTGAATGCCCAATCAAGTTCTTCCTCTTGGAGGGGAGGTCTATAGTAGACTCCTACAAGCATGTCACCCTCCCCAGGTTCTCTGCATATTTTGACCCAGATAGTCTCAAGACGCCACTCCTGGTTAGAAAACTCAGTTTGCAGGGAAGTGAAATGATTCTTAATGTAAAGAGCAACACCCCCACTCCTCTTCCCGAGACAGTTTCTCCTATACAAGGTATAACCCTCCAAAGCAACAGACCAATCATAGATAGAGTCCCACCAGATCTCCATTATACCTACAAGGTCATAGTCATTTTCACATAAGAGAAGGGCCAGTTCCTCTTGCTGTTTTGAAGCTCCTGGCATTCACGTATAGACAGCTGACTGCCATGAGAAGCCCATGCTTCCCTATGGGGTGAAGTGGGACCTTTCCCTTGGGTATGGTCTAAGTGCAATGTGTAACTTCAGCCAAGGTCTCCTGACCCCCTGCCAATTCATTCAGTGCTTTGTCATCAAAACTGCACTGTCTTCTCTATAACCTTAAAATAGGTAAAGCAGTAGCAGTGGGAAGGTAATCTTCCCTAACAGCAGTGATATGAACATTTTGTTCTTCCCCTTGAAGAACTCAGTTCTAGGGATCAATGGGAAATTCAGTTTCCTTGATTGGTCACATATGTGGCAGCTTAACTAAAGCTGCCAAAATAATACTGTAACACGTTGCCCTCCCCAGCAACATTTTTTTTGTTTTGTTTGCTATCTGCAGCCTATGAGGGGCGCCCTTGAAGTCCCTTAATGCTTTTCATAGCCCATGTAGCCAGAGGGCCACAGGTTTGAGGCTGGGCAGTGGTTCTCAACCCCCACTGGCCTAGCCCAAAAGTAAACAACTGCACACACCGGTGCATCAGGCCCCCTCGGCCTTTTATGATTGCACCCAACGTGCTAATGAGGCCTCTTCCTCCTCTCCAGTCTCATGCACAAATCACCGGTGTATCAATCAACAAAAATATATACACACTAAAGGCAGTGGGTTCTAACCACAAAAAAAATAGAAATTAAAGAAGGCAGCATGCCAGCTTACACTTTCTTCATGGCTTGCTGCTTCTGCTTCCGCGCTGCCTGTGATGCTCCTCCCTGTGGTGCTGCCACCATTTCTCTGGGAGTCAGCAACAGTTCCCTTCTCACAGCAGCCAAGCCTCTCTGTGGAGCTCTCACACACAACCTCCTTCCCCTTTGGCCATGATCCTAACTGCTGCCAAGCCCAGGGTTTTTATAGTTCTGGCCTGCCCCCTTCTGGGCACCGGACTAGCTAGCCAGGCTCAGCTTTTAACCCCTACCCTGCCAGCAGGCTGTGCCTGGACAGTTCTGGTCTTAAAGGGACCGACCTGCCTTCTCGTAACAGGGCTAGGGCTCCCTGTTACAGGTACCAATTAATGAGTGCCACAGTATTATTCCAGTTTCCTAACTGGATGACTCGCATACCTAAACAAACACATCAACTCTGAAAATCATTGAGCGATCATAGTGAAGCAACAACTCAACATAAACTGCCAGTGCAACACTGTGATAAAAAGGGACAAAGCAATCTTTCAACGTATGTAAAAAATAATGGGACTAAGAACAGGGGGGATGATTTCCCTGTGTGTATGGCATTGGCAAGACAAATCCTGGAATACTGTATTCAGCCCTGGAGTCATCAATTTCAGAAAAAGGATCAGAGAGGGTGCTAAGAAAACCAACAGCATTGATCTAGAGTCTACATCTATTGGCTTACAAGCTGTTTAACTTATTGGGAAGGAGATCAAAAGTTGATTTATCATTATATATAAGTATCTTCACAAGGAGGAAATACTGGGCATATCTACACGTGCATTTAAAGTGCAGGAACAAAAATTACTGCACAGTATGGGCATGTGTCTACATGTGCACACACATACTGCACAGAAAATATGACAGTGTATAACAAATTGAGCTTAAATTTGTTACCTGCATTATTCAGGTATCTTATTTATGCCCAGTTAGTTACTGCACAGTGTGACATGTGTAGATGCCTTACTGCACAGTAACTCTGTGGGTGTGGAGTGACTTGGGACTAACTTTAGTCCCAAGTCAGTCAGTCCACACACAGCATTAATACACCTTAACACCTGTATGTATAGACCCTGACCTATTCCCTCTTACTGTGCAGTAAATTTAAGCCAGAATAAATGCACATGTAGACACACCAACTGGCCACTAAAGGTTTCTTACCTAGAAGAGACAAGCATATTATAGATAAGTTGGTAGAGTTAAAACAAGATGAATCAGAGGCTGTATGAGGAGAGTCTGAGGGATTTTGGACTCTTCAGTCTGGAAAAGAGAAGGCTCAGGGGAGACTTGGTAGCAGGCTACAATTATATAAGAGGGGTACATCAGGATCTGGAAGAATAGCTGTTCACCAGAACTCCCCAAGTGATAACAAGGTCTAACAGCCATAAACTCTAGGAAGGCCAAGTTAGACTAGACATAAGAAAAAAGTTCTTTACAGCGTGTGTGTCCAGGGTCTGGAACAGACTGCCCCCAGAGGTGGTGCAAGCACCTACTCTGGACTCTTTCAAAAAACATCTGGATATTTTTTCTTGCTGATTTCACTTGATCCCAGCTGACTTCCTGCCTATGGTGGGGTTCTGGACTCGATGATCTCATGAGATCCCTTCCAGCTCCTAATGCCTATGAAATACTAAGGGCACTTAGAATGTGAGCATCTTGTGCAGTAAGGAGGGGCAAATTGAAGTATTATGGGTCAGAAGAGGGGCACATTGAAGTATTTGGGGTGAGAATGCAAGGGGGACTAGGTAGTGGGTGTCTACGACAGGCTGCCACATCAGGAGGATCAGAAGGACCTGAAATTCTCCAGACAGCTCTCAGAGGCCATACAGTCAAGAGACATGGTTGTCATGGGTGACATAAACTACAATGACTTCTGCTGGGAGGAGCAGTCAACTAAATCTGCCCATTCACTTAGGTTCTTAACCTGCATACAGGACCTTCACCTAATGCAAGAGGTATACAGTTCCACTAGGGGAAATGCTGTGTGCTGGCTACAGGGAATGACTTGGCAGGGGATCTACTGACACAAGGTAACCTAGGGGACAGTGACCATCACTTGATCAAATTCATCATCTGGCATAGGGTAAGAAAGGTAACCAGTAGGGCAGAAGTGCTAGACTTCAGAAAGGCTAACTCCAGTATGCTCAGGAGATTAGTTAGTGAGGCACTGAAAAACAGGAGCATTGGTGAGATGGGAGCCCAGGAAGGGTGGTCATTCTTAAAGGGAGCAATCCTACAGGCACAGATGAAGACAATCCCATTTCACAGAAAGGGGGCAAAGGGGCCAAGAAACCCTCCTGGCTGAACAGGGAAATCCAGGAAAGCCTTGGGTAAAAAAAGTCATGCAGGGGGTAACTACCAAGGCAGAGTACACCTACTTGCCCCACACTTTCAGGGAGGCAGTCAGGAAGGCCAAGTCAGACATGGAACATAGGCTGGCAACAAAAATTAAAGACAATGAAAAGTCCTTCTTCAGATATATGGGGAGTACAAAGAAGGTGCAGGGTAGTGTAGGACCCCTAGAGGATAAACTAGGGCAATTAGTAACAAAGTGACAAGGCTGAGTTCTTCAATGAGTTTTTTGCCTCTGCTTTCTTGAACACAGATCAGAACAAATCTCCCAACTGGATCATAGACATGCACAAAAGGAAAACCAGCCTACCAACTGTTAGTGCTGACTTAGTGAAGGGACACTTGGAAGGGCTGGGTATGTTTAAGTCAGCTGGCCAGGATAATCTTCATCCAAGGGTGCTGAGGGAATTAGCCAGTGTCATAGCAGAGCCACTGGCATGGCTGTTTGAGCATTCTTGGTACTCAGGTCAGGTCTCAGAGAATTGGGAAACGGCCAATGTGGTCCCTATTTTCAAGAAAGGAGGAAGTATCTGGGTATTTTTGGCCAGATAGTCTCACCTCTATCCTTGGGAAAACCTTTGAAAAAATTATTAAGGATCACAGTTGTGGCAGTCCAGCAGAAAAAAAAAACGACGCTGAAAAGCAATATATTTATTGGATTTTAAGAAAGCCTTCGATACGGCATCTCATCCTATTCTCACAGATAAACTGAGTGACATAGATGATTACATGGTCAGACGGGTAGAAAATTGGCTTATGGGACTCACCCAGAGAGTAGTGGTGGATGGTTTGGTCTTGACCTGGAAAGGTGTGGGCAGTGGAGTCCCACAGGGCTCAGTCCTTGGGCCTGTTCTGTTCAATGTGTTCATCAGTGACTTGGAAAAGGGTCCATATTTGCAGATACCAAATTATGGGGTAATGTTAACACACTAGATGGTAGGGAATGAATCCAGGTGGATCTGGACAGGTTGGAAAAGTGAGCAGAACAAAACAGGATTTAGTTCAACAAGGACAAGTACAAAGTGCTGCACCTAGGGAGAAGGAACCACCAACACACTTACAGACTAGGGGAGGACCTCCTCAGCAGCACAGCAGTGGAAAAGGATCTTGGAGTCATTGCTGAGACTAAGATTAACATGGGTCATCAATATGACAAAGAGATCAGTAAAGCTAACCACACTTTATCATGCATTAGCAGGTGCATGACAAACGGCTCCTGGGAAGTGATAATTCCCCTCAATGTGGCATTGGTCAGGCTGCAGCTGGAGTACTGCATCCAGTTTTGGGTGCCACCTTTTGAAAGGGATATGGACAACCTCAAGAGGGTTCAGAGGAGGGCCACACATACAGTTAGGGACCTGCAGGCAAAGCCCTATGAGGAGAGATTGAAGGCCCTGGATCTCTTCAGCCTCCACAAGAAAGGCTGAGAGAGGTCTTGTGGCTGCCTAAAAATTAATTGTGAAGTGAGGCAGCAAGGAATAGGAGATGCTCTGTTTATCAGGGCACGCCTTGGAATAACTAGGAACAATGGCCACAAACTATTGGAGAGCAGATTTAAGTTAGACATCAGGAAGAACTTCTTTACAGTAAGGTTGCTAGAATCTGGAATGGGCTTCCAAGGGGGGTGGTGCTCTCCCTTACCTTGGGGTTCTTGAAGAGGAGGCTAGACATGCACTTGGCTAGGGTCGTCTGACCACAGCACACTTTTGTGCCCAGGGCAGGGTGTCAGACTTGATGATCTGTTGAGGTCCCTTGAGACCCAAACATCTATGAATCTATGTTAAAGCTTGGTAACTTGTGTTGAATGCCTGCTGAACATCTCAAAGTTATGCCTCCTCAGGCAAGGGTTAACTCTGGGCCATGCTTCCTAGTTTAGATTAGGGTAAATTCAGTCTTCTCTACAGAGATAAACCAAGCAATTTTCAGTCCTCCAACATCCCAGGATGCACTGCCCCCAGCACTGCCTCCTGCCCCAGAATAGGGATGGAGCCCAGGTGTCCTGGCCCCTAGCTATGCCCTGGTTCACTAGCCTGCTAGTGGCAAGTTAGAGCTGTGCAGGCAAGAAATGGTATTATCTCCTAACATGTAACTGCTCATACCATGTTCCTAACACTGACTAACATTCCACGGATTCAGTATGGTCAATGTGTAGCATTCAACGTCACCCCGGACTCTTCTCCCACCTCTCCTACTGATCTTACATTCATGAAAGAGTTTGGAGTAGCTGACCTTTTGAGGTCTCTATGATTCTGTGTGACTTTAAGCAAGTCATGTTACTACAGCTTTGCTTTTGCTTAGACCAAAAGCTACTCAGGCCAGGGACTATCTGGTACTTAGCACAATGCTTAGTATAAGAGGCCCCCTGTTCCTTTCTGAAACTTTCAGTTCCCAACACAATACCAAAAAAATAACTGTAAAGGGAGAAGTCCTTCATTTCCCAAGCTTCCAGCCACCTGCTTTGTCCTTCCATAAAAAGCTACAGCTAACAAAAAATGTTGAACAATCACCAGGCTCATGCCTACTTTCTCCTCTATGGTCATGTCTACAAGAGATGCTGACAACACACTCATTACTGCACAGTCAGTTAGTACTTTTATAAACAAGTATTAAATGACTGCTCAGTAACTGGGGTTACCATGCAGTAGCATCAATCAAAAAGTAGCCTTTTTTGTGATGCAGACTGAACAGTAGCCCGAGACTACTGTGCAGTAATACCACATCGGTTTCTGCCATGCAACATTACTGAGCAGCAGGGCTGTGCGAAACAGAAGCATTCTTTTTTAACCAGCGTTTCAACATTTCAATGGAACAGTGTTCCTTTTAGGCTTTTGTTTCAAGTCAAAATGGCTGTTCTGTTCCATTCCATCGAAACATTTTGCCGTTTCGACATTTCGCCCATAGGATATAATGGGAAAGGACAAAACAGGCTATAATGTTGTCTTCCTGGCCCAATTTAGGTTAAACTTGCCTATATGGTAGATGTTTCTGTGGGTATGATGTGTGCCTAGTTTCAGGAAGACAGGTGCAAGGGGTTCAGAGAAACTGCACCCTAAAATCTTGAGAGCAAAACTCATGTCATGTGTACATGTTAAACCACAGCGGGGTCAAAACTGCAGATGTGCTAGCCCCTGTGGAGGCCACAAAGCTTGGCAAGTTTCAAGGAGATACGTGCAGGGATTCTGGGGCCCTGCACCTCAAGCTGTGGACAAGCAAAACTCGTGACATGGGTGACACTGTGTGTGTTAAAGTGCAGCAGGGTGAAAGCTACAGGCATGCTGTCCCGTGCTGAGGCCACAATGCCTGCCAGCTGTCAGGGAAATAGGTGCAGGGGTTCTGGGTTCTGGGGCCCTGCAGCTCTGGCCACAGACAGGGAAAACTGGTGTCATGGGTACTTGTGCAACTGTGTCTGTCTTGGGGCAGAGGTGTGGGGGAAACCACTGCAGGCCTGGCTGCTAGGCCCTGCTGCAGCCACAAAGCCTGCCAGCTGTTAAGGAGATGGGTGCAGGGTGGTTCTGGGGCCCTGCACCCTTAGCTGCTGACATGCAAAACTCATGACATGGGTGCTTATACAACTGCTGCCTCTCATCAGGCAGCAGGACTGAAGATCCCCCATCACTTGCCTACATGACTGGCTTTGGACACTTTGGCATCTGAGGCAGCATGTCTGGATCAAAGTGTTGGCTTCTTTAGGCTTTCCAAAGAGGTTCGAAGCTTCTGAACCACTTCAGAAAAGCTTTGGAGCCACCTGGGAGATCTGGCTATAGGGTATAATGGGGAATCAATCAAATATCTATAACTTTGTTGTTTTTTGTCTGATTTGGATGACACTTTCAGGGATGACAGCCCTTCATGAGGCCACAAAGTCTGGCAAGTTTCAAGAAGATTGGTGCAGGAGTTTGGTGCAGTTCCCCCCCAAATCTCTGATTCTATCTAGTAAAGCGACCAAAACGCTGGCATCCATAGATGCTTCTCAAGCAAATCCCGGGACGTCATTCTCCCCTTGTACTTGGCCTTAGCGAGGCCGCAGCTGGAGTACTGCAACCAGTTTTGGGCTCCACAATTCAAAAAGGATGTGGAGAAGCTTGAGAGAGTCCAGAGAAGAGCCACGCACATGATCAGAGGTCAGGGAAGCAGACCCTA
>JAGPOW010001327.1:6535297-6552039 GCA_030014935.1 Caiman crocodilus | reverse complement strand
CTGTTGGTCACAGTCTCTGTACTACTCCAGTCTTGAAATCATACTGTCTCTGTGGACTAGTCTGATGAGAGCTGAACACTCAGCCGCTGAGCCCAGCACGGCAAGCGGGGGTTGTTACTCACATGGCACCGTCCACACAGCACTAAACCTCCAAAGGGCGGGCAGCAATGCTGAGGGGGGAAAGGGGGAGGGCGGTGCAAGAAGCCCGGCCAGACAGGGCAGCCTGGGGGTGCTGCTGCTGCTGGGCAGGGTGCCACGGGGGACTTTGATCTTTGCAGCCCCGTCTGCTGCAAGTTTTGGAGGGACAGGGACCCCCCCACTGCCCCCACCCCACTTGCTCCCGTGCCGGGGCTCTGACATGTCCTGCCCGCAGCGCCAGCTGCACGGCCAGCTTGGCGCACTCCCACCATGGGTCCGCCGCCACCGCTACTGCCTCGCCGGGCTGCATGCTTGCCTGGGTGCTGCACTGCCACTGCCACTGCCGCTGCCTCTCTCCTCCTCTTCCCCCGCACACTAGGGCCGCCACCCTGAGCCTGCCCTGGGGGGGCCCTTTGAGGGCTTGGCTATGCCCCGCTCACCCACCTCACCCCTAAAGTCTGAAGTCAACTAAAGCGACTAAAGTCACTTCTGGGGCCCCTCCAGGATTAGGGCCCTGAAGCTTAAGCTTCATTAGTTTCATAGTAGATCCACCCCTGCCCACAACCTCCCACCCCCCTGTGTCCCTCACTCCTGACCTGCAGTCCTCTGCTCCCTGCACCCTTGCTGGAGGTGGCCCTTAGCTGCTCCCATTTCAATCAGGTTGGAGCAAATTAGTCCCTGATGCGGAGTAGAAGGAAAGTGAAGGGCTGAGGCTTAAGCACCATGCCAGGTGGCCTGGCAACACCCCCTTCCCAGTATCCGCTGGGCAGCATCTCCCAGTTGCCCTGCCCATGCGAGCACAGGCACCAGCCCCTATGCCTCTGGCCCAGCCATGGAGCTCCCCAATGGCCCTGAAGGCCCCCCTGCCCACCCTCTTCCCTTGCTTGAGTGGGAAGCACCTCTCCCCACCCCCAACCTCTCTGCCTTGCTGCAGTCCTGGTGTTTCAAATTTTTAAAAATTGTGGGAAGCTGCTGCTGTCCACAGAGAGCCACACTTCCAACCCCCAGGCCCTGGCCTAGCCAGGGGGGAGGAGGCACATGCTGTCTGCCTCAGATGCCTGCAGCCAGGCTGCCAACAGCTATGAGAAAACCCTTGTCCCCCCCACTCAAGTGGAGTTCTGTGAACCCAATCATGAGTCTAAAGGAGCAGGGCTGTGAGCAAGGGGGACAGCCACAGTAGTGCCATGCTTTCCCCCCGCCCCACAACAAAACAAAGTAAAACCTTTAGAATTCAGTCATCTCTGGTAACCCCCACACCCTTCCACCACCATCACCACAGAGTGAACCATCCCTCCCTCTATAGACAATGTACTTATGAGACAGACAGAAGTGTTGCCATGATTTTTAAAAAAAAATTTTTATAGAAACATTCAACGGTAACTGCTAACTGCTGAATGTTTCAGTGTTCAGCACTGACTGATTGGTGTGAGGATACCCTCTCTATTTACACTAGCCAGAATTTATGGCCAGGCAATTCCACCCAATAGCTCCCTAACCACTGTTTTCTTGCTGCTCTATGGGGGGCACCATGCCCTGCCTCCCCCCATCTCTGTCTGGCTGCTGCTTCCCTCACTTCCTGCACTTCCTCAGATCATGAGTTGCTGAAAATCTCCCCCTAGTCTTGCAAATATTGTGGAGCATACCGGCTGACACAATGAAAGTGGTAAAGTTTTCTGACTCCACCTTGAACCTGGAGTTCAGTATCCTCCACCATGTTTTCAGACAGCCAAAGGCACGTTCAACAGTCATACAGCATTTGCTTAAATGGTAGTCGAATGCAGACATTTACCAGTCAGTAATTTGCTCTCCATATGACTTTATGAGTCAGGGCAGGAGGCAGTAATCCACATCTGCTATGGTAAGCAGGGGCATGGCAACACCCTGGATCACTGTACTAGGGAACCAGGGCACATGTTCCATGTTCTTTCTCCACCATGCCAGGCAGCAGTGTGTTTGAAAGACATGCACATCAAGAGCTCTGCCTGCTTGGTCTGTATAAATGTTAGTAAAACATCCCCAGTGATCAACTACAGCTTGAGGAATCACCAAGGCAAATCCCTTCCTGTTGATGACAATTCAAAAAGGATGTGGAAAAGCTTGAGATAGTGCAGAGAAGAGCCATGCACATGATCAGAGGTCAGGAAAACAGACCTTACAACAACAGACTGAGAGCTTATGAGGCTCTTTAGCCTGGAAAAGTGCAGGCTCAGGGATGATCTGATGGCCACCTGTAAGTTTATCAGGGGTGACCACTAGTATCTGGGGGAACATTTGTTCACCAGAGCACCCCAAGGGATGATGAGGTCGAATGGTTATAAATTACTGCAAGACCATTTCAGGCTGAACGTAAAGAAGAATTTCTTTACTGTCCGAGCCCCCAAAGTCTGGAATCGCCTGCCATCAGAGGTGGTTCAAGCACCTACATTGAACACCTATAAGAGAAAATTGGATGCTTATCTTGCTGGGATATTATGACCCCAGCTGACTTCCTGCCCCTCGGGCGGGGGGTTGGACTCGATGATCTTGTGAGGTGTCTTCCAGACTTAAATGTCTATGAAATCTACCCCACCCCTCCTGTAAAATCTTGGGGTGTCTGATAACCCCAGAAACCCATCATCCAACCAGGGGTGGAGATAATAGCACCTGAAGGAACAATGACTAGACCTGCCAGGAAGTTTTACCCCAGATAACACCCCAAACCCAACAGAAGCTGGGGTAAGGAATGCAGGTGTGAGGCCCCTGTACTCATTTCTTCAACAGGTCCCATTATCACTGCCTGTCTTGTAAGAACCTGTGGGGGGTTGGTATTTTGGGGATTACTCCTGAAATCCTTCAAGCACTCAGTGGTAAAATGGCAAGTGCAGAGGAGAAGAGTAAATGAAAGAACCCTGATTCCCTCTCCCCGCAAGACCTAGTAAACCTTCAGGAGCACAGTTCAGCGTAGGTTGGACATTGCTGCCAGGGTGGGAGGGGGAGGGAGCTTGAAGGGCCAGCTGCAGTTCCTTTTAGTCAAGCTGCATTGCAGGCTATGATTTTCAGATGTTATTGCCAGCAAGCCATTAAGACCTATTATTCTGGACAATTGGTACATTTGGGGGACATTGAAATCTATTCTTGCTCCCCCATGTACACACCCATGAGAAAACCCAGAAACACAATGTCTGCTCCCCTGACTTGCTATAGAACAGGGGTATCCAACCTTTTTGATTGTGGGGCCAGACCACAAACTTTTTGTCACCCAGAGGTATCACATCACCACCCCCCACCAAATGAAAGTACAGTGTTTACTTTCATTTCCCATCACAGTATCTCAGGCCTCAGAAAATGGCTTGAAGAGCTGCATGGCAGCCCATGGGCTATATGTTGGACAAGCCTTATAGAAGGATCAGCAAATCACTAACAGCTAAAACCCATCACCTGTCAGTGGCTCTTCCCCCCACACCATGATCCCTCTGTCTCACCCTCACCTTGGTCCCTAAAGTGGGATGGTGCTAAAGTGGGTGTCCAGATGTTGGCCCTGTATAGGCAAGAAACAGAAGCCTTTTGTGCAAATTTGCAACATTGCAGAGATAAGACACACTATGCCAAGCCCTGTGCTGGCTGGTCTCAGATCAGAGGTTGGCAGCACAAAGGTGCCCAGGGAATGTGGTAAGCTGTCCTAGATGTCAGGTCTGTGTCCAGGTGGCTGCCATCCAAGCCACCTATACCCATGTGATCCTCTAGGGCCATCACCCCATAGTGTCTTGGCTGCAGGCAGCCTATCTACCTCACCCGGTTCCCAGTTGCTGCAGCAATATACCCCACTGCCTCTCCTCTCTCCCTGAAGGCCAGCCACTCTGCTGCTACTGCACTGCCACACAGCCCACAGCACCTGGACTTGGGGTGCACAGGACTCCTGGAAAACTGGGGCAAAGGGCTGGCTGCAAACCCTGCACTCCCTGCAGGGGGCCTCACTGAGGAGGCACCATGGGGCTGCCCTTGCCCCCCAGGAGCACCAGTGCATCCCAAGCATACCCCTTCAGTGTGTTTCCCAGGTCATGCACAATGATATGTTTTTGCAGGCAGAGGGGTGCCCAAGCCATTACAACCTGTCTCTTTTATCTTACTGGTGCCCCAGGCATACCTGCACTCCCAGTTCAGAATCCTGAGCCATGATGGTGCTGGGGGAAAGCCTGGTCTGCCGTGCAACCTCTGCTCCTGGCTGGAGGGATACCTGCTGAAGCGCTACATGTCCTTGTCCCCCACTGCCAAGGAGAACATCACCGCCAGTATTGATGCCTTCTTCAGCATGTGAGAGGCCATTGGCCATCCAGCTTTAGGGACATGGACAGCTCAATAAAACTTTGAAGATTTTCCCTCCTGCCTCTCTGCATGCAGTAGGGATGCAACGTGGGGCCAGGGGGATTTTTTCATAGGTTTCATAGACATGCAGGCTGGAAGGTACCCTGGAGGATCATCGAGTCTAGTACCCTGCCCCAGGGGCAGGAAGTCAGCAGGGATCATAGGATCCCAGCAAGATAAACATCCAAATGTCTCTTGAAGGCGTTCACAGTGGGTGTTTGAACCACCTCTGGTGGCAGTCTATTCTAAGCCTTTGGGGCTCAGACAGTAAAGAAGTTCTTCCTTATGTCCAGCCTGAAACGGTCATGGAGGAGTTTGTGACTGTTCGATCTTGTCATCCCTTGGGGTGCTATGGTGAACAGACATTCCCCCAGATCCTGGTGAATACTCCTGATAAACTTATAGGTGGCCACCAGGTAGCCCCTGAGCCTGCACTTTTCCAGGCTGAGGAGTCCCATAGCTCTCAGCTTGTCGTTAAAAAGTCTGTTTTCCTGACCTCTGATCATGCACGTGGCTCTCCTCTGGACTCTCTCAAGCTTCTTCACATACTTTTTTGAATCGCAGGGCCCAAAACTGGATGCAGTACTCCAGGTGCAGCCTCACCAAAGCCGAGTACAATGGGAGAATGCTCGCTTTACTAGCTGCAGCATCACATTGAAGGCTTATGTTCATCTTGTGGTCAATCATGACCCCCAAGTCCCTTTCATCTGTAGTGCTAACTAGCATAGCACTGCTGAGCCTATTAGCACACTGAAGGTTTTCCTCCCAAGGTGGAGAACCTTACACTTTTCGGTGTTAAACACCACCAGGTTCTCATCCACCCGTTTCATGAGCATGTCAAGATCTTCCTGGATCACCCTCCTGTCCTCAGGTGTGGATGCTTTGCCACAGAGTTTGGTGTCATTGGCAAACTTGGCCAGTCCACTTCTGATACCAATGTCTACATCATTGACAAAGATGGTAAAAAGTATAGGCCCTAGGACAGAGCTATGGAGGGACCCCACTGGTCATAGTGCACCACAATGATTGACTTCCATCAACCACCACCCTCTGGGTTTTACTGCAGAGCCAATTCCCCAACCAGTAGATTG
This sequence comes from Caiman crocodilus, assembly GCA_030014935.1. Taxonomy (NCBI): domain Eukaryota; kingdom Metazoa; phylum Chordata; order Crocodylia; family Alligatoridae; genus Caiman; species Caiman crocodilus. Next base: position 6,546,469 of record JAGPOW010001327.1, on the reverse strand, counting down.
TGGTGAGGTTAAGGCCACAGTTAACCAGTTTTGCCAAGAGGTGACAGACCTGTGTGACCAGAACACACAGTCACTGTTCTCATCCTCTGAGGGCATACATCAACCTGTCACTATGAGAGTAGGCTGCAGCCCGCCACAGTTGCCTGCCTGTACTTGGTGGTGGCATTGGAATTGGAGCTGAAAAAAAATCAAGAAAAGCAGGAAATAGAGTGAGAGGTCGAATGCTTGCCACTCTAAAGGGATGCACTCAGTAAATCTTGTGAGTGGAAAAGAAGTGGTTGGACCAAAGTGACCAAGAAGAGTTTCCTGGCTGCAGGGAGTTGCAGGCCCTGAGTGGCTACAAGAAAGTGTGATTCCACTACAAACAAGTGACTGCAAACAAGTTCCCCCCTTCCCCCTGCCCCCTTCACCTCATAGCCCAGCCTAATTGCAGCTGTCAGCTCAGGTGACAGGCGACTATTTGAAAGTTCCTGAGGGCTTCACATACCAGGCGTGGAGGTTGATGTAGTTGGTCTATCCCCCTTGGAGGAACCAGTAGGTGACATGCCAAGGACATTTCCACTTTCTTCTCCACTGGAGGCCCTGGAGTTCCCGTGAGTTGCACCCTGATGGTAAAGCATCCGTAGGTAAGGATGCCCTGGAGGTCTCAGTCCCTCATTGTTCATGCCAATTCAGTACCTCCATTACTGGCTGGAGGTACCTGTAGTGGGCCACATCATTCAGTGGGGTGCCCTTGCTGCACTCTGGCAACATCCCTGTGTAAGGCAGCCCACAAGTGTTTTGCGTGGACCCAGCACTGAAGTGTGGTTCTGCTGTGCCCCACTGCCATTCTCTTGGCAACCTTCTAGGCAGATGTGCCAGTTGGCCTGTGGGCTGCACACAGACTGACACAATGCATCAGGTTCCCCTAGCACCCGCACCAGGCTCTATATTTCAGTAGAGGTCCACCTGGACCTAGACCTATGAGCCCTGATCCATTCTGTTCTGCCCCAGATGTCATACATCTTTGATCAATAAGGGGTACCCCAGGGAGATGAGCACTCAATTTATAAGTCTTGAGGTGACCTGGCCAAGGGAAGTTCACTCTCCCTGACTGCTCCTCCCCCCCCTCCCACCAGCTCCCTATTGTGTCTGGGCAAAGTTTGGATAGCAGACATGCTCTGCCAGTATTGCAATTCTTGGCACCAGACAGAGGCTTTGACCTGGGACATTTTGGGGGCAGGCTGGGTCAAGCCAGGGAGGGGGGCTGTGACTGCACCCATAATAACTCTATGCAACTTATGGGCATGCTTGCATGCTTGTTCTTGGCCCTATGGGACAGTGCCAGGCTGCCCAATGACCCATGTGTCAAGACACCACTATCACAAAAGTAGAAAGCAATAAATGAAAGGACAGATGTAAAATACCCACTTCTAAGTCTTCTCCCTCTCAAAAATCAGTGTCCTAGCAGAGCAGGGGCAATCCTCTTCTGCAGAGCAGGAGCAGCCCTCTTCACAAAATGACAGTTGTGCTTCAAGGGAAGAAAACAGACATGGGGAGGGGGAATTGCCCCATACTCCCAAGCTCACTTTTCTTGCCTTTCCTTAAAAGCTATGACACCTCCCATGGGAGATTTTCCAAAGCCTTCTCCAAACATACCTATGCACTCACTGCAGCTAAATATCATTGTGCAGGGGTCTGGACTGCTGCATTGGCTGCCCTCAAGCTAGGCACAGCTGGAGGGTGATTAGAGGAGAGATGGCATTTACCCTGACATATTCTAATGTATCCTGCATTACCTAACCTATACATTCATGCTTTCCCCTATTATCATATGCCCAAGCCCCCACCCCAACAGCAAAATTACCTCTCTCTGGCTGCACTTCTTCCTCTGGCTCATGTTCCCAAAGTTGCAGCTGATGGGGAGAGGGGGAAGGGGTGTGTGGGAGTCCTGGGGTGGGTGCAGTGGAGGGGAGTTTGGGGGGTGACCACAGTGGGGGACAGAAGCATCACCACTGTGATCATTTGTATGGGAGGGGTGAAGGGTGTATGGGAGAGTGGGACAAGAATGGGGGTAGAGGGTGATGGAGAATGGGGTAGTACTTGGAGCTTCTTGATGAACCTGAGCTCCTTGGTCACCTGGAATCTATGGCTGGGGTGGGTGGCTGGATGTCTTCTGGGTCAGTGTGTGTATGCATCTAGGCTGACCAAGAACTGCTGTTAGTCTCTCATAGGAAAATGTTAAAGCAGCCCAGTTAGTTTTGGGGACACATTTAAAGTCCTATTAGGTGTTAAATGCTCACAGCAGAACACACCCAACAAGGACAGAGCTCACCTCCTCTTATTTTGGTAGACTGAGAGAAACAGCAGGAGAACTTTGGGGGCCCATTAGCCTCCTATTAGGTGTTAAATATTCAAAGCAGAAGCCTTCAATAGCATGTTTCACTGTGCAGTATTTCTATAATAGTGCTGAGGGGGTCAGGGTACACAAGTCACAACATTATCCCCAATAATAGAGAAGGGAGCACATACAAAGCAAACACTGATCAATCTCCAAAAGAGACTGGGATCACTCCGATCTTCAACACTTCAACACACTCTAGGATACCCAGCTGTCAGTTCAGTTAAATAGTTGACAACAAATAAAAAAGATTTCTTTGAATTATTTGTTGAATGAAGTAAGAAAAAGAGGTCAGCAGAAGACTGATTCACGTCTTCTGCCATTACACCTAGTGCCCTAAAATATTCATTACACACAATTACCTGCAAATTGTAGTGACATCTGGTGGACAAGGAGACTCAGTACATGTAATTCAGGGATTTGGCATGTACACATGACCAATTTATGGCTGCATGGTTGCAAATTGACATGGAGCAAACTGAACCACATCAGGATGTGGTTTAGTTTGTAACAATGAGAACTAATTAAAAAAACCCAAACTCCTGCCTTTGGAAAGTGTGACAACATTAAGCCACACAAAAGGAAAATTTTGTCATAGTCATCATATCAGATAAGCATCTTCACCAGGGAAAAGAGATAGCATTTGACTCTAGTTAGGAAGTTTTGAATTATTGAAATGGGAATGGAGAGTCAATCTCTAATGGAGCCCTTGGATCTATTATTTTTTATTTTTCCACATGCTGAAGAGCTCTATGGGATACTTACTTCTTTCAGCAGTGCTAATGGCAGTCTTCAAAGGGTTAAATAAGTTTATTTCCTTTATAACAATATCATACGGCTGTAGATCACATGGTACTTTTATACCATGAGCTACATCCTCCACTGGTGTAGATCAGTATAGCTCTGTTGTGACTATAGGGGAGTGATTTGGGCATTGGAAGAACCCAACATAATTATCCCCACACTGTGAATGGAGGAACAGATGTTGCCTAATACTGGTTGAAACAATTACTTTGTAATCCACAGGTGATAATGACCCTCTCCCCTTCTGAATGAGTCTATTCTTTACATAATTAGGCTCATCCATTTCAGTTGTTCTTGGGTCCGTAATTACTTCTGATAACTTCTTTTTACTCCTCAGATTTACTGAGCACTTTTCTTTTTAAGTTTGCATAATACAGTTGAAAAAAGTGATTCTACCTGATATTTAACTTAAGCTGCATCTGATTTTTTTTTTCCTCAAACCAGAGGAAAGGGATTTTATACCTGTAAGTTTGCCTAACATCTCTCCCAATGATACAGTTGGCAAAAGAAAAGGTGTTACCAAAACAAATCTTGCTTCTCTCATATTCCCTGAATCACCCCTGCTACCCCAAGACTGTAGAGTCAGTGGCCAGTCTTGAAGCCATAACTATCAAGTCTGCTGGACAATGCTTCCTCCTTCCTTTGTAAGCTGTGAACTCAACTCCTTTCAAATGCACATCTGTTCTCTGCAAGCTTTAGCCAGTACAAGCTGACAAACAGAATCATGAAGAAAATGTGCAAAACACCAGGGCACTGCTTGGATCAATTCTGCTTTAGAACAATGTGATTTTGGTGCAGGTAATCTAGAACAAGCAAGAGCAGGGACTGCTTACCATAACTGAGCTTTTGCCCTGGGGGGATTGAGTTTTACTTCTTCTGTAGATGACAAAAATGGATTTATGGTTGAGAGGATTTTCTCCTTCAGTCCCTATAGGCTTTCACCAAGTCACATGCCTCCACTCAAGGGCAGCCTAGGAATGCTCTAGGTTTGAATCAGAGTGTATTGGCAGAAGTGCATAGATGAAGTATTCCTAGCCTTATGATGCAGTCCAACTGTCTCATACCTGCTGTCTAACCGTCTCATACCAATACTGAGCTCCCTCACCTTTCTCCATTGGCATATGTACTGTTCCTCTGGAATCCATCTCGTGCGCTCTGGATTGCAGTTTAACTCTTCAAGGAGTTTGTGACAGGAAACATAAAGGATTGAAAATGCTTTGAAAAGGAATCTCTTATGCAGAGGCATTTGTAGAAAGCACACAGGGCTTGTTTTTCTATGGGTCTGCAAGCACCCAATTCCTCACTCAGAGCTCATTTTGTACCTGAAAATCATCCAGGTTTTGGCTGGTGTTCTTCAAGGAAATGAGGCATTCCTGCTTCCGCTGATCCAGCTAGGTCTTTTGGTCCTGGCAGTGGTCTGGGCTTCCTTGCTACAGAACCGGTCTCTTTTAAAAATAGGTCTGTAGCAGGGAGGTGGAATCTACTCCTGCTATGCTTACCTGGCAGATGAGCTGATGCCAGAAAGCAAACGGCTAGGCTAAAACAAACAGAAGTGCGGCCCTTTTAACCAGATGCAGGAAAATGATGTCAGGGGTGGGCAAAATTTAAAAGGGATGTTGGGACTCTGAGGACAGAGGGAAGATTCCCAACTGTGGGGAATAGAGGATGGACGCTGGGACAGGGATCAGGACAGGGGACAGATACTTACCGGTGCCAGCATAGAGGCACTGGTGGGCAAATACCAGAGCAGCAGGCTTGGCAGGCAGCACCAGACAAGGACAACTCACAGGAGTTTCCTGGGGTGCTGATGGCACAAGACTTTCTGGACCTACAAGACAGAAGGAAACTGAAAGTGGAGGTTTTGGGTAGAAATTGTAAGTAAGAAGCTAATCTCTGGGCACAGGGCAAGATGTGACCCAGGTGTTGAGAACCCCAGCTAGGGAGGACTATAACTGGTGAGCAGCAGTAGCCCTCAGGTAAAGAGATAATTCAGCTGCTGGTAGAGACAGGGCTGTACCCACACTGTGAGCAATAACAGCATGAGAAGGCACCCCTGAAGAGACAGCAACCCTAAGAAGGGGGAAATCACCAGCTAGTTGGGTGTGAACAGTGATTTTTTTGGCTTATGACAGCCTGGCTTGTAGGAAAGGGATCCCAGGACACTGCAGGCAGGGCCCAAGAGGCTGTTTTGCAAAAGGGAATCCCAGAAAGAGGAAGATTGGTGAAACAATACTGACTGATCATTGTGAGATGCTGATTTGGTTTGCTATTATAACGAGTGGTGACAGCTCTTTAAGTTACTACCTTCATTGGCAGCTTAATAAATGCAGGGAACAAGACATGGAGACTGATAATCATCCTTAAATGAACATCTAGGTTTAGAGGGCAAACAAGATCCTCATAAGCCCTAACTAAAAGATCTGTTGAACTGTTATGATCCAAGGGTAGACAGGGACACAGCGTAGGGAATGGTAGAGCTGTGTACTTAGACCCCAACATCAGGGAGGCAGACATAAAGGCAGCTTTCCACATTATATTTTTCCAACAATTAATACATCAAGGTGTGGCAGGTGAGGGTGAGACAGGCTGCCCACACAGGAGAACTCCCTACTCCTGTTACACAGTCTATAACCCTTTTCCCTACTTGTGCCAGGATTTGCAGTACTCTAACCCCCCCAGTGCGACTGCTGGAAAAGGGTGATTAAAGTCGCCAACTAGCTTGAGCTTTTGCTTCCAGTATCCCACCCAGTTAGGGATCTTTGAGGTTCATAATCCTTCCTCAGCTTCTCTTACACAACATGTTTTGTTCCACAAGACAGGAGTTCTGATCTACGTTGACTGCTACAAGAATAAAGGCCATCCTCAGAATTCAGAACCAGATACATACATAATTCACGAACATTTCCAGCAGGGCATGAATGCATACTCTTTCCTTTTCCAGAACTTCTTTTCATGGCCTGAATAAAAACTGGAGAGGTCTAGACCAACAATTCTCAACCAGAATGCTATAACCACTCAGGGTGACATGAGATCCTGTTAAAGGTGCAGTGGCAATATTGCAGCCTGTGAGGTTGAACTGAGGCACGATCATTGCTAGTTGAAAACTATTAACACTATCTTAGCACTATATTAGGTGTTGAAACATCTATCGGTGATTCACAAGAGGAAGCCAGAGATTTCAAATAAGAATCCACAGCTTCCTGACTTGTGGTTTTTCTGAGTTCTTCACACCACAAAATTGTTCTACCATTTTTCTTGGGTGAAATAATAAGTGAAAGCTAAGAGCTGGCATTTTCCAAAGGGTGCTTAGATTCTGAAAAGGCTGAGAACCACTGGCATGAGTTTAGAATAGCTGGATAAAACCAAAATCTGTACAAGGCCTTCTGTACCACTGATCTCAATGAGAGTTTAGCGTACATCAATAGCATAGGTTTTGATTCAGTCTAGACAGCACTCACCAAGAATTGTTTGGGATACAAGATGTAAAATTGCATTAACAAACTCTTTTTGTATTTTTATTAAGGGTGTGTATTGTATAGGATGGCTGTGAGGCTTACTTCATTCATGCTTATAATGAATGGCTAGAAAAACAAAGTATTAACAATGAAACAATTCCATATAGACTCCATAACAAAACTGCCACTGTGGTATACTACCACTAAATGATACCACAAACCAGGGGTGACCACCCTGTGGCATAGGAGCCACAGTTCTGACTAAGAAAGCCTCGTAAGGTCTTGTCTTAACAATGAGGAGAGGAAAGATCGCTTCCAAGTGAAAGAACTGACACCACAGCCCAGGGCTGTGTTGAGGCTGCTTTGCCAATGATCACAGAGCTGTTCATCTCATGCTTCAGAGTTCAAAAAGCAGTACATTCAAGGCAGCAGCTTGAAATAGAACCCCTTCCGCACTCCCGTGCCACCTCTTTTAAGCAGCTTCCTTCTCTCCATTAATACTTGTCATGCCTCATTTAGCCATTCAATTACACAGCCTCTGGACCGGGAACCAATCCCCTCCCCGAACCACAACAACTCAGCCTTAATTGCAGATGGTAAATGGAGCCTGGCATCTAAACACATTGATTTCTGACAGCAGCCCATCCCTGTCACTATGCTTTTCATCTCCCACAGAGATACTAACACTGATCCTACTACAAGGGGACAGAAAAAGGTTAAACATAGTAATTAAGAATTAAGTGACTGGTAAAGTGTTTGCTGTTTGGAGGAAATGCAGTGTCCACATCAGCCAGCCTTCTTCAATTACATATGCTTCCAGGGCTGCTTTAAGTACAGTGTTCCAGAGGGATTTTCTTTTTTCTTTTAACAGGAAAAAGGCACATCCAGAGCTTCATTACTGCCACTGCTTCTGCTAACTAGATCATCGTCCTAAATCCTGTCTGCTGAACCAGTGAAAGGAGACTTCCAATCTGGAAGGGAGGAATAAGTAGATACCTAAAGAAGACCCAGGAGGCCCAGGAGGAATTATGGGAAGGATTTGGAAGACTAACAGCTTTCAGTCTTTAAGTCAGTTGAGATCTGGATTATGCTCAGGTTGTGCTAAGCAACTCCATCATTCACAAGTGAGAGGGGTTTAGTGCGCTGATGATGGATTGTGTTAGCAGGAAGAATTACTGTAGTAATTCTGTAGTGAAGACAAGTTCTTTGAGAACACTCATAACCCATGGCTTGGGTCCTAGAATGTGCTCAATGCCATACATTCCCCAGGGTTGCTGTGGGAGTGCTTGTTGCCATCTCTGAGCTGTCACACACTATTAGTCAGGCCTAATACAAATCCTGAGATCAGCTTAAAAATAATGAGTAACTTAAACATGAAAACTGAGGTCACTTTTGCTTCCTGATTTTGAGAATTTAAGGGTCATTTTTCCAGTTTCTCTCTACCAACATGAACCTAAAGACTTCCGTTTCTTTTTAAACAAAATCTTAGCAACATGAGAGGTATATTTTACGCATATCTTATCAAGCCAGCGGTATAAACCAACAGAAGACTTGGACAGTAAGGGTCGAGTTGCTTCTGCCGACCTGGGTAGGAGTCAGGAATGCAGAGCATCAGCCTCGTAGAACTTTGTCACTCTGTTCCATTGTTGGTGACTTCAATTACAGTAACACTTGCCTGGGGACAGAGCATCTTCATTTAGCCCAAAGCAGGCTCTGCAGAAAGATAGCGTTAGTTACCCAGCATGAAATAGTGTCTTAAAACAGCACAGAAGTAGCCCAGATCAAGTGGGGCTCTAAGGCCATTTTTGTGCCCTTAAACTCTGCCCCGGTCAGACAATTGGGAACCCCGTATGTGCTCTAAATTGCGAGTCATACCTAGATTTCCCTGTATGCCCTGCTTGCTGACAGCCTTACACTTTGTACCTGCTACCCCTTTTATTCCAGAGAATAAGAAACCCACAGGACTTAGCCTGGTTTAATTCAGTACTTGCACTGGAAAACAATCCTAGCTTTTTGCTGACAATAGGGCTAGAGGGCAGAATCCCTCCCCTACTGTTTGTAGAGGGCTCTGAAAAAATTGTGTGCTCCACAGCATTGTTACATTAGAGGTAAGAGATCTGATGACACTGAAGAACCTAATCCTACACATCTATTTATAGAGTAAACTGGGCTGTTCCTAGATTATATGGAGGTCTCATTTCTGCTCATGTCTCTGGGGAAGAGGCAGGAAGTTACTTTACAAAGATGACTGAAACACGAGCTAGAGAAAAGCAGATCTTTTCAGAGTGGTGGGGCATTTCTTGGAGGTTGATGGGAAGGAAAAAAGGAAAGAAGGTTTAAAAGCCTTACATCTCTTAAACCAGGATTAACATTTTAGAAACATCACAAAATGAATATGGGTATAGGAGGCCAAGAGCATCACAAATGATAGACTCAGGTCAAGCTCTTAAGTCTATATGTAAGCCCCTAGACAGGGAGCCTCAAAATGAAGAGCCCTGAACCATAGACTTCTGAGTGTTCCCATCACAAGTACGAGGCCTGTGTTGAATAGGCAGCTATTCAATCCGGTTTAGTATCTGGCCAATTCAGATGCCAGTGATCTGAGCTCCAGATCCGTTTCCCGCTTTGATCCAGTTGAAGAATTTGGGATGTAGTTCCCCCCAAGCCCATACACCTATCTTGAAACTTGGCAGGTTTCATGGCATCACCAGGGGCTAGCATCCATGCAGTTTTCACCCCACTGTGGTGTAACACATACATGTAACGTGAGTTTTGCTTTCAAGAATTTGGGGTGCCCTTCCCTCCAAACCCCTGCACCCATCTCCTTGAAACTTGGTAGGCTTTGAGGCTTCCATAAAAGCCACCACTCCTGCAGTTTTCACCCCTCTGTGGTGTAATGCACACATCTAAATCAGACAAAATACAACGAAGTTATAGATATTTGATTGATTCCCCATTATACCCTATGGCTGGATCTCCTAGGCGGCTTCAAAGCGACTCGGCAGCTCGAAACCACTTCAGAAAGCCTAAAGAAGGCAGCGCTTCGATCCAGACATGCTGCTTCAGATGCTGAAGAATCCAAAGCTTCTCCAGATCCAAAGCCTCGCACAGCCCTAACAAGTACCAAAGAGAGTTCCTGTAATGGCTCCTCTACTGCATGCTATGCCTCTGCAACTTCATGGCATCTCTCTGTTCAGAGATCCACTTTGCTTCCAAGCATTTAAAAGTGATTACTGATAAATACTGTGATACTTGCATGTGCTCTTGAGCCTTGTGTTTTTTTCCTCAGGCACTTCAACACTGGAAAGATCTGGAGATGACACTCTAGTCTCAAATACCTTTGAGCTGCAAAATTTGGATCCACATCCACATTTTTACAAGATCAGCCTGATCAGCTGTCCACACTTTAATCCAACCCTTAGTTAAGTCACAGAAAGCCTCTCATTGATTTCAGTGGGATTAAATTGGGTCTACTATGGCTGGTTTTATGTAGGAGGGAGTGGTTCTAGTTGTAAGAGGCAGCAGAACAGAGGTAAACACATTGAAGTCTTCATATAGTTTAGGGGGCTCCCTACAATTCATGATGCATAAACCAGTCAGATATTGGCCTTGTCTTATACATTTTCAGCAGACTTGAACATTCTTGGCTTCAGTCTCAGCAGCGAATCGCCGCACCAATTGTCAATCAGATTAATTCACTGACCTGCCCCATGCACCCACCTGTCCATGGAGGTTGCTTTTCTTCTTTATCAACTCTATTGTTTGTCTCTCCAGGAGTCAATCATTCTAACTGTCTTCTCCTGGATTTCTCTTTCCTTCCACAGGAGGTTTGAGGCTGAGTTACCTCAGTTCACAATGGAGGTGAAAAGAGCACTTCCTTCTGTTTCTGTAGGGTGGGTAGATGCTGACACACTAGAAGTTCTCTCAGATTATTGCTCTTCACCAATTGATCAATGACGACTTATGTTGAGAAGTGAAAGTGTTTGAATTTTGTTCCAAGACACTAGTTGCATGGGGCAGACTTCACTTAATATTTATTTTCCCCACTCAGATACAAGATCCACTGCAAAATGACTATTTAGATGTGGATATACTTAGCCTGCCTTATACTGGGCTTCAAACTAACACCGCTAACTATGTCTCTATTCTTAGCCTACCACAACATAAAGCAAAACAACTCTTAAGTCACAGCAGTGCAGCTTTGTAGTAATAGCACTAAGCTTCATAGATTCATAGATGTTAGGGTCAGAAGAGACATCAATAGATCATCAAGTCCGAACCCCTGCATAGGCAGGAAAGAGTGCTGGGTCTAGATGACCCCCAACCTCCTCTTGAAGACCCCCAGGGTAGGGGAAAGCACCACCTCCCTTGGGAGCCTGTTCCAGACCTTGGCCATTCTAACTGTGAAGAAGTTATTCCTAATGTCTAGTTTAAATCTGCTCTCTGCTAGCTTATGGCCATTATTTCTTGTAACCCCTGGGGGCGCCTTGGTGAATAAAACCTCACCAATTCCCTTCTGTGCCCCCATGATGA
>JAGPOW010001327.1:6468758-6531781 GCA_030014935.1 Caiman crocodilus | reverse complement strand
GGTATCTGGTGGTTGATTTAAATGCTTCTACCCCAGAGGCTTTTATATTAAGAACTGGGCTTTTTCTTCCTGACCAACCGGCTGCTTACACTTTAAAAAAAACAGCGGGTGGGAATAAAAAGAGATGATGTAGCAGCGGCCTCTTCTTAGCTCTTGAGATGGTGGAAGGGAAACATGTCTAACCACGTAAAAAGAAATTTGGCTCTCTTAAAACTGCTTCTTCAGTCCTCCCCGCAACAGAGAAAAGCTATTCTCTGCTCAGCCTCTGACGATTTAGTAGCGGCCATTTCAGAAATTTCTCTGAATACCTTAAAAGGAAACATCCCTGAGACACTGCATCAAATTTGCGTGCTGAAAAAGAGACACAGGATCATAAAAAACCTAAGTAACACAAGATTGCCTCTTAAAAAAAAGAAACAGCTGGTGAAACAGTCTGGGGGATTTATCAGCCCTCTGTTAAGTTTTGCTTTTCCTCTGATTACGGCTTTTGGCTAGCCGGTGAGGGAGCACGCAGAAAAAATGTGCCTGGTGCCCAAACATGAACTGGAACAATTAAGGGCTCCCCTACTGCCTCAGGAAAATATCAGAACCGAGGCAAGCCACTTATTGGATGCTGAAATGAAGGATATTCTGCAAAGGCCAGGTTTAGCAGAATATGATAAGGCTAAACTGTATGCAGCCGTGCTTCAGAAATACCTGACCTACGTAAAGCAGGGTGATCTGGACAGAGGGAAATTAACCCTGTTGCTGCCAGAACAGAGCTCCCTAAAAGCTGGAAACCCCCTAGAAACCCCCACGATCCCCAACACTGTTGTTCAGGAAGTATTGAATAATGTGCATGCCCGATATAGGAAAAATGCTAAAATGTTGCTTAGTAAGCTAAGTTAGCACAAAGGATATTTCTTCTTGGGATGGTCAAGCGGGGTTTGTCTACAAAGGGATGCTCGTCAAGGGTTCTAGCATGCTCGACTTGGTCCAGAGAGCCCTTCAGCCTCACGCCAGGACTAGTAAACATCTTTATGAAAGCCATAGCTGAGCTGAATGTACCATCTTCTGTTATGGGTAATGTCATGAATCGTGATCAGCTGGAACACCTGAAAATATTTACTCCAGACCAGGAAACACCAACAGAACCACCTAAAAAGCAAAAAACTGTCTCTAAAAGCCATTGGCTCTCCATGTGAAGTTTTAGGTTTTGAATTAAACTATTCTATACTGCTATAAATTTTTTGTCTGCAGAGGATTTTTTAAACGAAAACACACACACATTTAAATAACAGCTTTATTTACACAGCATCAGCTGTGTGTTTTATTTAGACAAATCATTCATGAAAGTCATAGCAAGAAATACATACATGTCTGGGCATGTTGAAACAGGTTTTGAGCAAGCCCAGCCTCATGGAAATTTTTATATTTACTTTTTACAAAATGCATCACCACCCTATCGTTTTGTGCTGAATCGTTGGAATAATACAACTGTAAAATCTGTTTAAAAGATAGCCCCTTGCTACGGTGGTGCAGGAAAAGCACGCAGTGGTATCCACAGCTGACGGATCGGGGGTCTTGTAACTGTGGTGACCGTATGAGTGAAAAAATTCCCCGCGGTTCCCATCCTCCAGGTAAACAGCCAATCAGTGTTCTCCAGGTCGATTATGCTGTTGCGTGTTGACCACCAAGCTCAGGGGCCTTGGAGACAGTCGAGTCTTAGGAAGCCAGTTACACAGGAAAACGTCTAAGAAAGTTTCTTTGGCATAAGGATGTGAGAATAAAACCCTGATGAGCTGTTCGGTGTCCATCTTCACATGTAGTCAAACAGGACATTTCTCCTCTGATTTATTTCTATGACATTGTCAAAGATCCCGTACAAGATCATGTTAACTGTGGTGGGCAAAGCCACAGCAAAGTGTATTTCTGCTCTCCGGCTCCTGGTTTTAATCAGCAAATAATGATCAGCACACACCTGGTCAGAAAACAGGTCAAAGGCAAACAAGGTGTACCCCAGGGCAAACTCCTCACGGTTGATTATCAGGGCCCGGTCTTTTGTATGTTTACCAGCTATCTGTACCAGCTGCATGTATTTTCTCATGCAGTTACCGTTCTCAAAATCTGGTTGTAGGGGCTTTGTCAGGGTGTGTTCTCCATCAATGTAGAGGTCCACAAAATCAATATTGTAATGTTTAAGGTTAAAGGGCTTCTTAGCATAATTCCCGCTAGAGGCGTTGTTATCCATGAACCCGATGATGTTTGGGCAGCTGCCCCAGAAACAGATTCTCCTGATTGCTGACTTGGCTGCCGGCAGGAATGCTAAACACTTCCACACCCACGCGGTCTATGGGGTATTTAGCGTTGGCTATAAGCAAAGCCTGAGTGTGGCCCACTTGGATTCCCGGGGCTACCTTCACTTTTTTCACAAAAAGTAAGGCAGATGTGATTTTTAGTTTACATTAGTCAGCCACTGTGATTCCCATCAAGCAGAAGGCATCTTTGCTGTCTGTCAGTTTCATTTTCACATCCAGGCCATTCAGCAACAGCTTTTCTTGAAAAAGACAAATTGCTATGAGGATGACCAAGCAGCTCTATCTTTTTGCTTTCGTTTGTTAGGTTTGCTTGTCTCCAAAACCCGTTACTATCGTCATCCTTTGTGACTCTTTCATGATTCCTGGGTGTATCTTTGTAAAACAGGCCGGCAGAAAATTGGGTGGCAAGGATGTCATCAATGACAGCTCAGTAAGGGTAACAGTTGTTGCTCTGGCTTATGAGATGATCTCCCACAGTGACATCCAGCTGACTGAAGACAGAGGCTAGCAGGTAATTCACCATATCCACCGCTGCCCCAGCATCAAGATCAATTCCATCATCTTTTACAATCTTGCAGCAAAGGTACAGCAGTGTGTTGTTCAAATCCATGTATTTTTCACCATTCCCAGCTATGAAAAAGTCAAGGGGGCTGGACTCAGTAACAGCCAAGAGTGGGAGGATCTCAACATACAGGCTTTTCTCAATGCAGGTCTGCACAGGGGCTATTTGAAACACAGCCAGTTCGAATTTGGCGAATTCTTCAGACCCTCAGTGAACAAAGGCCCTGGTGGTTAAAATATATTTCAGTTTCTTCCAGGAGAGCTCCCCTTCTTCCTCCCAGGCTGCTTCTTGGTTTTTCGAATTTTGTGGCCCCGTTGACTTACCCTCTTCTTTTTAAAGGGTTGAGGAGGTCTTGCACATCCAGAGTTGGGTGCGTCTCTCTTTCTTTTAAGGCTCTTTCTTTGAATAGAGGCCAGACCCCTCCTTCTTTGCCGGCTTGACCACCTTATCCAGGACAGTTGGGGAGATGTGACCAATCACATCTTTAGCTATTTTTTGCGCTGCATTTTTAGCGTGGGGCTTAATAATCTCCAGTCCCCTTCTCAAAAGCAAAACAGCTTTTCTAAAGAGGCTGCAAAATCTGCCTCCCATGCCAGCCCCATATATCACAGGCACTCCCTGATATCCTGGGAGACCAGCTTGGGCTTTATAATAATAAAGTTATTATTTATAAAGTAAACAAGTTAGGGTCCCCATAGGTTTTTACCACCACCATCATGCTTCTACTTATTTTAAAATCTCAAAGTCTTCTGGAGGTGTAGGTGAAGCTTAATGATCACCTTACCAAAGCAAAATGAGGCGTGTTTGTTCTGATCTGTCCTTATTTCAATGCTGATTGTGTCAATGTGGTGCTGACTAATGGGGACATAATGTCAGTTGTCGTATGTGATGGTGACAAACTCATTGTTGTTCCTACCGAGAGGGATGCAACGTAGCAAACAAACTGAAAACTCCCCAACAAGCTGATGTTCCACAATGTCCATGTAGACATACAGCAAACTGAACCCACCAGTAATATCAGCCATAAAGGGGGTTTCTTTAACAGTGGACCTGGGTAGCAACCCCAAAATACAGGTTAGTTCACCACCGGTAGAAAAAGCATAGGAGTTATCGCTGGCTTTCAGTCTAATTTTTCTGCTCACATGGTCATAGAGCATAACTAATTCAGGTGGAGTAGGGTGGGTGGTAATTGTATTGTTCATAAAAGCCAGTAACTCTGTGATGGTTGTATAATACTCCCGAGGCAGGAGGTTCCCATTTTTTAGTCCCAGAAATAATTTCAAAAGGGGTGTCTTTATTGATGTTGTTCCAGCTGTGCGCGTATTGTATTTCTGCTAACTCTCTCTCCCAGTTCCCCAGCAGATCCAGAGATTTAACTAGCTGTATAGTAAAGTTCAAGCTGGTGTGCTGCAGAAAATTCCTGGCTCAAGAGCACTGTGCAAAATGCTGGGCAAAGCTACCATCACACGTTTTGGCCTTCTGCCTGAGGTACCCCTATATGTTACAAACTTTGGAGGCTTCCAGCCAGCTGTTAAATTTGGCTGGCCACCCCAACCATTTCACCAACAACCACTTCTTTCCCCTCTTTCCTTTCATTGCTAGAACTTTTTCAACCCTATAAACTCTGTCCTGTTTGGGTTCACTTTTTGCTGTTCTTCAGGGTAGAAAAAACCCTCAATAAGTTCATCTTCATAATCTTTTAGGTGGTATACAAGTATCTGCATGTGTCTAAGGACTTCATCCACTATGAAAATCTCATTGGTGAATGTTTGTTCATAACCTTTTTCAAACCTTTGTTTGGTCTTAGACACCCTCATGTGGTCTCCTTTTCTGAACACACGTGCTATTGCTTTTATTCTGAAATAGTTCCCACATAGGGTTTTCTACACCTGTGGAGAGTTTGAGAAGTTAATTTCAACAGGCCTGGTGAGGATCGTTCTGTGAAAACTGTGGTTGTAGCTCTTTATAAACTCTGGTAACACATCAACATAGTCAATGGTATTGCAGGCTGTAAAATACCTCCACATCTTTGATTTCAATATTCTGTTAAATCTCTCTACCACCACTGCTTTCACTTCACTGTTCGTCACAAAATGGTGAATATTATACTGTTTTAACAATTTTCTTAAAGATTTATTTAAAAATACTTTCCTCTGACCACATGAGAAGCAGCCCCCTTGGAGCCTCGCGCGTGGGCAGCCAGGCCCAGAGAGCCGCAGCGCCCAGGGGGAGACTGGCCAGGGAGCAGGCGCCACCTTGCTGTGGGGCAGGACAGGGTAGGGCAGGGCAGCGGGGCTGGCTTGAAGTGGGCAGGTGAGGAGGCACGTGCGGGCCAGCAGCCGCTGCTTGGCCTCCTGTGTGGGGACCCAGGCCTCACGGGGGTAAGCAGCTTCCCTCCCCTTACTGCTGGCTGGGGCCCATGGGCCGAGCCTGCATGCCTCTCCATGGCCCCACTGCCGCCACTGCCCCGCACTGCCACCGCGATGCCACACTCCTCACCGCTGCCCCGCGCTGCCGCCACCCCGCAGGGCAGCGGGGCATGGGGCGGCAGCTCTGCACTCCTCACTGCTGCTGCCGCTGCCACCACCACCATGGGCCAGATAAAATGCCTTGGTGGGCTTCATGGCAGCCCACGGGCCAGATGTTGGACAAGCCTGTTTTAGACTGAAGCCTTATCCAGAGAGCCATGCTTTTCCTTAATTGTAATGTGTTATTGTTTATGCTGTGCCTCCTCTGGAGACAAATCCAGGCCTTTGTTTCCTGGAACTAGCAATTCTGCTTCTCCCTTGGACTCCTCCCCATACTACATACCCAGAAAGGACTCTTGTGGGTTCCTTGAAGAGACAAGATGCTTCAAATATCTCACCTACAAGCTCACTCTCTCTCTCTCTCTCTCTCTCTCTCCCTCTTCCCCTCACCCTCCCTTTCCTGGCTGACTGGTAGAGCTGCTTCGGCACAGACTGCAGGTGTAGCCCAGAGTATCTGAAAGGGAAACATAATTAGAATGACAATTGCAAATGACAATTGCAACAACATCCTTTCTGTGTTTAAGATCTGGAAGCATAGTGACTTTCAAAACCAAAAAGTAGAGGTAGGAAAACTCCATTCTCTACTGCAATCCTCCTGCATTATTCATGCCTGCAGCTCACCTCTCTCTACCAAAGGCCATGTGGAAACATAGCAAGTGTATTAAGAGCAAACTTAAAATAAGCTGCCTAAGCAGGCAGCAGCTGAGACATCCTGTGTTATTACCAATTTGTTTCCTTCTAGCAGCCCACCTATGAAGACAAACTTAGGGCTTGGCTATGCACAGTATTTAGTCCATGGCATCTGTGAAAGGTAAATATTGATGTGCCTAACAGGGAGCACAAGATAAACTTGTTCTGTGTTGATAGAAACTTTGCTACAGGGTTCTCAAGTTATCCCTGTTCAGCACCAACAGAGCGGCCTAAAAAGGCAGCAGGTACCAGCCAGTGACTAGGGGAGCCTGTGAACACATGGCAGTCAACAGGGAAGTTTGCAGACATTTGGTTTTTCCCCTTTAAAACTAGGGACAGGAAAGCAAACATGCCTGCCTAACAACTGCTCTTCTCCATAGCATTACTGTGTATTCTCCTACCCTTTGATGTTTCTTTATCCGTTGCTGAATCTTCAATTACATGACTTTCTTTTTCCTGGGCACTACACTTGCATGTCAGGTTCACATGCATCTCTCCCAACTATCTCCCTCTCTTCTTAATTTAAAGTTTGTACCTATTGTGCCAGGCTTGATCCCTGGTGGTCACTGTCCCAGGAACCCGAGTAGAGTCCATCCATTGAGATAAACCCTCTTTCCACAAAGGCCTCAAACATACCTAATTTTTATTTAAGACACCAATCCTGTAGCCATCTCTTGATCTTCATTATCTTGACATGCCTTTGCTTCCTTTTTCTAGGAACCAGAAGATTTCCCATGATCACCCCGAACCGCTACTAAACGATCAGCTTTGCTAGTTTAACATAATCGTCCATGCTCCTTTCGGTGGGGCAGAATTCACAGACTTCTGGTCCCAACATGAAGGATGGACGGTGGATTTTTTTTCCATTCTTAACAGAATTCTTTTCAGCTCCAAGTCTATTTTCTAATATATGCAAGTACCTGTTAAATCTGTTCTCGTAGACAGACCCATTCATTCCTTTTTAACAAGGAGGCCCTGGTCACATAGGTCTGTCCCTTCCTCATCCTCTCCTTTCCATTCTGCCTTTTCTATGCACATTCTCCTTCTGATTCAGTCTTCTATGCATTGTCCTACTTCCTCTTCAGGCATCTGTATGTGGTAACTTCCATTGTACCATTCTTTCTCCTTGTGAGGCTGGCTGCTCTTCTCTTTTTCCTTGCCACATCTGTTTCTGCCTATTTTTACTCTTCATTTTCAAGTGCAGCAAAACATTCCTAAGCTCCATTTATCCTTCACAAATTGGTCACTTTCTTTGCCTTGTCTGCTCAGTCTCCCCTCCCCTCTTCTCCATCACATCCTTAAATTCACCATCTAAACTCAACAACAGCATCTCTAGTCCTCATAAAATCTGTTCCAGGAATTCTCCCAGGTATCATTTCATACAAAAATAGCTTCTGTCAGGTACCCACCAATGGATAATGTACAGCCCACAGCTTCTGCCATCTTCATTGTCTACAGTTCTTCAGTTTTCTTCCACTGCTGGCTCAGGCGCTATGCCTGTGCACTTCTACTCTCAAGTTTTATTCTCCCAGCTCAGGCAAGATGTACACTCAAGAACAGAGCAGAGAAAGTACTTCTGGGATGTCCTCAAGGCCAACTTAAAAAAATGCAACATCAATGTCAACTCATGGGAGACTATTGCCAAGGACTACCCCAAATGGAAGAAGAGTCTGCTGCAGAGATCGCATTACTTCGAAACCTCACAACAACAGTAGGAGATGGAAAAGTGGCAATATCAGAAACAGCATGTCACAGACCAAATCAAGAATCCAGAGCCACCCACCTGACGTGGAAACACATGTCTGAGCTACAGTAGAGTCTGTCAATCCCAGTTAGGCCTCATCAGCCATCTTCAGACACACAAATAAGACAATCATGGAAGACAATCATCCCTGACTGCAAGGGATTGCCAAAGACGAAACTCTCACCATTTTCCACAGAGGAGGTAAGGTCAGTTGGGGGAGGGCCTAGCCTTCCCTGCCTGTAGGTACAGCACCTAGTGTAATGGCATTTTTGGGTGGTCCACAGTAGGGCTGTGTGAGGCTTCGGGCCATGCTTTGGATCTGGAGAAGCTTCAGATGCTTTGGTGCCCAAATCAGCATGTCCAGATTGAAGCGTTGGCTTCATTAGGCTTTCCAAAGTGGTTCAGAGCTTCTGAAGTGCTTCGGAAAAGCTTCAGAGCCGCTTCGGAGATCCGACCACAGGATATAATGGGGAATCAATGAAATATCTATAACTTCATTGTTGTTTATCTGATTTGGGTAAAAATTTATAGAGGTGGTAGCCTCTGCTGAGAGTATGAAAACAGCCAAGTTTCAAGAAGATTGGTATAGGGGTTCAGGAGAAACTGCACCCCAAATTTGTGAAAGAAAACTTGCGTCGTGTATGTGTTACACCATAGGGGACTGAAAACTACAGGGGTGGTGGCCCTTTGTTGAGGCCACAAAGCCTGCCAAGTTTCAAGGAGATGAGTGCAGGAGTTTGGGGGAAACTGCACCTCAAGCTGCAGACAAGCAAAACTCATGACATGCGTGACACTGTGTGTGTTGAGGCGCAGCAGGGTGAAAGCTGCAGGGATGATAGCCTCTGCTGCAGTCACAAAGCCTGCCAGCTGTCAAGGAGATAGGTGTAGGGGTTCTGGGGTCCTGCACCTCTAGCTGCTGACGGGCAAAACTTGTAACACGGGTGCTTGTGGGACTGTGTCCATCTTAGGGCCGAGGGTGGTGGGGAGTGGTGAGGGGGTGACTACTGAAGGCCTGGCTGCTAAGCTACTGTGCTAGCTATTACCAGTTAAATCATGATTCCTTCAGGGACCAGCTCAATACACAGATGCTAACTAATGTAACCAGTTAATTAGCAACAATTAAACACCTACAAAACCAGAGACTAAGGAGAGGAAAAAATCAATACAGGCAATCAACTGCCCCAAGACAGAGACAGTCACTTGCACAAGCACCCATGGCACAAGTTTTGTCTGTCAGCAGCTAGAGGCACAGGGCCCCAAAACCCAGAAGCCCTGCACCCAACTCCTCGACAGCTGGCAGGCTTTGTGGCCACAGCAGGGGCTACCATCCCTGCAGCTTTCACCCTGATGCACCTTAACTCACACAGTGTCACGCATGTCATGAGTTTTGCTTGTCTGCAGCTTGAGGTGCAGTTTCCCCCAAAGTCCTGCACTCATCTCCTTGAAACTTGGCAGGCTTTGTGGCCTCACCAGGGGCCAACACCCCTGTAGTTTTCAGTCCCCTGTGGTGTAACACATACAATGTTATTCCTAATGAGAATACACTCATATCATTATAAAGGTGTTTTGTTTTTGCCTTCTCCCAGAATCACTGTTTTTAAACTAACGGAACTTCCTAGCACTTCTACTCCAGCATTATCTTAAAGCAGCACCTGTGTGTATAGACAAAGCCTCAGTACCATTTCCTTTCTAACTGGAGCACTTCCAACATTTTCTTCTTGTTTTCCAACTGGAAAAAAAGATGCACGGACTGAAAGTACATTTTTCTAGTACTTTTTGTCCATTTTCCATTTTTTCCTAGTTGGAAAACAGATACAAAGTGTGAGCAAGTGGAGAAGAAAAACACTTTTCACATTTTGTTCCAATTTTCCAACTAGCAAAAATTAGAGAACAGCCAAAATGGAAAAGTCAAATGGTATATTTTTTTCCTGAAAAAACTTCTTTCTACACAGAAAAAAAATTCCATTTCCTGGCCGACTATTAGTAATATTTTAATTTATTAATAATATAGTAATAATAACAGCTTAAGGCTTCACACTCGATTGGCTTATCCACAAAATGGCCAGGAAATCTCTCAATACTTATCTATGAAACTGTTATTAGAGAAAGAAATTATCATCTTTCTAATCTCCAGTGGAAAATCCTCAGAAAAGAAAAGGATCTGTTGCAGCATATGGGAGGAGGGCAATTTTTTCAGGGCTGTGATTCTCTGAGCAGTAGTTATCCCATCATGCCATGCTTCTAGGAGAAAAGCTTCACTCAGACTGCTCCAGTTTCTGACCTTGAAGTTTTTAATATGAAAGATGAGTCTGGCCCACAATAAAATCCTCTGAGTGTGTTTCTAAGTAATTTGTTTAGCAAGATGGACGGGGAATAATAACTGCTATGGGCCAAAGGAAAAACAAACCCACTTCAGTCTCTGAATTGCAAGTCTCAGTACCTCCCCTCATCCCACTTTTTTTTTTTACAAACATCCATCTCAGAAGCAATGGTAAAAGGAAAAGCCCTATGCTTTATACTTAACTCTCTCCTGATTGTAACAAGAGATACGTAAGAACCAGAGGGGCGCGGACTGCTTCTCATTCAGTTTCTGTACATTACAGAGATCATTGGGCCCCAATCTTAGACTGGGACATAGGTGCTTTTCTAATATAAGTAGTAATAATCTCATCCACACTATGTATTAATCTCATCTCATCCACACTATATATTCATCTTAAAATGCACCTGGGTTTCAGAAGTGAAATTCTGACCCCATTCAATTTATAAATTGAGAAAATTTATATTTACTTTACTGAGGACATGATTTCCCCCTCTTTCAGAAAGCCGTTGAAGGATCCTTGATACAAACTGAGGCTATTGGAAATGTGTCCTCTACCTGACAATTGCACCTCTTTGTGAATCAGAATGCTTGATGTCCATCACCAGCTAAAATAAATCATACTGGGCACTTGGGCTTCTCTCATATTTTAAGTGGACAGTTTGACCATTCACTTAGTATTGGTTTATAACAACCTTCTTATATATTTGTAAGTAGCTAAGGAAGCTGGGAGTTAGGGATACAGTTCATGGTAATATTCATAGGACAGGTGATAGGATGTAGAATCACTCATCTCCAGGACCCTGGCTCTGTTCCAATCTAGCCCAGTAATTATTCTCCAGTTCTATATGTTACATCAGTGTTGGATTCATTCTTGGAGGGGATTCATTCTTGGTGGGGGGAGAGTGCTGTGGTTCAGAGTCATGACTTCTAAGGCACCATTTCACACAGGATACTACATGTTACTTGTGGTATTAGGAGGCCAGGTCATCATCTGTCCTAATTTTCTTTAAATCTCCTTCAGAGTATCTCTCAGACACTCCTGCATTTGGACTGCCAGCTTCTTCCCATCCTCTTGTCTCAGTCCCCCTCTTCCATTAAGCAGCCTTGCTGAGGCCAAGATAAACTGTATGGATGCTGCCTCAAGCTCCTTCACCTAGCACCTGCCAGAGCTGAGACTTCCTCCTCTGCTCCAGTGCTTGAGGCCCACTAACATCGTGAAATCTTGTATATCTCAATGGAAGATTTCCTGATTAGAGTTTCTGAAAAGTTCACAAAAGCCAAAGAATCCAACAGACCCTGAAGGGTCTTACCCATCTCAGTAGAGGCAGTCAAAGTGGTTCATGGTGCTACCCTAGTCAACATTATTTAATGATCTTTTTTCTCTTGCAATATTGCATTTTTAACCTTAGTGTTATTCATGCCAATCACATTTGCCCTTTCCCTTCAATTTCTGTCCAAAAACCCCAAAGTGCTTTACAAACAAACATAATATAGGTATTATGCTTATATTACATATTTTTAACCAGTTCTATCCATGACTCTATTTCTGAAAGGTGACTTAACTATTTTTTGTCCATTGGTTAACATACCACAGATGAGTGACCCTCTAACAGCTGAGAGGAAATTAATTCTCCTCCTTCTTTTTCCTATTAAAGGTTTGGAGGAAAGGAACATGTGGATAATATCATAAGGTAGTTACTTCATACCTTTTGCTGCCAGATCATATTTCTGGAGCAGTCTGCACCATGCCAGCAGGATGGGCAGTTGCATACAGATTAGTGACGTTTCCTAGGTGGTTGCAGGCAAAACGTGAAATAGTTTTCTTACAGCTTCAGCATCCCTGGAGAAAGTACTACTTATTATTAACATATGATGACTCCTTTTCCATTGGAAACCAGGAGATAACTTGCATAGACTCAAAAAACAGGGCACCCTTATCTTGGGATCACAGGAAAGTAGAGCTGGAAGGGACCTCGTGGTCATTTAGGCCAGCCCCCTGCTCAAAGCAGAACCATCCCTGACTAAACCACCCCAGGTGAGTGCTTGTAGAAATCTCACCTTGACAATTTCTAGAGATGGATATTTTACAACTTCTTTGGGTAGCCTGTCCCAATGCTTATCTTCATAGTCAGAAAGTCCTTCCTAATTGCAAACCTAAATTTGCTTTGTTGCAGCTTGAGTCCATTGCTCCTAGTCCTGTTCCCTAAAGCTACATAGAAAAGCCTGTCTCCCTCCTTTTTATAATCACCCTTCAGGTATTTGAAGACTGTTATCAAATCCCATTGAAAATCTTAGAAGCAAAGTACCTCCTAATCCTAGAAGCAGCTGTGTACTGCTTTAAGCACTTACTTTGGGCAAAACACGAGTCCAAAAGGAATGACAAAGCTGGCAGCTAGGAGGCCATGTAGGATTCAGCTAAATAACTTTTTCGTTGGAGAAAAATAAAGCAATTCCTCTTTTTGAAAAGCTCCTTTATGGAAGGTGCCATAAAGATTGACCGGCTACAAAGTCCCAGATTTCTGATTGCTTCCATCTATTTGTAAATCAGAAACATTAAAGTCAGTCACCAGCTCCAGCTGGAACATTGGAACCAGGAGCTTGTTTTATTTATTTATTTATTTTTAAAATGCAAACTTTTGAGTTAAGAAGAATGTTCCTTGCCTGCTGAACACATTATCATTGAAAAGCACCTCTCCAAATAGCAAAGCACCTGATATAACTAGCTTTCCAGAAGCTGATTATACTTATAATTCAGTTGTGCTACAGCAGTGGTAGTTTCTGCTTCAGGATTGCAAAGCATAAAGCAACAAAGGAAATTCTCCGTCCATACAAATCCCCTCAATATTTACTTCTTTAGTGTCTTCATTTTGTATTTTTGGGCTTGCCCATATCCTTGGGATTCCATAGTATAGCATACAAAAAATTAACTCTTTGCTACCTAGGTATCAGACAACCAGGAGTGATGTGTAGTGGGTGCACACTGGTGCACATGCACCCCATGTGCGTGGCAATGCACTCCCTGCAAAAAGATGCCACTGACACTGCTGGTGGCATCTGCAGGCAGTCTATGATCACCCCTGGCCACCATCGACACTGCTGGCAGCACCTGCAGATGGTCGCCAACCTGTGGTCGGAGCTCACCATTCCCCCTCGCCACTGACTGTGCTGATGGCATCTGCAGGAACTCCCCACTCACTGCCACCAGGCTCCTGCCACTGGCCCCATGCTCCTGCTGCCGCTGGCATAGCTGTGCCCCCACAGCCAATAGGGGCACGTGCCATTCATGAAGCCAACCAGTAGGTCTCCTTGCCAAGGGCTGATTCCACAACTGTTCAGTAGGTGGTTTCTAGCACTGTTATAGAGTCGTAGGAGTTTAAGGCCAGAAAGAACTGGTAGAGACTCTACTTCCTACTTATTATCACAGATCATTATTTTTCACACCATTGCCCCTTTCTCTGAAACTTCCAGTTCTTGCTGCCATGAGAAAAAACATACTGGGCTAGACTGGCCATTGGTGCTGATAAATGAGCTGATCAAAATGCTAATTAACTTTAAAATAAATGCTTAAATGCTGAAAATATCTCTATATAGGCCCTTTATATAGGGTTTTGTTTGTTTGTTTTAAATTTACTATAAATATTTTTGTGCTTCTGGTTAAAAATAAATGATTTCAGAAAACTGAAAAACTTCACCTAAAGCCAGATAGTTTTACATAGGACAACAAGCAGAACAACTGAATTAAGATGGAAACCTTTGTCTGCTCCAAAAGCCTTTTTTAAAAATAAATATTTTGAGAGACAAACAATGATCAGCCATAATGTAACTTCAGAGATGTAGCTGTCACTGGACTCTCACTGAAGGCATGAATTTCTGCTAATTTTAGCATATGTCATGTCCTATTAATTTTAATAGGAATTAATTAACTTAATGCGTTACCCAGATTCCTTTGGGCAGCTCTGAAAGTGCCACCTATTTTTATAGTCAATGTGTTCAACTGTTTTCCAAGATGAGACTGTTGGTCAGTATTGGTTGTTTTAGGGCCATTGTAGGAATACTGCCCAAGGAAACAAAGAATTGTTGGAGTGTCAACCACCCTGAGAGGTTGCCTTGAGGATGTGATCATGAGGAGATATAAGATTGAGTCAAAACCTTCTGATACATGAGATTTATTTATTCTTGTTGCAAGGAAGCCCTTAGAAGACAAAGCTGATATACCATAGTCTATGGAGCTAGTACACCTATGGCTGGAACAAAAAGCCAGAATTACCAGGATGCTCAAAATGCTTTGTACTGTTATATAGGTGGAAGGATGGAGTGAAACCTCACTGAAACTAGTGAGGGGAAGCATTGCCATTCATTCAGGATATAAGAGAGAAACAATCAAGGTCCTTGATAGAACTAAATAACTAAAAAAAAACAGGCCATAACTCAAAATACAAGCATAAAGCGAGGATGGTGTAAAAGGTGAGTCATTGGATCTCCTGGGTTTCCCTGGAGACCAATATTATTGCAAAGTAGGGCCACAATATTGTGCAGCAGAATATGTGTGTGTGGGTGGGTGCAGTGACTGAGGTAACAGAGATCTTTTGGGTAAGGTGCTGGCTAAAAGGTATTGAAATTGTGTGCAGAGATTGTCCATTGCTGCTTGATTCTTGCTGTAGGTCTCTGTACCCCATCTGGACCTGACTCCTGCCCTTTGTTTTTCTACTTAATGAAGACAATCCTTCCAAGCTCTCTAACTACTTTCTTCCTCAGGTCAGATGGTAGAGTTCTGATCTACTCAAGAGCTTTCATCTAATCTTACTACTGACCCACCCTGGTAGAGCACAATTCTATGATGAATTTAGGCTTACAGATACCACACGTGGCTGCAGGTGGAGATAGAAAACATATAGCTACAAATGATGTGCATTTTCACTGATGCTGCCCTTCACACTTAAAAGAAGCTCCTCACAAATATCCCCAAATTCGCATGATTCTCATCCAAATCCATCCCCAAACTCTCCTATGCTCTGATAACAACAAAAATATTGACAAAAAAGACACTGTCTATCAGGCTGGACAATATTTTCTCACTCTTTCTCATATTCCCTCAGCTTTATGTCTGAATCCATCTGCTACCTTATACTTAGAATGCAAGCTCATTGAGAGGGACTGGCCATCATTTTGTTCTGTATTTGTACAATACATAACCTCTTGGTCCTGACCAAGGCCCCAGTAGAATAAATAATTGAGAGTAATGACAGAAGTACAAATATCTATGTCACTGGTTGAAAATTTAAGACTAAGGGGCTTTTTCTAAAGTAAAACGGTGCATTCTTCCATTCTGACCTTCCAAAAAAAAAAATCACTGAATGGTTTCTGGTAAACAAGGAGTTAACTTCACTTTCACATCATGCCCACTCCTTGCAACAAATGGTGAAAGAAGAAACTAAAATATGGTGCATGGTAGGTGATGGAGAACAGTCTGGTCCAAGGACCAATACAAGTGGCATTAAGATCAAGTTAGGGGAGTTCTCCATTGCTCTTCTTTGCTTATGTTCACCAGTCGGGCTGTATGACACTTCAGTCACTGATTCGATTCAGCAGAGATTTGGCTTGATTTGGCGGCCAAATCTCCAAATCTGAATTGAATCAGGAGACCATTTAATCTTTCTGAATTGAATCAGAACCCTCCAAATTGATTCAGAGAATTTTGAAGAGATTCAGTGATTCGGACAGACACCGCTTTAAATGTTTGCTCTACATACCTCAAGGTACCAGATGGCTCATGAATGCTGAGAGGGTGCAGTGGAGCATCCCATGGGAGTGTGGGGGGCTCCCCAGCGCACTTGGCAGCAGACTCTGAAGCAAACCAAAAGCACTTCTGGTCCACTTCCAGGTCTGCTGCAGAGCACATGGGGGATCCTCCCCCACCCCCTCCACCCAGCTCGGCAACTAGTGCCTCCTGGGTCAGGGGGACACCCAAGGTCCCCCTGCAGCCAATTGCTGAGCCAGGGGTGGGGGGGGCAGGGGGAGTTCCCCACATGCTCGGGAGAGGACCCAAAAGTGGACCAGAAGTACTTCTGATCCACTTCCGGGTCAGCCACCAAGCATGCGGGAGATGCCCCTGCACTCCTGTAGGATGCTCCATCTGCCCCACCATCTCAGTGTTCACAAGCTGTACCTGGTACCTCAAGGTATGTACAAAAAAATTTAAAGCTGTGTCTATGGCCAAATCACTGATTCTCCAAATCAGCATTGAATCTCGAGATTTGGATTCGTCCAAATTGAATCAGGTCAGTGATCCAAATCAATGAATCGAATCACTGCCCCCCAAATCAGGCCAAATCCAAATCCTAATCGAATGTGGCCCACTTCACACACCTTAATTCTCTGGTATCACATTTGGCTTTGAAACAATTTCCCTTGGCAGAAAAGCCCTTCTTGACTCCCTATGTTCTGTTGAATCATCCTACCATGTTATGCTTTTTAATGTGCAAGTACTTCAGCTGGATAGAGACACTCATGTCAGAGGAACTGCACCAACTGACTCTGGCCTGGAATTAGCAATGCACCATGTTTCAGTTGCATGAAAAGATGTGTCCTTGTTTTGTCTCTAAATATCCCTACTTATGGCTCCTATCAGTGGCATAACTAAGGCATGGTGACAGGGGCAACTGTCCCAGGCGTAGATAGGGATGGGGGCAAAAAGAAGGATTTTGCTGCAGCTGTGCAGTAGTGATGCTGCTCTGCTTTCTGCTCCCAGCCCTGTACTTCCTGCATTATCTGCGACTGTGCTGCCTCTCCCCTCCCTCATGTTTCATGCATCACACAGAGAGGCTACCCATGGCACTTGTAGCACCTATGCCACACGTTGGTCCCCTTTCCATTAGTACATAGTCATTCCTGTAGGCCCACACTACAATATTACCCTTCACTTTGTCTCCCCTAGGTAGTAATCTCTAGTACTGTAGACAACAGCACTGTGTATTATTATAAGAGGCCTCTCTACTGCATACAGTTGACATTACTAACTGTGCCACAGTGTTGCTCTTCCAAATACATGGGTTGTATTTGAAATCCATCCTACAAAGCCCACAGTGTGTCCAACAAATGACCAGAAACATCCTTATCTCGCTCCCTTATCCCTACACCCATTCTTTGCAAAAAATCTGATAGTTCAGTTCAGGGCAGCCAGGTTTAATGGAAGTGTTGATATAACTTTTCATAGACAGTAAACCTTTTGCTCTCTTATTTAGTTGTGATTCCAGGAAGTCCAATTAGTGACATAACAAATGGAGTCTTGGATGCATTCTAAACAAATCTTTATTCAGCTTTTGGCAGCAGCTGAATGTGGCCTTGTGTTTCCAGGGGGAATGTATGCATGCTGGTTAGATTCATCTTGATATAAGGGGCAAGAATACTGGAGGTTTCAGTATTCCAGTCTAGCCAGTTATGACAAGCAAGTCAGCTCAGGTAAAGAAAAAAACAAAACTAAAAACAAAACTACCTCAAAATCAGAGTTGTGTGAGCAGTCATTCTGCTCCCTCTTTTGCTTGTCCATGCTGGGTAGTTCAGCAGGTCCTGAAATATGGAGGGAGTGCCTACCCATAAGGATCAAACTCAGAACCTCTGCATCTAAAACCCTTGACTTTGGAGGTAAAGTCCAGAGAATGAAGCTGTCGGCTGATAAATGAAGCTAAAATGAACGGCTATAATGAAACTTTAGTTTGCTAAGCTTTCTTAGGTAGTCCATAAATTCATAGATTGTTAGAGGCTGGAAGAGACCTTGAAAGATCATCGGGTCTAGGCCCCTGCACTAGGCAGGAAAGATAATTGGGGTCAGGTGACCCCAGCAACATGACTATCCAGTCTCCTCATGAGGAAGAGGGGTCAAACACCCAGACCATGATAAGAGGGGCTATGTATATATTCTTGCGACAAACCAGGCAGTCTTGCAGACCTTTTAAAAACACTACATTGCAAAGAAGGCAGATCCAAGCACTAGCACCTTAAGCTGCATTCAGAAGCTAAAAGGGAGTGAGTATATGTGTGGAGTACTGGTGTAACATACCCATAATAGATTGTTTTCAACCTGGAGGCAAGCCACTGAATTCACAGTTCACTGAAGCTTCCAGTCCTTCTCCAAAGATAGTCCCAAGCAGAGACTATTAAAGCAATCTGGCCTTGAAGCTACAAGACCATCCATCATTTTGGAAAGGTCCATATCAGACATCATTGCAGCACCTTGTTGCCCAGCTTTGAAGAAAAAAAGGCACTATGTGGTTCTCTCATGGGATTCCTGGAGCTATGACAGATCCAACCTGACACTGAGACTGCACCATACATTGCTGAAAGCCACACAGACACCCAGAAGTAGAGATTCTCACAACCTCCACTAAAGCAGATATTTTCTGACGCACAACAGTTTCATTCCTGGCTTCTCTTTTAGGCTGAATCCTAGCCAACTTACTCAATCCACTCCATATTTTCTTAGCATTGGGATACAAGCAGAGTGATCAGAATATATGGGATCAAAAGGAAGTGGTTTTGAGTGTCATCAGTTTATGGGTGTCACTGCAGAACAAAAATGTCTCACTTTTCCTCAGTGGTTATGCTCATGCATATTTGAGGATTGACAAGATGGAATCTGACTTTTGAAGACATCAGGCAAGGAAGAATGAGTATGACTATTATCTTATGGAATGGCTGGTAGAGGAAGGAACCAAACCATGTATAAAAACAGATACAGTAGATGGATTAGACTTCTATAAACTGTCTTGGCAGAAACAAGAAGTGGGTAAAAATATCAATGATATTTAATTTTAGTTCTGAGACAATAAAATAACTTTACCTGATAATTTTTAGCAAGAAATCCAAATCTGCCTTGAGATATAAACCAAAGGAATCCTTTATTGAAGGGAAAAGGGACAAAATAGGTATCAAATTTCATTATTTTCTATATAAAAGCAAGGAAATGAAAGTCACCCTTCCTGGAGTTTACCCAATACTTTTCATTTTACCTGTGTCCATTACCAGAGACAATTGTCAATCATAGTTCTCAATACCATATTTATTGTGCACTTATGCACAAAACTGAACTACTAGAGAATGACTAGAAAATGAAGATGTCCTTGGAATTACCCTGCTAATTCTTCCCAACATCTTGTTCCCCAGACCAGCAGCAGGTTTTTAGATACAGGCAATCACAGGCAAATCTTAAGCTCAATACATGGTTTTAGGGGCAGAAATGTCTCAATATTGGGTCAGTCCACCAAGTTAAACCATTCCGTTAGTGTCAGGTCCATTGCTTTCAAACTTTTACCATGGGGGAGGAGGAAAGAAAGGCTAATAAATCTTCCTGCAATCTTGTATTATTGTCAAATGCTTCAATTAGTGCTTGCAGATTAATAGATATTTCCCTACTGAAAAACAGATCAATATCATCCATTCACTTTTTTTGGTCTTGTTTCCTGATTACTAAGACATCAGTAATGAGTCCTGGAAAAATATTGCAAAGGGTGCAGTTTTCATATGGAAATGAACTTCACAAGAAGCAGCAAGCATTTGGGTAATATCTGGGCCTGACCTGGCTCTGCATTTATGGATGGATCGTATCTGCCCTGTTGACCATAGACCTGTTTCAACGTTGTGAATAATTCATAATCCTGTTCAGCTACTGATGTAATTAGAAAAGTTTTTGTTGGGGGACTAGACCAATTGTTACTGTATATATGAATGTGTATTTTTTAATTTGGAGAGTTTTCACTATTTATGAATGAAAACAAATTAACAACTTGTGACAAAACTATAATTAGCAGTTGTTAAACAAGTACAGGATTTTCACTGCTGCTTGTTCCCTTGCAGTTGTTTGATAGTTGAATTCAGCTCCTGGATTGATTCAGCACAATGATAAATGCTAATTCTTTCCACTGCTCCTGAAGTAGAATGATCCACACTTTGATTTCATAATGAGCCTTTCTGCATGTAATCCCCTGCAACTGTCCCTAGCTCTGTGTGAATCTTTTGAAATGTCCATGCATCTGATCAGCTTCCTCCTTGCTCTATTTGATCTCAGGAGCAGCAAGTAAAGTGTGGACTGTGGGAGTGGACTCTAAGCAATCCGATGCATGTGTGTTAGTGTTTATTTCCTATGCTTCTGGGATTTGCTAGTTTCCACATGGGACCAGGAAGGAAGTGTTTCCCTTCCTGTCGCTAACGGTGTCAAGGGTTTCTTTTCCTGCCCTCAGAAGCCTTGGATGCTGGGTTCAGCCATGACTGCATTTTGAATAGGGTGCACCAGTTCTCCTTCTGGGACTAAAGCTCAGAAGTTCCTGGCTAGAGAATCTTGCCTCTCCACTCAAGGTCAGACTGATCACCACATCTGCAAGTCAGGAAGAAATTTTTACCTCATGGTCAGATTGGTAGGGATCGTGGGAGTTTTTGCCTTCTTCTGCAGTGGAGGGCCTGCCCTCTTCCTTGGTTCTCTCCAACATATTTTAACAACCCTTGCAGCTACTGGACATTGAATGCCATTCTCATGCTTTACAAGTAGCAAGTTAGGGTGCTGTGTCTTATAGTTGTGTAGCAGAGTTCATTGTATAGTATTAGTAATAGGTTAGACAAAAATGTGTATGGGATGGTTGGATAGGGATGATCCTACCTTAGGCAGGGGGTTGCATTAGATGATGGCTCGTAGGTCCTACAAGTGAAGGCTATGGGACCTGAACCTGTTCAGCCTCCACAAGAGAAGGCTGAGGGGGGATCTGGTGGCCATCTATAAACTAGCCAAGGGGGACCAGCAGGCAATGAGAGAGTTCCTGTTCCCCCAAGCACTACCAGGAGTAACAAGGAACAATGGCCATAAGTTGACTGAAAGTAGATTCAGGCTAGCTATCAGGAGGCACTACTTCACAATCAGGGTGGCTAGGATCTGGAACCAACTTCCAAGGGAAGTGGTGCTTGCTTCTACCCTGGGGGTCTTCAAAAGGAGGCTAAATAATCATCTGGCTGGTGTCATTTGACCCCAGCTTTCTTTCTTTTTTCCTGCCCATGGCAGGGGGTCTGACTTGATGATCTGCTCAGGTCTCTTCTGACCCTACCAACTATGAAACTATGACTTCCAGGGGTCCTTTTCAGCCCTACTTTTCTATGATTCCATGTACTGGGCACAATGGAGAATGTTGAGCCAAGGGAGATGGTGGCATCAAGTCCAAAGGGATCCATACTAAAGACAGGAGTATGAAAAGGGTGGGGGCACTTTCCACAGTCAAGTCCCATTTGTAAGAAACTCCTTGTAACTTAGCAAACTCATAACAGAACTAACTAAATCCATGGGGTTTCACCACTAGTCAGCACTGCCTGAATGAGATTGTGAGTTTGTTCCCATCCCTAGTATTTCCAATATTTTTTATTAATAAAGTTGCTTTCAGAGACTTTACATCAGTGATTCCAGCCAGGGTGCCGTGCCACCCTGAGGTGCCTTGAGATCCTTTCAAGGATGCCACGAGTGCCACCCAATGTTAGCATTCATAAAATTCTATAGATTTATAAGATAAATCTAGAGATTTTGAATAGGTACCCATAGTGTTAAAAACATCCTTTTTGCAATCTTTCTGAGTTCTTTGCAACAGAATTGCTCTATTATTCTTCTGTAGTCAAAAAAATGAGTCAAAACTAAGAGCTGGCATTTTCCAACGTGTCCTGCTAAGTCTAAAGAAGGCTGAGAACCACTGGACTACATATTTCTTAAAGAACCCACATTTCCTGTCTTATTGTAAGCTGCTATATGCTCTTAGGAGTACAAGTGAGGGTGGGCATGTTAGGTAGTTCAGCTGTGATGTTTCACTGATACATAGCATTGCAATGTCTTAAAGTCTTTGCAGACTGGTACTATGAAAGATCCCAATAGAGGTATTTTGGGTCTCTGGTGATAAATCAACCTAGTGACAATGCTTTGGGAAGACACTGGACAGGGACTTAAAAGACCTTGGTCCTACTAGTAACTCATCTGCTAAGCAGCACTGTGACCTTGTAGAAGTTTTTGTGTCTTGGTTTACTCTCCTAACCATTGCTGATCCTGTGTGTTTAGACTGTGAGTTCTTTGCGACAAGAGCTGTACAAGTGCCTAACACTAGG
Organism: Caiman crocodilus; assembly: GCA_030014935.1. NCBI lineage: Eukaryota > Metazoa > Chordata > Crocodylia > Alligatoridae > Caiman > Caiman crocodilus. The sequence continues at coordinate 6,509,517 of JAGPOW010001327.1, read as the reverse complement.
GGATCTCTGAACATGCCTCAAATACAAATCTTAATCACTGGTTATAAAAAGCACAGCACCACTGTGACAGACCCTGTCTATCAGAAGAACTTCCATTTGCTTCTAACTAGGAACTTTTCCAAGTACATTTGGGTTGCACAGAGGTTTCTTATGTTTTTGATCTTCTCAACAAGAAAATGTCACCAGCTATGCAACACTGTCACAGGATAATGGGTCCCCTGCTGCTGCATAAACACAGAGGAAAAGCTGAGACACTTATTTTCCATGCAGGAGATGCTCATCTAGTGACAGATCTTCTGCACTAATGATCCTAAATGATTGATGTCACTGATTTAATCATTTGGTTTGTTGGATGTGGCTAGAGTGAGGGTGACACATACTACAAACCAATATCATCCTATTCCATCCTGATTGAACAAAATGCACAACTGTCCCCTAGTTTAAGTCAAGCAGACATCACCTCATCTATAAAACAATACTTGGCGTAAAGTGTGTCCTAATTCTAAATTAAGAAGCATTCTGGCTGACTGAAGTTTGTTTTTTTCTTAATATAAATTTCTTATTAACTACTAAAAAAACTTTCTGCTGAGAGAAAGATCTACAAGTGCAAGTTGCTATTCAAAAACTCATGATTTATAGAGGTCAAAGGGTCCTTGAGTTTTCAAACTGATCATCTGCTCTGAGATGACCAACCTCTTGGCCAGCACATGGGAACTGGGCCAGAAGTAAATGCTGGATCTTCTGTGACTCGAGGTAAAAAGCTAATGCTCAGGGAACATTAACAACTTCTGTCCTTTGTGGCTTAGCTCAGCAGAGACTAGGTTATAATTAGGCTTGGCAGGATTCAATTGTTGTCAGTAAATGTAATAAACATTGATTTCACCACAGTCACAGACTGATGAAAAAATGCTTCCATTGTAAATAATCAAAATATATAGAAAGGAGACGTAAGAAAAATGATGGCTAATGGAGTGTGTGACAACAGGGGGAGCAGTCCTAGAGAATCATGCTGGTTTTTAGTTTAGACTGCCACTCCCAGAAACCCCAGGGGACTGGGAACAAAGGAAGAGGAAGTGACAAAGTGGATGAGGGAGCTACAGGAGAGCAGAGCCAGGACTGATGGCAGCTGTGCTGCCCAGCTGGTGGCAGTCCTACAGTAGTTATGTTTGTTTTGGCAGGTATTTAAACTGCATAATAATAGTAATGATATACTGTCATTAATAAATTGTCTGCCCCCAACACCCCTAATTCCATGCAATCCTAAAAATTTAAATTGATAGAAATAAAAATAAATGCTTAAAAATTAACATTGATATTATCTGTCAAAATTATTAGAAAATAAAAATTGAATTCTGCCAAGCCTTTGACACTGTCTCTCACCCCATCCTCATTAAAAAATTAGGCATTTGTGGTGTCAATATCTATACGTCAGATGGGTCACAAATTGACTGGAGGGCCACACCCAGAGAGTGGTGGTGGATGGGTTCATTTTCGACCTGGAGAAATGTGGGAAGTGGGGATCCCCAGGGCTTGGTCCTCGGGCCCACCCTGTTCAACATTACCAGTGACTTGGACAAAGGGGTGAAAAGCACCTTGTTCAAGTTTGCAGATAACACTAAGATGTGGGGAGAAGTGAGCATGCTAGAAGAGAGGAACAGTCTATAACTAGATCTCAACAGGTTACAGGGGTGGGCAGATGAGAACAGGATGGGTTTCAAAATGGACAGATGCAAGGTGTTGCACTTAAGCAGTAAGAACCAGCAGCATACCTACAGGCTGGGGAACTCCCTTCTCATCAGCAGAGGTAGAAAAGGATCTTGGAATCACTATTGATTCCAAGATGAACATGGGCCCCTACCCTGCGGGTCTTCAAAAGGAGGCTAGACAGCCACTTAACTGGGGTCATTTTACCCCAGCATCCTTTCCTATCCATGGCAAGGGGTCAGACCAGATGATCTGCTTAGGTCCCTTCCAACCCTACCAGCTATGAAACTGTGAGTTATAATTTGACCTATTGAAATGCAGCAGAAGATGTTAACCTCTCTCTATATTGATTTTCAATGTTTTTGCACTTCAGTTAGCTAGCTGATAAGGCTCCATTGGCAAAAACACTTTTTCCTAGTTTATACAAGGGCTATGTCCTCATTGGAAAACAAGGCCTGTTATTTATATGGAGATACTATGTCAGTGTAAAACTTAAGGCGAGACAAGGCAGTTTAGCGACATCAAGGTAAAAAAAAATGGAGAACAGCTCAAGGTAGAGGGTATAGCATTGATCCTGAGTAGCAGCATCAAGGCAAAAGTACTATGCCATGTCTACAGTTAAATTTTGCAGTAAAAAAATGACCATAGGATAAAAATTCACCTTTAGGTACTTCTTTTATTTTTATTTTTACTTATATTTTCACTGACTAGCTTTCTCGTATACATACTAGCTTCCTCGTATGCATACTAGCCTCTGGCTTCTTTATTATTCATTCAATCCAGGACAAGCACAGACTAACCGGAGATGCTTCCTCAGCCTGACAAGGGTATTTGTACCCAAAATCTTGCAAAGAAGAATTTTTCCAACTATTTGAGTTTGTCCAATAAAAGATATCAGATTTTCCAAATGAACCTTGTCTGCCTAGGTCCTTACACCAACGTGGCTACAACCTATACCCTTCTAGGTACTAATGCCTCAACTGCCTAGACTCAGAGAATGTGGTGTTCACATTGTAAATACACAAGTCAGACAAAGCAGGAACCATGTGACCATCACATTCTCTGAGTTTAGTTGGTCAGTCTCCCAATTCGTTGTGGTCTCTCTGAATCCTAGCCCAATCCTTTGGCATATCTATTACTCCTCCCAGCTTGGCATCATATGCAAACTTGTTGAGGGTTCACACCATCTAATCTTCCAGGTCATTGATGATGATACTGAACAAAACTGACCCCAGGACTGACCCCCTGGGTCACTCCACCTAATACTGGCTGCCAACTAGACACTAAGCCATTGAGTACCACCCTTTGAGCCCAGTGATCCAGCCAGTTTTCTATCCACCTTGCAGTCCAACCCATACTTTCTTAGCGTACTTGCAAGAATGTTGTTGGAAACTATATCAAAAGCCTTACTGAAGTCAAGGTATATTATGTCCACTGCTCTCCCTTACCCACAGAGCCAGTTATCTCATCATAGAAGGCAATCAGTTTTCTCTGTGGCCTGTTTGATTAGGAAGGCTTTGCAGGATCAGGCCATCCCCACATTCTGAGCAACTCTCTGGGCTGGGATGAGTTGGGTTGGACTGTTCTACACTGAGAGCTGTGGGACACTGTGGTGTCAGCTTGGGTGCAGAGGGACAATAGGGTGTGCTAGGCTGGGAGAAGTGGGGATTTGGGGGTCTGTGTGGGGAACAGGGTTAGGATTAGATTTGAGTATATAACAGTAATTGTACTAAGCTCTGGGAGGCATGACTTGAAGGCCCATCCATGGCACTCCCTGAAGAGACTTTTCTCATCTAGGCTGAGTCAGGGTAGCAGCACGAGTGAAAAGAGAAGGCTGAACTAACCTAGTGTCCTTTTATTAAAATCTGTTTCCTTCCACCCAAAAAACTGTAACAGGAACTAGGGTTAGTATACTTCCTCCTCCCTGTGACTGGCAAGCAAAACAGGAAGGGAAGCCAGGAAGGGAGTTTCCTGGGCACCATGTTTAACTGGCCTTTTCCCAAAGCAAAACGGATCAACTCAGGAAAAAAGCATCATTCTCAAACATCCAGGCTCCAGCAAGCCACTCTCCTGGAGGGGTACACTTGACTGACATGCTGTGATACAACCATGGAAAAGTAGAACTGGAAGGGACCCCAGGAGACCATCTGAACCCACCTTCTGCTCAGGATTGAATCATCTCTGTCTAAACCAACTTAGACAAGTGCTTGTCTCACCTGCTCTGAAAAGCATTGGCAACGTGCACAGAGATATTATGAGCTTTCTCCTCCCTGCATAGCCAGTGGGTATCTCTGAGCATCATCTAAAGGAGGGATTGTCAGCTGGGTGTAGGAGTATCCCTGGGGCTACTTTGAAAGGTCCCAAGGTACATGTGGGGATGAGAGGGAAAGAGCACCACCACCCTTTGCCACCGCCCCGCAGGATCAGGACTGGGGTTGGGTGAAGGCAGGGCCACACAGACACCACACTGCAGCTGCTTGCCACACCCCTGCTCCATGCCTGGCCACTCGTCCCCCCCGGCCCGGGGACACACTTCTTAAAAAGGGGGCTGCCAGGGGTACACTTATTTAAAAAGGTTGAAAAACTCTGATCTAAAGAATCAAAGCAGGAAAGCCCAGGAACTGTAAACCCTTGACTGAAAAGGGGCACTCATATATTGAGCAAGACTGTCTTCCTTGACCAAGCCCACAGCTTTAAGATGGACATGTCTGGTTGGTGAGGGGGAGAAAGGGTCCCTAAAAGCCCCATATCTTGCTAAGGAGGATTGCCATGTTGCAGGCACAGTGACAAGCAGCTGTAAGGTTGTACTCTAAGCACCCCCACCAAGCCCTGAAATAAAGAGAATGACAGGGACAGGATGGGGAAGCCAAGTGCCATGTCAGGGCAAGGAACAGCACAGAGTTCCCTGGACATTTCACATAATGGAGTCTTGAGGGAGCAGAGCACAGACTGATACCATGTTCTGGAAACAGTTACTTCCTGTTTCTTGCACCACATCAAAGCACAGGTCAGTCCCCAGAATTCATGTCAGGTTTTAGGCAGAGCACATGGGACAAGACTTTGCATGTTCTGGGTGGCTATCCAAGGAATACAGACATGATCAAACAGTATAGGCACCTCAAAATGTCCGAGCTCTGTATTACCAGTTTCTTGAGGCAGTATTAACTTGCAAGGTGGTGGGCAGGCCCACTCCAATCCATCAAAACTCTTAAGGATGTGCTTAATTTTAAGCACAGGGATAATCAGGTTGGCTCCCTGAACATGATTTATATGATTAAAGTTAAGAAGGTGTTTAACTGTTTCCTGGATTAGAGTTGTGATATCCAGCATCTGGCAAGATCAAGCCATCTTTGCATGTGTTTATACATAGCCCTCAAAATTCTCCCCAGCTAACAAGCATATTTCTTTCTGTCCCCATTCATAAATGGAGCATATAAGGGCCATTATAGCTGTGCTCATAATAATGTGCCTGTAGTGGAGTGTGTGAAGCAACTCTGGAATTCTTGTTCTCTTCCTCAACCCAATTCATCATTTTGTCAGGGGAGCAGATTTGTATTTTGTTTTGTGTGTTGTTCTGGCATCCAAATGCATTGCCTGGCAAAAGCACTGAGAGGAAAATCTATAATCACTTTCAAGAGAGATAGGAAGGACTCTGGACAGCTCTGAAGTGGACTTGTGCCTGTCTAATTAACACTACAGGGTGAACAGAGACAAGTGTAAGAGACAGCAAACTTCCCCATTCCCTTCAGCCTGGTGATGCTTCACTCTGACACAGTTTAGACCTATGGGAAGCATGTCTCTTATCCTGACCATCTTCTGCATTATCAAACATTGTTTTTTGCCATTAAAGGAGTGTTTTCTTGTTATCTGTCCACCTCTTCTGTGACAGCTGAAAATTATGTCTATGTGATAAAGGTGCTTGCTAAAGGCTCTGTGAAGATTAGACCAAGTGTTTTTCTGTATTTGTTTAGATATTAAGCTATATATTGTTGCTAAGAGCCCAATTAAAGTTTAAGATGTAGTAAGGCCTTGTATAAAGTAAGCCCTAGTAAATTTAGCAAAGCCTTGAAGTAGTAAGGCCCTGTGGTATAGTTAAAATTAAACTTACCAAAAAAATGTAAGGCTTGTACTGCTATGGGTCAGTCTAAAGACAGTTGAAGTAAAAAGAATCTGAATGGCTGTAAGTTATCAGCACAGCTCAGAATTTATAAATTGACTGGCACACAAGGAAATCATTCAGAAGGAAGATACAGCTCTGTGAAAGGGACTAATTAGCTGTTGACCTGGATCGGTGAGCCCATGGATCTCAAGGAGCCCAAGGACTGAATAGCAGAGTCCTTCCCGGTACCCCTGAGACAGTGCTGATCAGGGATGCCTGACTTCGTTGAGCTTTGTGGAAAGAGAAACTTCTCATACATCAGGCATCAGAGGGGACTGCCGATAAGTTGCTGACACAAATTATGTTTGTCTGTCATTATCTGTCTTTGTATGCTATATGTAGTTGTGTTTTTGTTAAGTCAATAAACCTTTCTTACTTTTCTACCTTCAACCATACTCTCAAACCTGAACCCTCGGCAGGTGGCTGGGACACTCTTCAGCCTAATTATAAGATTTTTCCTCTGCTCATAGCAATTCTGAGAAAATGAGATAGCGCTAGTAGGCTCATACTCACTTCATATTTGTTTTTCTTCAATGTCTCTTTCCTTTGATTTCCATAATCATTACTTGAGTTTCTGTCCGTACCTTCATCTGGCACAGGTTATCAGGTAGGACATCTGTATGGGTGATGAGAAGGAAAGGGTTATTTGGGAGCCAAAGTATTGATGCTCAGAGCTAATGTACAATGACTAGCAAATTGCCTGTCAAGAATGATAGGGAGGGCAGGAAAAGAGCCCTGCGTCTAACCCAGCGCCCCACCTTTCCTACCCTTCTTACCCCACTGCCGTGCCTCATCTGGCCCTGCTGTACCGCAAGCCCCATTCCAGAACATTGGGTCTGACCCCGCTCCCCCCCATCTTGGCTCTGGCCCATTTCCTTCCCTTCCCCCTGCCACTTGGGGTCCAGCCCCGCTCCACACCCCCACTGCTTCTGATTCAATGCTCTCCCCAACCCCTCCCCCCACCACTTCAATCCAGCTCTGATCCTCCCCTCCGCCCCTGCCACTTCAGTGTAGCCCCACTCCTGACCCTGACCCCCACTGCTTTGGTCTGGCCCCTCTCCCCACCTCCATGCCGCTTTGGGTCTGGCCCCAGTACTCACCCCCTGCTGCTTTAGATCCACCTGTCTCAGGTCTGCCTGCCACCCCACTCCCCTTCCCCTGTCCCTTCTCACTGCTTCCCCCTCCCTGCCGGCTGTTTGGGGGAGCGGGGGGAGGATGTCCAAGCTGGGCAGTGGGCAGTGGCAGGGTGCCACCACTGTGATCCCCTCCTTCACCCTCAGGCAGGGAGGCAGGGGGAAAGCCCTGCTGCTGGGATAGCCAGGGTGTGTTCCTCACCACTAAACTTCCCCAGAAGCAGCTCAAACTTGGGCCCACACAGCCTGGGCCACACAGCCAATCACTACCTGCCCTCTCAGCAGTGCATGCGCAGTTGGCCAGAAGTATTATGAACAGACAGACAGACAAACTAAGCTTTGTATTATATTAGAATAATGATTCATGACATCCTCCACTCCTTGACCTTTGGCTGGGGCACTGCACTTCTCCAGTCAGGTTTTGGATCTATACAGATCCTCATTTTTCCAAATGGTTTTTTTACATTATCAGGCCATTAATTTCAGAAGTGCTGCACGCCTCTGGGAATAAATCCCTAAGCAGAAAATACAGATATCCCCAAATTAGAAGGCACTTTTTAAAATGTAGACCTAAATGATTTACTTGTGGTCACAGGAAGAGTCATGTGTACTTGGAAGAAGATCTCAGATACCAGGGCTTCCACAATAATCTAATCTCCAGATTGTGCTTTCTCTCAGACTTTTTAAGGGCTATACACCCTAAACTCACTGACTGTCTTTGAAAAATATTCTGTAGCTGTAGCAGAGACAGATAATAAATAAGAAGACTCACCACACACCCAACAGATCTGAACAGTTTTTGAGAGTCAAGCATTCAAGTTAACATCCTCTTCTGTGTTTCTGCTCAGGTTTTGATCAGCAGTAGAAATACTGACATATCACGAGGGGGCACTGTCCTCATGCTATTTCTGGCCAGGATAACAGCCAGAAGTGTAGGAAATCTGCCCTGATATCCAGCAGTCTGGATCTATTTGGGCAAGCATCACACCTTTTGGATGTTCATCCAAATTGGGGCATGAATGACACCTGTCTTCAGTAAGTATAGCAAATACCTAAAAATTCATGAAGACTAAGACTCAATTAAGCAGGTGTGCTTAGCTCAGTGTTAGATGTTTTGTTTTCTGTGTTCCGCATTTTTGAATTCTTTGGAACTTTGTTGTCTTTGGAGATCATCAGACATTTTTATTTCAGCACAGGATACTACAGAAGAAAATAACACATTGTGCTCTCTCCTGAAATCTTCAATTTTCTTCCTTCTGGTTTATTGTTGCAGAGTACCCATGACTGAGAGTGCAGACCAGGGGTGTCCAACCTTTTTGAATGTGGGGATGGATCATGAACTTTTTATCACCCAGTGGGCCAGTGAGCCATATTCAAACACCCTCTGTCCTGGGCCAGAGAGACCCTGCCCGTGTAGCCCTACTGCACTGCCTGTTACTGTAAGGGTTCATGGTAGCTGCTGGTGGGCAGGGGCAGGAGGGATCCATTCTGCGTCCAGCCAACTACTGCCCCAGAGATTGAAGGGGAGAAATAAATAGTTCCACATCTCCATCCCCTGAACAATGCAGCCCCACGAGCCGGTGTTGCCTGAGGGGGGCTGGAGCGAGGCAGCCACTGCACCGCAGCCCCTCACCCGCCCACCTGCACGGCCCCGCTCACCATGGTGCCTGGCCGCCCATGCACGCAGCCCTAGTGGCCTCAGCGCTGCGAGCTTGGAGCGCGGGGTCCGGCAGATGCCGGCTCCCGCTGCCTCACCCCACAGAGGTCACGCCAGGACCCCGCCTGCCAAGGTCCCCCTGTGCTGGCTTTCCACATGCTGCTGGGAACGGGAGGAGCCCGGTCGGGTCAGCACCAGCCAGCAGAGGCAGTGGCAGAGCCAAGTGCTGCTGGGGACTGACTGGCACAGGTAGGGGGAAAGTGCAGCTGAGCCCCTGCTGCTCCGGCTGGGTCCATCCTGTCCCAAATGGCACATGGCTACTCCTCTTCCCACACACACTATGTCAGCAATGTCAAGTTGACGTGGTATGTGTGGGAACCTTGTCCCTTCCCCCGCCCTTCAGCAGCCATTAGGAAGCTGCTGAGGGGCTGGGGGAGGGACAAGGGGTGGGAACAAAAGTAAACAGTGTTTACTTTCATTTCCCTTTGCAGCACCATGGGCTTCAGAAAATGCCTTGGCAGGCCACATGGTGGCCCACGGGCCATATGTTGGACAAGCCTGGTGTAGACAAACGTACCTTTTAAGTTTTTTTCTCATTTAATTTCATAGAGAAGTAAGACTGGGAGGGACCTCAAGAGATCATCTAGGCCAACTGGGTATTGAACCTTTTAAAAGGGGAGGGGAAACTATTGCTCAGGTTGAAGCAGCTGTTAGGATCTGCTATATCTCTGTGATTCTGTAGTAGGAAAAGTTACTGAAAACAAAACAACTTTAGCCCTGAATGAAGCAGAATTACAACTAAAACAATTTTGCTATATGTGTGTTGCAAAATTATGCAAATACCATGACTGCAAGGCAACTGCTTGTATTGGCATCCTTTAGCATTGATACAATTGTTACATCTGTATGTACCAATGGTTCTCAACCACTTTTATAAACTCAAGACCCCTGTTGGAAAATGACAGCTTTTAGCTTACACTCGGCTTTCAACTATGGAAGAAATAATAGAGCCATTCTTCTGTTACAAACAGCTCAGAAGGCCACAAAAGGTTAAAAGGTTTTTGACTCTATGGATTCCTGTTTTAAATCTCTGGGTTAATCTTGTGAATCCTGTGTAGATTTGTACACCTAACCATGCTAATATTTCTGCAACACCCTGTTTGAGAATCACTGCCCTGTACCTTTTGTCACCATCACCACTTCCTCGGCTATGGGTGGTTAGTTTCCTACAGGGCTGGATCTGAAGTGGGGGGAAGATTCCTGATCCACCTAAAGTTTCAAACAAACTGCCTGGAAGTGGCAACAGCATTTCTATTCAGGTAGCAGTGAGGGAGTCGCGTGATTCTACGGCTGATTACAGTCTACTTGATGCTTTCTAAACTCTTCATTCTAGAGATGTTAACAGCCCTGTCTCCTTTTGTAATGGTCTTACTGTTCCACTGATCAACCTATTCTTTCTTCTGCAACCTTGCTGCTAACTGTTTCTGGCAATGTAGCTCCTGTTTCATAGCCCTGCAAACTCTAGTTAACTCTAGTGAAACATACTCAGGTGTGGAAACATTTGGATCAGATAAACATTGATTCAAGTGTAGAAATAATTTTCAGTGAAGCACTGGATGCACAATCAAGAAGCTCAGGAAGGCTTGATTTTGTTTTATGGATCCTAAAGAGATGTACATTTAATTCTAATGACTATGAGACTAAAGAAACAACATTTAATTATTTTGGCTTTATTTTTTTTGTATTCATCTTTTGTTTTTTGTATATAAACGTATGCACATTCCAATAAGGTTTTATTTGTTTTTATGTTGATCTTATTCTGAATAATATAGCCATAGACCCCTATCATATTAGCACCTGGGAATATACGTTGTGTTATATGTGATGATCCCCACGCTACCTGCACCCTCCTTTTCAAAATTGAAAATTGCCCATGTCTACCCATGCCAGTGCAGTGCTGTGAGGAGACACTTGAGCTAGCTGTGAACAAACATGCACAGGTAGGTGGGTGCAGTACAGCCAGCCTTGCCCATTTCAGTGGTTCTCAAACCTTTTTTTTGCAGACCACTTGAAAATTGCTTGATGAACCACTTAATAAACTTTTTTTTGTTTTACAAATGAAAGCACACAACTCATATTTTAATATCAGTAGTCTTATCTTTCTAATTCAATGGATGTGCCTATTTTTTAGCAAAGTTCTGGGAAGTCGGGTGTCATTTTTGTCAGCTTTAGCCTTAGATCACCGTTTTTGTGGACCACCTGAATGGAGCTTGCGGACCAGTGGTGCTCTGTGGACAGTTTGAGAACCTCTGCCTAGTTAATATAATCTGCATCCCAGCAGGCTTAATTAGTCCAGAGGGAACACTAAGCTAATTCAGCTATGCTGCTTCTGGTACATAAATTAGCATTGTGCCACAAGCTGGTAACTGTAATGAACTTCCCATCAAAATTTTCATATGAATATTTCTCTTTGTAATTTCTGATTGGGAAATGGTGATTTTAATGTGGGAAATTTCAAAAAGATACAAAAATATCCTTCACCGCCAAAACTTCTTACTGTTTCCCACCTTGTTTTTGTGAGGAGGGAGGAAACAATAGGAAGTCTGTGAAATGGGGAAAATGATTTTCACTTTTAAAAGTAACACTTTCTGTTTCAAGCATTAACATATATGCTGCTTTTCATAAGTGAGTGTTAAAATTAACACTTAAAAATGAAAGTGTCATTTTGCCACCAGTTGCCAGGTAAAAGCTAGAAAATGGTAACTATATCTGCAAAGGTGGGTTTTTCACTACTTTGTCCCAGTTTCTGGCCATTTTTCAATGAGAGAAGTTGGAAACATACTAGGGAGTAGGAAAATCAATTCCTCCCATTCTGAATGTTTTCTAAGTTTTTCAGTGGGAAAAAATGAGAAAGCAAGAGGGAAAGCACACCAAAAATATGTGGAAAATGGGAATTATTTTTTGCACGCAAACTTTTTTTGACTAAATCTTATTTTTTGTGGGATAAATATCTTTTATGTGAATATTTTTGACCAACCGTAGCATTAAAACTGAGATCTAGTGTAATTCAACTTAAAAGGTTTTCTGTTATCTATTGATATTGACATCATCATTTCATTTCACTATTCAGGTTGAACTGTTCTCTGTGGGGGATCAGACTAGAATAGGTCTCAGCAGGGCTGTCTGTAGCAGGTGGTGAATAGGGGTGACCGCCCCAGGTCCTGTACTTTGGGGGGCCCCACAGAGCAGGGCTGAGTAGTGGCGGCACAGAGCGGGGCGGAGCAGTGGCTCTGGATCCAGCCACTCGCTGCCCACCACCCCTGCCACCACTGACATTGGGCAGCTTCTTCAGATCCGGGATCAGAGCAGAGGTGGGGCCCCACATGGGATTTTTTGTTCCAGGCCCTGCACCCTGCTCAGGTTGTCTCTGGGTCTCAGGTTAAGTTTCCTTCAGAAAGAATGGGTGAAGGGGAAGGAAACCGCACTGTTTTCTTTAATGACCTCTCTGACTGACTGACAGATAGGTCAAAAATGCCCTTGCAGACGCACAACATGGAGCCACTGGAGAGGGAGGGGTCTGTCACGCAGAATCCAGCAGGCACCCAGGTAGTATGTAATAGTTTGGTAAAAGATTTCATGTCTTATTCTAGTAGCTTGTCCACAGGGCAGTGAATGCTACCACTGTTGCCAGTCCAGGGAGTCACTCTTTTAGTCACTGAGATGGGGAATGTTCAGGGTTCAAACCCCAGTGGGTGCTGCTATTGTGTTTCACAAGCAGCATGGAAGTTAGGCTGAAATATTTTTTTAACTGCCTTTTATTATTTCCCACAAAAAGCAATTTATATTTTCAGTCTGAAACAAGCAACAAAATACCCTTGGCACAGCACACAGTACCATAAATATGGGCTAATTGGGAGAGTAAGTTAACTGCCCCGATAAAATAGTGTAAATGGCAACTAGGCCATAAGCATACAAGATATGCTACAGTTCATATGCAATGGGGCCAAACATTTTACATTGCAGTTAAAAGTGATCAATGATCCTGACATAGCCGTATAATTAGATTTCTTAGCTGACACCCAAGCTAACATTAAACAGGCTAATATCTTGTTTGGAAAAGGAGCTATTACTTAAATTCAATTGACATGTACCGAGTGCAGTGGAAATACACAGCCTTAAAATGTTGATTTGCTGGCAGGTGTTCTCAGCCTTAATTGCTGTGAAAATGCAGGTTCATATGCTTCTGACCAGAGTGAGACAACCACAGCAGTGGTGACTACAGTGCTGTATGCCTGACTCCCTTATACTTAATTATATCTACCCACCAAGGTGGAAAAGAATCCACACCAGTTTAAGGTGGACCAGCTGTCCCACGCTGCTGTTTATACTTTTTATTGCAACTGGTGGCCTCCCTAGTGAAGACAACAACCAAGATCCGCAAAAGAGTGGTAATGCCCAAGTTCGTTATATTTTAAATCGGAATTGGGCACCTAAGCACCTATAAGGAACTGGGCCAAAGTTCTGTTGGCTAGTCTGCCAGAGGCCACCAGCATTTTAGCCACTGTAACATGCATATCACTTGGAGCAAGGCCAGACAATGCAGTCCTGTTTAACTGGACACAGAATCATAGAAAAATAGGCTGGAAGAGACCTTGGGAAGCTATGTAGCCCAACCTCCAATACGAGCCAGGATCATCCATGCCCACACCTTCTCAGACAAATGTATTCAACCAGCGTGTAAAACAGTCCCCTCTCCGGGTAACCTATTCCTGGGTTTAGCCACCTGCATTTCCCTAAACTTCATTTCCTTACCTGGGTTAGCACACATCTGTTTTTCCTGGATATGTCCTCTTTTTTGGCCCTCTGTGCTATGTCTGGGTGGGTTTTTAAAGTAAGAGCAAAATGTCCAAATTTTTTGCTGTTCCTCTGCCCCCTTGGGCCAGCTGGGAGCAGCTGGGAGCAGCAGGCAAGGTGATTGGTTGTCGGGGGGTCACATGACCCCAACAGCCAATCACTTTGTGGGAGAGCAGAGGAACAGCAAAAACCAGCCAGGGGTAAGTAGGGAGGGATGGAGAGTGAGAAAGCAATGTGGGAGCTGCTTGGGCAGCAGGGCTGTGGGACAGGGAGCTGTGGGTGGGGAGTGATGGCCCCCAGCAGGACTTGGAGGCAGGGGGCTGTGGTCAGGGGTGAGAGACATCACTGGGTAAGGGGGGCATGGGTGGGGAGTGAGGGGCACGAGCAGGGTTTGTGGGGGGCAGGGGCCACAGATTGGGGGTAAGAGGCACTACCTGAGCTGCTGAGGGGCTGCAGGTCAGGGGTGAGAGGCACTGACAGGGCTGGGAGGAGTGCAGGGGGCTGTGGGTCAAGAGGGAGGGGCACAGCAGTTGGGATGGGTGACTGTGGGTTGGGTGTGCAGGGCACTGGTGGTGCCAGGGGACTGCAGGTTGGGAGTGAGGGGCACCAGCAAGGGGTGGGGGGGCAGGTTACTGCTGTTTGGGAGTGAGGTACACTGGCAGGGCTGGGGTCAGTGGGTCCGTAGTGAGGGGCAGTAGCAGGGCTGGGGGGGTGTGGCTTGTCAGTGAGGAGTAACAGAATAGGCAGGGGCAGGGGACTGGCATATCGCTGCCCCCCCCATCATATTCTCCGCACCCCCCCCCCATGAGTGTCCTCTCTTTTGGACCTGGAAATATGGTAACCCTACTAACCACATGAATTCACGTTCAGGATACTGACAGAGGACCCTAGAAAAATGTGACTGCAAGAATGATGGAGGAAACTTGAGTGTTCTAGCTTACCATCAGTTCACCAACACATGCCTCATTTGGAGCATGCGAGTAGCCCCATTAACTTCAATGGCCCACTTAGATGCTTAAAATGTAGCACATGCTTCATTACCCTGCTGAATCAAAACCACAGACCAAAGTTGTGGTGCTCTATAATAGTTCCTGACAATGCCTTCTGCATTTAGGTGTGCTGCATGATATGCTGGGTGACAGCAGCACAGAACTCTGCCACAGGTGAATAACCAGGATCTACAGATAACTATTTATGTTAAGCTTTTAATAGTTTCCCACCATTCCTGGAGTAGCGATGCAGGTTGATGGGGGTAACAAGAATGCCAGTGTACATGAGGCTTGAGCACGGGCAATGGATACAGTGCTACAGAGCAACACTGCAATGTGAGAATGCAATGGCTTTGTCCCACAACACAGAGTTAAAACCTAGAGCCCTGTCCTGTATCATCTCTGCCTGGTTCCATGAGTTCCTTCCTGATCTACAAGACAACCCACTGAGCTGTGATGAATTACTAACTTATGCAATTGAAGGGAAAGAAAAATCACCCAAAGACCAACAAGGACAGCTCCACAGGGAACTAATTTATCTCTGTCATTCCTGACCCATCTGCTCAACATTAGTTTTGTTTAAGCCTGAAACACAACCTTTGAGGCAATCCCGGGAAACACACAGAAAAGAAAACGTGGTGCCCTTCACAGCACATCTAAGTGCCTGCTACAGGAAGGGAAGCAAAATAGAAGGAATCCCTGTCATCCTTTCAGCCTTCGAGGTAGGACTGCATCTAAATGGGGTCAAGCTGGGTCACTGTTTGGGTTGGAGAATTATTATATCAGGGAAATCTAGATGCTGAATGAATGCTTTGCTAAGAGATGGAGAGTTATCCTACTGGACATGGTTTTCTGATTAGGTATAAAACCACCATTCCAATCTTTTGTGCTCATGACAGGTGACCTAGCGCTATCTAAGACAAAGTTTTAAAGCCTGCTATATTGTCTAAGTGCCACATATCATAACTATGCACCATTTCCCAGAACTTCAATGGGACAGTTTAAATTATTCTTCTCTTCCTCTCCCAACCCCCGCCAGACATTGCTCTGAACTGTTACTCAGCTATCGTGTCCCATCCAAGATGTGGATGGATGACATGAGTGCTACTGTAGTCTGAGTGTCAGCATCAGCCTGCACAATCATTTGGGAAGAAAATCTCTCTATGACTGTAAAAAAATAGTGATTCCTTTCAGACTTAAAGTAAATATTGTTGTTTTTCACAGAGCAGATTGAGGATCTCTTATATAGTTCTCAGCTATAAATCACAGCCTGACTTTTGACTAATGACTCCTATTCTGGAGTTCAAGTATTTTATAGCCCCCGATCCATGAAAGCCAACTGACTGGGAATTTAGACACATATGCTTTGTTAATAAGCTATACTGTTTGTCTTGAAAAAAGTGCATCAGAGTAGACCTGCCATGACCCATGACCTGCCTTACACTTCAGTGAGTGTTTTTGGGAGCTGGGTGAGGGAGGTGGATATGCAGAGAAGACAAAGGCAAAAGATCTGGGAGACATTTGACATAGGAAGACAAAGGCACAAAATGCAGTGACTGGAAGAAAGAGACCAAATTATGCTGGAAATAAAATGCATTTTTTTATTCACAGGATATCTTGATGCAAGAAATACTGGGTGAAGTTCTCTGGCCTCTCATTAAGAGAGTTTAACTTGATGATTATACTGACTTTTCCTGGTCTGACCACTATTAGGTATACCTTGCACATCCTTCTGGTCAGGTTGACATCAGCTGAGATGCTGCAAGTCAGGGAGCTAACTCACCAGCTTAGACATCACAGAACTCCCTCTGAGCATAAGATTTCCATCCCCTATCTTTAGGGCTTTCAGTTTTTGTTCTACCAACATAAAGTAAAGCAAGTACAATATCATAATTGTATCCCTTCCCTGCTCTGTCCTAAAGTGTCCTCCATGGGCCTATCTTCTCCAAGGTGAAATCAAGGTGATGCCAAAGTGAAAGTGTCTACCTGTTTTCCCTCTTAGACTGATGCCTCCATAGTTACACTGTCCAGGTCCTTGGCCTCTCCATCACATATGAACTGGGTTTACCTCTCCTCCACTATCTCCAGAATGAGCATACATGCTTTTTGCACCTGTAAAATTGCTTACACTACTTGCTTGCCTTTTAAGGAATCAACATAACTTGGCTGGAAGAGGCAGAAGACTACTAATCATTGAGGCAGGACTCCCATTGCTCAGATATCCTGTGAGAGATTCCCTCTGGAGTTAAGATTCATACCAATTTGCCCATGTTTATGCTACTTCTACTCTCCTTCATACTGCAAGCTCCACCAGTAAAGTTAGCCCAGTAACTTAAACAGAACCTGAACCTCAGGGGCAACCAACCTTAGGGGCAACCAACGTGGATCCATTAGGAGCAGGTCCTGTCAGACCAACCTGGTGGCCTTCTACAACCAGGTCACAAAATCCTTGGATGCAGGTATTGTGGTAGATGTAGTCTTTCTAGACTTTAGGGAGGCCTCTGACAGTGTCTCTCACCCCATTCTCATTAAAAAATTAGGAGATTGTGGTGTCGATACTTACACAATCAAATGGGTCAATACCTACACAGTCAGATGGGTCAGCTTAGTGAAAGCTAAGAGCTGGCATTTTCCAATTGGCTGGAGAGCCGCATCCAGAGAGTAGTGGTGGATGGGTCATTTTCTACCTGGAGGGATGTGGGAAGTGGGGTTCCCCAGGGCTGTCCTCAGACCCGCACTGTTCAACATCTTCATCAGTGACTTGGATGAGGGGGTGAAAACCACCTTGTTCAAATTCGCAGATGACACTAAGATGTGGGGAGAAGTGGGCATGCTAGAAGGGAGGGACAGACTGCAATTGGGTCTGGACAGGTTACAGGGGTGGGTGGATGAGAATAAGATGTGATTGAATACTAAGAAGTTCAGGGTACTGCACCTAGGGAGAAAGAACCATCAGTACACCTACAGGCTGGGGAACTCCCTCCTTGTCAGCACGGAGGCAGAAAAGGATCTTGGAGTCATTATAGACTCCAAAATGAACATGGGCCACCAATGTGGAGATGTGGTCAGGAAAGCTAACCGCACCTTGTCATGCATCCACAGATGCATCATGAGTGGGTCCAAGGAGGTGATCCTCCCCCTCTACATGACACTGGTCAGGCCTCAACTGGAGTACTGCATCCAGTTCTGGGCACCACACTTCAGGAGGGATGTGGAGAGCATCAAGAGGGTCCAGAGGAGGGCCACTCTTATGATAAGGAGGCAGCAGGGCAGGCCCTACGAGGAGAGGCTACAGGACCTGAACCTGTTCAGCCTCCACAAGAGAAAGCTGAGAAGGGATTTGGTGGCTGTCTATAATCTGGCCAAGGGAGACCAGCAGGCATTCGGAGAGTCCCTGTTCCCCCTTCAGGCTAGACATCAGGAGGGGCTACTTCACAGTCAGGGCAGCTAGGAGCTGGAACCAACTTCCAAGGGAAGTGGTGCTCACTCTTACCCTGGAGGTCTTTACAAGGAGGTGAGATAGACACCTTGCTGGGGTTATTTGACCCCTGTACTCTTTTCTGCCCAGGGCAGGGGGTCAGACTTGATGATCTGCTCAGGTCCCTTCTGACCCTATCAACTATGAAACTCAGTAACTTATATGCTGAGAGGCCTGGGGAGAAGAATGGGGCAAAAAAGCAGCCAGGAGTGTAGTGCAGAAAATCAAGATGCCTCTTCCAGTAACATACATCTGCTTTGGCTTCTCAGCTTAATCTGTGACTGGCTTGCTACCAAGATAAATGAGTGGTCATCTTACTTGCAGTGTCATATACTTCCCTCCAGGGTGAACTGTTACACCTCACATCTCCACGTTCCCTCCCTTCCAGAGTTCACTTCTGCAAAGCCTTATAGAGCATTGCCATATCATATCAAATTTTCTGGGAAGTGACACTCTGCAGTGTCTTCTACTTTTGCTCTTTTGTGCCAGAGACAAGCCCAGGCTGATAGCATCTAATGTCCACTGAATACTGAACATGTTTAAACCAGTATTAAACTCAGCACTGGAGCCCATCCCAGGCTAACACTTGCCCACAGCATTCTCCTCAAGCAGCATCAGGCCAAGTGAGAGCTGAACTCTAATTAACATCAATGACTTCTGAGTTAGTGGGTTGCATCTGGCTCTCAGGGTTGTTTGAGAAAAAGCCACCTTCTCCTTTTAGCATCACAGCTCAGTGGACTGAGTTTCAGCCAGGCCCCACAAATCTGTGAAAGTGGGGCCTGTAACAGTAGAGGGTTGGATTCAATGATCCAGAAATCCCTTCATATTCCTATATTTACATCAGAGGGCATGTCTACATGTGCAATTAATTCAGTTTAGGCTTTCTCCACAGTAAAATACTGTTCACTAAGGCTTCCCCAAGAGGCACATGTACACGTTCCCTGTTGGAAGCAGATTTGTTTCCAATGGGAGCAGCCCGGTACAGGCCTGCTTTATCCCCATTCTGCCCCCCTGCAGTAGCCAGGGGGAGCTTCAGGCTCCTCCGGGTGCTAGCCTGGAGGTTGACAAGGAGCACAAGACTAGCTAGTCCTAATGTGCATGGGGCCAGGAGAGCTCTGCTGGCTACAGCGGCAGCTGTTTCCTGGCCCCGTGAATATCAGGAGGGGACCTGATATGCACTGGGTTGGAAAGCAGCTGGCCCTGCAGCAGGCAGAGTCTCCTGGCCCCATGCCCATAAAGACACACAGCTGCCAACAAGCCCCCCTGCTGGACATATTATTTTTCTGTAATCAAAAAACAAGTGAAAGCTAAGAGCTGGCGTTTTCCAAGAAGTACCTTGAGTCTGAAAAGGCTGAGAACCGCTGTTATATGTCATGGATGTCAGTTGTTTGGCAGGTGCGAAGCTTATGCAAACTTCTGCTTTTCCAAGGCATCTCATTTCGGGACACAAATTCAGTCTACATATTTACTCTGAGTCTCAGACTGTCACAACTGGGCACCACTACAACTAAAGCAAACACCAGACAGTCACAAGCAGAAACATGCTGAAGGCTCTGTGCCCTGATGCCTTGTCAGAGTTTTATATATGCAAATGAGTGTTATATGTGTGCTCTACAGAAAAGCAGACCATGCCTAGGAGTGAGTGTCATGGTGAGAAGCTGAGCTAGCACCTACTCCTTCCATTTTACTCACACAGCCCTTTGTGCTTTGCCATTCAAATGCTGAGAGAGATTTCTTCCTTGACACAAATCCAAAGACTGGTCCTATGGAAAGGGATGTTAGGGAAGGAAATTTCTCAGGCCTTGTGTACATGACAAAGGTTTGTCAACAGAAATTGCTTTTTATTGCTATAGCTCTGTATACAGCCATACCCAAATATGACGTAAGCAGACAAAACCTGGACTTTGTGTCTTGAATTAAACCATTTCCTTGGAGAATATAAGCCTTGCTGACATACAGCCACCAGCAGAATGTCAGTATGGTTATGTGCAAGGATGGCTGGTGGCACCTTACTCAGGGAATCAGCAACCAGTGGGGGAAGAGGGGGGGCTCCCCATGGCTGATCTCACTCCCAGAAGCGACCACAGCATTTCCAGAAGTGGCTGTGGCACTCTCACTCCCCGTCCCGTGCTTAAAGGGGGTGGTACCAGCTCTCCCGCTGCTCCCCTCCCCCACCCATCACTTAAGTGGGGAGGACAGCCTGTCAGGGGGTGCACCAGCCTCTTCGGGGGGTGCACATGCACCTCCATGCACCCCTATGCACCGCCACTGCATGTGTGCCAGTGATATAACCAGGTTAGAAGCTTTACACCTGAACTCCTACCCACAATGCAGTGTGTCCTCCACTTAGATGCTTTTCAGTGAGGTTGTGCAACACTAGCACCAACAGGGGTGTGTGTGTGTACACATGCACACACACATAGCAGCCTCAACAACCACGGCTGAACAGAAGTTCTAATACAGATGTGATCCTAGCAAAGAGAACTCTTTTGATGTCCCCTTGCCTCATAGTGTTAATAGTATGATCTAAGACAGGATGCAATCTCATATTATGCAGCATACACCCTACAGAGAGAGCTGCTTTGACTATACATAGATTCATAGATTTCATAGACATTAGGGCTGGAAGGGACCTCAGAAGATCATTGGGTCCAGCCTCTACCCCAAGGGCAGGAAGTCAGCTAGGGTCAAAGGATCCCAGCAAGGTAATTGTCCAAATGTTTTTTAAAAGAGTCCAGAGTAGGCACTTGCACCACCTCTGGAGGGAGTCTATTCCAAACCTTGTGGGCTTGGACAGTAAAGAAGTTTTTCCTTATGTCTGGCCTAAAACGGTCTTGGAGGACTTTGTGACTGTTGGACCTTGTCACCCCTTGGGATGCTCTGGTGAACAGATCCTGATACTCGCTCCTTGTGTGCCACCAGATCATCCCAGAGCCTGCTATTTTCCAGTCTGAAGAGTCCCATGGCTCTCAGCCTGTCTTCAGAAGGCCTATTCTCTTGCCCTCTGATGATGCGCGTGGCTCTCCTCTGGACTCTCTCAAGCCTTTCCATATCCTTCTTGAATTGTAGAGCCCAGAACTGAATGCAGTACTCCAGCTGTGGCCTTACCAAGGCCAAATACAGAGGGAGGATGACATCCTGAGATTTACTTGAGAAGAATCTATGAATGCAAGCCAGAGTTTGCTTTGCTTTACCAGCTGCAAAATCACACTGGTGGCTCATGTTCATCTTGTGCTCAGTCGTGACCCCCAAGTCTCTTTCAGCTGTGGTGCTAGCAAGTGTAGCACTGCCGAGCTTATAAGCGTGCTGCCGGGTGTTTTCCCCTGAGGTGGAGCACCTTGTATCTGTCGATATGGAATGTCATCAGGTTTGTATCCGCCCACTTTCTAAGACTATCCAAGTCAGCCTGGATCACCAGCTTATTCTCAAGTGTGGACACTCCACCCCAAAGTTCAGTGTCATTGTCAAACTTGGCCAGTCCACTTCTGACACCAGTGTCCACATCGTTGATAAAGACATTAAAGAGAACAGGTTCAAGGATGGAGCCTTGGGGGACACCACTGGTCACTGAGTGCCATAATGATTTACTTCTGTCAACTACCATGCTCTGGGTAAGCCAATTCCCCAAACATTGTACTATGATGTAGCCAAGGCCACAGTTAGCCAATTTTTCCATGAGGAGATCATGGGACACCAGATCAAAGCCTTTCTTAAAGTCCAGATATATGATGTCAATCTCTTCTCCCTTGCCCAGGTGATATGTCACCAGGTCATTTAAGGAGATGAGATTGGTTAGGCAAGACCAACCCACAACAAACCCGTGCTGGCTATCCCTCATGATGTCGCCACCAGCCAGCTTGTCAAGAATGGTCTCTTTCTAGGGACTGAGGTCAAACCTATTGGCCTGTAGTTCCCTGGATCTACTTTCCTCCCTTGCTTGAAGCTGGGCACCACATTGGCCTTCTCCCAATCTTCAGGTACTTCATCTGAACGGCAGGAGTTTTCTAATATCTTTGCCAGTGGCTGGGCTATGACACCTGCCAGCTCTTTAAGTATTCTGGGGTGCAATCTGTCAGGACCAGCTGACTTGAGGGTGTCCAGCCTCTCAAGACATTTCTTTACAAGGTCTACACCAATGCTGGGTATAAATTCACCCTCACCCTGGCCACCCCGCATCATGCTAGGTAGGGCAGTCCCTTCGGGCTGGTGAAAAACTGAGGCGAAGTACCCATTAACCAGGTGGGCTTTTTCCTGGGTGTCAGTTGTCAGATGTCCCATTTGGTTTAGCAGGTGTCCAATGTTACCCTTGCTTTTCTTCCAACTCCACACGTATCTGAATCATTGATTGATCATCTCCCAGCTGAATGATCTTAAACTTTGTATGTGGCATCAAGGAAGGATAACCTTGAAAGTAGGTCAGTTCTGACAATAAACAGGTCAGCAGATTCTGTTTAAAGTTGTGAAGTTTGAAGGCATGGGATATCACACCAGCCCAATCACCTGCCATCACCTCCTTACTCCTTGTGGAGGAGCTGCCACTGCTGTATCTGCCACTGAGCCTTATCAAAAACCTGCAATCACTACATTACCAGCATGAACACATGCACATGCAGTGCTCTAATCCTAGCTACTCAGGTTTATGACAGAAACTGGAACTTATTTCAGAGCAAGGCGATTTCAGGGAAAGCAGCATAGTTCTTGCCTGCCTCAGCAATATGCCATGCATGAGCAAAGATGGATCAGTCTCAGGAAACTGTGAGCAAAAATGTACTGCTTAAATGCAAGCATTACTGATGAAAAATACTGTTGTACTGCAAAAAGGCTTTCAAACCATGTTAAATGATTTCTCACCCTACAGACAAAGGCAGAGCCAGGAACAGTTTAGCGAACAAAATAACATCTTCCCAAAGCTCCACAGACTACATGCACCACGTTATAAACTAGCCAGCATTGAGCTGCTGCAAACTGATTCATTCTCTACTTACCTAGTCTGTCAACAAAAGTTTCTCTTCCCAGCTGGAAGGCTGAAAGCAACAACAAAGGCCTCTGAGGGCCAGTTTATAACATTTATTGGAGTGCTTGAAAAAGGTTTAGAACTGAGAGCCCTTAACTGAGCCTTACTCACAACAGATCCAGTGCAAACAGCAGTAGACAAGCCTCCTCACATCACCAAACCAGAAAGGTGAACTCTATAGGATGTTCATTACCATACTGTTGACCAGTTGTCATTTATGGATAAAAGTGCAAAAGACCAATCCAGCATTGCTCAATTAGGTTATTGATTGGGCCTTTAAAATGTCATAGTCAGTGACATAAAGCATAAGCAACCAATCCTTCATCTATTGCAATGCTGCAATTAATAGGGAAAGCTCAAGATACAACTTCACACAACCCTTTGTATAGCCAACTTGTTTACAACATATAATCTTATGGAATTAGCTCATTCTCATGTGCTTGTCTTGAAAAGAAAAGTGTCCAAAAATACCACAATCCTAGGCATACAGACAATTCTACCGTCAGCGGTCTGGGATTCTGAAAAGAGGAAGCACAAACTGCTGAATGCCCTTAATTCATGTGATCTGACTCAGAGAAAGAATCTCTTTAACTAGACAATTCTCAAGTTTGTAACCAACTTGAAGGTCATATGAAGTTTAGGTTGACTTCTAAGCCCTTAGCATAACTAACTGAACATTACTGGACTTCGGTCAACTACTTAACAGAGCACTACAAAAACCTTATTGTAATATGCATACAAAATAAAATAGATATTCAAATGGCATAATACAATAACTATTCCTTTGAAGAGAGTGTCTCTCAGAGCCATTTATGGTGACAATTGTGTTGTATATAAGCTGGACAGGACAAGTAGTAGTCAAATGGCAATAACTTTAGTTGTTAAATAAAAAGATCCATGGACCATAACCAGTCCCTAGTGGCATTGAGTCTCCCGCAGAGATATACTGAATCTAGGATCACAGCCAGTTCTGGGTTCTCACAAACCAGAACAGAAGCAGAAATAAGAGATGTGGATCATTGTCAATGATTTTTTTATGGTAACACATTTCTCTCTTTCTTAGTAAAACAATGGTGTACCAATCAGAGAGCAATTCCTGAGGTTTCCCTGGTGATAGTGTTTTCATGTGATATGCTACATTGTTTCTTTCATAAAAGATATTGGTGGGATAATTTAAATGGAAACTTGGTGGAGCACATCTATTAAACAATTTGAGTGTTTCAGCTTTGACTCCAAAGAGTGTTTTTTAACATCATTATATTATTACGTGTGGGCAAGCCAGGCTTGTCAGGGGTTCAGGGGGCTCTTCTCGGGGTCGCTGAGCTCACAGGGGTGCAGCGGGCTTACACCCACATGTCTTGCACCAAAGCTGGGACCAGACTGAGGCTTGTGCCGTTGCTGGGCCCTTTTTAAACTGCACACATGCACAGAAGGGCCAGCTGGTGCCTCACTGGTCTTGGAGGGTTAGGGGAGTCTAAGGGGGTCCCTCTGCACCACCAAGGGAAGGAATGGGTGAGTACTCTCCTCCCCCTAACCTGGCTCACGTGCCAGCAGTCCAGCTGCTTGTCTCCCTGAGGGGCTGGGCCAAGTGGGGGGGGGGCATGACCCTCCCCACCTCCAACTCAGTCAGCTCCCAGCTGGCTAAGGTAGCTAAGTCCCTCTCTCCATGGGCCCCTGCTTACATGCAGGCAGGCCAGGCTCCGTTGGGGGTCTTGGGGACTCTTCTGGGGGTCCCTGGGCTCATAGGGACACAGTGGGCTTAGACCCACCAGGAGCTTGGGGAATAAACAGGAGGAACTTGTCTTCCTGCTAAACGCAAATAACAATGCTGTCATAGGGCTAACAGAGACCTAGTAGGACTCCACCTATGACTGGATCACGGGTATAGATGGCTATACACTGTACAGGATGGATTGAGTGGACAAAAGGGGTGGGGGTGTAGCTTTCTCTGTCAAGGAAAGCTACAAATATCTGCAAGCTGACATTGGTGCCCAGGGTGGAAGACTTTAGACCCTCTGGGTTAAAATCAAAGGGGAACATGGCACAGGAGATACTATGGTGGGAGTCTACTACAGACCCCCTACCCAGGGTCAAGACCTTAACCAGGAGTTTGCCAGGGAATTGACTGAGGTCTCACACTCCCAGTGTATGGTTGTCACGGGAGACTTTAACTACCCAGACATCTCATGGAAGGAGCATTCAGCCAAATCCGAGAAGTTGCAAACATTTCTCTCATGTGTGGATGACCTCAATCTGATGCAGGAAGTCTACAGGTCGACGAGAGGTAAAGTGCTGCTCAACCTGGTACTGGCAACAGGGGATGACCTAATCAGTGACCTAATGATTGAAGGGAAGCTGGGTGACATGAGCTGATCACCTTCACCATCCACCATAAAGGTGGCAAGTCAGTCAGTAATACAGAAGTCCTCAACTTCAGGAAAGCTGACTTCAACAAGCTAAGGAGGATTGTCAGTGAGTCCCTAAAGGGCCACAACCTAAAGGGGAGGGGAGTTCAGGACAAGTGGTTACTCTTCAATGGAGCAACCCTAGATGTGCAAGCAAAGTCTATCCCGTCTCAAAGGAAAGGCAGCAAAAGGGCACAGCAGCCCACTTGGCTGTCCAGGGAACTAGCAGACCTCCTGCATCTTAAAAAGAAGACCTACAAAGGATGGAGGACTGGAACGACCACCAAGGAGAAATACTCTGCTCTGGTTCAGACCTGCAGGGAGCGAACCAGGAAAGCCAAAGCTGCGATGGAATTCCAGCTAGCTACAAATATCAAGGACAATAAAAAGTTATTTTTTAGATATGTGGGGAGCTGGAGGAAAAGCAAGTGCAACATTGGACCCTGCTAAGACCAGATGGGACAACTGGCAACCGATGCCCATGAAAAAGCAAACTTGCTAAATGGGTACTTTGCATCAGTTTTTCACCAGTCCCAAGGGACACCCCTGTCCACTGTGGGTCAGGGATGCCTGGGTGAGGGAGATTCTTTACCCTCCATTGAAGCTGACCTCATGAAGGAACACCCTGGGAGGCTGGATACCTTCAAGTCAGCTGGCCCTGATTGTTTACACCCCAGGGTATTCAAGGAGTTGGCTAGCATCATAGCTCAGCCCCGGCACAGATCTTTGAGAACTCCTGGTGCTCTGGTGAAGTGCCCGAGGATTAGAAGAAGGCCATTGTGGTATCTGTCTTCAAGAAAGGGAGGAAAGTGGATCTGGCAAACTACAGGCCCATCAGCCTGACCTCTATCCTGGGGAAGGTCTTGGAAAAGATTATCAAAGAGGCCATTCTTAACAGACTAGCTGATGGCAATATCCTGAGGGACAGCCAGCATGGGTTTGTTGCGGGTAGGTCTTTCTTGACCAATCTCATTTCCTTTTATGACCAGGTGACCTATCACCTGGACAAGGGGGAAGAGATTGATATCGTATATCTTGATTTTTAAAAAGTCTTCGATCTGGTATACCATGATCACCTCTTGACAAAACTGTTTAACTATGGCCTTGTCCTCACCATGATCTGGTGGCTGGGGAATTGGCTCCACGGTCGGATCCAGAAGGTGGTGGTTGATGGAAGTCGATTGTTGTGGTGCGCAGTGACTAGTGGGGGCCCTCAATGCTCTATCCTAGGGCCTATACTTTTTAACATCTTCAGTAATGACGTGGACATTGGTGTCAGAAGCGGACTGGCCAAGTTTGCCAATGACACCAAACTCTGAGGACAGAAGCGTTATCCAGGCAGATCTTGACAAGCTTATGAAATGGACAGATGAGAATGTGATGTTGTTTAACACCAAAAAATGCAAGGTTCTCCACCTTGGGAGGAAAAACCTGCAGCATGCTTATAAGCTCGGCAGTGATACGCTGGTTAGCACTACAGATGAAAGGGACTTGGGGGTCGTGATTGATCACAAGATGAACATGAGCCTTCAATGTGATGCTGCAGCTAGTAAAGTGAGCAAAACACTGGCTTGCATCCATAGATGCCTCTCAAGCAAATCCCAGGACATCATTCTCCCATTGTACTCAGCCTTACTGAGGCCGCAGCTGGAGTACTGCATCAAGTTTTGGGCTCCACAATTCAAAAAGGATGTGGAGAAGCTTGAGAGAGTGCAGAGAAAAGCCACGCACATGATCAGAGGTCAGGAAAACAGACCTTATTATGAGAGGCTAAGAGCTATGGGACTCTTCAGCCTGGAAAAACACAGGCTCAGGGGCGATCTGGTGGCCACCTATAAGTTTATCAGGGGTGTTCACTAGGATCTGGGGGAATGTCTGTTCACCAGAGCACCCTAAGGATGACAAGACTGAATGGTCACAAACTCTGCCACAACCGATTCAGGCTGGACATAAGGAAGAACATTACTGTTTGAGCCCCTAAGGTTTGGTATAGATTACCACCAGAGGTGGTTCAAGCACCCACTTTGAACACCTTCAAGAGACATTTGGATGTTTATCTTGCTGGGATCCTATGATCTCTGCTGACTTCTTGCCCCTGGGGCAGAGGGCTGGACTCAATGGTCCTTCAGGGTTCCTTCCAGCACAAATTTCTATGAAATTATGGGATCAATTGCCTTTGCTAAGGAAAAAGCCAAAAATAGGTCAGATGGAGATGTGCTGTTAAAATGAAGGTGAAGTGGAAGATCTTATAATCCTTCGGGACTTGACCATCAAGTCAGGACTCACAGGCGGTGGCAAAACTTGGAGGGTCCTGACACTAGAATAGCAAAGGAGTGCAGTGGAACAGTATTGATCTTCACTAGCAGAGCAATGCAAGGAGCAGCAAGGACTTGAAGGGGGAGGGTGAGTGGCAGGGAGGAAGGCATGCTGCTAACCAGGACTGAGGTGAATTGGCCAAGCAGAGAAGAAGCTAATGTGGCACAGGAGAGGAAAACAGGTTATGAGCATCCTTCAGCTATAGGGGAGAGGCAGGCGAGAATAGTTTGGGAGAAGTCCAGGTTGCAGTTCAGGTTTGGGGCTCACTGGCCACACCATGCAGAAGAATCTGTACCCACATCTTGCCCTACAGTTGGTCTAGCTCTGGCCAGTCGTTATAATTGGAACTGGGCAATTTCTTTATTTTTTGACTAATACACAACTCATAGAGAAATAGTTTCAGGAGAGCCAAAATTAATGAGGTCAAAACTGGCAAATATCAAAATCTGTCAACATTTTCAAACTCACGTTTCATTTTGACAGGTTCTCAAATGAAACATCATTTTGTTTTGAAATGGCATTTTCCATTCTGAAATTAGGAACATAAGACACAAAAGAACCACTTGGGTCATCTAGCTCCATCTCCTGTGATCTCATCAAACTAGTAAGAGAGGATAAGTCCATAAGGGTCCATAATGTTCACCTTGCATGTCTAGAGACACAAAACTTCCGCCACCAGACTTGAGACCTGCTTTACAATATCCATACATGATCATAAGAAGTGAGCTATGCTCCATACAACAAAGACAGGCGACACATGAGAGTCCAGAGGAGAGCCACTCACATGATCAGAGAGCAAGAGAACAGGCCTTATGAAAAGAGGCTGTGAGCTATGGGACTCTTCAACCTGGAGAACCACAGGCTCATGGGTGACTTGGTGGCAGCCTATAAGTACATAAGGGGTGTGCATCAGGATCTGGGGTAACGCCTGTTCACCAGAGCACCCCAAAGGATGACAAGCTCCAATGGTCACAAACTCCTGCAAGACCATTTTAGGCTGGACATAAAGAAACACTTATTTACTGTCCAAGCCCCCAAGGCCTGGAACAGACTCCCCCAGAGGTGGTGCAGGCACTTACTCTAGACACTTTTAAGAAACATTTGAGCACTTATCTTGCTGGGACCCTTTGACCCCTGACTTCCTGACCTTTGGGCGGGGGCCTGGACCCAATGACCTTATGCGGTCCCTTCCAACACTAATGTCTATGACATCTATGAAATTTATGAAACCTCTAGAAATGGTCCTTGCCAATCTGACCAGGGGAAACTTTTCTTTATACAAACTCTGATGATCAGTTTAACATTAAGCATTTGAGCAAATCTCACCTCCCCACGGACCTGAGAAGTATCTTAATACCAGCAGGAATATGAGTTGTAGCCAATCTGATACATCAGAGAAAGGCAAAAATTACAAAAGCTAAATTATGCATGGGGATTGGAATTTCTGCCTGGACTCTCTAGCCAACCAGCAGAAGCCCTGAAATACAGAATTAATTTATTACATGTAAAATAAGTACAGTGTAATGAATATTAATAAATGTATGGAAAGCTCAACAGGGAGGTCATTAACAAAGGAAAGAGCCTGAATTAGAAAGGGTCAGCACAGGTACCTGATCCAACTTCCATGCTTTACTTAAAAGGAAAGAAACAATGGTTGAAGAAAAGACCTAAATTGCGCAAAGTATGTCACTGGGGGTCAAATGAAATTAAATCTTAGACACTGCTTTTTCTTTTTCAGCCCAAAGCAGTGAAAACAGTTTTGGTTCATTCTGAACCAAACTTCTTCAGTTTTTTTCAGATTGCCCACCAAACTAATGCATACTGGACCACAACCTGTTCCACCTATTCGGCATCTAAGTAGATTTAGGCAGCTAAGTGCAATTCTTTTCCTCCCTGACCAGGTCCTGAAAATCCATTAATGCATCTACTTTCGTAAGTATGTCATCATCTTACCATTAAGATCAAGTCACAAAAAAGCAATGCAGAGGAGGAGGACCAACCTAATGTTTGTATTAACAGTTTTCCAGGAACTCAGGCAGGGTGGAATAGGATCACTCCTAAGCACCTAAAACTACTTATGCACCTACAAGATAGAATAGAACCTGGCCCGCATTCCTGGCTGGAGCTGCAATTCCTTCATTTCCAGATCAAAACCAATGTATAATTAAAAACACTCCCAGCCACACAGCAGCAAGAAGGGCTGTGTCTGCACACAGCCCATTGTGCTGGCAGGGCAGCATGAGTGGGAATCTTGCACTGCTCAGATAAAAAGGTGAGACATTCCTGTGGCCTATAATAATAAACACTGCTGTTGCCACTTTACTAAGCTGCAAAGCTTTTTCCGGGTAATAAACCCTTAGAAGTTAATCTATGAAAGTGGGTAGAAAGTAAGGGAAAAAAAGAGCGAGAGAAATAACCTCATCTGTTTTCTTACAAGGCCATTGATCAAATCCCGGACTCTCATCATAACTCAGCCCTCCTCCTCGCTCTCTCTTTTGCTGTGCTGCAGAGAGATGCTTCTTGAGAGTGAGATAATTGTGTTAAAACTGGACCATCTCTCCCCCTCAAATACATGGCCTCTCATTGCAGTTGGACCAGTATCTCTTCCCATACAGCTTTCTCATCTCTTCTTGCATACAATAAGCTTTGAGAAGCCTTGGAATTCAATTAGCTTGGGGCCTATTTGAAGCTTGTCAATCACAGCAGAAGAATCTGTGACAGAATCTCCTGTTCTGTGTCAGGCAGTGTTTCTAGAGGTGATTGCACAGTAGCTCATAATACAGTCCTACTCCTGTATATTGTGTGTAAGGGGGTGTATGCAGGTGGTGTGGCTGGGGAGTGTGTGTGTGTGTATGACTCTGTGTGTGTAGTGAGGTGTGGGTATGGTGGATAGGCATGGGGTATGTGATTGGCGTGGGGAGTGTGGGAGAATGTGGGGTTATGGTGGGTGTGGTGGTAGAGGAACAGAGAGATGGGGCCAGGCTGCCAGCTCTATCTCATGTGGCTCTCATGGACTACATGGAAGCCTCACGCAATGCAGCCAGGCAGACCCCACGCCCAGGCTCTACACTCGTGCCGCTGCATCTTGGGTCCCTGCCAGGCCCAGGGCACCGGCAAGGGCTCTGCACTCCCACTCACCACCACCACACCTCTGCCGTTTCCCCGCTTTCCCTCCTGTACACCAGCCCACTACTGCTGCCACCACCACTGCTTCCCAGCTGCCACTGCCACTGCTCCCCCTCCTGCCACCACTGCCACTTTCTGCAGCCCCCCTACCACTCCTCCCGCAGCCCCCCCACACTGCTCTCCATGCTCTACCACTGCTCTACCACTGCTGCCCACGGCTCCCCTACCACTCCCCCCATCGACTCCCTGCTGCTCCCTGTGCCACTGCTGCTCCCCATGCCCCTCCCTACACTGCTCCCCGCATCAATGTCACTTTCTGCAGCCTGCCCACCACTCCCCCTGCCACCACTGTTTTCTATGCCCCCCTTCCACTGCTCCCACTGCTGCTCCCCACAGACCCTCTGCTATTTCCCCCCTGCCCACCACTTCCTGCTGTGTTTCCAGCCCTGGGCAGCACCACCCAGTTCCCTGCTGCTGGGCTGATCACAGCGGGTTCTCCCTGTCCCTCCATTCAATCTAATCTGCCTTTCCACTCATACAGAGAGAGGTGTGGAACAGCCCTGTTGCTGTGAGGCCAGAAGCTGCAGAGGCTTCCAGTTGGGGGCTCTGGGTATGGTGAAGCCAGATGGGCCTTGCTGCTCAGCCGCTGGGTCCTGCTGCCAGGTTCCCCTGGGTCCTGCTAGCACTGGCACCTGTCATCTTTGACCGGCAGCTAGGGACAGATAAAAATTAATTTTTAAAAATTTTTAGGGGACCCACACGCCAGATAGAATGGCCTTGTGGACTGGATTGAGCCAGGAGGCTGTATTTTGCCTGCCCCTGATATAGGCTCAGTCTAAGTACCTGAATGGGAACTGCTAGGTAGATGCAGCCCAGAAGCCAGTTCTTGCAGCCTTTTGGGATATGCAGAGTCAGCTTCCTTCAAACTATAATTCTGTGGGGAGTTCAGCAGTGACCTCCTGCCTGCAGGTGCCATTGGCAGGGTTAATTGCACCAGGAGCCCTGGGAGTTTTCAGAGGAGGAATTTTCAGGTCTCCCCAGGAAGCTGCTGCAATGGAATATCAAAACATTTTCCTATCGCAGTAGAGCTCAATTATGCAGAGATTAGCCACCCTGTTTCTCCCAGTGTATAGACAGATGAGATGCCACACAGGCCTCGTCACAAGAGATGCCACTGCAAGGAAACTGGACTTGATTATTATTTAACTTACTTTGCTCCATTGAATCAGTTTCTCTCTTGGATGGCTCTGTATTAAGATCTCTACTCCCTGGTAGTCCTTCTCCTAACATGCCTGCAAATACCTGGGAACACAACACAGTGCATGCCCTCAAGATTACACACACATACAAAATATACAACACAAACAATATTGTACACAAAAAAGCAACACCTGCCCATATGAAATGCACAGGTGATTCTTACGCACAGCAAAACCTACATCCAAAACATACACAAAGTACAAAAATACATACAAGATTATTCTGAGGAATGCACCCATACAAAATAATCACATGGCTCATACTGGTAACTATTCATAAATTCATAGACATGAGGGCTAGAAGAGACCTTGGAAGACCATTGAGTCCAGTCCCCTGCCCAAGGGACAGGAAGTCAGCTGGGGTCATAGGATCCTAGCAAGATAAGCATTCAAATTTCTCTTGAAGGCGTTCAATGTGGGTGCTTGAACCACCTCCGATGGCAGGCTATTCCAGATCCTGAGGGCTCGGACAGTAAAGAAATTCTTCCTTATGTCCAGCCTGAAATGGTCTTATAACAATTCAACCTTGTCATCCCTTGGGGTGCTCTGGTGAACAATCGTTCCCCCAGATCCTGGTGAACACCCCTGGCAAACTTATAGGTGGCCACCAGATCACCCCTGAGCCTGCGCTTTTCCAGGTAAAGAGCCCCATAGCTCTCAGCCTGTCTTAATGAGGTCTGTTTTCCTGACCTCTGGGCATGCATGAGACTCTTCTCTGCACTCTCTCAAGCTTCTCCACATCTTTTTTGAATTGTGGAGCCCAAAACTGGATGCAATACTCCAGCTGCGGCCTCACCAAAGCCAAGTACAACAGGAGAATGATGTCCCAGGATTTGCTTGAGAATCATCTATGGATGCAAGCCAGCGTTTTGCTCGCTTTACTAGCTGCAGCATCACATTGAAGGCTCATGTTCATCTTGTGGTCAATGATGATCCCCAAATCCTTTTCTGTAGCTAGTTGGAGTTGTGTCGCATCCTTGGGTTCCTTGTTCACTCTCTGCAGGTGCACAATATTCCTCCTTGGAGGTGGATTCCATCCTCCATCCTTTGTAGGCCTTTCTTTTTGGCTGCAGGAGGTCCGCTAGTTCCCTGAAGAGCCAAAGGGCCTCTGTGCCCTTTTGCTGTCTTTCCTCCAAGACAAAATAGCCTGAGCTTGTGCATTGAGGATATGCATGTTTGGTATGTATACCAAATATACATAAAATTTGGGCTGAAGATGCATGCAAAATAGACTTAAAATGTGCACATAGAATATCTAATTTATGCAAAAACAAATTGATTTCTCTCTCTCTCATTTTTAGCTCAGAATTGAACATTTTGTCAAAATTATTAATTTAGAGAAATGTCAACCAGCTCTACCTATGTTGAGAACTCCAAAAAAACCCAGGTAGTACAAAACACAAATGCATTAAACAATAGAGGCAGCTATCATAGTTCAGGTACATCATACGGCACATACAGTGTGAAGTATATTTACATATAATACATCACACAATAAGGCTCTATGCCTATCAAAACTTACACACATACCTAAAGTTCTGCACATAATCCTATTGAATTCTTTAGGATTGTATGGAGGCACCATGAGCCACTAGATGAAGCATCAGGTTGGATCTGTGATACTTAGGTTGTATTCCCATCTCTTCCACTGATCTGCTGGTGACCTTAGGCAAGTGACTTCCCATGCTGTCCTCAGTTTCCCCTACCATGTAATGCAAGTAGTAATACTGACCTCCTTTGTAAAGTGCTACAAGATCTACCAATGAAGGGTGCTATGTAAGAAATAGATATTGTTACTGAGCACATTGCACAAAGTTAGCTACATCCCTTGCAGGATCAGGACTTATATATTCAGTACTGTATACAATATAGTGCAAGCTTTAACACATGCTAGTTAAACTGCAAGAGCACCATTACAACTGCACATTTTGTGCTGAGCCCTGCCTCTCCACATCTTATCGAATGCACTTATTGAATAGTTTAGATACAGCCATTATTATATATAGAAAATTGTCTGCTAAATTGACCATGCAGCTAGGGAGGTGGGGTTTCCAAGAGGAAGATACAATCAAAAATCAAATCTATTATAACCTAGGAAATACAACTGCGGATGCACATGTAGCCCGGGCAGTACTCCAAAAGGTACCCCCTCTCCAACCGAAGGGATCAAATCAAGTGCACAAGCACTGTGGGAGGTACAGGGACTCTCCTCCCCCTATAGAGCAGAGCCAGACCACCACTGGGGACTTAACCTTTTAATGAAGGAACAATACTGGAAACATAACAGGCGTAATCAGGGGGTATAGTGGACACTACAATGCCCCAAGCGTCAGGATTCAACAAAGGTTAGACATTTACAATCGTTGACAAAAGACAGGGTTAACAAAATATAAAACACAACAGCAGAGCAAACAATACTGGGTGGGGAAATATAAAAAGGCACACAATACAAAATGTCAAAGGCCAAAGAAATATAGGGCCTAGGTACCTTTGAAGGGGAAAAAGAGGAAAACACAATGGCCCCTTTCCCTGCAAGAGGAATTTCTCCTTGTTAGCTCACTCACCCCAAGTCACCAAAGCTGGGACTTAAACATATCTTTTATGTGGTAGGCAGGAACACAGCTACACAGCCACCAGTGCTGGTACTGCTCCAAGCTGCTAGGGGGCTTGACCTCCCTGGAGTCCCAGCCCCACATTGAGCTGCCTGGTCTCTGACTGGAGGAGCTGGAAGCTGAGCTGGGAACCCCTCAGGTTGCTGCTCAGATCCTTGCTGGAGCAGGGAGCCTCTCCTGCCGGCCACACGCTGTGCTGCTGAGGGTCCAACTGCTGCCTGCAGGTGCTGCTCCTTCAGGCTTTTCCGGGGCAACTGCTTCCGCACCTCTGGCTCAGCTCGTGCCGGCTCTTTGAAGCTCCTTCCTCATGGTCCCTCACTGGTCTCTTCCTCGAGTCAGCCATGCTGCCTCTTTTATCCCCCTCCAGGTGACCCAAGGGGCCAATCAGGGGACATGAGGGGTGAGTCTCTGGGGCCAAATTGGTGAGGAAAGGGAATCCCAAGTCCTCCAATCATCTTTTGCCCTTCCAAAACCCCTGTGCTAGGTCACTGCCAGCTAGCCCGTCACACACACTAGCAATGACAAAAGATTACATGTGCTACTGATGGACTTCACAGGATGCCTAGGAGAGCATAAAAACAGAGAAACATGGATCCTGAAACTCTCTGGTTTGAATGTGCATTGCAGTGGCTTGGACCCTGGATTTTCTTCCATGTAACTGATATCACAGGGCACTTGTACAAATGATCTTGGGCACTTGTACAAATGACAAAAATTGCCCTTGTGTGACTTAATGGTGTCACGCTTTACATGGACACAAATTTTTGGCAATTTAATTGAGTTGTGTCATCATCATAAATTAATCCCCATCCTGATATGGTTTACTTTGCAATGACACAACTTGGAATGGTGCACCCATTAATCTGTCATGTTTACATGGTAATTCACTGAATGGTGTGTGGTGAGCTCTTTTGTCCACTAGGTGTTGCAAGAATTTGTGTATTGAGCCCTTGTCCACTAAGTGTTGCTACCATTTGCAGGTATTTGTGTGTAATGAATGTTTTAGGACCCCTGGGGGAGCCCTGGTGAATGCAGCTGACTGGCCCACATGAGCAGTAGGCATGCCTGCTTTATGAATAGCGGGTGAGTTCTGTCAGCATTCATTCTCTCACTGGCTATCTCTAAACTGCTGAGCAGTTCAGACCATGTCCTGCTGGGAGCCGTGGCATACACAGGGCTAAAGGACCTAGCAGGGCTAAAACATGTCCAGAACAAGCATGCCCATAAGATACAAAAAGTTGCCACTGGTGCAACCTTCCTACCTTGACTGACACCAAAACTTGCAACAGTTGCAGAGCATAGCTCCTATGTGCACGGCAAAAATCCCCAGACTTTGCCCAGCAACAACTATGAGGAACCCCTGTGCCCCTCCAACCTGCACCTCTGAAATATCCCCTTTTTGGCTGGATGTGGTGTAATTATCACCCTAACACCATTAATTGACTCACTGGTTTTACTTAAACCCAACAAGCAGAGTTCTGTGAGCTCGATTGTCACAGGCCTGGTCCCAGGGGTGGCCATTACCATCTCATTCCATCCCGAAGGTGCCTTTCCATCTTGTCTGTCACATCCCGCTGGTAAATATGATAATAGGGAGCACCTCACAGGCTTTCGCACGGCCCAGTTCCACTGAACCCCTGTCATCCTCTACCTGCTCCCAAGCCCCTCACTGGGCCTCATTCCATAACTGTGCCCCCAGATAGCACCTCAAGCCTTAAGTGTGAATTGCATGGCTCCAAATCCATCCCTACATCATGCCCCATGCCTTACAGATGGCATCCTTGCAGAGGTTCAACTCACTGCTGATACAGCCCCTCACTGGGTCTTTCAGCTCCTTGGCCTCTGAGCCCCAGCCCGGTTACCAGACCCTCAGTCTGGGCCCTCAGACCTCTTGGTCTCACCCAACTAACCACTGGACTACCAGGACCCTTGATCTCTCTCTTGGACCCTCTCTGGGCTGTCAGTCCCCTTCTTGGCCTCTTGTCCTGGACCCTATTTCTCATTTCACGGCCATTCCCCAGGCCCCTGGACCCATTTGGCCCTGCACTCTACTCTCCGGCCCCTCACTGGGCCAATGGACCCCTCTGGTCCCACTGTACTTGCTGGGCCTCGTTATGCAGCTCAAGCCCCTCTTGCTGAGTCTCTGAATCCTCGCGGTCCTGGCCCCTCACTGGGCCTCTGGACCCACATCAAATGCTTTTCTGTTGGGGTGTGCTCCTCTCCATGCCACTTCAAGGCAGCAGGAGCTGAGGCTTTCCAGCACCCCATCTTCACCTTTCCCTGGAGTGGCTCATGTGTGGCATTTCATGGAGGCTCAGTGGCACCCAGGCCCCTTCACTGGGTCTCCAGAAACCTCCTCCATCCCCTCACTTCCTACCCAAACCTCCAGATATCACTCTCCTCACTGGCATTCAGGAACAGCAGCCTTCCTGCTGGGTGATGTTTCTTCACCAACTGCCAAGATGTTATTGCCATCCCTGCTCTCAGGGTCCAGGCTTATAGCCTGTCTAAGCTCAACCCTTCTCCAATCAGATGACTCTTTTCAATCAAGTGACTCCTTTGATCAGGCCTATCCACATCTGCCAGTCCTCTGGCTCAGCTGTCTCTGCAGTCAGCCCTGATCCTCACCTGCCAGGGGCTCAGCAGGCTGCCTTACCTCTTAAAGTGGCACGTACATCCAGTGCCCTGCTACACTGATTGTGAGTATTAAGCACACCAGCTTTATGGATAATGGGTGAGTTTCATCTCACCAGCTATGTCTAAACTGCTTCAGCAGTTCAGACCATGTCCTGCTAGAAGCAGTGTCTTGACGCATGGATCACTGGGTAGCCTGCTACTGTGCCATGGCATACGTAGGACTAAAGGACTTATCAGGACTAAAACATGTCCAGAACAAGCATGCCCATAAGATACAAAAAGTTGCCACTGGTGCAGACAGAGCCCCCACTTCTTGCCTTGACCCTGCCTAATGCCAGCATGTCCCAGGTGAACCCCACTGACTAGTGCCAAAACTTGTAACAATAGCAGAGCATGTTTGCTGTTCAAGCTTTCCTCAGACACAACAAGGTGGGAGGGGGGTGAACTTCCTTTGACCCTGTCACTTCAAGACTTATAAACTGAGTTCATAGTTCCCCAGAGTACCCTTAGCTGAACCAAGATGTCTGACATTCAGAGGAGAATGGAGTAGACAGGGGTGCCTAGGTCTAGGTCCAGTTGGACCTTCACTGAAACAAAGACCCTGGTGTGGGTACTAGGGGACCCTGGTGTCGTGCACCAGTTTGTCTGCAGCCCACATGCCAACTGGCACATCTTCCTTGCTGTTGCCAGGAGAATGGGTAAGAGAGGGCACAACAGGATGGCAGTCCAGTGCCACCTTCAGGGAAAGATGCTGTGTGCTGCTTTCCACAGGGATGTCTCTAGAGCCCAGCAGCAGGACACCCTAGTGCATGACGTGGCCCGTTACAGATACCTCCAGCCATTAATAGAGGTACTGGATTGCCATGAATACACAGGGACAGAGGTCTCTGAGGTGTCCTCACCTGAGGAAACATCCCTAACCACCACTGTGACTCACAGGGGCTTCAGTGGAGAATACAGTGGCAGTGTCCCAGTCACGTCACCTTTTGCTTCTTCCAAGGAAGATAGACCATGGAGCTTCACCTCCACACCTGGCCTGTGAAGCCCTAGAGACCCTTTAAGTCACCTATCACCTGAACTGGCAGCTGCAATTAGGCTGGACTATGAGGTAAGGTGTGGGGAGGGGGACAACTTAGGACAGTGCTTTAAAGACCTCAGGAGTTACTGGGCAGTTCAGGGAGGTACATGGCATGGCAGGAGGACGTATCGGTAGCCAAAGGGGGTGGGCACTTGTGTGCAGCTAGTCAGGGCCTGCTACCATGCATGGCTAGGCACCTTTTCTTGGTCAATTTGGGCTGACAGCTTCTTATCCACTCACAAGATTTCATTGAAGGTGTCTATTTAAAGTGCTGAGTATCCTTAATTCAGTCTTGTTTGTACATTTCTTGATTTTCAGCTCTGCTTGCAATGCCTCCACAGAGGACACACAGATGTGAGAGAAATTGTCTGTTCAGGCTCCCAATCTGGTAAGGGAACACCTGCAGACTCTCTTAACCCGAATGGGGATCGTATCCCAGCTGAGACTTCAATAAGCGGAAGACGAGGGTGTGGTCTTTTCAGTTTATTTGGCCGAAGGTCCTCTGTCCTCATAAGGGCAGAGAGACCCCGACTACAACTCAACACATATATTTATAAACTTTGGTTACATAAGCTTCTTCATAACGCATGCACAAAACTTAGCGGAAAATTACCAAGATGGCTTGACTTTGCTCACCCCTATGGCCAAAGGCCTATGGCCAAAGGCCATTTCCCAGGTTTGTATAACATTACTTTTTGCATAACTTGAACTACACATGCTTTAATTACAGGAATTATTAGGATAATAACCAAGAGGATCCCTAATCCCCATAAAATGTATTCTAAGATATACCTTCCCCACATTCCTAGAGTTGAGGCAATCCATTCCATTACTGACCAACTTTGCAAACAGTTTACCTGTCGTGCTCTGTCTCAAACTGCTTTTACTACAGCAGTTATATTGTCAGAGTGGTCAGGAATGTAGATGCAGCAGGGTCCTCCTGTGATTAAAGCACATACCCCTCCTTCTCTAGCTAACAAATAGTCTAAAGCTAAGTGATTTTCTAAAGTCATAGCATGGTTGGCAGAAGCCTGGTCTTGCAATAATTCAATGCCCTCTGCTGTACTATGGCAATAAGTTCCAATGCATGTGCTAGTTGGTTGATGCAGTGATCTAGATAGAAAATCCCAAAGAAGGGAGTCGAAACACCTATGAAATGAGATGCACCTTGCTAAAAGCTATTCCAATCCCATTTTTGTCGTTTTGGCCAAACAGTTGGTAGTTCTGAGTGGGTAATGATCACCCCAGGCTCATGGAAGGCTCCTCCAAAAGTACAGCGCCCTACCCAGAGCTGTGGTAGGCTGGTATAGGCTTTGGTACCACAAATGATAAAATGTCCCGTTAGGGCATACTTGCGAGTATGAGGAACTCTGGGGCAAGGTATTGAACCATCTCTATAAATGGTATAGTTAACATACGAACAACCTGGTTTGGCAAAGAAGCTGTATATGCAAGACATGATGCAGCCATGACTCCAAGCCCAAGTTTTATTAGGGGTGGAGCATCCGATAGAGCCTTTCATAAATTGCCATACATAAGGACGCTGCAAGGAACTGCAGGGGCAGAGACATTCCAGGGGATGTAGCCTTTCTTTTCAGCTTCTTTGGCCCGCACTGCAGCATTGTTAGGCCAGATTAAGTGTGTGGAGTTAATGGTTAGTTTACAGCCTAGCTGCCATCCTAAAAATCTTTTTCCTATTCCATGTAGATTTTCCCAACACACCTGGGCAGATGACATGATGTCTGAAAGTACTATCTCTTTAAAATAAGGATTGTCCTGCCAGGTACTTATTCCAGCTCTATCCATATCAGCCCACTCTGGATTAGAGAAATTCCCTTCTCAAGGGATTAAAGGATAGGGGGGAAAGTTAGTAGAAGGAGGCTGTTTGCCACATATCCAGCAATTAGACAAATTTTAGGGCCTGTGCTATGGCTATAGTGGAAATCAGGTAAGTATTTTCTTTCCACTGGTCTTCCTGTTCTGTATCGCTTCCCCATAAATAGGCGTGTGTTCTATGCACCAAAAGCAATAATCCTGTCAGGATAACCCACTGAAATGCCATCATTAATTTATAACCTTCCCTGCTTCCACAGCAAAATACAAGCACAAAGTAAAAAAAGAAAGATAATACAAAGTAATCTTAACACATATATCAGTCCTATTAAGGAGTCTGAACAGTCCATGAATCTCCGATTCTTCTTTACCACAAAGG
The DNA here is from genome assembly GCA_030014935.1 of Caiman crocodilus. NCBI lineage: Eukaryota > Metazoa > Chordata > Crocodylia > Alligatoridae > Caiman > Caiman crocodilus. The sequence goes on along the minus strand of JAGPOW010001327.1, from coordinate 6,468,884 downwards.
CAGAACAGCAGTGGATTGGCCTTCACTTGCCAATGTTCTGTTTTCAGAACTTGGTTCAGTACCGGGTTTGAGGTGACCATGATGAATCCAGATTTCTTTCTCGGCAATTTTCACAGCAGTGTGTGT
>JAGPOW010001327.1:6449050-6468658 GCA_030014935.1 Caiman crocodilus | reverse complement strand
CACAAAGATCAACAACTGTAAAGTAAGTGGTGGTCACTGGGATCGGAGTAATTATGGTGGCTGGGTTAGGTACTACTGGATGCTTGGGAACCACGTAGTTATTGATAGCTCGCAGATCCTGCACAAGAGGTTTTCCTTCTGCATCAAACTTAGGTTTTTTCACTGGCAATACGGGCGTGTTGCACGGTGAGGCACATTCCCTTAGAATGCCTTGCTGCAAGTAACTATCTATGAGTGGTTGTAGACCCTTTACTGCTTCTTGTGGTATCAGGTATTGAGGGACTGAGAGTGGTGGACCAGGCTTCATCTTGATATGGATAGACTCTGCAGACCGTAGGAGGCCTACCTCCGTAACTTCCCAACCCCACAAGGAATGCAGTAACCCATTTAAATCTGATGGGAGTGGAGTATTCTCTTGGCTAGGTAACAATGCCATCTGAAGATGCTCCATCCAATGCGCTGGCAAGGCGAGAGTGATACCGCTTGGAGAGCATTTGATAGTAGCCTGTAGTTTACAGAGTAGATCTCTGCCAAGGAGGTGCACTGGAGTTCCCTCAGCTAATAGGAAAGCATGATCAGTGGTTAAGGGTCCTATCTGCACTTGCATTTCAGTGCCACGGGGCACTCACATAGATTTCCCAGTTACTCCCATAATCTTTTCAGATCCTGAGACTGCAATTCCCACCCTTTTTGGAGATTCACCCAGTGAGGACAGATCTGCTCCTGTATCTATAAGACATTTATAAATTTTCCCTGCTATTTGAAGTGGTACATAAGGGGATGAAGGGGCGCAGATATACTCAAATGAGGAAGATTCCCCTAGATACATCATGTGGAAAAGTCCCCCTTTATTTCATTGAGAGTCATCTATATCTTGTTGCAAACCCTGGACCCAGGAATCTGTAGGATCGATGGTGGCAGCCCGTTTGTTTCCCTGGGTTCCCCCCTTTCTTCCTTCATAACAGGGAGGTCCCTTAGGGCGGTTTGGGCATTCTCATTTCCATTGCCCCAATTGTTTACAATAATTGCACATATCATTGGGGGCAGCTTGATTCATATCTACCCGTGTGTGTGTGAATGTGAATATGTCAGGGTACTTGCCTGTGTGCCGCAGACACTTGGGTTCTGTACATGTGTGCTAGACTGTGTGTGCGAGAGCACATATGCATGTGTGTCAGACACCTGAGTTCTGTGTGTGTGTGTGAGCATGCGCATGTGTGTGGGACAGTGTGGTTGCATTTACGAGCATATGTGTGTGTGCAGGCACATGTATGTAAGGGACTCTGAGTGGGTGTGACTGCATGTGTGATGGGGGAGTGTGCACATGTGATTACATGTGTACAAGAGCAGGTGTATGACCTGATTTAAATGCTACCTAGTATGTCCTGCTATGGGACTGAAAGTAGGCTCCGAGGATGCAGGTACAGACCCTGACACTCCTGTTGTGGGAGGAGAGGAGCCTGATGGAGGGGTAAAAGGCACCAGAAGGTCCATGGCCAAAGCGGCCGGGTTTATTGCAGCTGGTCCCCTAGTCACCGGTGGTGGCATAGTGGGAGGATAAGGGGGAGGAGACACCGCAGACATTGTTGAGGGGCCAGAAGTGGTCGGGTTTGTTTTTTTATTCTTTTTTCTTTCTTTCAGAATTAAATTAATCAAATTGCATCAAATCACACCAGAGATAGTAATAATCCATTTGTTGGGGGGATGGGGTTCCTCTAGGAACCCCTTGAGGTACCTTAATTTATCTACACTGAGGGATCCCAATACTGGCCACTGAAGTTCGGGGTTTTTATAAGTGTAGCCAGGCCAGACACTAGTCCATAAGGCTATAGCACGCTTCTTACTCAATTGGCCATGTCCAGATAACTTATTCCAGTTACTTAACAGTTCTCCAAGAGGACTACTGGCGGGAATTGAATGTTTCTGTCCCATCATCACTCTTGGAGGACATCCCTTTTCCCAGATAACCTGATATACTATAAAGCTCCCCAAAAACCCTGCTATCTTGGCTGCCCTAGACCTAACCAATCTGGAAAGGCAAGTTCTAGAGTGCCTCAAACAGGTTGGAGGACTTATCTAGTTAAAAGATCAGAAACAGAGATGGTTCCTCAGTGCGCGAATGGAGACATAAAATGCTCCACACAGATTTATCGGCTCAAAAGAGTCGAATGGGCGATTAACTAAAATTGCCTGTGTGCCCAGGTTTGAGGAACCAGAGAACAGACTGGCCTATAACACATTAGACAAGACATACACAACATATAAAAGACCACACCATGCCAGTAAAATTGAAGGAGTCACCTTATCGTCCCGCCGTGTCTGCAGCCTCAACCCAAGACTCCCATGGTGAACTCACCTCTCTTATGGCCGGCCGGAGGTTGGGTTCAGGCGGGAGTGGTGACACGACGAGCTGGGTGCTCCTAGCTGGCTCGCCAAATTGTGAGAGAAATTGTCCGTTCAGGTTCCCAATCTGGTAAGGGAACACCTGCAGACTCTCTTAACCCAAACGGGGCTCGTATCCCAGCTGAGACTCCAATAAGCGGGAGACGAGGGTGTGGTCTTTTCAGTTTATTCGGCCGAAGGTCCCTTGTCCTCGTATGGGCAGAGAGACCCCGACTGTAACTCAACACATATATTTATAAACTTTGGTTACATAAGCTTCTTCATAACGCATGCGGAAAACTTAACGGAAAATTACCAAGATGTCTTGACTTTGCTCACCCCACATGGTTGGGCCCAATCACCTTGCTTGCCCGCCTAGATTAACAGACTAGCGGCAATCTTAGTGCAAGGTTGCATCAGCCAGCATTGACCAAAGGTCATACAAAGGTCACATTAATTTTCCAACAATATTTTCTAACACAAACTACCAAGGCAGGCTGCCACTAGTGCGCACACAGACAGAATTGTGAATGCCATCAAGGACTGTGAGAACTGGCTGCATGAGATGGTGAGACAGATCCATCTAGCTATGGGCAGATTCATGGCTGTCCATCACAACAGGAATCATGCCAAGTCCAGGAGGCATCCCCAGACCCCGGAGGACCAGCAAATAATGACCGGACCCCTTGCTATAATTCTATGCCTGCTGGTTGTTGGCCTCACTGGCCCCACTCCTGCCTGGAAGCGAGACAGGCTGGCGTAGATCCGCACTCTGCCATTCAGAAGTTCACAGTCAGGCTCTGAAAGTCCACCTTAAAACCAAGGTCTTTTAGCTAAAATTGATTATTACTTAGATTGATTTTTTTTCATGACTCATGCATCATTACAGCAGCAAAAAGGAATTCCTCTGTTGTAGCAGTCATCAATCTTTTTTTTTATAAAAGCTGATCTGTGGTATGTTTAATTATGATTAATATATATACGGTTTGTAAATAAAGTTTCTATTTGCTTTGTTCTATTCTTAACTTCATGTTCCCTGTGTGTAATAGGGGAATGGTAGAAGGTTGCGGGGAGAGGGTTTGCTGGCTTGTAGAAGGGTGGGGGGAGGGGGTTCTGGTGTGTACTGGCAATTAGCTGTTAGTCCAGGCTACCTGACTGGTTCTGAATTTGCTTTGTTCTCCATCACTGCCAGTATTCTGGTTGAACTCCTGACCCCTGAGAAGCTCCATGAGCTCAGAGGAAATATTATGTGCACTGTGCATCACCCACCCAGTTACTCCTCCCCACATAAACAAAATTCTGGGCCAGTCCACCACCACCCAGCCTTGCTTTGGCCACTGTGTCTTTCTCTGGTCACAATAATAAAAGCCCAGGCCCTGAAAGCCCCTGCCCCCTCCCAGGCTGCCCCCTTGATTGTGGTGGCCAGGGAGCAATGAGAAGGTGCATGTGCTCAGACGAAATATTATGGGCACTGTGCAGCACCCCCAATTACTGCTCACTGCCATATCCCGTGATACCCACATTCTGGGCAAATACCCCCACCCCAGTGCAGAGGTGGGCATATCTTTTTTAATTAGTGCAATGTGTCTGAAACTAGCATGGTTTTCTTTGGTTTGGCTTACCTTCACCCTCCAACCCACACTTCTACAAGCCTTCCCATGACAGCAGACAGACATGGATGAAAATTCATTTTAATTTCACCAAAGCATTTATGTTATTGTTTGTAACTGAAGAAGAACCAAAAAAAAAAACGTCCTACAGAAGCAACAGCACTAACAACTAAAAACCTATGAAAAGTCACAGACCACTGTGCCCCCTCTGTCTCACCCTCCCCTTCATCCCTAAAGCATAGTGGCACTCTCCTTGGCTTGCTAGAGTAGGGGCACTCCTTGCTTGCAGGCACAATGGTAATTGCTGAGGTTGTCACTATCGGGGGCTGATCACATGTAGGGGGTCTCTATGAAGGTCAGCTCACAGATAGGGCTGTGTACAGTTGTTGTTGCACGGATTGTCTGTAGGGGGTGGGCAGCTCACTAATGGGGCTGGGCTTACACATCTAAGGAGCTCTTCAATAAGAAGGATCCATCAACAACAGGTTGACAGTAGGCGCCATCCTTAGTGATGGCCAGCACAGCTTTGTTATGGGTAGATCATGCCTGACCAACCTCATCTTCTATGGCCACCTGGACTGGGGGTGAGGGGTGGGGGGTATGGTTGATGTCATATACTTGGATTTTAAAAAAGCCTTTGACTTGGTCTGCCGCAAGGTCCTTATGGCAAAACTGGGGAACTGCGGCCTTGACAATCTCACAGTCCAATGGCTGGCGAACTGGCTCTATGGTCCGACCCAGAGAAGTGACAGTTGATGGAACTAAGTCAACATGGTGCATGGTGACCAGTGGCATCTCTCAGAGTTTGGACCAGTACTCTTTAATATATTTATTAACAATCTTATTCAGGCATCAGAATCAGACTGGCTAAGTTTGCAAATGACACTAAACTGGGAAAGCATGGTTATCCTGGAGAATAGACTGAGGAGTCAAGCCAATGTAGACAGGCTTGCAAAGTGTGTGGACAAAAACCTAATGATCTTCAACATTGAGAAATGCAAAGTACTTCACTTTAGGAGAAAAAACCTACATCATACCTATAGGCTTGGTAGTGCTTCACTCACTAGCACTATGTCTGAAAAAGACTTAGGGGTCACAATTGACCACAAAATGAATATGAGCCACCAATGCGATGCTGCAGTCAGCAAAACAAATACAACCATGCCTTGCATCTACTGATGCATCTAAAACAAGACCCAAGATGTCATCTCCCAGTTCCTCAGCCTAGGTGAGGCTGCAACTAGAATACTGCATCCAATTCTGTGCTCCACATTTTAAAAGGGATGTGGAGAAGCTCAAGAAAGTCTGGAAGAGAGCCACATGAATGATTAGAGGTCAAGAGAGCAGGCCTTATGAGGAGAGGCTGAGAGACACAGGACTATTCAGCTTGGAAAAACATAGTCTCAGAGGAGACTTGGTGGCAGCCTGTAAGTACATCGGGGACCTAGGAAAATGTCTGTTCACCAGGGCTCCACTAGGGAAGACTAGGTCCAGTAGTCACAAACTGCTGGAAGACCATTTTAGACTGGACATAAGGAAAAACTTGACTGTCCAAGTCTCCAGAGTCTGGAAAAGACTCCTCCCAGAAGTCATGCAAGTACCTACTTTGGACACATTCAAGTTACATTTGGATTTTTATCTTGCTGGGGTCTTCTGATCCCAGCTGACTTCTTGCCCCTTGGGTGGGGGGCTAGACACAATGTTCTTGCAAGGCCCCTCACAGCCCTAATGTCTATGAAATCTATAAAATCTCTAAACATTCATACATATCCTGGGGATACAGGCCAACCTGAACACACTTGAAAAGTGGGTGGATCAAAACCTGATGGCTTTCAATGTAGAGAAATGCAGGATACTCCACCTTCAGATTAAAAAAACAGCATCACACTTACAGGCCTAGTGGTGCTACACTCGCTAGCACTACGACTAAAAGAGATTTGCGGTTCTTGATTGACCACAAAATGAACATGAGCCACCAATGTGATGCCATAGCTGGCAAATCAAACCTAACTCAGGTATGCATCCACCAATGCTTCTCAAGCAAAACCTCTTGCTTTACTTGGCCTTTGTGAGGCCACAGCTGGAGTACTGAATCCAGTTTTGGGCCCTCCCACTTCAGGAGGGATGTGGATAAGCTTGAGAGGGTCCAGAGGAGAGCTGCCCATATGATCAAAAGCCAAGAGAGGAAGTCTTACGAGGAGAGGCTGAGGGACATGGGATTCTTCAGCCTGGCGAAGAGAAGGCTCAGGCGGGATTTGGTGGTGTCTATAAGTATGTAAGTGGGGTGCATCAGGATCTGAGAGAACACTTGTTCACCAGGGCTCTCCAAGGGATAGCTAGGTCTAACAGCCACAAGCTTCTAGAAGGCCAATTCAGGCTTGATATAAGGAAAATCTTTACTGTCCAAGTTTCCAAGATCTGGAACAGACTTTCCCCAGAAGCAGTGCAAGCACCTACACTGGACTCATTCAAAAGATGTTTGGATGTTTCCCTTGCAGGAATCATTTGATCCCTGCAGACTTCCTGCCTCTGGCACAAGGGCTAGACTTGATAATCTCACAAGGTCTGTTCCAGCCCCTAATGTCTATGAGATCTATGAAATCTACAAACATGCTCTCCATTTGCCGGGTCTTCACAATATCCTGACGGCACTGTCTGGCCAGGTCAAGCAATTCTGTTATGCTGGCCATGATCTCCAGGTGAGCTGCAAACTCTCACTTTTCAACCTTTTTACACACCTCCCGGAGTTCTTCCCGCCATTCACCTGCAGACTGTACTTACAGTTCTGAGGCTGCCACCAAAGGCTCCATCATGCTTTCTTTTGACTGTCGCTAGGTGATCACCAAGAAGCATTCCTGCCACTTGGAGAATTAATGCATCCACCCACAAAGGATGATTATGCAGGAACACAGATGTCTCCCCAGTCCACTAAGGAGTTCATTGTACATCTCTCAGCACAAATTCCTGCCACTAAATGAATTAACTCTCCCCAACCCAAGCAACTTTAAGAGAGGGCACAGCACATCCACCACCATATAAGCAAAACATTGCACGACTGCAAGCAGCAGACATATTTGCTGCTTACAAAATTAACATCCTGCCTCTTACCTCACCATGCTTGGCCTTGGTACAAAAGCAGGGCTTGATCCACATAAGCCCCAGTCACCTAAACCAAGTTGAGCCCCTTCCCCATAACTTATAAGTCCCTGGGCATGGATCCTCAGGTGTCTCTGGCACCAACACTGATCTTTGGGTCTGGAATTTCTGGCATGTCCAAGTCTGGGGACAGTACCATCATGGAATCCGTTGTGTCCTCCTCCTCTGAGTTAGGTGGGCAAGGCATCAGGGAGAGTGAGGTCATGGTCAAGACAACTTCATCTCAGCTGTCCCCATCCTCCACCTTCTGCAAGCTCTCAACCACCACCTCTGACTGGTTGCCTGAAGGCTGTGCAGTGCATATTTCACTGCCTGCTACAGTGACAAGACAATCTGTGGACTCTTGCAGGCGAGGTGACACTGTGGCCTCCTGCACCCCCATGATCCCAAAGAATTGGAGGCAAGCATCACCTGTGTCCTTCACAAGAATGCAGGACAGCTGCTCATAGAACGGTGCTTCTTGTGCATGCTTCCCCCAAATGAGAATTCTGGGCCTTGGCCCGATGGAGAGCATATTTAAGGGCCTTCATCTTGCTGTGACACTGTGCCCCGTCTTGGTTGTGGCCATGCACCTTCATTTCCCAGGCAATGGCTGCATGGATTCTAGCTCATTTCATTAATTTTTCAGCTGCTCCAGAACCTTTTGTTACCCTCAAATATTAATCAAATCTTCCAGTTCTTCCCAGGCCCAGTTGGGACCATGACTTAGGGATGTATCTGGCTGCTGCTCCAACCCTAGCGGACATGGCTTGTTCTTTGGCACTTCCTTTGAGTATATTTTCAGGAACAAAATGAGAGAGGGGCCATTATGTTCTGACCAGTCATGAGATGCTTTCTGCCCCCAGCTGAGAGCAGTTATATAGACACGTGTATGGAACCTTTGTATGCAGGTCTGAGTTTCCTCATATGCATCACTATGTAGGTGTGAACTTTGTCTCAGTACCAGCACTAATGGAAATCTGATCATGTGACCTTTCCTAAGACAACATCTGTGACATCCATAGACTGCCTCAAATTGTCCCCCAAATCACCCATTGTCCAAAAGGATAGTTGTTAATGGCTCGCTGCTGCACACAAACAAAATTCTTTGCCTGACAGCTTGCAGTGCAGCTTGAAGGGACTAAAACTGCCCCTTAAAGCACATCCCACCTGCCGCGCCCCCCCTCGCAACACTGTCTGATTTATCAATCACTCAGCTGTGCTCCTGGGGGTCTATTTGGTCTGAGGGGAGGAAATTTGGGGTTTTTCCATTCAGTCTTCTGCATAGCACCTGTCTTTTTTCCACTTAGTGCTTGACAGATTTCAGGAGTAATCCTCAAAAAACCTAAACTCCCAGGTTTTTAGAGGGGTGGTTACAGGAACTTAGGGTTTGTAGAAATTGAAATGTAAAGAGCATGGCTGTTAATGCTAATGTCTCTTCAACAACCCTTAATTCGGGATTCAGCCATTTCCAAAGGAGATGCATAGGGGATGCACACGGATGCACGTGGCAGTGCACCCCTGCAAAAAGGCACTGCTGATACCCTGCTGCCAGCAGTGCTGGTGGCATCTGCAGGCAGTCCATGATCGCCCTGGATGCTGCTGACGCTGGCGGTGGTGCCTGCAGGTGGTTGCCGCCCCCTACCATGGACAGTGTCAGTGGCGTCTGTGGGAGCTCCCCACTCGCCACCACTGAGCTCCTGCCACCACCAGCGCAGCCATGTGCTGCCAGCTGCTGGAGGCATGCACCATTCATGGCCATTTCAGTGTCCTGCTCAGCCCCTAGTTTTTTTCACTGAGCGCATGTCATCAAAAACTGGATGTAGGGAGATTTTGGACATTGATGACTGTGATATGACTTGTTGATGCTGGTGCCTCAATGTTTGACATAGCTCTTCATGTGCTAATGGGACCTATTCAAAAAAAGCACAGAGATTTCACACCCATATTTCTTCCCTGGCTTCTGCCAGGTTGGGGGCTCTTTGCTGGGGTGATACTTCATGGCTGATCCATTCATTTTTCTGCTAACTACTATTATCTGCAGCACTATTATCTGAGTGTATTACAGGGTGCTGATTTATGTGCATATTATACACACTTGGAGAATTTCAGTGCCCTGTTCATAGGGGCGGTTGTTTGAGTTAAATAAAAAAAAAACACAAGTGGATTTACACTTGAAATAAAGTTTACTTGATGACAGAAATAAAATAAGGAAAGTAGGAAAATAAAAAATAAGATAAAAGTAAAGGTAGGAATGAAAAGAATAAGAATAAAATATGAATATAAATATTTTTAAATATTGATGTAAAATGTTTAAAATATGTATAAAAATATGTGTTAAGAAATTAATTATTTAAATGACCTTAATTAAATTAATGAAACCACAGCACTCTTGGTCATCTGCACATTTCAGCAAGCTGTGAGCTATATACATTAGGGGTGTGCGAAGTAGGTTACAGATTGATTTGGATTCAGATTCGGTTCAAATCAGGGACAGCGACTCATTTAATCTATTCAGATCACTGTCCCTGATTTGATTTGGCCAAATCCAAATCTGAAGATTCATAATGCTGATTTGGAGAAGCAGCATTCAGACATAGGTACAGCTTTAAAAGTTTTTTCTACATACCTCAAGGTAAGGTACCACTGCAGCTTGTGAACAGTGTGATACTGGGGTAAATGGAGCATCCCACGGGGGCATAGAGGGGCCCTCCACATACTAGGCAGCAAACCCAGAATTGGACCGGATGTAGTTCTGGTCCATTCCAGATCTGCCAGGGAGCGCTCTGGGGTCCCCTCTGAACCCTCCTGGCTCGGCAACTGGCCATGGGAAGGCCCTGGGTGCCTCCTCAGACCCTGAAGGTACCAATTGCCAAGTCAGGGGGCACAGGGCTCTACAGTGGACCCAGAAATGGACCGAAAGTGCTTCTGGTCCACTTCCAGGTCTGCTGCCGAGCGTGCTGGGGAGCCGCTCATTCTCCTCTGGGATGCTCCATACACCCCAGCATCACAGTATTCATGAGCCACCTGCCACCTTGAGGTATGTAGAAAAAACATTTAAAGCTGTGTCTGTGCTCAAATTTCCAAATCTTACCAAATCTCTCCAATTCACTTCAGAGGCACTAGAAGGTCATCTGATTCAATTCAGATTTGGAGATTTGGCTACTGAATTGGGCCAAATCTCCAATGAATTGAACTGAGAACCAAAGCTTTGCACAGCCCTAATATACATCACCAGTCTGTAGTGAGGATTAGCAGAGTGTGGTGCACCTGCTGTAATTTACTACTAAGAGATCAATGGAGTGGATTGTTATGTGGTGCCCCTTGCAATAATTTACTATGAATAGTACACTGAGCATTTTATGAGACTTAAAACCAATGAATGATGGAAAAATAAAACCCACCATTTCAACTTAGGGGGCACAGAATGCAATCCTGAAGGACTAAACCCTCATCATGTGTACAAAGGCCCACAGTCACAGTGACTGTGGAGAGCAGTACTGATTAGATTGTTAGCTTGATGGCTAAGACAAAAATTAATGAACTTTTGGGGCAGTCAAAGGCTACTATACAAATGATGTAAACCAGCATAGCCAGTGAAGCCTGATTTATATCAGCTGTTGGGTTAGAAGAAAGACAATAACCAGTTAGATTAATACCAGCTCATCTCCTCTGGAAAGTTTCATGGAGTTTGGGGCCAGAAATGACCATTAGATCATCCCAAGTGACTTCCTATATGTCACAGGCTCTTAAATTTCACCCCAAACCCTTATATGAAGCTAATGACTGAACTAGAGCATTTCAGTCCTGTGGAGACGGCACTGCTGTGAAACAGGCAGGGAACAGGAGTCACTAAACTGGTCCTAATATGTGAGACTCTTGTGGTGGCTAGAAATAGAATGGGTGAGATGTGCTAAAATGACTCAATTAAGCAATCCATGTGCCATGCTGCAGAAAAAAAATTACACCCAGTCTGAGATGAGAGAAAATGTTTTCCAGAACTACTTTAACCCTGGGCATGTGAAAAAGACTCACCATCCAGGGCCATGTCCACATCATTGTGGACATTTGTTTCCCTGGGGGCAAGAAGTAGTGGCACACTTTGTGCCACTGCTACTTGTCCCCGGGGAACACCTGTACCATGTGTGCTCTGGCGCATAGCAGATTACCCCAGGTGGGGTAGGGGGTCAGCAACTATGCTGGCCCCAGCAGTCATACCTGGAGTCCTGCAGGTCAGGGAAGCTGCAGTTGTGGCACTCCTGCAAGTGGGAGCCTGGTGTGCAGCTGGATGGCCTGGCTCCAGTTTTGGGCAGCATTTGTTGCTGCCACATGCATTTTCCCACTTTTTTTCCATGCAGGCTTTTTAACCGCAGGATCTCCCAAGGTCAAATAAAACCTCTGTGTCACTACCTGAATTTGTGGTGTGTGGCACCACAGATGGGTCTGTGGTACCAAATGCCACGTGGCCACGCTTGTCTCGACACAGCCCAGGTGTCTAAGAATGAGGACTCTGTGTACCACCTAAATAGCATTGATTCATCTGGTATATTTTCTCCAGCCATAGGCAATCAGTGATGTTACAGATGTAACCTGGGTGCACCCAAGTATATGCTCCCTTCTTCAAATAGAAGAATGGGTGGCTAGGCAGGAGTGCTGTAAGAGGAATCTGCAAATGCAAACCAGTTCTCTTTATTCCCTATAGACTCAGGCCAGGACAAGGAATGCTTAACTATGTTCAGTTTTATTAATATATACAAAATCTAAAGAAATTGATACTGAGGAACATAGATACACAAATATACAATTGTCATATAGCTGGACTCAGTACTCCAACTGTGGCCTGACCAGTACCACATAGATGGGAAGCATCACCTCCCTGGACCTGTTCATCATGCATCTGCTAATGCAGATAAAGTGTGGTTAGCCTTGTTGATCACTTCTTCACATTGATGACTCATGTTTATCTAAGAGTCATGTATGACTCCAAGATCCCTTTCTGCTGCTGTGCTGCTGAGAGGTCATCCCCCAGCCTGTAAGTGTATTGGTGGTTTTTGCTCAGGTGCAGCACTTTGCACTTGTCTTTTTGAACTGCATCCTATTTCGTTCTGCCCATGTTTCCAAACTGTCCAGATCTGCCTGGATCTGTTCCCTATCCTCTGGAGCATTACCTTTGCCCCATAGTTTGGTATCATCTGTGAACTTAGACAGGGTGCTCTTCATGCCCTCGTCCAAGTCACTGATAAGGTCATAAAAAGAAACAAGGTTAGTCAGGCAGGATCTATCTGCATTGAACCCATGGCCTTGGCTCCTGGGCCTTTAACTCTTTCTGGGCTGTTCTCCCACTTGGAGCCCCAAGCACCATTACATGCTCCTGGGGGCTTTGCTTTCTGCTAAGGGTTGAAGGCCCAGGTTGCTTCATGCAACACCAGGGCTCAGTCCTCTCCAGGACCCTCTGTGCAGCGTTATCTGCACTGGGCTTCTGGCTCTGTGCCAGGGGGCCAAGACTCAAGCCACCACAAGTGGCTGCCAAGGTCCTTATCCCTCCCAGACTGGTCCGTATCACGCTATCGGCACTGATTGCCTGGTTGCATGCCAGGGGTTGCAGACCTAAGCCTCGTGCAGCTTCCAAGGTCCTCTTCCCTCCTGGACCTTCCATGAAGCACTGCCTGCACCGATGCTGCATACCAGCTCTTCTTTGCCTGTCCTCTTCTCCATCCCTTGACACAACCGCCTGTGTGCTGGGCACACTGCTCTTTTATACCCCCCAAGGGCTCTGGCCCCAGACTGCAAACAGACCGATCAGGTTGGAGCAAGGTGTAGGTTTCAACCAGGTCCAGGGTCTCTGCGTTGCCCCAGGTAGGGGTGGGGCAAGCTCCTCCCCAGCAACCACTGGATTGGTGGAAGGCCTCCACCAATCACACTGACGATTCTCCGAGCACAGACACGCCGGGCAGTTATCGGTAAGCCCGCCACGCAGAGGAGAGCGGGGGAGAAAAAAGCAATTGTGCATCTGGGAAAAGGATTCCTCCTGACCACAGTTGGATACATGAAATTTTATTCTAGATGTTGACTAAATACCGAGCTGCAAGTGCTATGAGCAAGATGAGGGCATTCCTGCAGCAGTCCTGTTTTCCCCACGACCCATACAGGAAGATGAGGAGGGGGATTCATAGACTTATGGACTACAAAGCCAGAAGTGACTGTCATGACCATTCAGGTGGAAGCAAACTGGATAAAAATATTTGTTTTGGAAAGACATTGAATCTTGTCTTAAAGATCCCAAGCTATGGTAGGTCCATCACGTCTCTTGGTAAACTCTTGGTAAACTGCTCCAACCTTTAATGGCCTTCATTACTAAAAAGGTACTAAGAGTAACATGGAGGAAACCATTGCCTGTGCTTCACTACATTTTATTTCAGATCTGTATTTGGGAGGTTTCAATCTTGCTGATAAAGGCATAAGAAGATGATCCAAGGTGAAGCAATACAAATTCAATCTAGAAATAAGATGTACCTGTACATTTGTGATGAAAGGAAGGGTTTCGTTCTCATTTGCAACATAGTACTTTCCACCAGTACTGAATTTATTTAAGAAAGGAAAAGAAGTAGTGGGATAATTTGCAAAGGTTGGTCCCTGCTTTACCAGCTGTCACAATCTGCATTGGCAAAGTCCTGATGTTGCACAGGGAAGAGTCAAAAGATCTCAAACTAGGTTCCAAGAGGCGCTTTCTAAGGGTCTACAAAGAGCCAGTTGGTCTCATGAGGCAGGCTCCTTGTTTTCAGTTTCTGAGTGACATTTGAGTCTTGGAAACATGGGCAAGTTACGCTGCTGGGAGCCAAGGGGTGAATTTAAACTGCCATAGTGTTACTGGTCCAACGCTCTGAATGTTATTCATATTTTCAGGCACATTTTCAAGATTATTTTCTATTATGTACAGGGGGGGGCAAACTAATCCATCAACAACCATCATGAGCAGAGACAATCCGAGCCGGGTGCGGGGCCCAGGGCAAATCAGCCTATGCAGAGCCCGCCCCAGCTGCAATGAAGCTAGTGTCAGATTTAGCAGAAGGAGGGGCAAGGGGTGCTGAGCGGCCAGACATGAAACCTGCAGCAGCATGGAATCGCAGCAGCCTCTCCTCCCAGCTTTGTGAGGGTCCCCAAAGCGTGGTCACCCCAATTCACCCCCCTCCAGGGAGGGCCCTTATCATGACACCAGAATAAGATCATCCAGCTGAAGACTTATACTAGTTTCACGGCATTGATAACATTGCACTGGTATAACTAGTAAACTAGTAAAGAGTGTACCTGGCAGCACAACCACCCCTCCCAGGGTCCCTGAAACTCTTTTCACTGTTGTTGGTACCCAAGCAAGCCAGGTTGGAGCTAGCTTGAGGATGTCTATGCATGCTGCACTCACACCTCTGATCTTAGTAGATCTCTAGATCCAGCACTCAGAGGGATGTTTCTGCTCTATAGTGGGAGTCCTGAAGACTTGGAGCTGAAGATTCAGCAGTGGAAAACAATGAGATTGGAATAATTTTACTGGTTGGTCTGCCATATCACCTGCTGGGAAGCACTTGGAAAGGATTGGTAATCCCAGTGATGGATTTGGAAAGGAAATTAGTGTACATGGGTCCAGCACATAAAATAACCTCATTAGCTTGTCTACACTGGCACTCCCAGAAGGACATCTGACAATGAGTGCCCTGTACAGACAGTCTCCAATGGGATTTTAAGCTCTTAGTATACTGAGCCACATTGTCAATGGATTGCTAAGGGGCGGGTGTATTCTGGACAGACCATACCCCTTGTCCCTTGACATGCTTTAAAGTAGGTTGTTGATGCTAATCACAGCTGTAGTAGGTGGCAATGATTGTGTTCCACACCAGGACTGTCCAGAGGAACCAGAGCTGGTGTAGTGTTATACATGATCACTAAAAAGAAGACAATATTCAGAAAACTGTCTCAAAATAGCTCTGCCTCACAAGGATGATCTTATTGTGAGGTGAACAAAGCTCTTCTGCGTTAGCCTTTGGGGCCTGGGTCACTCAGGTGATACTCTAAAACAAGGAACTTGGTCTTCTGCTAGCAATGCATGGATGCAACCAAGTGCTTGGGGGCAAAGCAGAAGAGTCAACTTCCTGTTGCCACCACAATTGTAAAGACAAGTTGACATCTAAGGCAGTTGCCCTTATTGCACCTCCCTCCCCCAGATATATCACTGCCCTTAGCTTGGACACTAAAGATCCTATGGCATTTTGGGGGAGGATAATTGTTTGTCCAGGGCTCTTTGCACTAAAATTTCATATCCACATACCCAGGCACAACAAGCTGTATGGCTGATTCCTCCCTGTACCTGGGAGTGGCTGCACCATGAAAAGAATTCTGTTGCTCTGGGTAAATAGTAATAGTATAATGATAAGGAAGTGAATATTTGCTACACTGAAGATAAGCAACCCAAGAGACAAGCACCAGATGTCAAAAAAGATCTAGGAGAAATATGGACACTCCTAGTGGGCTCATGGGGTTAAATGGTATTCAATGAAGTTATTAAATCAGAGAAAATACCTAAGGGATGGCATAGCATTATTGCTGTTCCCCACTCCTGTGGATATATAAACTGCCAAATGCTTATAGACTTATAAATCTGAGAGCTCTTTCTGCTCTGGGGATCCTTTATTGACTGTCCTGCAGGGGTGGGCTAATGCCAACTCAGTTATTACTGAAACCCAAGCAAAGCTTAAAGGAAGGGCACTCCATCAGAGATCAAGGGTTTTTGAACCCAAAAGCTTGCTTAATAAATATTCTCCAGCTATTTGGGTTGGTCTAATAAAAGATATCAAATTCACCCAAGGAACCTTGTCTGCCTATGTCCTTAGACCAACACAGCTACAATCTAAACCCCTATAAGTTCTGCAACATTGATAGATGTAAAAGGAGGAGTCAGTATGGGAAACTGCAATAAACTGCAGGAAGACTCTGTGCTCTAGGACCTGATGAAGGTTACTGAAGTGTTTTGTAGTGGTATCAGAGTCATGGGCCCTTTCTGGACCTTTGCTAAGGGAGCAGTAAACATCAGTTTGCCATTGGAATCACATCACCAAGACTCTTAACAAGCATTAGCTTATAAATGAACCCCCAGCGCCCTCCTGCAGGAGGGTGGTCATCATTACCTGTGATTCACAAATGGTGAGACCAAGGTAAAAAAGAATGAAGCAGGTTCAGTACTTATATGTTGAAGCCTTTGGAATATCTTGTCACAATTAGTTTGGTGCTTAAGTTAGTGCTGACCTGTTTGGAAAACCAGACTCTGATTTTTATGTTGTAAATTTTAGCTCAGGGGTCTTGCCTGTAGAGAGAGTTTAACTAGCACCGACATTCTGGAACTCCTCTGGGAAAAGTCCTCCCATGTGGGCACTTCATTCTGGAATAAATGTGACTTTAGGTATGGCCAGAACAGATGATAATACAAAAATATACAAAAGGAAGTGGGAAGTTCATCTGGTAACTGTTTTGTGTGTCTGCTATGCCCCATGGTAAATGGAAGGTAAGCCAGGCCAGTTTGACCTTGAATTAAACAACTGATAATTTACCCCAGTTTGTATTCCACTTACTGTAGGTTTAAAGTTACATTAGATCAACTTGGTGTACAGGAAATCCTCCCCTCCACCTTTTAATTTATTTCATCTGGCCACAAGCTCTGTTACAGAGTAGGGGGGCCACAAGGGAAACTATGCTAGAATAGCTAAATAATATTGGAATAGTTGTCTTGCAATAGCTTACTGGTCAATTTTCCCATGTAAACAAGGCCTGAGCTGTAAAACTGGATTTGAATTAAAGAATTCCAGTGCCTACTAGAGGGTGTGACTGCTCTGTATCCCTGATACCAGCCAAAGACAAACCTAATGATTGTAATTCTAATATTATAGAAGTCTTAGTCTGTGTGTCTGTCTGTCTCTAATGCTTTTGCCTAATTGCACATGCACCGATTGGCTGGGTGGCTGGGTGGTTGGGTGGCTGGGGGCGGGGCCAGCTGAGTTAAAATGAGAGCCCCTCAGCCAGCGCCACCTCCTCCTGCAGCCTCTGGTGTGGTGGCTCCCTCTGCCCCACCTCCACAGTTGCAATAATAAAAATAAAAATTTGGGTAGAGCTTTAAAGGTGGTGGGCCAGCTGAGGAAAAGTGGGAACACCTCTACTGTAACGGGGTCAGAACCAACTGGGGGGAAAGGGGGGAGTGGGTCGGACCTGAACCAGCAGGGGAGCGGGGTCAGATCTGAATGGGGGGAGAGGTTGGACCTGAACTGAGGGGAGTGGGTTAGACCCAAAGGGGGGGCAGAGAATGGGGGCAGACCTGAATGGGGGGAGCAGTCAGATCCGAAGCCGGGGAGGGGGGCGCAGGGCTGGAAGTGGGGTTCCATTCCCACCGGCCCCTCTTCCCCTGTCATTCTTGATGGGCAATTTGCTAGTTATTTATTAATGAATTGTTATTAATACATGATTAGTGCTGCAAAGTGTCTGAGTAAAAATACAAAAGCACAATCCTTGACGTTACATGATCATGATCTAATTCACATTCTAAAATGAATACATCAAAACCTTTGCAAGCCTACATTTTACTCAAATAAGCTGGGATGCTGCAGCATATCTGTTTCTGTGGCATTTATTACAGTAATTTCATTTTTGCACTATGGATACTTCATATTTTTTCTTTTTTTTTTTTTTTAATCAGCCTGACAGTCTTTGAAGACAGACATAAATTAAATGCTAGGTCCTCGCCTCAATTTGCTTACAGTTTAAAGGACATGGAAGTTCTTCTCTGACTGCAACAGAGCAGATGCACTGCTGTCCCCAACAACACATCCACCTTGCACTGTGGGTCCAGGCTGCATATTCTGTGCTCAGTCTGCATTCCTCAAATGAGCCTGGAGAACTATCCAACAGAGATCTGCAGTGCAGATAAGAGATTTGCTTGTGGACTGGTTGAGTGAATTGTGCCCTTTATCTCCTATAGGCCTGCAGACCTCTCTGTCACTGGATATTTTTATCTGCAGCCTACAGTAATTTAGATCCTGTGATAAATTACAAGAAGGCTTACACTGCATTTGGCTCTAATAGAATGACTGAGTTCAGGTTTATCGAGGGAGGCAAAATATAGCACATACATAACCATTTGCAGGAGTTAAAGTTCACATTGCTCAGACCAGACTAGGATGGCACAATGTACACATGTGATACTCTGATTCCAGCAAAAGATTTGTGGAGAAGAGAACTGTAGAGTTGCTGCAGCTGTTACACAGGCCCCTCGGAGAGCTGAGATTTTCCAAGTAAAGTCTGGGTGGAACCGTGAGAAAGAAGATATGATGGAGGTACTGGTCACAGCTCTATTATCAAGGCTCAGGTTTTGTATTGCAGGGATTCACCTTCTCTGCTATGTATGAAAACTTCCTGGAATCACAGTATTTACTCATAGGTTGAGAATGAATGTTCTGACAATTTACAAGTAAATAAGTTAATTAAAATAAGAACTAAAATTCATTTAAAGATGGGGGCTTTGAGTAATTTAGCATCTGAACCAAACTCTTCTTTGTCCTAAATGATTGCGCCTGGGTATGTGGATGATTTGTCCTAAATGATTTATTAACACAGACTTGATACACTTTCCATATACTTTGCATTGATTGAAATTGTATTTTAGTGTTTTGAAGAAACTTTGCTGTAATTAAGCAGCATTATTAACATTGATTACATGTCATTTTTATGATTGAACAGTTTTTATAAAGAGTCAGATTAACTGCTCAGGTAGGTCTAAAATGAGGCTATGATGATATCAAAAATAGCTCCAACCAATTGCCACCATTTTTCTACAGCTAATTTGCAGGGAGCAGTTGTATTGATTATAAAAAGAAAGCGTAGACAAGAGGAGGATTGGGCAAATGTATGACTTTTCAGTGGGACATTATTTGGTCAACAATCACTGCTCTTTAAAGATTCCATGGCCTCGTGCTAGTATGGGTCTTGAAAGATTTCCCATGACACAAAAGTGCCTCAGCTTTACTGCTCACTGAGGCAGAGCTGCTGGAAGAAGTGAATATGGCATCTTCAGGTGATTAGAAAGATTGTACAATAGGATGTTGTCTAAGTTTAAGTAAAATAAAAACAGATTTAAGATTGAACGTACCTATTAGCAACTGAAAGGTAAAACTCCACCAAAGCATTACAAACCCAAGACATTCAGAAGTAAAACCCCAAATGCTTTAAAGTATGGAAATTCTCATTTCAGATTACTCAAATGTCTTGTTTCATTTTCTGACACTATCAGAGTAAATATGAACGAAAAATTTAAAGTACACTAATATCTTTAAATATCTGTTGTATTTAATTTTGGGCTATGGAAACTAAAATAATCATCATTGGGTGGTTTCAGCTCTTCAGAGACCGGAGCCCCGCCCCCGCCTCCCCAACCACAGCTGGCGGGGGGGGG
>JAGPOW010001327.1:6430732-6441771 GCA_030014935.1 Caiman crocodilus | reverse complement strand
GCCACCCTAACTGTAAAATATTGCCTTCTGATCTCTAACCTAAACCTATTCTCCATCAGCTTATTACCATTGTTCCTCGTCACCCCAGGTGGTGCTGAGGAGAAAAGGGCTCTACCTATTTGCTGTTGACCTTCCTTGATGAGCCTGTAGGCAGCCACCAGGTCCCCCCCCCTCAGCCTCCTCTTGCTGAGGCTGAACAGGTTCAGCTCCCTCAGTCTCTCCTCGTAGGGCCTGTCCAGCTGCCCTCTCACCAAGTGGGTGGCCCTCCTCTGAACCCTCTCCAGGCTGGCCACATCCCTTTTGAAGTGTGGCACCTAGTACTGAACACAGTACTCCAACTGTGGCCTGACCAAAGTTGCACACAGGGGGAGTATCACCTCTCTGGTCCAGCTTGAGATGCACCTTTGGATGCATGACAAGGTATGGCTGGCCTTGCTGGCTGCAGTCTGGCATTGATGGCTTATGTTCATCAACAACTAAGGCATAGTTTCCCAACCTGTGGTACATGAATCCCTGCGTATGCAAGACACAGGCAGCAGGTATAAAGGTACCCCAATATTCTCTGTCTTGCCCTCTTTTCCGCTCAAAACTATGGCAAAAAATTTGGTGCAATTTCAAAAATTAAATTTCCCAGTAATAATTTGGTTGAGTCCTCCTAGCTTTGGCCAACATCACTTCTAGCCTAGGTACATACTTGAGTTGTGCACCCCAAGTGTAAAAAAGTGGCAACCCTACCCACACCAGATCAGACAGCTGTCATATCACAGCCTTATATACACAGCCCTTCTTCCAATATATGGCATACATTAGTCTGTTGATACAAAATCCCCTGGAAAATTGAATGCTAGGGTACTTATTAAAATTTCAGAAGTTAGGGGGTACTTACTACATAAAGATTGAGAAACACTGATCTAAGGCATAGGTTTCCAACTCATTTGGTCAGACCTGGACCTCTAGGCTACTCACCTCTTGTAATAGGATAGCAGAGCCATTGCACAGGTGCATCTCTGTAACATAGAGTTGAACCCTGCAGCTTCTCACCTTCTTCCCTGGGAACTGATTTCAGTTGCCAGTACCAACCAAACACTCCAAATGTGTCAGGGGGGGCAAGGTGAGAGGGTGGCATTCATCCCTTGCCAATGCAGTGGCTCTGGCAGCCACATCAGCAAGCCCCAATTGAACCATCTGCAGGCTGTGGGTTGCTTGGGGTCCACAAAGTGGACAGCTCAGATCTAAGGCAACTGCAGCCCTGATTTTTCAGAGCTTTAGCAAGATACAAGCAGTCCAGTCTCATTTCCACTCCATTCTGTAAATAGGGAATCAGTGTCATGACAATGAGACTGGCAGCTGAGACAATGAGACTGGAAAAGAAACAAACAGGTAGTTCGGTAGCATTGAATCCCACATGACTGCAGGCTGACTAAAGGTGGGGGGCAAAAGTGTAGGAGGGGGCATTGCCTTATGGTTAGAGCAGGCAAATGGATGCCAGAACTTCCATTTCGAGGTCTGCCAGTGACTTGCTGCATACAATTTCAATTCTTCCTCCCTGCCTCAGTTTCCCCACTGGTGAAAGTAAGGGTCTTAATACCTCTCTTCACAGATAGCAACTGCCGTTTGTATAAAATGCTTTAAGATCTTTAGCGGGATAAGTGCAAAGTAAACTACTTATTAGAAAGTCTGCATTTTGCAAAGATTTTCTCACTCTGACTTTCTGGCTGTACTACATTCAAAAGAGCCATTACAGGTGTGCACCTACTTAGCTTTTAGTGGCGTTTAAATAATGATTTAATCCAGGATGTATTTGCTCTAAATATATTATTAGTTCACTTTTAGATTAATTACAGCCATTAATCTTGCTCTTGTCATGTCTTTAGTGAAGAACACAGATGGCCTTATGGCAGACGTGGTAGACAGAGCTCAGGAGATCTGGCTTTGACACATGATTCTACTACAACTTCCCTCTGTTGAGTCACTTCAGTGAGATTTTCAAAGGCACCTAAATGTCTGTCCACACTGCTCATTGCGGTGCTATGCAGAGGGGCCTGAGCTAGCTCTGTACCAGATGCAGTATAGCTCAGCATCTAACTTCCATAGCATGTAGGCACCTAAATCCCATGCAAGACAGAGTTGTGGTCTCATTCCACATGGAAGCTGAATGTCTGTCCATTGCTAGTGTGTCAGGCAGCATCCTCACCTTATGTGCTATTAGATATTTATCAAGCACCTTTCTCTTAAGTAACTCTCTGATCTTCCTATGCATGCCTTTGCTTCCTGTGTCCTTCTCAGACAACATGATTTGTTCTGTGTGCCAAGCAAATGTTCTTTGAGGGCCATCAAGATGACTGTAATAAATATGACCTTGATGGAACCTCTGCCACTAGAGCCTGATAAAGATTTTGAATGTCAAGAGCTGAGTCAACACACAGCAACCAGCTTCAAAGTTCCCATGCTGGTGTAAATTACATCCTGGAATTGGAGGTTTCAGTAGACTAGCTCTCAATTATTGCATGGAGATCCAGCAATAATTACTTATTGTGAGGGATGTTTGCATTAGTCAAATAGCTGCATAATATCCACAAGCTTTATCTAGATCTATATCAGCACCTCGATTCTGAAAATGATTTACAATCGGGGCATTCAGAAACCTTTCAGATAGAGCTCTAAAGCAGTTTCTGTAGTATCTGTAACTTACCACAATATCCTCCATGTGCACATAAAAGCATAGCACATACCTGCAGAATACTTATGCTCCAAAAGCCACAGGTGATGTCAGCCATCTTGGCCAGCATGCAGGGGACTGAACACAGGAACTCTAGAGCTAAAAGCATGAGTTTCTGGCAGCTCTGTAGTTAGGGATTGTAACAATTCAAAGGCTCTGTGGTTTGACAAAATGATGGAGGGAGGAAACGAACATGCACACTTGCATGCACACATGCATGCACACATCCTTGGTGGTTAACAAATCCATTTCTAAAATCAGTGGAGTAGAATATCTATGAAATTGCTACTACAGCTGTGTGAATATTTTTGGGTTGATTGCACTTCAGAAAAAATATATATTAAAAACTCCATTTTTAATTAAATGAAATATTTTACTTCCAAGCTTTTGGGGTTGTTTTTTTTAATTAAAATCAAATTTTCAAATGCAACACTTGGATTAGAAGCCTTTTGTTTAAAAATTGTTAAATGTTCTGATTTTTTTCAGAATTATTTTTTATACTTTTTAATGTAACAGATAAATCAAGATGTATTTATTAAATGTTTCGCACAATGCACATTTTTATATATATTTTACACAAAAAAAGCTTGGCCAAAAAGTTTGTCCTAGCTCTGATTATTCATCTATATAATGGTATATCATCTAGCCACATTCTATTCTGGCCATTGATTATCCTGCCTATAACTGGAGCACCTAGTGTCTGTATTTCCCTTTCAAACTTATCTCTTTTATTACTATTAGCTCCTGAGATGCATGAAATTTTAGAGTACTTATAAAACTGTAGATTCTTTATCTACTTTTAATGGCCCATTTCTTTCCTAGCTAGTTTCATAGTTTCATAGATGCTAGGGTCAGAAGGGACCTGAGCAGATCATCAAGTCCAACCCCCTGCCATGGGCAGGACAGAATGCTGGGGTCATATGACCCCGACTAGGTGTCTATCCAGCCTCCTTTTGAAGACCCCCAAGGTAGAAGTACCCCAGGGTAGAAGACCACTTCCCTTGGAAGTTGGTTCCAGATCCTAGCTTCCCTGACAGTGAAGTAGTGCCTCCTGATATCTAACGTGAATCTACTCTCAGTCAACTTATGGCCATTATTCCTTGTTACTCCCAGTAGTGCTCTGGGGAACAGGGACTCTTTCATTGCCTGCTGGTCTGCCTTGGCCAGTTGCCCAGTTTATAGACGGTTGGAATTCAGCCTCTTAATGTGTGTTCCACACTACAGATTTCTATTTTGAAATGAAACAATCTTAAACAATCGGTTTTATTCGTATAATTTTTTTCTTATAGAATCTTAGACAGTTTGGGTTGGAAGGGACCTCAGGAGGTCATCTAGTCCAACCCCCTGCTCAAAGCAGGACCATGCCCAACTAGATCATCCCAGCCAAAGCTTTGCCTAGCCTGGTTTTGAAAACATTCTTCATACCACCTCTCTTGGTAACCTGTTCCAGTATTTTATTACCCTCCTAGTAAGACAATTCTTCCTAATATCTAACCTAAACTTCCTTTGCTGCAACTTGAAACCATTGCTCCTTGTTCTGTCATTTGCCACCACTGAGAACACTCTAGCTCCTTTCTCTTTCAAACCCCACCTTCAGGTAGCTGAAAGCTGCTATTAACCTCCCCTGTCTTCTCTTCTCCAGACTAAATAAGCCCAATTCCCTCAGTCTTTCCTCATAAGTCATGTCCCCCATCCCCCTCACCATTTATGTTGCCCTCCAATGTACTCTCTCCAATTTTTCCACATCCTTTGTTCAGTGGGAGGCCCAAAATTGAACACAATACTCTAGGTGTGGCCTCACTGGTGCTGAATAGAGGGAAATAATCACTTCCCTTGACCTACTGGCAACACTCCTACCAATGCAGCCCAGTATGCCATTAGCCTTCCTGAAAAAAAGGGAATACTGCTTGTCTATATTCAGCTTATTGTCCATTGTAACCCCCCAGGTCCTTTTCTACAGAGCTGCTGCCTAGCCAGTTAGCCCCCAGCCTGTACTGGCACGTGGGATTGTTCCATCCTAAGGGCAGGATTTTGCACTTGTACTTCTTGAACCTCATCATATTCCTTTTGGCCCAATCCTCCAATTTCTCAAGGTCACTCTGAATGCTAGCCCTACCTTCCCCCTCCTCCCCTCCTCCCCCTCAGTTTTATGCCATCTGCAAACTTGCTGAGGGTGCACTCTGTGCCATCTTCCAGATCACTGATGAAGACATTAAAGAAAACCAGCCCCAGGACCAACCCCTGGGGTACTCTGCTTAATACCAGCTGCCAACTGGACATCAAGCCATTGATTACTACCCTCTGAGCCCGATGCTCCAGCCAGTTTTCTCTCCACCTTACAGTCCATTCATCCATCCCATACTTCCTTAGCTTGCCTGTGAGAATGTTGTGGGAAACTGTATCAAAAGCCTTGCTGAAATCAAGTTCTACCGCAGCTACTGTCCACAGAGCCAGTCACCTTGTCATAGAAGGCAATCAGGTTGGTCAGGTTTGCCCCAGGTGAGTCCAGGCTGACTGTTCCTAGTCACTACCTTCTCCTCCAAGTGCTTAGAAATGGATTCCTTGAGGATCTGCTCCATGATTTTTCCAGGGACTGAGGTGAGGCTGACCAGTCTCTAGTTCCCTGAATTCCCTTTCTTCCCATTCTTAAATATGGGCACTATGTTTGCCCTTTTCTAATAAACCAGGACCTCTCCCAATTGCTATGATTTTTTAAAGAGAAAAGCCAGTGGCTCCGCAGTTGGCCAACCCCCTCAGCATCCTCAGATGCACTGCATCCAAGCCCATGGACTTGTACATGTCCAGCTTTTCTAAATAGTCCCTAACCTGTTCTTTCACCACTGAAGACTACACCTTCTCCCAAAACTGTGCTGCCCAATGGAATAGTCTGTGGCTGGTCTTGGCTGTGAAAACTGAGGTGAAAAAGGCATTAGGTACTTCAGCCTTTTCTCTATCCCCTGTCACTAGGATCCTCCCCATTCAGCAAAGGACACACAGGTTATTTACACACATACTTTTCTGTCCTGCAATGCACTGGAGATCAGCTGCTTCAGAGCAGATTTGATTAATCAAGCCTGCTCCACACAGGGGCTGAGGCGAACTTTGCTGTACCGCATGCAGTTGTACAAGCACCAAAATGCACGTCAGCATGCAGAAAATGGCGGCAGTGCACTTTTGACCTGAAGCACCTCTCATGTGTTTTAGTTCAAAAATGCACCACCACCACCATTTTCTTAGCGCTGACGTGCATTTTGTCACTTTTACAACTGCAAGTGTTGCAGCACTAGGCACTTTTCAAAGCGCCTGGCACTGCAGTGTTCGCATGTATAAAAATGTGCACATTTTCTCTGATCCTCTTCTTGTTACTAACATACTTGTGGAATCAGTTCTTGTTACCTTTCACATCCCTTGCTAGCTGCAACTCCAATTGTGCTTTGGCCTGCCTGACTTCATTCCTGCATGCCCAAACAATATTCTTATACTCCTCCCTAGTAGTTTGTCCAAGTTTCCACTGCTTATAACTTTCCTTTTTGTGTTTTAGCTCACTGAAGAGTTCCCCTGCTAAGCCAAGCTGGTTTTCTGTCATACTTGTTAGTCTTCCTGGGCATTGGGATGCTTTGTTCCTGCACTCTCACTGTTGAAAAATATTTCATTTCCCTGTGCAGAGGTTGAAAGGAAACTCATGGGGGAAGTGTCTAATAATCCTGGCCTTCAGTGCTTCTTCTGGCTTCCTACAAGGAACAAGAAAAAGCTTTTTCCTCTGAAGCACTGGCATTGACTACAGCTACAGATAAGTGCCTGGGCTTTGTCTGAGATGTTTTGGTGTTCTTAACAGTGCTTACACATCTTCCACATGCCTGGTTGGTGCACTCAGGGTTGCTGTGCACTCAGGATTGAGCCAATCACCAAATCTGGGGCTAGGGAGGATTTTTGCCACTAGGTGAGATCAGCAAGGACCGTGAAGGATTTGGGCTTCCTCTGCAGTGCAAGGTGTGATCTTTTGCATAGGGCCATACAAGCAAATTTAACCTACCAGTTTCCCTGCCATAGCAGTAGACATAGCAACTCTGATGCCTTTATTTCCCTTCTCTTTAGCTGTGGAACATTATAGATTTTTGGACAAAGGGTGCTTGTGAGTGCAGGAGAGTCCCCTTTTAGTCTAGTGTTCCTAGTTGGCTATAAGAGTGTGGTGAGTTGTAGGAGCATCTTAATTTCAACTCCCTCCCTACATCACCTCTGAATTTTATTCTATGCCTAAATTTTTTATCGTCCACATGTATAAGTAGGATTCTAATAGATATGCCCTATGTATCTGTATGTACGCACTCTGTGCACCTTATACAGCCTATCGTATCTATACAGATGAATGCACACCCTCAGTCCCTTGTACCTCCGGTACACACTGGCCTGTACCTCCCTGAATACCTCCCTGAATACTGTCTGTAGAGATTAATTTCTTTTTAATATTCAAGACTTTTTTTTACTGCACTGACTCTACAGGGGAGAATAAAAGGAAGCCTTTTGAGCAAGGTAATTGTGTGATAATTGCAGATTTCAAAGGAACATCTCTCTAGTCCTTTCCTTTTTATTTATAACCTGCAGCTGAATGAAGCTCTTGCCACTGTTAGTGTAATCCTGGCAAAACAGCTATTTTCGTGTGACTGTAGCAATCTCAATAGCACACAGAACATGCTGTCTCTTGGGAGATGGTGTTGGCACTAGGAAATCACTGGGAGGGGTAATGCTAGCATGACGGGGGGCTCCTCCAGGACACCAGCCCCTTCTGCCAAAGATATGTCAAGGCAAAGCATTTATGGAAGATAAATACCAAGGGGGGAAGCAGAGCTGGTTTTTTTTTAGAGCAGGCAGGATTTGTGAATTCTGTCTAAGGTACTTAATCCAGCTCTTGTTGCTGTAATGCCTAAGCAGCTCACCCATTTTACTGTATTTTTCTTCACTGCACGCCTGTGAAGAAGAGAAGAACCACTCCTCATTGCACAGAGAGACTAATGGTGTGTCTATACTGAGACTGCTATCAAGGAACACAGTCCTAACCCCGCTACTGCCTTTCTGCATTACGAGACCTTCACGCAAGGTGACAGAACCACTCTGAAGATGCTCCCTTCTGTCACTCTTGAGCTCTCTGCCTGGCATGCATGACAGTGGCAGACTGAGTTGCTGCTTGAGTGATTTCAATCACCTCATTTCCAAGTGTGATGCATGCAGAGCAAGAGAGGGTGAACAGGGCTGTGCTTCTTGGAGGCAGTCTCAGGAGCACTGTGGAAATGACAAAAACCTATCCTACCCAATTTGTCTCCAGTCACACAGATCCTTTGGGGCACAGCAGGGAGTTAAAGCTAAGTATGCCCAGTCCCAGGCAGGTATCCTAACTACTAGGCCTGTATTGCTTATTCCATTCTAAGAGCTGTTGAATGGGTTCAGTCAAAAGCTAGAAAGTCCAGCAAGTCCTGTGGTTTAAGACCTCAAGTGGTGTTAGCAAGATCCATCTCCTGCTCTTACATTCTTACAGTAGGAAAAAACCCCCACCATTTCTCTGCAAAGTGCTGTGTTTAGTGAGTGCAATGGCAGCACTGCCCTGTATCGCTTGAATAACAGAACCCTTTACAGAGCCTACTCTATGGTCCTGGAGAGCAGATGGAAAATGACCCCTTTCAAGGCACTGGAGTCTTGGAGCAGAATGAGCTAGTAGTGGCATAGCTAAGGGGAGTCAATCAGAGCACCAGCCTCAGGGGCCGAGCTGTGGGGTGGGGGAGGCTCAAAAACACCAGCTGCTGCACTGCTGCCACCAGCAGCCCTGGCACTGCCCTGTGTGCCAACCCTACCCAAGCCACAGAAGTGCCCTGGTATATTTTTATGAGGTAAGGGGCAAGGACTGAGTAGCAATTCCACAAAGAGCCAGGACTGCAGAACCCACTGGGATCTGTCCAGGGGAAAGCTGGCGCTGCTCACTCTGGCTAAGACAGGAGGCATTCTGAGATGCTCTAAAAATATGCACAGAGGCGCTTCCCTCTGCTTTCATAAGTCAGAGCTTTGCTTTTATTGATTGAAGACATTTTATTGATTGAAGAAAATGCCTGGAGGTGGGGGGCTCCAATCTACCTGCCCTCACTCCAGCTCAGGCTGGGCAAACCCCAGCCATAGCTCCTTCCCCTTCTCATTCTGCAGACAGCTCTGGGTCAGGACTGGGCTGCCTCAGCCAGCCCTGTTGTATGCAGGAACTTACATCTGAACCCTCATGTAATGAGGGTTAAATTGTCGTGCAACTGGGCACTGCAGCCATGCACTTCTGTCAGAGCACAGCTGTAGAGCACTTTAAGGGGCCAATTGCACGACAAATACTATTTCCATCAGAACCCAAAAAGCCCTCAGCTGAGCTGTTAAAAATATAGATCAGGTAATGATCCTGGCATGGAGCTAACACAATCTGTGTCCACCACATGGTACTTCTTTCTTGTGGACTATAAGAACCCCCCCTTGCAAATAGTGCCCAGGTTAGGAGCTGTAACATTTCTGAGATGGAAAAGCATGTGCAGGGGCTGCTATTAAGCCATCAGTGTGCATTGCAAATGCCTGACCTAACTGTGACAGATTAACTAATTTAACATACATCTTTTGTACATACAGAGTTGCACAGATTTAGTTAAACCAGTGCAAGCTGCTGTGTGGCCATTTTAATTCCCATTTAAGAGGGGCTGATTTAGATTTGATTTGAACCTGCTCTTTATAGATTTGATTTGAACTTGTTCTTTATAGATCTAAGCTATACCAAAAGAAGTTCACTTTACTTCTTGTCCTGTCCCTTGATCATATCAAAGTCAGATTAATTAAATTATGTTGATATAAAAGTGCAATATTGTTAGTTTATTAATACACTGTTTATTTCTGGATGAAAAAGAGTTTTGTATTAGTGTAACTATATCAGTAAACATTTTCAGCCATAACTAATATTGTTAGGCTAGTTAATATTCTGTGTGTGCACAAACCAGGCATTAGATTTGTCTCTGAGGTTTGGTCTCTTCATGAATCTTGCACCATTTTGCTCTTAAACACAGAATTCACACAGATAAGCAGTCCTCAGTGGTGAAAGAACAGGTTAGAGGACTACATGTACACGTCCATGGGGCTGGATGGGATGCACCTGAGAGTGCTGACGGAGCTGGCTGATATGATTGCAGAGCAATTGGCCATCATCTTTGAGCCAACAAATATCTCTTTGTGTTCTTTGTGGATTAGTGTATAGAGCCCCAACAGTGAAAGGTGCCTCTCTGGGCGGGGGAGGAGGAGTTACGGTGCTGATGGCACTCAAACAAGTGCAGGAGTTTTCTGAGGAGGTGAAGAGACTGAGGTGTGCTGGAGGAATGTCTGCAGGCAGTGAAAGCCAAGTGGCCTGGCTGAAGCTATCCTCATCCTGAGAGCTGAAAATTGACAGAGGGCAGTTGAAAGCAAGAGGACAAGAGGTGTTGTTGGCCACTTAGATGACCAGAAAAGAATAGCATGTCAGTGCCTAACCTTGCAGGGTTGGGTCCCAAGAGTACAGTGTCCTTCAAATGTTGGACAGTCACTGCAGAGCTGAGAGTCCAGCTTGTTTGATGTGAATGAAAACAGAGGGAATGGACCCTTTTACTTTTCTCTCACCGCCACACTTTTCCTCTAAGCCAACCATTGCTTCTCTTCTGTTACCCCTTTTTCTTTCCCTCCATTAGCCTTTCTCTTCTTTTTACCCTTTCTTGCTCACTCCTTCCACATTCCTGGCTTGTTCAGCCCTTTCCTCTCCTGTTCCCTTTTTCCACCTTCCTCTTTGTCTTCTAGATTCATCTTTTCTTTTGCCACTTTTGTTAATTTCCTCTTCTGCCCTCACTCCCCTTGGGACTGCAGCACGCATGCATCTGCTCTGCATCTTTGCTCAATGGAAAAACTGCATTGTTTTCTCCAGATTTACTGTGCCCTTTCCCTTGGAATGATTCACAATCCAGGCTAAGAAGGACCCCTAGTGGGCTATAATGGTACCACTATGAGCAAAACCACAACTTTAGCTCTCCCAGCTGCCTTATTCCTTGCCTCACGATCATGTGTGGCTTTTCTAAACCAGCGGCAAGGTCTAGGGAATCCCAGCCTGTCCCATTGCTCCAGAGACCTCCCCCTAAGCAACTGCAGGTACGTAAGGGATTTAGCCTTCCCCTGGGAATGTTCCGGAGTTTGATTTAATTTCAATGGATGTAGCATTGGGTGACTTGCACAGTAACCTGATTTAACTCACCTGGGAACTGGCATCCCATATTTATGCTCAGAACAGGTAGGG
>JAGPOW010001327.1:6412540-6429689 GCA_030014935.1 Caiman crocodilus | reverse complement strand
GGGCTCTCGCAAATGTGAGCCTTGATAATTTTTTCAAAGACTTTGCCAAGGATGAAGGTGAGACTGACTGGCCTACAGTTGCCTGGGTCCTCCTTCCTCCTCTTCTTGAAAATGGGGACCACACTGGCCCTTTTCCAGTCCTCCGGGACCTGGCCCGTGTGCCACAAGTGTTCAAATATTTCCACCAGTGGCTGTGTAATGACATCGGCCAGTGCCTTCAGTACCCTCGGATGGAGCTCATCCGGGCGATGGAGACATATTGGAGACATTCCTCTGTTGCAAAGAACTCAGACCACAACATGTCAGAATGTTTCTGATATTATGGATTCTATTTGCAATTTCATGTTTTATCTTGTGAATCGTGTGTAGGTGTTTTGACAGCTAACAGTGCTAGCATTGTATGGTATGGCACCCTGCAACGCCCTTAACAGGATCTCATGGCACCCCAGGGTGCCCCAGCATCCTGGATGAGAATCACTGGTCTAAAACTAATGGGCCAGTATTACTACACACTAATTCAAGTCCCAAAGTACACTCAAAAATGAGAGAACAGGTAGGGAATGGCATTCAGGTACTTACTGCTTTGCCCAGATCTATATCCTTCTTGTGTTGTCTAAAGAAACTTCATTGTTTTATAAATTTGTTTGCAAAGTCTGGTTCTAGTTACTGCCATTATCACTTGTCCCTGAAAGTGTGGATTGTGACCCAGCATAGTTGCAAAGGGGGAGCTTTGGAAAAGGGCTTGCTTATACTACCAGGATATCACATGGGTGTTGGGTCAGTACTCATCCTTTGATCCTAAATCAGTTGGGCTGGAAGGGCTCTCAACCATATTGTAGTAAGCAGTGCTGGATAGAGAAATTGTACCAAAGAGGCTGGAAGCAGAGGTAGTGGCTGGACCTTACTTAGTGACCAAGGACAATTCTAAGATCTGTGGGCCTAGCATTAAAGTCCAAAACATCAGTTGGTGGGTGTCTAGCAGTACAAACTTACTCTGGGCTTTATTATGCATGATAGTAGCTCAGAAGACAGAGACCTTTTCCAATGAGAACACCATGCCCCTGTAGTCTGTTGAAGAATGAATTTGATCAATAGGATTTGACCAGCTCTGTTAGTGCCTCTCTCATATTGAATTTTACAATGAAGATCAGCAGGGAGCAAGTGTCTATGTATTAGCACTTAATAGTGATAAATGAATCTAACAAACAACAAACCTATCATTTTTGCTACGCTTTCCATGGACACATCTCTCTAAACATTTCAAATATAATAAAAATTATGAATAATGATCAAACAAATGGTATTAATACTTCATTTAATGTCCTTATGAATGTGAATTCATGCATTACTGCAGCATCACTGGTAAGGAATTGAGGAAGAGTGGTGTTCCACAGGTGGCAGCAGTGAGGGCATGGCAGTGGCAAGCAGGGACTGCCCCCAGGCGGACGCAGTGATGTTGGCGGCGAGGGTGGGATGAGCGGGGACTGCCCACAGGCAGCCACAGCAACGTCAGCAGCTGCGGGGGTGGTGAGCACCAAGTGGCCAGCAATCTCAAGGGGTGCACGGCCAATCTCAGGGGGTGCATGTGCACCTGCATGCACCCCCTATGTGTCACCAATGGTGAATATCTGAATGCAGAGGAAATGTACATACCTAATCCTGCACGGGGCTAAAACTGGGAATACCTAAGGGAGTTAAGCACCTCATTATCTTATTTGAAAGTCCCAGGTAAAATATCCTCAGCTCCTGCTAAAGTCAATGGGAATTAAATTTGCACCTACTCAGCAATTCTCTGGATAAGAGAAGATTTGAGTGCCTAAGATCTCCCAGTGAATCCCAATAGCAACTTAACTGCTGGACTGCACTTTTCTGAACACTGTTCCCTGTGTCACTGCAGCCAGTGTTGCATATGCTCGCTTAGACTAGCTTGAGCACCAGCCATAGTCCAGCCACAGCAGCACAGATCTCAGCATGGGATAACTACTCAAATATTTACCCAGCTTTGCAAATGGATTTTGCAGCCTGTACTGATTTCCAAGTCCAGTACTGGACACAATGCTTTCACATCAGCAACTGGTTTTTGAGGCTGCTAAACTACAGCTGCAAATAATATCTGGAACTAGCACATCACTTTGACTCTTCCTGTTTTCTAGCCTTCTTCGTGCTTTAGGATGTCTGTGTTCTCAGTGATTTGGTCCTGTGCACATAGCAGCCTTTGTTGATGCTGAATATTGCTCAGCATTTCCAAGACCGTCACTGAGATTGCACTGCAGTACCAATACGTAAGCACAGACACATCAGCAACTAAATGGACTCTGAGGACCTAGAGATGAGGGCACAAATAGATGCCTCACCCACACCCCTCTCCCTACAAGTGCAACAGGGTATCCTTCATGATCATGGTATTAACTGGAAATAACTGCAGCCTGTCCATTTTTTCTAACATCTTAGTCCCTCTTTCCTTCCCCAGACACAGTTGTGCTTTGATGTAGACTAATTGACTCTCTCTGCAGTCCCCAAGCTCTGCTCACTGCTGATGAATGTTGTTAGCTTCAGGTTACCTTCCCAGTGGGCAATGGCCAATGGGAAGACAGCTGTGTCCTCCATGCACAACAGAGATTGTGAATTGTCTTAGAAGACGAATGGAAATGTGCCCAAAAAAATTTGGGTTGCCAAATGAATTTAAAGAAAAGATTCAGTATGTTTGTAAAGCTTTTATAGAAACTTAAGCCTAGAAGGGGCCCCTGGTTCCTGAAGCCCAGTGCCCTACAATTATAGGCAGGGCCATCCATAGTGGGTGGGCGGGCAAATAGGAGCAACTGCCCTGGGCCTCGTGGTCAGTGCTGCATAGGCCTTGCAGCAACTGCTATGCACTGCCACTGCCAAGCGCCACCAGCTCTGCTGCCACCAAGTGTAGACAGCTCTAGCTGCTCACTGCTTCCCCCACTACACAGGGTCCCTCACAAGCTGATATGCCACAGGCCCCACACTCCCCTAGGGATGGCTCTGATCACAGGCAGCCATGTAAAAAATGTTAAGTCCAAAATTGTCTGCAAGAATCTCCAGCCTGGATCCATCCCATGTGCTAAAAGCAACAGAGCATGCCTAATACCCTATAACAAACAGGTTTGTTAGCACAAAAACCAATAGGATTCAAGAACTATAACATGGGTTCTTCCAGAGCCTGAGTATTTGTTTAGCATAATATAACCTTGAACAAGAGATGGCTGGTATAGTATGGGCATATTTAAAGGAGTCTGGAAGAATATGTGGGAATAGAAGTTACCAAAAACTACCAGAAAGAAGGAAGATGGAAGATGAGATGGAGAGAGATAGTGGAAAGGGACATGAGACAGAAGGATTTGGAAGAAAAGGAAGATATATAGATAAGTGAAGCCAGTGGAGAGCCACGATCCACAAAAGAGACCCCATTTAGATGGAACAAGGAAGGGAGGAAGAAGAAGGAGGAGGAGGAGAAGTCACCTTCCCTAGAGCAAAAGTTGTCATTTGAAAGTCATGATTAACCTGCACATGTGCATGCTGCTGTTTGCACATATGCGTGTATGTGCGAACATGCACTCACAAACGCATTCACTAGTTCAAATTTAAATAGAAACATTACCAGGTTTTAGCCTGACAGCTTCTCCTCAAGTACTGGAACTTCAAACATAATAGGTCTAGCAAACAGAGTGAAACTTACTAGCGAGTGTACCGCAAATCGGTTGGTCAAGTTCAATCCCCAAGTTGAATGTGGTATAAATATAACCAAGAGTGTTTAAGTCCGTTCTATTCAGAACAAAAAGCCTCTCAAGAGCTGGCAGCTTAGTTAGCCCTCAAATCAATAGAGATCAGCTAGAACTTCTTTGGTTACCATCCTGCCTTGGATTCATTCTCAGACACCACAGTGTCCCCACAGAGAGGTAGATTTGTACTAAAAGGTGCAATTACACAGGTCATGGCCTTTCTCTATACGGGTAGCCCAAAAGGGCCCTGGAAGTTGTTTTGTAAGAATAATGAGTAGAGAGAGAATTTTTTTCTAAACAAATGCTACACCAGGTTTTCCAGGAGACTCAAGAAGGCTCTAAGAGAAAATCAATCAATTCTGAAAGGATTATCCATTGTGCTTAATTTTCAATTAAAACATTTCAGATGTCTAGTGACTGAACTATTTTTCAAAAGGGAAGCAGCCCTCCTGAGCAGCACCACCAAAAGTACAACCTAATCCCATCTCCTGACAGGCCCCATCCCTGCTTGTGATTAATGGTATTAATTACAGCCTGTCCAACCAGAGCAGCTGACCAGCTAAGAGAAGGGCACCACCATTCTTCACTCTCACCGCACTCTCTGAACTACCTAGCTGGCTTTCAAACTTTTCCCCCATAAACTTTGCATGAAGAGGAAGCCTACAGCTACTCTAAAAATACTGCACAGAAAGTAAAAGCAGCAAATTTATGGTTCTTTGGAAACTTGCTGAAAAAGCAACAGCGGGATATTATTTATTTTCATTATTTATTATTATCTTGTATTTCATTAGTACCTAAAAGTTGCAAATAGTAAATAGGCCCCCGTTCTACAAAGATCCAGCAACAACACAGGTGCCAACTAGCAGCAGAGCACAATTTTATTTTTCATTTTTGAACAACCATTCAGAGAGCAATTTGTCAATTTTTATATAAAAACACTCAAAATATCAAAATTGGAACAAAACATTTTGATTTTATCACCATGAAATATTCCCATCAAACTGAAACAAATATGTTTAAAAATTTGCTTTTCTCACACATTTTGAATTTGACTGAGTTTTTCCATTTTGTTGCCTCGTGCTGCTTCATAACAGTTTAAGCCTTTTTTTCATTTGGACCTTTTGGCCACCAGCGAAAAGTTGGGTTTGCCAAGGAAAGCTGGGAAGGTACAGAGATGGACCAAGAGCTATAGAGCTCATCAAAATGTTCTGAAGTTTTCAAACATCAGTTAAATTGTCTTTTTGTAAAAAGATTAGAAACCAGTTTGACAAACTCTCTCAATACGTTTTATCCAGTTTGAGATCCCAGGGCCAGATTTTATTCCACCTATTAGGGGCGCAAATGAAGTTAGGTGCTTATATGAAATTTTATTCCAACCTGTTCAAGTTCTTGGAAAACAGATCATCAGAAGGTGGGTGGTTTCTTCCCCCCTTGCTCATCTATTTCACTTTTGCACTGTTGCATGCCCCACAGTTATGAGCCAGACTGGTCTGTAGTAGCATCAGTTGCCCCTTCAGCTCTTTGCCTGTAAAACTGTGCGCGCAAAAGAAGTGACTTTGCTGAGGACTCTTTCCAGAGAAGCCCTAAGTCCGGTCCCAGTTCCCTAGGCAGCTACCAAATCTATCATATCTCTGAGTTGGTCTCAGAATCAGTCAGTCAGGCCTATAACTCTTTGAAGGGTCAAAGACAAACTCTCAGTTCTGAGCCCCTTTAAACACAGAAGAACAAATTTATAGACCAAGGGTTTTGAGGTCAGAAGTGATCATTATAATGACATAGTCTGACCTCCTGGATTGCAAAGGCAAGGGAGTTTCACCCAGTAACTCCTGCACTGATTCCAGTAACTTAAACAAATAGTATTTTTGGCACTGAATAGTTTAGCTAAAGTCACCTGTAGGCAAAGAACCTGAGCAGGGTGTGGGGTCCTACCCCTGGATGCAAGGAAGCCGGTGGCAGATTCGGCCCCAGGGGGGTTGTCAAGCAGCCAGACGTGAAGCCAGCAGCGCAGAGTTGCTGCACCGCTCCACCTGCCTCTGCGGTGGCCCCCAAAGTGCAAGGCCTGGGGCAGTTGCCCTGATTCACACCCCTGCTAGGGACGGCCTTGCCTCTAAGAGCAGAGTCCTGGCCACATGAAGCCACTGCTGAAGTCAACATTTCTCAGGATCTTGCCATATTTAATTATTTTGTGACTCTTATCAAGCTATTTCTTACCATAGCACTTTACTGCATTGTCTCATTTCTGCAGTGGCTTTGGCCACGAAAGCTCAGTAGGTCATGACCCCAAAATGAACTGAATTAAAGAAAGGATTCAATTACGTCAGAAGGGGGAAGTGCTATGAATTATCAGCATTAACTTTTGTGAGCCCAGCCAGCCACTAATCTGGCTGCAGGAGATGAAAACAGAGGTAGTATCTCTAAAGACAGAATTGAAGTGATTCATTTTGGCTTTACAGCAGCAGAGATGTTTCCAGTCTGCATGTTCCCTGGGGAAATGCAATGAATACAGAGTCCTTTAGTGGACTCCAAAAGCAGATTCAATTAATATAAGAGTAATAAAATGACTATATTAAGTGCTGGCTTCTGTGCAGCTTCTGAACTCAGCCAAATGACAACATTAAAGGCTTTTAATTTTGGCTGTTATGCAGGTTTTTTTACACTCTATGATCTACATGTTCAATATTGAGCAGAGTAGGATGTGTAATACACACTTTCTCCCACTCCCTCTTGGGTCTGACGCAGCAGTGTTGCTTCTCCACTCCTTCCTGCTTGCTCTTTCAATCGGGTCCTGCCACCTAGTATGTCAGTGAAGTGAAGCTCTGGCTCTCTAATCAAAGTTGGCCTGAAAGAGACAGAGGGGCATATTTTCAAACAGGTGATGGGCAAGGATGTAATTACTGTGTCTATGGAAATCTGGAGTGGGAGAATTAATCTGTCAGATGCAAGCTTTGGACCAAGTGGCTGAGCAGGGTCCTTGGAAGCATTAATTGGGTCAGAGTGCATTAATCAATACATTGGGGTTATGGACAGATATTACATATAAACCAGCTCAAGTGATCAGAAACTGGTTTAAACCTGTAACAGAACAGAAGTTCATTGCACATAAACCAGTTTGAAAATGGCTGAAACCGGTTTGAGATAAACCTGGTTAATGGTAGTATCAGATTTAACTGATTTGGGTTAAACTGTTTTATACAATGTCTTTCCCAACCCCCTTCCTGGTTTAAGTTAAATCAGAGTCCTTCAGCATCCCAGCATGCTCTCTGGGCTGGGCAGGGCTCTCTGCTCCAGAGACCTGGGCTAGCTCCTCCCCTCTGGTCCCTGGCTGCAGCTTTGGCAGAGACTGATCATACAGTGGGATCTGCCTGGCTTCCTCCTGCTCCCCTCTGCCCCTCCCTGCCGAAGCAGGGATTTTTTTCCTCCCCTCTTCCTTACACAGGTACCTCTCAGCATTAGCTAGCATGCCACATGTTGGCTGCAGTCCGTGCTGTGGGAGATGGGACAAAGGCAGACAGGACTGTGTCAGCTTACAGCTTTTTGAAGCTAATCAACAGGTAGCTGGCAATGTCCCTCTATTCCTTCCTTGAAAAAGCTGTTTAAGAATAGCTTGAACTAATGGAAAGAGGCTTTTGTTTTCTTAATGAGATGATAAACACTGAGTTAGGGGTGATAAACACTGTGTCAGAAACTTTCTGCTGGACTGCTGGGGAGGGAGGGCATCCCTCCCTAATCAGAGCATCCTGCCGGGGCCTGGCCATGGCCCCCCCTCATCTCAGCACTGAGGAAGGGAAGGAAGGGATGCTTTAGCCCCCTTCCCTCTCCCCCCTGCCAATCCTTGCTTCTAGCCTGAGCCACTGCAGACATGTGCCTGCTTTTTTTCAGTACAGAGGGGATGTCTGTGTGGTTTCAAACCAATTTAGCTTAACCAGGTTAAACTAACCTGCAAAGATTGAATCAATTCAGGCTCAGGCTTTTTGAATGTCTGACCCTAGTCTGGAGGACTGGAACATCATGCTATTTCTGGGGAATGTCCTTGCAATGGCAAGGTATTGACAGTGACCTTGCCCCTTGCTTTACCCGTGGCAAGTTAAAGAGTGTTTTTCATATGGGCATTGTGTCTGGCAGTTGTGCTTGATAGGTTGTTCCTGAAGTTTTTAAGAATGGGTCATATAAACAGTTCTCTAGGCTGGTTTAGTCAAGGTATGTATGTTGGAGCCTGGGATCCCCTCAACTAAGTATGGGAGAATACATGTGACACCTGGCATTGCATGGGGCCTTTGAGTAGAGGAGAAGCAGGAGACCATCAATTTGGAAAGCACATCCATTAGTCAGTCTTGATCAGACTCAGTCATGTGGTTTGCATGTTTCTGCTGCCCACATAGGAGGCTCCCAGGGCTAGAAGGAAATGTAATAGTGAACTAGCATCCATCTGTCTGCTGTAAGAAAAATTCAAGCATCTGTTGACCATCTTCAATCCTAAATCCCCAATGTTGAGTCTTTCTAAAAGGATGATTCTGGCCACTGTGTCCTGCAATTGATCTGGGGAAAGGACGTGAGACCTGCTATGTCAGGGAAAGGGCAGAGGAATCTAAGCAGCAATGGGACCCCTCCCTGACCACCACCTTCAGCTTGCAGAGGTCAGATCACCTGAGTGAACTCCATTGTGGTGCCTTGCCCCCTGCCCTTCAATGTACCTTGGGCAAGGGTGGAAGATCCCTTCCCCAGTTAGGTTATAGGTATGTGTAATGAGTCAGATTTGCAGGACACTAGGGTCCCATCTAGGGCTATCAGGGTGTCGCAGGGGGAGCCTGGACGTTCTGTTAATCGAAGCACTGGCAGTTACTCCAGGCTGACCCCGGTGCACAGATCCAGTCCCACTGCTTGTGTATACTGTGTGCAAGGCCGTAACAAATGATGCCCCAATTCTGAGCTCCTGAATTGTGACAGCAGCTGAAAATGAAAACTGAGCCAATCTTGAGTTACTTGTTGTGCTATCTCTCTCCCAGAAAAGAAAGTAACATGCAAGGATCTGGATAGTGATACGTCAAGTGAACAATCTGAAATCCTGCCAGGATCAACTGAGAAAGTCTTTATTTTTCCTTTATCTCCTCCTGTGTCTTTTCTCAAAACAATCCTACTCAGTCCTGACCTGGAACATTCTCTGCTATTCCTGGGCCATCCATGTCAGTCTGCTGATCTACTTCTCTGACATCTGAAGATGTTGAGTTTCCTATGTTTTAGACCACTGGAAAGTCCTCCTCCTGCATTTATAAAACACAAAACTTATGGAGGAACCAAAACAAGGTGATGAGTCTTTTACTGATCTTGCATCCATCCATTTATCAGTAGTGAAAGCACCTGCCATCAGACCAGTAAGACTTCACATATAAGACTAGAAACCATTCACAGAACTACCATATGCGTACAATGTTTGTCTTAAAATGCCCTTTACAAACTTCAACACCTCAGCTCTCCAACTGTCTTTGACTTTGGATGCTGTCTTGACTGAGATTACTTAGTGGTTGCCTTCCTGAAGCATATCCTGGGCTAATAATAAGAGATGATGCCATTGGTCTTCCAGGTGCTAAACAAAGCATGAAGAGTCTTCCAAACTCCATGACCAGTATGAGGACAATATGATATAAAGAGTTATAGCTGCCTCTGATCACAAGTGTTATTCACTCTGAGATGTCCATATGGTTAGATGTGAAAAGGACTCAACAACAAGGTTTTTTTCTGATTCCAGGAAACTGTCTTTGAGAAATATTTGTGATCCATCACCTTCCTCTTTCCGACTCCTTAATCTTTGGTACCAATCTCCTTGAGCTACTCCTCAAATCATTATTAAGCCTAGAAACAACTGAGCATAGGGACCAGAATAAACAAAGAAAGCCACTGAGGTCTCTAAACAAAACGAAAACCCAAGGGGAGACTCAAATGTTACTCAGTATCCTAAGAAGTTTCTTTCTCAAAATACAGGAGCAGCATAAAGTCCTGTGTAAAGACGTGCAGAACTCCATGGAGGTAAAGGATCTGCATCATTTGTAGTGTAAGGCTTCACAGTCAGATTTTCCCAAACATCCTCGGCACTAACAATGAGAAACAGGGAGTTCTCTACTCCCAGAATCAGGGTTTTCAGACAACTCCTAGTTGCTCCACTAGATGGTGCAGTAGACTGATAGGGAATGTGGGATGGTGGTGAAAATAGGATTCTTAGTAAAGGAAGAAAAGCAGGATATTTACACCTGGCACTTGGAAATATTTACGTATAAAAAAGAGATCACGGAAGACTAAACATACAACCAACGCTTCCAACATCAGCATGAAAAAACAGGGGGCCAAAATAGCTCTGATTTAGTGTATTTATCCTTGGCTCCTCACAAGACCTGAGTTTTTGCTTGGCTATTAACTTTGCATGACATAATCACTCTGTACCTTAGCTTACCCATCTAAAAAATGGGAATAAAGAGAAATAATCATCTATATAGAACACTGTTCCACTCAGTTATCTGGCACTGCCCGTTGTTGGAGAAAGGACACTGGATTAAATGGACTTATGGTTCTTTTTGTCTTTCAGCTGAGATACTAAACTGTGATCCTTCATGATCACTGAGATCCCATCCTACTTTCTGCATGA
This sequence comes from Caiman crocodilus, assembly GCA_030014935.1. NCBI lineage: Eukaryota > Metazoa > Chordata > Crocodylia > Alligatoridae > Caiman > Caiman crocodilus. The sequence goes on along the minus strand of JAGPOW010001327.1, from coordinate 6,419,312 downwards.
ACATGTAGACAGAAGTGGCCTCTAGGCAGCCTTGAAAATACATTCCACCTCCCTAAATTATCCTTGATGTTTCCATTTAGAAAAAAATATATACTTTACTTCCTGTCCTAGGAAAACCACATATGCATGTTAGTAACGTTCCATACCACAGGCAGCTGCAATCAGCGGTTATCGCCCACATCTGCATTTGTAACTGAATTCACATGATGGAATTCAGTGGCACTTGTAACATCGGTCACAGCAATATTGTAGCAAAAACTACTCAGGATTTACCCTAAACGCTACAAAGGAAGAGGCCAAGGCTCAGTGTATGCATTGGCTTCTGCAGCTGCTGCTAGACCCTTTCTCCAAATATTTGCAGAGCAATTGGGAGAGTTATCTACTATCTCAAGAAGCCATTAATGCTCCAGGAGAAGTGATCTCCTACAATGATGGTTACACACAAGGAGCCACTTCATAGCTGCCACCTGTGACCATTACAAACGGAAAGTCTGACGTTTTACAAAAAGTGTATTCCCCATGTTACTGGAGGCTACGTTCCCTTTGACTTGAGTACTTTGCTCTTGATGCTTCTATAGCAGTAAAACAAATAGAGAAAAATTAAACGACCACAGGCAAGAAATATTTTATAGCTTCCTCAGCCTCCATGGTTTGTGCTAACACCCTCTGTAGCAGCTTGGAAGCCACATATTCTTCTGTGACTGACCTTGCCCCTTTCCACATACCTAATGTAATGACTTGTGGATCAGTACCTGGGACTCCAGCACCAAAATACAAACAACTCATTATGGAGAGCTCGATTGGTCTCTTGGGATCCACCCTAAGGAAGGGGCAGTATGTACTTTTACTACTGCAGGAGAAGAGTAGGCGAGGAGCTGTCACTCCCTGTTATCATCCTCATTTGGTAAATGGGAAAGTAGCAAAAGGAAGTGCAGTGATTAGCCTCTCAGGTCTCACCTGATGTCATTTGCAGACATAAGACTAGAATGCAGGATTGGTGACTTCCTGTTCCCTTGCCTTGAGCACTGCCACATAGTCCATTGCTGGGTCCAAAAATCTGTTTTGGGAAGGCAGAGACCATTCTCTTCCAGATGGTCATAGACAATATGGCTTGGCTATATTTTCTTGTGTGCACTGTTTCGGATCTTCATCCGTTGTCTGCCTTTCATCCTCTTGCACAGGAACTTTTGGAAATGCACCAGGACAGCGGTGCACTGGAAATTTACAGAACCACCAAACACTAGAATAATGATGGCAGCCAAGGGGTGAGGGGAATCAGTGTTATCTAAAGCTTTCAATGCCTCCCTGACATCTTCTCATAAAGGAACCACAGCCTATTTCCCTGTCAGGTGATGGACAATCTTCAGAGCTCCAGTCCTAGTGAGGTGCTGTTATTTATATCATGGTAATACCCAGCCAAGATCTAAGTGCTACACAGACAGAGCCTCTGCCTCAAAGAGATTACAGCAGGCTTGTCCAACATACGGCCCACCGGCTGCCATGCAGCCTGCCAAGCCATTTTCTGAGGCCTGAGGTGCTGTGACGGGAAACAAAAGTAAACACTGTTTACTTTCATTCCCACTCCATGTCCCTCCCCCAGCTCCTCAGCAGCTTCCTAATGGCTGCTGAAGGCCCGGGGAAGGGACAAGGTTGCAAGCCTGCAGCAAGCAGTGCCCCACAGCAGGGCCCGGGCACACACACACTCCCTGGTGCCCAAACGACTTACCAGGCATCCTTGAAAGCAGGCGGAGGCACTGGTGCAGGGCTGGGGCTCAGCAATGGAGCTGTGTGGGGCTGAGGCAGGAGAGGGGGCGGTGAAGGCACACGCGGCTGCCGGGGCAGCGAGGCGGGCAGCAGCAGAATGGAGGGTGCCTTTCCTTCACATCCCGGGGAGACTGCAGCTGGGAGGACGAGGAGGAGCCCGTACTGGGGCTCCCGTGTGTGGCGGCGGCTCTTCCTGCCCCGCTCCACTCCCTGCCTGGCTGCAGCTGTGGTCATGCCCGTCTGAGCCAGGAGTCTCTCACAGTCTCTGGGATGCACAGAGGACCCCGCTCCCTCCTCCCTCCCCACCTGCCCGCCCCCTGCAAGGCAGCGAGTGGCGGAGGCTGCAAAGCGCCACGCAGGTGTTTCCCACCGAGACACATCCCTCCACCTTTGATTAGTTTCCACTCTGGCTGGTATCTTTTCCACATTTGATCTATTGACTTGCTTTATGCTTCTTTCATTATGCATTATGAGAAAGTGTTTATTTTAGTCAAGTGCTTGGTATTATTTCATGTTGCTTTTATATTGTTTTTAATTTGGATTTTAAACCACATTTCCAGACTCACTTCATTGTCACTTCCTGCAACTTCATTGGTGTCAAAGGTCACGTGGCATCACTTCCTGATGTGATACCACTTCCTGTGAGGTCTTTCAATAAGGCTCGCTGGCCCACTGGGTGATAAAAAGTTCATGATCCGGCCCCACATTCAGAAAGGTTGGACACCCCTGGTTTACAATCTGAGCAGACATGAGGGACAAAGGTTAGAAGGGGAAATGTATGCACAGAAAGGTAGAGTGACTTGCTTCAAGTCACACCATAGTTCAGAACAGAACCAGGACCCTTGAGCATCAGTTCAGGATAGAAGCTATTAGGCTAGGGACAGAAGTTACACTTAAACCTGTTTAAGTGATCAGAAACTGATTTAAACCTGTAACAGAACATAAATTCAGTGTGCATTTCAGTTTCAATTTCAAAATGGCTGAAACCAGGTTGAGATAAACCTGGCTAAATGTAGTATCAGACTTAACTGATTGAGCTCAAACTGGTTTATGCAACTTCTGTCCCAGACCCCTTCCTGGTTTAAACCAGACTTAAACCAGAGTCCTCCAGGATCCTGGCATGCTCTTCAGCCCTGGGCAGGGCTGTGCTGTCTGTTCCAGCAGAGCAGGGCTTGCCCCACTCCTCTGCTCCTAGCTAGAGCAGGGGTGGGCAGGGGCAAGGGCATGGCCAGACTCTACCCCACCTAAGGTGAAGGGGACAGGGAAGAGGTTTATTCCCCCTCTCTCCTCTATCCCACCAGCACGGATCCCAGCCGAGGTCTGACAGGCAGGGGTGCAGCACCCCTACCAGGATATTCTCCGCTTGCTACTCCCACAGTGAGGGCATGGTCAGCCCCAGCAATAGCCTCAACTGAACTGGCCAGGGATGGGGCTTAATTCCCCTCCCTGTCCCACCAGCACAGGGAGCACATGGACACAAGCTGGGGTCCACCTAGTGCTTCCACCTGGTTGCTGCAGCAGCAGCCAGCATGGCACCCTGAGGCAGAGGGTGGAGAAAAAGGATTTATTCCCCCCTCTGCCCCTTCTGCCTGAGGTGGGGGCCACAGCCAGGCTCTGCCAGTCCTGACTGCTGCCAATGCTGCCAATCACTCCCTGCACAGGGCAAGTGGCAGAATAAGCTTCTTCCCTGCCCCCTCTGCCAGATGGTGGAGGGAGGGGGGAAATAATCCTCTCCCTGCCTCCTCAACTGAGGGGGCCATGGTGGCCAGCCTCTGGTCATGCCCCCACCCTTGGAGTGGTAAGGGAGCAGGAACTGTGATGAGGCAGCAGCCCCTCTCATAGTTCCCCAGGGAGTGCAAGCCTCTTCCTGGCGAGGGGGTAAAGGGGCTGCTCTGTGGGATGGTCAGTGCTGCTGCAGACTGCGTGGGGTGAGCAGCGGCAGCACTAAGTGGGCTTTGGGGGGCTATAGTCACCCCTCTGAGCCCCAGTGCTGCCACTTGCCCCATTCAGTCTGCAGCAGCTCTGCCTGCCTTGCTGTGCCCTGCCTGCAGCACAGTGCCCCTCAGCCAGGAGGAGACTTGTGCTCCCAGAACACCGTGAAAGGGGCTGCTGCCCCCATCAGGGTCGTTCCCCCCTCACTGCTCCAGGCAGGGGTGGGGGCACAGCCAAAGCCCAGCTGGCATGGCTCCCTTAGGCAAGGGGGCAGGGAAAGGGGTTATTTCACCTCTCTCTCCAGCATCTGGCAAACGGGGCAGGGAAGGAGTTTATTCACCACTCACCCCATTCACAGAGCAATCAGCAGTGGCAGCAGCAGTGAAAACGGCAGCAGTTGGGGCTGGCAGACCCTTGCTGCAGCCCCGCTGGTGCAGAGCAGGTAGATGATGCCAAGGTCTGTTCTACTGCCCCCCAGCTTCTGGCCTGAGCCACTGCAGGCACGTGCCTGCATTTCCTGAATGTTTATTCACTTGCAAATTGGTTCAATCTAAGCAGGTTAGAATAACCTGCAAAAATTAAGTCAATTCAGCCTCTGGCTTTTTGAATGTCTGTCACTAGCCTTAGACTACAATGGCGACTCTTCAAACCTCCTTATCTGTGGCTGCACATTGAAAGTGAGTGGGAGCCAGCAAAGCCTCCACTTAGGACCATTCTCAGCTTCCCCCTGCGTGCCTGATTTGCCACCTGCTTATTGCATTTTTCTCTTGCTTGAGGGTTGATTCCAGATGCAGCAGCTTTGATGACAGGAGCCTCTCCAGGAATGATGCTTGGAGGGTAGTGAAAGGTCACACAAATAGCACTTTGGGGGCAAAGACTTTATTTTTGTTTGGTATTTGCATAGCACCTAGCACAATGTCCATGATCAGGCACTACAGTAATACACAGAATAAATGATAATTTTAATGAAGATGAGGTACAGGAACATCCCCTCCACTAGCCATCCATATAGTAGGTAGAGGTGTATCGATACATTGGTCCAATATCAAATTGGCACCAATATAAAGAAAATTGACTATGTTGGCAATGGCCCTGATGTGGCTGATAATGTGATCAATAAATGTCCGTGCCTGCGCACAGTCACAGCATAGCACACAGCCAGCAAGGAGCAGAGCCTGACAGCATGGAGAGAGAAGGGGGTTGGAGGGGCAGATCAACATCTTCCGTGGTGAGGGAGGAGTGGGGCTGGAGCTGAGGTAGATGCTGCCCAGTCAGGGTAGAGTGGGTGCAGGATGGAGCCACGGCTTGTCTGGGGGGCACAAAGTGGGGGTGGCTCATCTGGCAACTCATCTGCTCATCTGGCGGCTCCTGCCACTGCTCCCACCACTCATCCAGGAGGGCACGGGGGTGAGTTCATGTGCCCCTAGATCTGCACGGGGCAGGGTGGGCTACAGCTGCAGGCTGGGGCTGGTAGTTGTACTGTGCTATGCTCAGAGCGGGCACTGGCAGCGCTGGGAGCGTGGCCCCCAGCCCCGGCATGCAGCGGAAGCCTGTCCACCTCACTCTGCGCAGATCTGAGGGCACACTCCCCACACTGTGCCATCTCAGACAAACGGTGGGAGTAGCAGCAGGAGCTACCAGATGACCAGATGAACCAATCCTGGACCAGTGGTGCGCAGCAATGAGAGCCTCTATCCCCCACCCCATGTCCTCTAGATGAGCTGCAGCTCCATCTTGTGCCCACCCCACCCCAGCTGAGCAGCACCTATCCCAGCCCCACTCCTCCCTCACCCCAGGAAGCATTGATCTGTCCCCCCATGGCCCTTTCCTCCCCACTCCCCTCTTACCACAACAGACTTACCAGATGCATGGAGCTATATCAAAAATTGAATCAGTATTGGCCAATATGCCTCCTTAAAAATTGGCTATTAGTATCAGCCTTCAAAATCTCTATCAGTGCACCCCTAGTAGTAAGCTTCCATCCCAGATCCTATACCACTTGAATCTGCAGATGAAGTATTCATCCTATTTTGACCAGGAACAAATAGATTCCTTTCCTATCTTGAAGACCTGATAAAAGAAAACATAGATGCTCTCAGTTAACATAGCTTCCTGCAATCCAGAAAGGATCCGGCATATGGGTGCACCTGTGCGTGGAGGGGAGGGATGGAAAAGAAATTCCCCTCAGCCAGCCTGTGGTTGTACAAGGAAGCATTTTCTTCCCCTTTGGTTCTTCTGTGTTATATATAGACTAGGCTCTGCCATGCAAGGTCATGCAGTGCAGTTGATGAATTCCAGGATGCAAAGTGGTGTGGCTTTGCTTATTTAATCAGGACATTCTTGGCTCCATTTCTACACTTGTAACAGCCAGACGGGCATTACATATGTGCCTGTTTGCAGTTCTGCTCACAGCTAGCTCACAGCTGCTTCCATCCTGCCGTCTTCATATTGTTGCACAGAGGAGGCAGCCCCAGAAAAGTTGCACCAGGCTACTTGCTTTTGTTGAAGTTTTTATTCTCTTTTACAGAATTTTAGTGTCTATAGAAAATCAGATGATAGAGAGGGTTGGATAAGATGGGGCTTTGGTTCTCCAAGATGGAAATGTTTGCCTGCAGGGATCAGTGAGTTCCAGATCTAACTAGGTTGTTTTTTAATGACCAAAAACCTGATATCATCAGTGGCTTCTGTGAAATGAGCTGGATCCCAGCCTAGTTCCTGGTAAGCAGGCATTAATTAGCATTAATTTAGCCTCTAATCAGGGAGTCAAGGAGTGAAGGTCCACTATATCTGCTTCTTGGGCAGAGCTTGCAATCCATGCTGAGCTCTATGCTGCTTCAGCTGGACTGCTACCAGCACCCAACTACATAATCTATCCTACAACTACCTTCTGTGTCGTTACTTCTGTGGCTGCACCATGGGCATTGTGGCGGGCCAGTAGGGGGCGCTCCCGCGTTGAGCCGCCCACCTCCCTGCGCCTGCCCACCTTCCAGGCTCCGAGTGCCTCCCTGGGGTGCCTCGCGTCCGGCCGACCCCTTCCCTGGAGCACACCCGCTAGCCTGGGGTTTCCGCTGCCACC
>JAGPOW010001327.1:6384681-6406675 GCA_030014935.1 Caiman crocodilus | reverse complement strand
GGAGAGCACCACCTCCCTTGGGAGCCCATTCCAGACCTTGGCCACTCTAACTGTGAAGAAGTTCTTCCTAATGTCCAGTCTAAATCTGCTCTCTGCTAGATTGTGGCCATTATTTCTTGTAACCCCCAGGGACACCTTGGTGAATAAAACCTCACCAATTCCCTTCTCTGCCCCTGTGATGAACTTATAGGCAGCCGCAATGTCACCTCTCAACCTTCTCTTGTGGAGGCCGAAGAGGTCCAGGTGCCCCAGTCTCTCCTCATAGGGCTTGGCCTGTAAGCCCCGAGCCATACGAGTGGCCCTTCTCTGGACCCTCTGCAAGTTATCCACTCCCCTCTTGAAGTGTGGCATCCAAAACTGCACGCAGTATTCCAACTGCGGTCTGACCAGCGCCCAATACAGGGGAAGTATCACCTCCTTGGATCTGTTAGTCATGCATCTGCTGATGCACGACAAAGTGCCATTAGCTTTTCTGGTAACTTCGTCACACTGACGACTCATGTTCATCTTGGAGTCCACTAGGACTCCGAGATCCCTTTCCACTTCCGTTCCACCCAGCAGGTCATTTCCTAGGCAGTAGGTATGCTGGACATTTATCCTCCCTAGGTGCAGCACTTTGCATTTCTCCTTGTTGAACTGCATTCTGTTGTTTTCTGCCCTGAATCTAGTTCTTTCCCTTGGTGTGGGGGTCTGTAGCAGACCCCTACCACCAAATCACTTTCTCCTTGTCCCCCATGTAACTTAACTTACAATCCTTCTACTTTCTCCTCCTTCGATTCCATCTTGATGAGGCTCGAAGAATATTGCTCATTGACATAGAGCGCAACCCCTCCCTCTTTCTTCCCCACCCTGTCCTTTCTGTACAGCCTTGTAGTCCTTGAGAGTGCTTGACCTACTGCAAAAGTTTGGGGTGCTTCCTCTAGGCTGAAGCACAAAAAGTAGCCTGCCTTAGTCAACCAGATCAAGGGGGCACAAAGGCATGCCTCTCCCAAAAAGTCCACCACACTTGGTACAGTGAGGAACATTATTGGTTACGGTGGGAAGGCTTGGGGAAGGGGGCAGGATAGAGAAGTATTACAAAATAACCTTACAGCAAACAGCATGGCTGGGTAGCCTTTGATCATGCATCTGTGTTGCTGCAAGCTATATATCCAGTTAGGTTTCAAGTAGCTTACTCACAATTATCATCCTGAGGCTTGTAGAGCTTTCCCCTGGAGGCAGGCAGTTCCTAGTGTGTCCATGTGTTTCAAGAAAGAAAGAAAGAGAGCCCCAGATGTTCAGCTGCTCTCTGTGTCTTCATCATAGCTTCTCCCTCTCCTTCTTCCTGAGGCCCCCTTTTATCCCCTATCATGACCTCATCACTAAGGTCCCATCAGGAGCAGCCCTATTGGCTGATGTCTGGTGCTTTCAGATGACCTAAGATTGACCAGGTGAGGGATCTAGTCATCTGACTTGCAGTGGCGGAAAATTTCCAACAAAGAGGAGCAGGTCTCCCCTTCAGGAATATCTCCAGCCTTGTTACCATGGAGATCAGGTGCATCCAGAGTTTGTGACCAGAGGGGGACAGGCAGGCAGAAAGATTGATTCCTCCACAGTCGGGGGGTGTGCGGAGTGGCAGGAGGATGTTGTGGGGTGTCGGAAGTGGAGGGGGATGTTGGGGGGTGTGGGGAGTGGTGGGGGGGATGTGTAGTCTGTGGCTGGATGTGTGGAGGGCCTTGAATGGGGACTGTCACATGCCTACTCTTGCACCTGCCCCCACAGTGCCAACAGCAGCAGGCAGCATGGCTGTTGTCCAGCTGCAGGCACAGCCAATGGCAGTGTGGTTCTATGTGACCTGCGCTCTGTACATGCTGAATGAACCCAGCGCAGCTTGGTCTGCTAATGCATGGCTTTTCTGGTCCTCTCCAAAGCTGTGTACTAGGAGGCCAGGCCAGGCTGGGTCCATTCAGCATGTACTAAGCCCGGGACACACAGTACTGCATCACCACTGGCTGTGCCTTCAGCTGGTCCGCAGCCATGCTGCCTAATGCCGCCAGCACCGCAGTGGGCAGGCGTGTGGGGACCTTTGGTCGAGTCCCTCCACAAAGCAAATGGCGGGACCCAAACCAGCCCAGCCTGAAACAGGCCACAACCATGCCTTTGCACCAGACTGGGAGGCAAGGCTCCAGGACATGCTGCTCCTATGCAAAGGTGCACTAGCTGCACAGCCGGGCCCAGGTAGAGCCAGCGGGGCACATTTACCAGGAGGCTCAGCCAGCAGTGCATGGCTGTGCCCATGGTGTATTGCTGCCTGAACCTCACTGAAAACATGCCCTGCCAGCCCAACCTGACCCAACCCAGCCCAAGCCATGCAGCTAGTGCAGTCATGCCTCCTGATCCGGTGCAGAGGCATGCTAGCAGGATGTGCCAGGCCAGGTCCTGTCATGCATCTCCTCCTTGCACACATTGCAGGTCTGACAGCACTGCCACCAGCCTCTGGGCCACAGCCCAAGTTGCCTGGAGCTGCCCAAAAGTGCATGGCATCATATGGTGTCATGCCAAGCCATGCCACACCCACATTATGTGGTAGCAGCAGCGCTGGGTGCCAGGCAGCCAGGGACAAGCCGCACACCCCCTGCTACCCCTTGTCATATGGGGGGAAGCTGTTCCAAAAGACCCCAAACACCCCAATAGCCCCTGCTGCTGCCAGTGAGCCGCAAGCCATATGGGGGGGGCTACGGCCATGTGGTGGGGCAAGCAGGGGGTCTGGAGCCAGGAGGGGGGTCTGGGCAGGGCGGGCTCTGGGCCCTGCATGTGGGCTGGAGCCCTGCGGGGGTGGGGGGCAGTCCATGTGCTATGGTGGGGGCTGCACCTTGTGTGGAGCAAGGGAACCCCCCTCCTAAGCAGCCCTCATCATGCACAGTACCCCCACAGCCACAATCCACCCACACCTACCTACCTACTGACCCACATCCCCCACACCCACCCAAACCCCTTCCCACCCCACTCCTGCAAACCCAACATCCCCTTATCACACACCCATCATTTGATAAGAAAACCAAAAGCAAAATTCTAATATAATAAAAAGCTTAGTCTGTCTGGCTGTGTGTCTGTCTGTATGCCTGTCTGTCTATAATACTTTTGGGTAACTGCACATGCACTGCTGAGAGGGTGGGTAATGATTGGCTGCATGGCCTGGGCTGCGCGGGCCCAAGTTTGAACTGCTGCCAGGGAAGATTGTCACGGCAGCAAACATGCCCCAGCTGCCTGAGCAGTGGGGCTTCCCCAGGCCTCCTTGCCTGAGGGCAAAAGGGAGGGATCACAGTGGCAGTGCCCTCCCACTGCCTGGCCCTGATGCCCCCCAGAACAACCAGCAGGGAAGGGAAGGCAGCATGCAGGCTGGGAGGGAGGCAGACATAGGCCAGGCAGATGCAGAGTGGCAGTGGAGTTGGTAAAGTGGGGCTGGACCCAGAGCACTTGGGCAGAGAGGTAGAATGGGACCAGACCCAGAGTGGAAGGGAGGGGTGTAGAGAAAGGCTGGACCCAGAGTGGCTGTGGGAGTTGTAGCAGAGCTGGACCCAGAGTGGATGGGAGGGGGATAGAGTGGGGTTGGACCCAGAAAGGCTGGGGGTGGGTAGAGCGGAGCTGGATCCAGAATGGCTGTGGGGAGGTAGAGGAGGGCCAGACCCAGAGTGATGGGGAGGGGTGGGTAAAGCGGGGCTGGACCCAGAGTGGGAGGGGGTGAGTGGGGCCCAAGCTGGGGTGGCTGGGGGGAAAGGAGAGATGAGGCTCAGACCTGGAGCAGTGGGGGGAGCCCTCTTGACACCCCTTCCCTCCCTTCTGTTATTCTTCATGGTCAATTTGCTAGTCAAAACATAAATATTTAGAATTTTTTTATTCTGCTGATAGTGACACTTGTAGGCTTCCAAATTGCTTTAACATTGTAAATATAGCAATAAAATATTGCTCACCTGATCCATCTCTCTCTCTCTCTCTCTCTCTCTCTCTCTCTCTCTATATATATATATATATATATATATATTGCCCACCTGAGCAATCGCTCGCTCTCTGTATATATGTATATATATAGAGAGAGAGAGAAATCAGGTGGGCAATATTTTATTGCTAAATTTACAATTGAAAGCATGTAACATTTAAATTAACATGCTGCACTGGCCCAACCTGACTCAGCCTGGCCCATGGGTCTGGCAGTACTAACACTGGTGGCAGGACCTGGCCAAGTGCAACAGGCAGTCTCTGCAATATATAGTGGTCTTTTGTTCTAATTGTGGAAGAACATGGATTTGGGGGTATTTTAAAGAGTGAAATTGGGATGCTGCTTCAACAGTCCAGCTGGCACAAGGGGCTACTCTCTCCAGATACCAATTGGCCAGGCCCCAGAAGCTCCTGTCTATTTGAATCATCTAGTTTGTCATGGGCCCTCAGGCCCACCCACTAACTAGTAGCCCCCTATGTATAGGGCCAATGGTTGAATGACACAACTAAATTCTTGGGACAACAAAGGCAAAAAACAGGACAGAAGCAACGTGAGAGTCAAAGGGTCAAAACATGAAAATGACTGCTCCTGAGGGGGACACTGAGCAGAGCCCCCAGGCCATGCCCACCACTCATCAAAGGCATCCAAGGAGCCAGTGGACACCACCCAGTGGTACTTCGCTCAGAAGTATGTGTGGACCAATGAGAGGAAAGTGGCCCTGCAGTCCCCAGGCACCTCCTGGCCAGAGCATCCTTCCTGGTCATGTACAGGACCCACTTGGCTAGGGAGAAGGTTGACCAGGAGGTCCTAGGACTTGGTGGGGCTGTGGATCGGGTGTCCAAAAAGAAAAAAGTGTGAATTAAGTTCATCCAGAACCTCCTCCTGAGGTTCTGGAGGTGGAAGTAGAGGGGCTGCAGCATGGTGCACTTGAGCATCATGCCCAGGGAAGGGGCAGGAGACTGCAGACTGAGGAGCTACAAGTCGTACCAGAGCCCCCAGAAGTGCCTGAGGAAGGCTGGCCCTGGGTGGTCCCATGCTGCGTGGCCACCAACACCATATAGCAGAGCCTGAAGGTGGAACGTCAGGACCTGTCTGCACAGGCAAACCAGGTCCCAGCCACCCTTCCACAAGGGGAGACTCAGGACCTCTGCAACAACCCAATGTCATCCTGGCCAGAAAAACTCCAGAACCTGTCTGGAGCCCGGCCAGCAGAGACTGGCAGGGTGAGGAAGCAGTGCCACAGCACAGACAGGACCAGGTGGTTTGGCTCTCCCTGCCCTCCTGTGTGGGGAGGAACACCTCAGCAGTCCTACCCATGTCTAGAGCTGCTCCACTACCCGAGCCTCCAGCTGGTGCCAGTTCTTCTGTGGGAAGGGTTCCATGTGAGACAGCTAGACCCCAGGTAGAGCAGTGAACCCACACTCCAGCAGATCCCACGGAGCACAGGAGGGAGTGAGCCCACCTGCCACCCATCACCCACCATCAAGCCAAAGCTTTTAACCCAGTTGACCTGGGCAGAGGAGGCTGCTGAGTACAATGCCTGGCAGGCCTCCACCCACGTCAGGTCACTTGGGTCCTGAACGATGAGAATCATATCACCAGCATTGTCAACGGTCCCTTGGAATCAAGGATGACGTCCATCAAGCTTGATGAGTCCTCAGGTGACTGAGGAGCCCAATTCTGGATACATGCATTCTTCAGCAATGGGGGCATGTTGTTGCATGGAAGAATGGGATTCACAGCCCTGGGTTGGTCTCCTTCTCCTTCCTCTGCTGCCACCATTCCATCACAGTATTGAGTCATTGGGTCTTAAAGTGGTCCGTGCCTTGGTGGACCAGGTGGCACCACACCGAACAGTCAGCAGCTTGTTCTTCCCAGCCATTGGTATTGATGCCTCTGTGCTTGAGGGTGACCTTGAGTGTGTCTTTGTACTGTTACCTTTGGCCGCCCTTTGAGCGTTGGCCAATGGAAAGGTGGGAAAAGAGAATCTGGTGAAGGAGGTGGTTCTCAGACATACAGACACAGTGGCCGATAGGACAACAGAACCAGCTACACTACCAGCTCCTGGATCACCAACCCTGCCACTCACCTCTGCAGGAGGGTCAACATAGCCCTCTGGTACGACAAGGGGAGATCCCCATTTCCTTCAGATTTGGCCCAGACGTCATCAAAATCTAGGCTGAGGCCATCCCGGAAGGCCTGGAAGAATTCCACAGTCAGCTCATTGATGCCTGGTTCCTTGTTGCCAGATATCTGTCAGGGTGAGAGGAGCCTCCAGCCAGTCTCAGTTTCCCATGTTGACCTGTGGGAGTACCTGCCACAGGGTCTGACAGTCTTCAGTGTCAGTTGGATCCAGGGATAGGAGCTCTTCATAGAAGACTCGTGTGCACTGGTGTGACGCATCTCATCTGGATCTGTTGGGGGGGGGTGCCATTGCCTGCCAGGAAGCAGGAATTGTACTTCTTGGCCCCCTGCTTCTTCTCCAGGGTGTAGAAGAAGTTGGAGCTGCGGTCCATCTCCCAAAGCAGCTGAACACGCAAGCAGACAAATGCACCACAGGCACGATGATCATCCAGAGCTCAAAGCTTTTCCCGCCTCTCCCAACACTCTCTGCAAGGGGATGGGTTAGTTGGATCAGTGACCAGGTACCTCCCCAGTTCTAGCACTCGCTTGAGCTGCTTCCTGACCACGTCCCTCTGCTGCGTGTGCCCCCAACTGTTGTTGCAACAAAAGAGCTGGATGCACACCTTCCCCACATCCCACCATCCATGAGCTGAGGGGAAAGCTGCCTGGTGCTCCTACCAGGCCACCCAGAACTCCTGGAAGGCCTCTGTGAAGTCCACTTCATCCAGCAGACTGGAATTGAAATGCCAGTAGGCTGACCACAGATGCCCGGGCCCCAGCATGGCCTGGGCCCAGACAAAGTGGTAATCGCTGAAGAGGATTGGCTGGACACCAGAGGAGTGGGCCTGGGAAAAGTGTGGCAATATATAAATTTGGTCCAACCATGAGTGGCATGCCTGCTCCTCCCCCCCAGCTTACATAGGTGAAGGCGGGGTGGGGAGGGGGCATCAGGGACAGGTACCCCAGACAACGACCAGAGAGTACTCTGTCAGGATCTCCCTGAGGACACCCATGGCGGCCTGGTTCCACTCCCTGCCTGACTGGTCCCAAGCATCCAGGGTGATGTTAAAGTCCCCACCAAGAACCAGGCACTCGCAAGGGTTGAGGATATTGATGTAAGTGACCACCTGGTGGAAGATATCTGCCAACTCTGGGTTCTTTGCAGGGCATACACATTCAGAAGGTTCAGTACCAGGCCCTATACCCAGAGGTGCAGCAGCTGGTTTCACACCACCCCAACATCCTGGAGAACCTCTAGCTACAGGCCTACAGAGAACAGGGTGACCACCCTGCAAGAGGTGACCTAGAGGTGACTAAAAAAGACTCTGTCTGCCCACTCCAACCACCAGCTAGGCTCATGGGCCTGAGTCATCAGGATCTTCTATAAGAACGCCACAGGGTACCTATCCAGCCAAAGGAAGGAGAGCACCTGGCATGTCCAGAGATCCTTCCTGCAGCTGTGGACGTTGAAAGTCATAATTTTAAATGACCTCATGACTGGTGGGGTGGAGTACATGATTCAGCAGGGGTCTCATATGCCTCAATGCCTGGCGTGGGGCTGCTGGTTCACATAGCACCCTCCCGTAAGCATAGAGGGTGTCTACTAAATGAGTGTTGATGCATAGAGGGTGCATGTGCACCCCCTGAGAATGCTGCTGCACTTCCTAATAGCCAGTATTCCCAGGCAGGGGTGCAGGCAAGAGAACTGGTGCCCCACTGAGAGTGCTGGCCAGGGAGTGGGGCACCAAGAGAAGCAATCCTCACAGTTCCCCCACAGCTGATAGTGCTCACCTGGAAGTGCCAGCAGTGCACCCGGAAGTGCCATCAGCAAGCTGCTGCCACTTGCATGTTGGTGAGATCCCACAGGGGAAGACCACTCCCCAGTCAGCATGATTGGCTGCAGGGAGATTTCCACTAGTCATTGACTGGCCACTGGTGAAGCAAGTATCCCCCCCAACTCAGGAGGCACCAGTTGCCCACGTACAAAACTGCAGGACTGCCTATAGATCTGATCGTTGCAGTGCTGGGGCCCCTTGCCTTCCCCCACAAGTGCTCTTGCAGTGTTGAGGATGCTTTCAAAATCTCCTCAGTGATCCAAGGCAAACTGCACCTTGCTGGCAGACCGCTGAAGAAGCTTGCAGTCAAGGAATGCAAGTAGCTCACCCCTGGGAACTGCTGGGGTCAAGAAGTCTGCAGGCTCCATGGAGCCTGCTGGTTCTCAGGCATCCTCTTCCTGGTCCTGGAGCTCAGCAGGCTCCTTGGGCACCATCTGAACCACTGGGTCCGCTAAGTCCCTGGACTCAGGTTGGAATTGGGAGAGCTCTGCAGCTCCTTGGGACAGGGGCGGGAGTGAGAGTGGGGGTGGAACAGGAGCGGGAATGAGATGGCTTGGCAGAGGTGGAACCCTAGGGGGTCTGTGTGGAGTCCCCGACAAGTTCAGTCTGTCAATCAGGGGACCCCACCTTGAACCCCCTCTGGGATGGAACCACAGGGCAGGCTGATAGCTAGGCTATTCTGGGAGGCGGGGGGGAGGAGACCCATCAGGCACTGGGGTTGCTTTGGTGCCTACCTCATGGTTCTGGGATAGAGTATCTACCCCCTCAAGACTCACCAGGGTGAATGCTAGGGCCCCTGTCTCCCACAGATTGTTGAAGGGGGAGGACTCTGCTACCAGACCTACCATTAGGTTAGCTGAGGCCTCAGCCCATGGTCTCAGGGGGCAGGTCCTGGCCAGCAGAGTGGGGATCTCCTTCATTGGCTCCTACTCTGGAGTAGCCAGCAGCCCTAAAGCCTCCTCCACTGGGATTACCCATTTAATCTTTCCTGGGGGTAGAGTGTCAGGCACAGCTGGGGAGGCCACCAGAAGCTGGGCTGCTCTTTCCCCCATCTGGTGGTCCTAGGGAGAGGGGGGTCCTCCACTTCAGAGGGCTCCAGCTGCACCTGGGCCTCCCACTTGGCTTTGCACCCAGAGGGGACCTGCACCCATGCAGCCATGGGTTGGTCCTTGGGTGGACAAGCTCTAGCACGAGAGGTTGGGGGGGGGTGCCTGGGCTTGCAGTTGCAGTGAGGACATGGCTAGGGCCAGGGGAGCCCTACTTCTTCTCTCCCCTCCGCTGCTGCCTTTGTCTCTGGGACTCTACCAAACTTGGTTGGGAGGTGGGGTCCCCTGAGCTCGCAGCAGGTTCTGGGTGCTCTGGATAGGGTTCCAGGGGGGCTATGTGGGGGGGGCACTGGTGGCAGAGGCATCCCTCTTGCTAGTGGGACCCACAGATGCCTTCTTCTCCAGGCCTATGGGACATTCATGATGTAAATGCCCCAGGATGCAGCACCAAAAGAACCATAGGTTCCTCACCAGGGCCCCCTGAAAAGTAATTACAAGGCAACACTTGGCCTCCAGCTGTGCTTCTGCTGCCAGCTGAATCATGACTTGGTGGTGGAAAGATCTCACGTGGCAGAGGCTGGGGTCTTGGCACCCCAGTGGGAGGGCCACTACCAGAGAGATAACCCTCCTCAGGGTTTGGAGCTGGGGGAGCAGGGCCCACCTGAGGATATAGGGTGGGATGGAGCTGAGGACCACCCAAGTCCGCAGTTCTTCTAGGGGCACAAGGGAGATGTATCAGCCTTCCACCATGAGCCCCTTCTCTACTTCCTTTTGTGCGGTGGCCTCTGAGGCAAGGAAAAAAACCTTTGCCATAGAAGAGGGAGGCTGTTACAATCTTAGGGACTCGCACTACCCAAGCCAGGGCCTGCACCCAGGTATCAAAGTACAAGTCCTCCTGTCTGGGTAGTTGGCACTTCACCCCATGCCTGTGAGTGAGTGCCAGAAAGAGGGCCCCGCCACCTGAGCTGGAAGGGCTGGCGGTGGATGCAGGTTGTGTCCCTCAGCCATGGCTTGGTGGCGAGCTGCGGCCGCTTGTGCAGAGTTGTGGTTCCTTCACTGGGGGACCACTTTGGCAGGGCCAGGACTAGGACCAGGGACAGACTGAGTGGGTGTGCTGGCTGATGTAGTGCACCTAGTCTCCTTAGGCACCAGTGGTCTAGGCTGGGGGGCAGAGGCCTTGCCCTTCCTTCCCCCAGCTGCATAGGAGGCTGAAGAGGAGCACTTCCCACTGCCTTTGCCCTGGGTCCCTGCTGGTGGGGGGGGGCACTTGGGTACCACTCAGGCGGGGGGACTGCCTGGGGTACATCCACTGGTCTCCCATTAGAGTCCCGCTTTCCCCCGTAGTGGGGATTACTGGCTTGTCTGCCCCTGGAGGTGGTCGGCTGAACTCTGCCCCTGGGGTGAGGGTTGTAGGGACATGCACCCCCTTGAGGACCTGGCTGAAATCTGCCCCTGCAATGGAGGCTGCAAGAAGTTCTGTGGGGGCATCTGCCACCCAAGAAGTCTCCTGCCCTGCCTATTGCCACATATAAGGGAGAGGAAAACCAGAAAAGAAAAACAAAAAACACAGAAGGGCTAGTGAATCCAATAGGGGCAGGCTGGGGCTGTGAACTGGGATGGGAGGGAAGGGGAGCTGAAGCTCACTGAGCTACAGCCCCACAGGAAACCAGGCAGGCTATGCCCAGGAAAGGTGGGGGAGAGGCTAACACACAAACAAGGGCTGGGGAGACTCATGCTGGCTTTCTCAGCCACACAGCAAACACCAGAGCAAGGGGAGTGGACCACAGGACTTACCACACAAAGGCAAAGCACATAGAGGAGGCTGCTGAGACCGATGTAAAAGATGACTGGAGCACTGGAGGGGCTTGGTTTATTGGAGCTCAGTCCAGGAGCCCCTCAGGCCTCCAGCCAGGCACTTAGCAGCAGAGCAGTGGGCAGAAAACAAGACTCAGGATCAGATGTGGTGAGGCAGCTGTGAAGGAGTGCAGGAGCAAACAGTCAATTAGGGAAGTACTCCAGTGCAGATGCAGTGGAGGGCAGTGCAATGCAATGTGGTGGGGAATCCCAACCCCCTCTCCTGAGGGGGGCAGTGTTAGCACAGCCAGTAGTAGCAGGATCAGCAGCAACAATGGTGGTAGCAGCCATCCAGGTCAGCCACCCAAGGCGTGTTTCATGTGAAGGTTGGGAGTGTTCTTCCTGTGGCAGGCAAGGCACCCTTAGGTACCAGCAGTGGTGGTGAGAGAAGGAGCCACAGGCAGTGCAGACCCTCTCCGCAGGCTGTCCCTCAGCCATGGCTTGGTGGCGAGCTGGGCAGCAGGCCAGATCAGGAGTGCAGAAGCTGGGGTGTGGTGCTTGGGTGTGGTTCAGTGCAGTGCAATATGGTGCCCCCCTGCCTTGGTGGCATGTGGCTGGCTGTAAGGGGTGCTCCTGCGTTGAGCCACTCACCTCACTGTGTCTGACCGCCTTCCAGGCTCTTAGTGCCTCCCTGAGAGTACCTCACGTCTGGCCAACCTCCTTCCTGGAGCACACCCGCTAGTCTGGGGGTAACACTGCCACCACTCAGGGATGGGCTTGCTTCTGGCTCTGTGCACCCTGGGAAACACAAACCTAGTAGCCCTCGAGGGTACTTGATTCACTTCAAGAACTTGGGATGCTTGTCTCAATCAGAAGCACAAGTAGTAGTTTCCCTAAGTCAGCTGAACCAAGGGGACTCCAAGGCATAATCTAGACTCACTCCCAATAAGTCTCCCATGCTAGGTACAAAGGAGAACTTTATTGGTTACAAGGAGTAGGGCTGGAATAGGGTACAGGGTAGAGCAATATCATAAAAATCCCATAGAGCAAACTGGCATGGCTAGGTAGCCTTTGATCACACATCTGTGTTACTGCAAGCTATATATCTAGTTAGATCTCAAGTAGCTTACTCACAAGCATCATCCAGAGCCAGGTGGAGATTCCCTCTGGAGGCAGGCAGTTCCTTGATCGTGAGTTTTGAGAGAGAGAGCAAGTTTCAGATGGTCCAGCTCCTCTCTCTCTGAGTTTTCCTCATGGCTGCTGCCCCTTCCTCCTGGGCAGTCCTGAACTTATATCCCTTATGGCCTCATTTACCTGGTCCAATGGAGGCCAGTACCTGTTGACTGTCAGCCAACCAATTTAAAATGCATCACTAATTGATGGGCAGACTGGCAGTTCCTAGCTCCACAGGGAGCCCAAGCCCCTCACCCAGGTATGTGATGCCAGTCACATAGGCAGAGGCACCCTTAGGCATCAGCAGTGGTGGTGGGAAAGGGACCCACAGGCAGTGCAGGCCCTCTCCCCAGGTTGTCCCTCGGCCATGGCTTGGTGGCGAGCTGGGCAGCAGACCAGAACAGGAGTGTAGAAGCAGGGGTGCAGTGCTTGGGTGTGGTGCAGTGTGGTGGGGAAGTGGTGCCCCCCTGCCTTGGTGGCATGCAGCAGAGGACTCCTCCCCCTGTGGGGGTGGTAACAGCAGCAGTAGTAGCTCAGAAGCAGCAGGCACAGTTTTTATTGACCTTACAACCATCTGTGACACTGTATGGTCTTAAGGCCCCAAATATAAACTACATTCTATGCTACCTGACCACAAGCTATGTTCTTTCATCATGAACACTATCTCCAGCAGACCATACAAACTCACTACTAGACAAGGAGAAAAAAAGCGGAGTACAGACTCTGAAGAATGGAGTCCTCCAAGGACCAGTGCTAGCACCAATACTTTTCAATGTATATACCTCAGGCAACTCATATACAACATCTAAGCAATACCTGTATGCTAACAATGTTGCCATAGTAATCCAAGGAATAGACATGACAGAATTGGAAAAGACATTAAGTAGTGACATGAAACTCATTGCTGACTACCTCCACAAGTAGCACTTTAGGTTAAGCATAAATAAATCAGTATCGTCACTCTTTCACCTGGACAATCATTGAGGTGACAGCATGCTGAATATCAGAATAGGCAACAGCATCCTTCCCCATGAGCATACCCCAACCTACCTAGAAGTCACATGAGGCCATTCCCTCACCTATAAATATCATATTCAGAAGGTCAGTGGCATAGTCTCTGCATAAGTAGCTTCCTTAAGATGTTTAGCCAGCACAACATGGGGTGCCAACTTCAAAGTGCTTGGAACCACAGCACTTGCAATGGTACATGCCCCAGCACAATATAGTGCTCCTGTATGGTCCAGAAGTTGTCTCGCTAAAAAGCTCAACACTGTACTAAAAGTACACTGAGACTCAGAATGGGCTGCACAATCTACATACGCACAGATGTACTTCCTGTATTGTCAGGCACTAGAACAAGTGAAATAAGACAGACTCTAGCATCATTACTGGCAACAGAGGCAAGAGATGATGAAAATCATCTACTCCATAACTGTTAACTGAAGACCCAAACAGATGTAGGCTTAAGAGGCTCAGAAGTTGTAAATCTTTTGTACATGAAGGCCACAAGTACCTGGAAGAAACTGGGGATATTGAACCAAATTTATGGGCAGCAATGGAGTGGGCCAATCACTGTGAAAAGTCTGATCTATTCCTACAGTATTTTAGACCATCACCAAACAAGTCCTCCATTTGGCACACCCTTGACAGAGAAGTGTGGGTGAAGCTGAAGGGACTGAGATGTGGATACAGATGCTTCAAAACAATACTTTCCAAGATGAACATCTTGGACAGCCCTCTCTGTGAATCCAGTGTCCAACAAACAGCACCACACTGAATTGAAAGCTGTAATCTTTACAAATGTCCAGCTAGGGTAGATGGAATCGGCACACTGAGCAATAACACCAGACAGCAGCTCATAGATATGGAAGCTGGTATCTGACACTGCTCAAAAGAAAGAGAGAGAGGTTCCTTCTCAGTTCTCTTGAAGCTGTTCTGGGGCCTCCACATGAAGTGTCCAGCCAAAAAAGGCCAGCATGCATGTGCTTGGTTATCTTATTAAACGACTGCAGACCTTTATGTGGATACTCTTAAATGGTTCTGGAGCAAGTCAATGTCAATTTGGCTTCAACTGGTAACGATCTGGCATGAGACAAGAGCTGAGACTTACCATCAAACACAGAGCATCAAAAGCTGAGTATCAGTGGCTTCAAGGACATGCATTTTTTTTAAGGGTGGAACTATTTTTAAAAAGCTGTTAAAAAGGAAGAAAGTCCTCGGGATACTTCAAGGCCCAGCAGGTCTCCATCTGCACTACACTGGAAGGATTCTGACATCCCACCCACCCATGGAGAGTGGCCTGGGAGGCTGATACGACTTAATCCCAAATCAGAAGGGTAGGTGTAGGAATGCCGGTAAGTGGTTTTGAAAGGTATTTGTGGGATTGATGCTAAAGCCATGTGCTAAAGTGCATTTTCCCTTCGAGAAGATGCACAAAGCAGCAGCTGCTTCTCTCTCTCTCTCTTTCTCTCTCACACACACATGCACACGTACACTCATACGTGCACACATACACCCCCCTGCCTTCAGGAGGGAAGCTTGTTATTTTCTATCAATTTGTGTCCTGGGGCAACCTAAGTAAATCCCAGCAGGGACATCAGGCTGATTCGAAAAGTGAAAGGAGTTTGCACTGGTAACAAGAGCCAGTTTGCCTGCTGCTGGGCCCCTCTCTTGCTGGGGCACCAGGTAATGCAGCTGCCTGGATCTCCTTGGCAACGGATTACCAGGGGATTAGTGTGCAGGTTTGCTATTGTGCGAGTGTTTCAGTTACTCCCAGGGACAATGTCTTTGGGCTGTTTGTGTAAAATGTCTGGGATGTCTGTGTGTGCCCGGGAGCTGCATGGGTGTGATCAAGAGGCAGGCTCATAGAAACATAGCAGGGACTTTCATTGGAGAAGCCCATCTATTCACAGGGACCAGGACAGGACTGAAACCTACTTCTCAGGGCTTTGTCTTAGAGCTGGGGCTTCGCCTACCTCCCCTGCAGGTGAAGGGGACAGTGCAACCTGAAAATATACCCCACTGTTGGGAAACACTGCCTTAAGATTTGTGTCTTTCTCCTTTTTCTCATCATTATGCCCAAAAGAGATTGCCCTGGGCAATCCCTGCCTTTCTCCTTGGCAACAGGCACTGCCTGGGTTTCTGGGGTCAGGGCTTCTATTGTGTGGAAAGACAGAGAATTCGGAGGCAGTCGTTGAAAAACAAATGAGCTGTTTTAACTGGAATTCAGCAGGAGAAAGAATAGTTGGACTGGCACATCGAGTTTGGGGCACCATCACTGGGTGCCCCGGTTTCCAACCGGTCCCCGTTTGGACTCATGGGAAGGGAATGAGCATTCACTTCTCCAAAGCTATCATTGAGAATGTATATTCTGTTAAATACCTTGTCACAAGGGCACGAAAAAGGACAGACTGAGAAAATCCAATCTCTAATTTATTGCAGCAGGATGAGTTTAAAAAATAAATAACAATAGCAATATCAAAACCTTGGCTAATTAGAAAAATTTCTTTCCCTGATTCTCAATGCCCACATCTACATGAGGCAGACAAGGTTCTCTGAGTGAATCTGATATCTTTTATTAGCCCAACTTAAAGAGTTGGAAAAACGTTTTTTAAAAGCAAGCTTTTGGGTTTAAAACCCCTTCATCAGGCTAAGGAAGCCTCTGCAGTTGGTGTGTGCACTTCCTGGATGGAATGAATAGTAAAGAGGCCAGAGGTTGGGCTGAGCTGTTGAGTTTGGCTTCTTTCTTTTTCATAGTGTACAGTTTCCATTTCAAACAGCTGAATTCAATATCTTCTATGTTATAGAGGTGTAGCTTGTAGCCATGTTGGTCTAAGGACATAGGCAGACAAGGTTCTTTGGGTGAATCTGATAAGTACTAAATGACTATGCAGGAGTTACTGTGCAGTAGCATCACCAGACTCTTTTAGGTGATGCTGACTACGTAGTAGCTCATTGCTATTGCACACTATTAATAAGCTACTGCACAGTCAGTGTCTCATGTAGACATGACCAATATGCACTACAACTCTCCATTTCACAATCCTTTGAGGCCAAGGGTTTAAGAGGATCCATTTAATGAGTAACTTAGAATGTCAGGAATTACATTCATGAGAACTTTTTTAAAAAGAGTCTGGAAGTTATTTAAGGCATCATTCTTTGGTAAAACATCCCCAGGGACAGTTTATTCAGTAATATTTGCCTCATTCAGGACTGTCCACACCTTTTGCAGAGGTAGCTAGTATTGGCTACTTATCAACTACCTCAGGTCTGATCTCGCATGGCAATTCTATGTTTGTATTATGTGTTCTTCCATGAGATCCATGATGTTCTCCTTCTAGAGCAGTATTCTCCAAACAAAAGAGAATAGAAAGAGGAGTTAGAAGACCAAAAAAGGAAAATGAGAGAAAAAACTGTTTAGTGCCTTCTGGTTTGGTTTGTGGCAACTCCCTTTGCTTGGTGTGGAGCTTCAGGAGAGCAGAATGTCAAGATATGAAAATGGCTGTACTTGGAGATAACTAAAACTCAGACCCGCATCTGGACTTTTCAACATGGTGTCCAGCTCCACTCTCTCTTCTTTAGAGCCTTCTGTTGCCATATGTCTCAAAGGTTGTGAGATACCAGAATTACTCCAGCATAGAATGGGACATCTCTATTTGAGGGATGGACCCATAGCAAGCATCTGCCGAACCCACCTGCTGATAGACTCTAAATGCTCTCCTGGTGAATGACATAGTGGAAAAGCAAAGCTGTCATCAATAGCAGATATACATCACTGAGAAGCAGAAAGTAATTAGGACATGCTCTGTGAGGTTTCCATGTAAAATGTACAAAAATGTAGGGCTTAGTGGGACCTCAAGAAATCATCTAGTTCCATCTCCTACACTGAGCCAGGTCTAAGCGTGCCTAGACAAGCTGTAACAGATGGATATTTAATTTGTTAGAAAACACTAATAATGTACTAAGGAGATTCTCCATTGGTCCATAAGTAGCCTCTTCCAGTGTTTAACCACTCTGTTAGAAAGATTTTTGTAATATCAACCTAAATTATCTTTATTGCAAATTAAGCATGCCTTTCCTCCGTTGGCCACAGAAAACAAGAGGTGACCCTTTTCTTTATAACAACATTTTATGTTTTATTGGATTGTTGGGATAAAAAAACCTAGTTTCTTCAATGTTTTCTCCTAGGTCATGTTGTCTAAATTTCTAATTATTCCTATTTATTTTATCTTAATTCTCTCCAGTTTCTCTATATCTTTCTTAAAATGTGTTATTCAGAACTGAACATAGTATTCCAGCTGAGGCCTCACTGGATCCAGGTAGTATACAATAATTATCCCATGTGACGCTCCTGTTAATACAGCCCAGAATGAGGTTTGCCCTTTTCAGCAACAGCAGCACACTGTCGTCTCATGTTCAGTTTGAATCCCCAGATTCTTCTTAGAATCCCCAGAATCCCCTAAAATCCCCAGATGCTTCTTTGTACTATTGCTGTGTATTATTTTTGCCTCCGTGCATTTGTTTTCTTCTTGCATAACAAATCATATTTGCCTTTATTGAATTTCATTTTATTGATTCCAGACCACTTCACCAATTTTCAAGTACATTTTGAATTCTTCTCATGTCCTTCAAAGTGCTCACAATTTCACCCAGGCTGGTGTTAGT
Source organism: Caiman crocodilus (assembly GCA_030014935.1). Taxonomy (NCBI): domain Eukaryota; kingdom Metazoa; phylum Chordata; order Crocodylia; family Alligatoridae; genus Caiman; species Caiman crocodilus. The sequence goes on along the minus strand of JAGPOW010001327.1, from coordinate 6,389,063 downwards.
CACAGATCTTACAAGTGTACTCTCTATTTCATCATCCAAGACATAAAAATAGTTAGAGCCATGACCATGGCAGACCCAATGGAACTCCATTTGAAATGCTGCTCCCAGTTTAAGTGTGAACCACTGCTAACTACTCTTTCAAACTTTCAAACTTTTCAAACTTTCAAACTTTTCAACCAGTTCCACGTCCAACTTCTATTTAATCTTGGCCACACCGCATTATCTGGTTTATGACAACATCACTACCAGCACCTAAAGTCAAGATATACTGCACATCTGCTTCCACTTTAGCAACTAGGCCAGATACCCTATCAAAAAAGGAAACTGGCTAGGTTTGACAGGAGTCATTTTTGACAAGCCCATACTGGTTATTTAATATCACCTTATTTTCTCCAAGTACTTATGGAGTGATTATTTAATAATTTCTTACAGAATCGTTTTGGGGATCAAAGTCAGGTGGACTGGTCTTTAATGTCCTTGGTCCTTCTTTTTCCAATTTTTTTTAAGTTAGGCACTGTTTTTATCCTTTTCCAGTTTTTAAGCAGCTCCTATGTCCTCCATGAGGCCTGGAAGATAATTGCCAGTAGATCAGAGATGACTTTAGCTAGTTCCTTAAGGACTTTAGGGCGAATTTCATTAGGGTCTGCCATCTTGAATACATCTATCTAACCTAAATGGTTTTCAATCTGCCCTTTTCTTTTTCTGACATTTTCTCATGTCTCCTTATTATAATTAATTTAATTAAGTACCTGGTCAAAATTACCCTTTTTTGTGAAGATTGAACCAAGAAGGCATCATATACTTCAGTGTTGTTGCTTGCATCCCTTTTAAATACAAGACCTATGCTTTATGAGACCTTGTCTTATCATCTTTTATATCTCCTGCTAGTGAAAAAGCAGTTTGTATCTCAGGCTTCCTGATTTTATCCCTGTCTGCCTGTGCTATTCCTCAATAACACTCTCCTCCCCCATACACACCAAGTCCTGTGTCCTTCCTTGTTTCCACTTTTTGCACGAATCCTTTCTGATTCTCAGGTCACTGCAGTGCTCCTACTATTATTTCAAAGAGAAATTCAAGTAATTAAAGTTCTCTGTAAGTATGAGGTCCCATCCTTCTGATACTTTTAAGGACTCATGAAAAGTCTTAATAGACCCCTTCCATTATTTCACCCCTGTTCTTTTCTTCATATAGAGACACTCAACAAACTTTCAGTGTAGCACCTTCTTCCTTTTTCTCCTGTCTTTCTTAAAAAATCTATACCAGGATTCCAGTTCTGTGCTGTGCTTACCAAATCCCACTAATTATGGCTTTTACTATCCACTGTCTCAGGTCTTCTTGTTTATTTCATAGATTTCATAGATTCATAGACATTCAGGTTGCAAGGGAACTTGGAAGTTCATTGAGTCCAGCCCCCTGCCCCAGGGGCAGAAAGTCAGCTGAGGTCACAGGATCCTAGCAAGATAAACGTCCAATTGACTCTTAAAGGAGCCCAGAGTAGGTGCTTGCACCACCTCTGGCAGCAGTCTGTTCCAGGTCTTGGGGGCTCAGACTGTAAAGAAGTTCAATCTGAAACAATCTTGAAGAAGTTTGTGACTATTTGATCTTGTCATCCCATGGGGCACTCTGGTGAACAGGCATTCCTCCAGATCCTGATGTACATCCCTTATATACTTATAGACAGCCACCAGGCCCCCCCTGGAAAAGCCTGCACTTTTCCAGGCTAAAGAGTCCCATAGCTCTCAGCCTCTCATCATAAGGCCTGTTTTCCTGCCCTCTGATCATGCACGTAGCTCTCCTCTGGACTCTCTCAAGCTTCTCCACATCTGTTTTAAATTGTTGAGCCCAGAATTGGATACAGTACTCCAGCTGCGGCACCAAGGCCAAATACAGTGGGAGGATGATATCCTGGGATTTACTAGAGAAGCATCTATGGATGCAAGCCAGAGTTTTGCTCACTTTGCCGGCTGCAACATCACACTGCTGGCTCATATTCATCAGTCATGACCCCCAAGTCCCTTTTGGCCGTGGTGCTAGCAAGCATAGCACTGCCAAGCCTATAAGCATGCTGCAGGTTTTTCTGTAGTGGGGGTCAGTGGGGGTGTGTAGAGTGGGGCTGGACCTAGAGCCATGGTGGAGGGGGGTAGGGTGGGGCCAGACCCAAAGTGGCCAGAGGGGTTGTAGCAGAGCCAGAGCCAGCGAAGCAGGAAAGCGGGCTAAAGCAGGGCTAGACCTGGAGCAGCTGTGGGGGGGTAGAGTAGGCCCAAGCCCGGATGAGCAGTGGGGGTAGAGCAGAGATGGACCCAGAGCAGCGGGGATGGGGGGAGTGCTCTAAACTCCTGCCTGACCACCCACCTCCCATCATTCTTGACAGGCAGTTTGCTAGTTTATATGTAGCTTACATATAGTTTCTCATTTCTGCCTTCCTTCCTCATCCAGTTCATCCACTTATCTGTTCACTTTTGTCACCAGCTGTCTTCAAGCCTAGCCCTACTCACTAAGTTGATGTGTCAGTATCTGTTGATGTTCTTCCCAGAATTCCTCTTTCACAGAACATTGTCCTATACTAAAGGAAGTCAAAGCCATCCTGTTGATATCATCTGCTATGGAGGAAGAGAAAGGAAAAATGATCCTCATGAGCCATTGAAAATATGGGGCAGGTCAGCAAGAAACCCTGCTATGGCTCCTGATGAATATGATAGGTTTACTGGAAGTTGGATGAACAGCAGAGCTGTTGGAACTGTTCCTGAACCTGTTTTTCACTTAGCAAATTATTCCTGCTTTTCTTCACCCAGTTCCTCACTTCTACTTGTCCATTAGGGAGCTTGGACAAGTCATTTTCAGCCTGAAGCTTGCTCTCATGTTGTTCCTTTCACCAGTTTGTCATTCACTATTTGTGTTACGTGACTGGTCACCTAAACCTCAGAATATTTGTTTCAGATGATGGATTAGATGCATGAAAATTGTCAGACAAGCACCGAACAAATGAGGAATGTATGAACTAACATGCTGTCAGTGTGAATTTTTGGGCAAGCATTCATGCTATGATACATGGCACTTTTTGGATTTGCCATGTTTACAGGAATACCCAGTGATTTTCCAAGGACTTGTAAGTTAGTGTGAGCCTATGGCTCACAGTGAATTGAACTCAGTTTTTCCATTTAGTAAAATAATTGCAAATCAGTATTTTTCCCACAAGCATCTTACAGAGAAAGTGACAGTGAGAGAGATGTAAAAGAGTGGTCAGGTTGTTAGACGTAAACAGTAGCACATCCTGGAAAAGGCAGCGGGCAGTGCAACCTCTGCACGTGTCCAGTGAGCTCTAAGCTCACTGCCCAGACATTGTACGCTCCTGCTGAAACTCCACATCTGCAGTGAGCTCTGAGCTCACCAACTGACTGGGGTGGGATCTGGCAGATCCCTGCTTTCTTGAAGCTCCTAATCCAGGGGGTAAACATTGCTGCTGTTTGTATAGGTGGAGGGAGAAAAAAATGTTGGGATGCACCGCTCTCACCATCCCACCCCTCCCTAGCAATAAAGTCTGCAGGGGAAGCAGGGAAGGGAAAAAAGCCATGGGGGGAGGGGAGGGAGGCTGTGGCTGGGACCAGGCAGGGATTAAGAGGGAGCAGAGCCAAGCCTGTCCCAGGATTGGGATCAGGGCCACCCCTTCCCTCATGCCTGGGGTCATTGCCCAGTGCTGGTGCCCCCTGCGCCAATGAATCCTCCATCTCCCCAACCCTGCACTGGCCCCAGTTACCTCCCCGCAGCAGCCCTGACCCCGAGTCCAGCCCCAGCTTTGCACCTTCAGGGCGGGCCAAAGTGGGGGATCAGATCGAGGCCAGCCTTGACTGCACCGCCAGGCCAGAGAGGACGAAGTCCCCGGGAGCCCACTCCCGCCCCACCCCGAATTGTTGATCATAAAAATAAAAAAAATTATAATAACACTAATGCTTCTGCTTCTGCTGGGGCAGGCACTGCCCAGTTGGAGTGGGGCAGGGTGAGGGATGAAACCACAGCTTATCTTGGGGGTGTAAAGAGGGGGGGAGGCTCCTGCCGCTGCACTCATCCTGGGAGCTCATGGTGGGCGTGTGCCCCTGGATCTGCATGGGGCAGGGCAGACTGGGGCTGAGGCTGTACCAGGCTCCTCCTAGCAGAGAAGCGGGATGTAGGCTATACTTGGGGCAGGCGGCAGTGCCACTGGGAAGGGGGGTTGGGTGGGTTACTGCAAATTTTGGGGAGGCTGCAGCCCCCCCATAATCCCCTCCCAGTGCCACTGCCGCCCACCCCAAGTGCAGCCCAGGCCCCTCCCTGCCAGGAAGAGCCTGGCACAGCCTCGGCTCCAGTCCACAGTGGCAGCCTGCCTTGCCCCTTGCAGATCCAGGGGC
>JAGPOW010001327.1:6372448-6384581 GCA_030014935.1 Caiman crocodilus | reverse complement strand
GTGCATGTAGCAGCAGGAGTCGTGCCCCCTGAATGAGCTGCTTGTGGGTCAGTCCCATGCCCACTGGCTGTGCAGTGCCTGTCCCTCCCCTAGCCCCAGGCCCAGTCCCACTCCCTCTCCATCCCTGCTGCAGCCACCAGAAGCCCTTGCCTGGGATGCCTTTTGGCCCTACTGTTGCCCTGCATTTGTGGGGGCTAAGCCCTGTTAGCCCCCCACTTCCACCACCTATGTGTGTTTCCTCACCCCTTCCTCATCTACCTACTGAATTCAGCAGCAGGAGAAAGGAGAGAATGAGTGAGGACCATGTTCACCCCCTGGGCTTCTGAGCCATGCAAAAGCAGAGGCTTTGGCCAAACCCCAAACCGAACTCATATACAGCACAGCTAATGGTGGGTGAAACTGTGCTTATGTTACACCCCATCTGCATTGGCCCTTTGACATAGCTATAAATGATAACGGTATATATATAGAAGCAGAAGGTAATGATTGGTTCCGTAGTTAGGGTGACTTAATGGGGACTAAGAAGACCAGGGTCCAGTTCCTGGCCTTACCACTGGCTCCCTGTGTGACCCTGTATATGCGAGTTCATCCCTTTGGGCCTCAAGAGCCCATCTATCAAATGGATTTAATAGCACTTCACCACCTCGCAGTAGTAGTGTGAGAGGTAACAAAGAATGCAAGTGCATGGGCATTATGTAAATGGTGGCTAGATAAACAAGTGCCTGAGCAAGATTCAGATAATTAGAGTAGAGCTGGGCAACATTTGCTAAACATTACATTTATTGAAATTCCCAGATTGAGGCCACCAAAGCTCTTCATGAATTTACCTCAAACTCAGAAAAAAATTGCAGCCCTCAAAAAAGGAAACATTTTCTAAACAAATTATGTTTAGTTTTCATTTTGAAAAGAATAAAGAAAAAGAGGTTAAATAACGTGAAAATGAAATGAAATATTTGTTTTGATTTGTGTTCAATTAAATGTTTCACTCAACCTTCCCTACATACACACTTTCTTTTTTAATTTTCTGTTCTGCTTTCCTAAAAAAATGTAACATTTCCTTTCAGGCCAACTTTCAGTAAAACTTTTATTCCAGTTTTTCAGCTCAGTCATCAATCTGAAAAGTCCATTATTTTCAGGACTCCAAGGGAAAGTATGCCATTAATGTTGGCCCTTTTTGCCCCCTGTTCTCTAGATTTTGGCTATCTTGTCATCAGTAGGTACTCACAATGAAAGTTCAGGACTCCCTCTTTCTTGCAAAAGAGGCTTTGGCCAGCATTCAGCAAAAGAGGCAATACATTGTGTTTACTGTCTATTACATAGACATTAATCTTGTTTAAGTGTCACTTAGGCACTGGCTGCTGTGCTGGGTCTGTGCTGCTCAGCTGTTGGTATCTTGAAATAAATGAGCCTTCCTCCTCCTCGCCCTCACTTTCCCTGGGGTCTTTATTACCCCAAATAAACACTCACTCTGGATAATAGTTAACTTTAATTGCCTAGTGCCTGCACTGGCTGCATGTTATGGTGCCACCTGGGAGACTTTAAGAGGTTGTAATAATCAGAAAAGAAAGATAAAGGCTCAGTTAAATGAAATAAACATGGAGTTTCCACACAGTTCTGCTGCTGCAGCCCCTGCTGTTGACCAAATGCAACCTTTGCATCACTTATGTTCCTCCGTTCTACCTCAACCATGTCTTCCAGCAGAAGTTGCCACACGGGTTTCACCCTTCTGAGATGAAATGGGCCTAAACCATGATCCTGATCCCACTCCAGCCAAGGGTCAGTGTGCTCTGAGCTAGGCTTTTGCTTTGGTTCTATCTCATTCCATAACCTACATCCCCACAGAGACTGGAAATGTGGAAAGCAGAAAAGGTTACAAGACTATCTCATGAAATTTGGTGAAGGGTTGTAAGAAATGCAAACAGTTATTTTACCATAGGCTTTTCCTGGAACTCTCTCCTTATGTGACTTTAGCAATGATGGCACAGAAGCCTAGACTGACTCTCAGGTGGTGATGGGGAAGGTAGCACCCAGAAAGTCATGTAAAGCTCAGGGCCTCATTGTTTTATTAACTGTACAAACACAGCAGACCCTGTAGCCTAAGGAAGTTCTAAGTGCTTGTTCCAGCCTGCCAGTGACCTTGTAGCCAGGGTTTTCTAGGGAGCTAGATAGGAGGGTAGCTTAAAACCAGTAGTCATTTCATAGATGCACATGAGAATATCCCACTGCGCTGCAGAGATACCGGAATAACTCGTTGAGCAGCTTTCACTTCACAACGCAGTAAATTGTGTTTTCCCAAGTGAATGGATAACTTTACAGCCCAGGCCATGAAAACATTAAACAGAGCAACCTTGGAGGGAGACTTTGGCAATAAAGCTCAAAAATAAAATAATCCTAAAAGTCAATGTTGTATCTGCTGTTCCTAATTGGCAGCCATGGGGGGCAAAGTTCAGAGCACCAGTTGCCTCTGAAATCCTGTAGTCTGCCAGTGCCCTTGAGTTCCTTGTTCTGACAGTCATTGCCATAGGAAAAAGGGGGAACAACTATGACATTTAGGTCTGCATTAGGGCTTCACACTGGGACTTGCTTGACACCCAGCATATGTCAAGACAAGATGATGATTGATGGCCATTAGAAGAAGCCATCAAGCAGGGGAAAATGTGGCTGCATACATAAGAAGAACATGGGGCTGTGTCCACCAAACAATGGGCACCAGAGGATTCTGGGTTTCGATTTTGTCATTGATGTCCTGCTAGTCCATTGACCATGCCTGATTTCCAGAGGTGCTGAGTACCAACAGCTCCCATCAGCGTCACTAGAAATTCAGCACCTTCTGCGAATCAGTAAGCCATGAGAGGCTGCATGCTTAAATAGTGAGAGTGCTAATCTAGAAACCTAGATTAGAGGGTCTGTTCCTGGCTCTACCACTGAATCTACTATGCTATGAATCTACATGAACAAGTCCTTTCATTCATGAATGCTATGAATCTACATAAACAAGTCCTTTCCTTTCTCCGTGCTTCTGCCTTCCATTTTCCTCTTCCCTGCCCTACCCTTTGTAGTCTAAACCCTGCTTTCTATTTATCTTCTCTGTTTCCTGCTGTCCCTTCATGGCATCTGATTAATTAAGCCCCTGTTTTATGAACATGTATGCTATACACCTCTGATTAAGTTAGCCTGTAAAGGTACAAATCTACCCTGTCCTCTGCCTGGCTTCAGACTAACTGCCTCTCCCTTCTGCCTTCTTTCATTAGATTGCAAGTTCTTTGGGGTACTGAGTAAGGCACCACTATGTACAGGTACAGCACCTAACACAGCAGGGCCCTAATCACAGCTGAAGTCTCTAGGTGCAGCTGAAATATACATAATAACAGCCATTTCCCTAGAATGACAGTTGGGAGGATCTATTTGGAAAATGAGTCTTCCTTCAAAGCAATGCCAAGATTTCCAGGCCATCTTCCTCCTGGTTTCCTAAAGGGTTAACTCAGCCCTTCTGTGCCTCACTTCTGCCCCTGGTTTTTGCTACACGCTCTGCCTACCAGGGATGTTTGACTGGCTTTTCATTCCTTCTTGCCCAACTCTTCCCACCCTGTCCTTGACCATTCAAGACCTTGGCATTCCTACAAGTTTAACAGCCTTATAACTATTTGGAACAGTTCATACTATCGAACTAGGGGTTTTACAGCCAGTGTTGCTTCATCATTGAGGCACAAACAAGCTTGAGAGAGGAACTCAGCTTGTGCCAAGGATTTGCTGCAGGTGGCAAAAGTCATTCTGAACACTTGGGAGTAGCAGAGACTCCCAAGGAAACAGAGAAACAAGGCTGCAGCCTGAAGGAGAGAGAGAGAGCAGCTTGTGGCAAATTTGCTGTCATCATGCTATTTGCATTTGGGCTCACAAGCCTCTGTTGACCAGGACACAACTCTCATGCACTGATGAAATACAGCTGAGAAATTTTTCAGTTCTTGGTAGGAATAAGTGAATCACTGTAAATAAAGCAAAGCCTTATGTAAAGAGGACACCAGGCAGTGGCACCCACTATGGTTGTGTCCTCCTCTGTGGGTGTATCTATACATGATTTACTGCACAGTAAGATACTGCGCAGTAAGTGGTTTTTAGACCGGTGTCTACATGTGTAGGCATTACACTACAGTAGCGCTGTGACTTACCTGACTTCCAAGTCAGTCCATACAAACAAGGTTACTGCTCAGTGAGGGGTTGTAACCGAACCCTAGCCCTGTTACTAGGAAGCACAGTGGCCCCTTTAAGACTCAGGTCTTCAGAGCACAGCCTGCCAGCAGACAGGGGATACAGGCTAAGCCTTGCAGGCTGGTGAGCTGACTAGGGCCGTCAGGTGATGGTGAGAGGGCCCAGGCTAGAGCTATGCAAGTCCCAGAGGAGCCCAGGGACAGAGAGTGGACTCGGGAAGACTCCAAGCAAAGCTGCAGCAGCTCTACAAATGAGAGCAACTAGCAGTGGGGACTCAGGCTTACCTGGCAGGGGAAACACCACATATCTGAGTCCATGAAGGCAGTTTTCCTTAAGCCCTCCTGAGGATAACTATTCTTCTGGCATGGTTTAGTACCCACTGGGGTGTTGGGGCTGAAAGCCCATTTTATAGAAATGGGAGGCTCCTCCCTAGCTTGCTCCAGCCGCCGTATGCCTGAGGGCAAGAGAAACTTGGGGGCATACAAACCCCAAGCCTCTGGACTTGGACCTGCATGTAGGATGCCTGTCAAAAGACTCTGGAAATATCTGAAGCCCCTGGTGGGGGTGGAGGATGTTTGCCAGTTGTAGGGCCAGAACAATCATTTGTTAATAAGTCCAGAACTTATGGTTCTGGACTGAGTCATGGATTTGGACTTGATTTGAATGATTTGGCTTAGAATATTTATTTAAAAAAAACACACAAAAAAATGTGGAGCCCATGGGTAAGAAGGCTAACAGCCTCCATTAACTTTTCTTTGTTGTAGCCCAAGGCCTTACTATTTATGTTGTAGTTTAATCCAGTGGCTTGTGGATGAGGCTGTAGGGGAGGTGGAGACCTCATTAGTGCCCACAATGGTTCAGCTTCAAGGGGCCAGACATTCTGACACCACAAAGGGCACAGCTACACAGGGCCAGGGTCCAGAATAGATTGATTGAAGCTAGTACCTCAAAGCCAGGCCCAGCATAGTGGGGCTGAGCTGGAAGGCTTAGCTACATAAAAGGCACAGAAACTGCATTAGCTGAGACCCTAACGAAGTGAACAGAAGTACAGACAGCACCTGTAAGTCATGCGGTATGATAAGGGAAGGTCAGGGTCATGCAAATAGCCCTTTGAGAGACAAGAACAGATCTGAGAAGCCCTGGTGCAACCTCCCTTTTAAGAATCCAAAGAAACAACAAGTTGTGGCAGGTGAGTAATGGGAAGTCTGTTCCCAGAAGCAAATTAAAATATTAAAAAGGGACTCTGGGGTGCCTCTGGGTATTTTTAAATGCCCCTGGAGATGTCACCCTATTACTGGCACATACACATGCCTTACTGTGCAGTAACTGCTCATGAGTAAATTTGCTACCTGCATTACATAGCAAATTTCCTCCCAAGTCAGCATAAGTTGCCATAGTTACTGCACAGTATGGGCATGCACATGTAGATGCACACCCATATTACACAGTAATTTTCAGTTACTAAAAGCAACTTAGGTTACTGCGCAGTAACGGTGCATGTGTAGATGTGCCCTGTGAAAACAAGGGGAAGCCACAATCAGCTGCTATTGGTAACCAGGGGAAATCACCCTTGCTGGAAGCCAGAGGAGTGGCACCAGGGTAAATCATAACTAACAAATTATTTTGCCGGTCTATCCTAGAGTAGTGGTATAGTTACATTAAAGCTAGACCACAGAAGACAAGACCTTTGAGCTAACCACAGCATTTGCCCTGGATTGGAGCTAATCATGAAGGGCAAAGTTTGCATTTTTTTTATCCAGTATTTCTCTTCAGTGAGACTGGACCACAGATACTGGATTCAGCATCTGAGCCAAACTGTTGTGCTGTCCATGGGTTTCACTTCCAGCTTATCTCCTCTGTTTCTCTCTTATACCATCTCCTCTTCCAAATACCAGGAAGGACCAGAAGCAGCTAAATATCCACCCTCTACCCAGATCTGATGTTTTGATCAAAGAGATCTCACAAGGAAATCTATCTGCATGAGATGTTCAGATCAGTTTGAGACAAACAGACTCAGGTAAGCCTTAAGAAAAGGCCTGTCGGTGGCTAACCACTGGATGCAGGTTAACAAAACAGATTTATTCTCAGTTCTGCTATGAACTTGATGTGTGTCCTTGCTTTATGTCCATGCGCCTCTGCATCCTCACCTGAAAAATACGGTGCTACTACTCTTTCTCTGGAAAGTGCTGAAAGATCTATGGAGAGTGAATCTTGCATTTTCCAAAAGAAACCAAACATCTGAAGTGTTTTAAATTCATCAATTCCTCTTCCTGGGCTGGCATCCTGTTGAAATAAATAAATAAAAGAGGAAGTGAGCAGAGAGAGAGAGAGGTAGCCCTGTTAGTCTGAAGTCAGGCAGAAGACAAGGTAGAGTTTTACCCTGTGGTACTCCTACAGGGCAAGAGGCTTGGAAATTCAGGATCTCAAAGGGATTGCATTATTCAGTAATTCTTAACTGGGCCGTGTGTGTTGTCTCTCTGTTCTATGGGGTTTTTTAGGCATTAATTCCACCTAGTTTTTATTGGACAGCACCAGATGCAGAAAATGTAACCTAGTGGGACTTGCAGCGCACATAGGCAATGTTGCTGAGTGTACACAATAGCCTCATTATTATGTTTCCCATTCACTGACAGAAAAGCAGCAACCAATAGCTGTACCTTCCAACACCAAGGTAGGCCCTCACAGCTGGACTTCCAGGGAGTTTCCAGCCCTGTGCAGGCTTTTTCATGTGACCAAAGTCCAACTTGGTAAGTCCAACATGAATACATGAGAATGTGCAAACCAGAATGAATTGGGTATGTCAGCAGATAAGATGATTGAAAACATGCCTGCTTCTGGACACGGATTCATCAGAGGATCTGTAGGGAAAGAAGAGTGTTCTGCCTATCACCACTTCAAGTTCCCTAGCTCCTGCCCTGCCTCCACAGAAATAATGACTGTTGACAATGTCCTTAGAGGGAGCAGGCTTTGGGAAATCCCAGAGGGACCAGCCAAATGCATCGAAAGGGTGACTGAGGCCCTCTGTGTACCTTGGAACCTCCCAGAGGTTATTTCAAGCCATACTGGAAGCTGCCCTATGCCCAGGAACATTGCTTCCTAGACTGGACAGATTGAGATTTTCGTACTATCATACCTACTACAGCCAAAGACTCAAGGTGGTGAATTTGTTCCTTGGCCCTTCCTATGACAGGAAACTGAGGGTCTCAATCAGAGGACTCAGGTGCCTATACACTAATGCCAGGAGCATGGACAACAAGCAGGAGGAGCTAGCCCCCCCGCTCTCCAGTAAGCATTATGATCTAGTAGGGATTACGGAGACCTGATGGGACCCCTCACATGATTGAAGTTGTAGCCACAGAGGGCTATATCCTGTGTAGAAAGGACCAGGTAAGGAAGAAAGTAGTAGGGGTAGCTCTCTATGTGAAGGAGATGTACATCTCCTTGGAGGCCAACATCAGCTCCAAAGAAGAATGGCTTGATACTCTCTGGGTGAAGCTGTGGGTGGGGGGTGCAGTGAGAGAAACTAACTGTTGGTATGTACTACAGACCACCAAACCAGGGGGAGGAACTCAATCTAGAGTTCACCCAAGAACTGACAGAAGTCACTCGTGCATGGGACATGGTTGTCCTGGACAACTTCAATTTCCCAGACATTTCTAGGGAGGAAGATTCAGACAGGTCAGATCAGTTGTGTTCCTTCCTGACCTGAGGAATGTGGGCTTAACTGCAAGACAGTTAGGTGAGTACGAAGCTGGCTGTGGGGTAGGACTGAGAGAGTCCTAATGAATGGCTCTGTGTTGTCCTGGTGAGAAGTGGCCAGCGGTGTCCCATGGGTCAGTGCTTGGTCCAGTACTTTTCAACATCTTTATCAATGACTTGCATGTGAGGGTGAAGAGCCTACTGGCCAAGTTCACGGATGATACCAAGTTATGAGGAAGTGTGGTCACGCCTGATTATAAGCTACAGATACAGGCAAATCTAGACAGGCTAGCAAGTTGGGCGGATCAGAATCAGATGAAGTTCAACACTGAGAAATGTAAAGTGCTCCATTTGGGAACAAACAACCCCCTGCACACCTACAGGCTTGGTGGCACCATACTGACTAGCATGACTAATTAAAGGGTCCTGGGAGTAATAATAGACCACAGTATGAATATGAGCTGACAGTGTGACAGACAAATAATACTCTGGCATGCATCAATCAGTGCATTTCCAGCAAAACCAAGAAAGTGATTCTTCCACTCTAGCCAGCATTGGTGAGACCCCAACTGGAGTACTGCATCCTGTTCTGGGTACTGCACTTTAACAAGGATGTGGAAAAGCTTGAGAGAGTCCAGAGAAGGGACACCCATATGATCAGAGACTTGCACGGCAGGCCATATGAGGAAAGGCTGAGGAACCTAGGACTCTTCAGCCTGGAAAAGAAAAGGCTGAGAGGGGACTTGGTAGCCACTTACCACTACATCAGGGGCATACATCAAAGGCTCAGTGAACAACTCTTCACCAGGGCACCCTTGGGGAAAACCAGGAGTAATGGCTACAAACTCCTGAAAGACCATTTCAGGCTCAACATTAGGAAAAACTTCTTCACGGTTAGGGTGTCCAGACTGTGGAATAAGCTCCCTTCAGAGATGGTGCAATCACCCACCCTGGAAACCTTCAAGAGGAGACTGGATGGTCACCTTGCTGGAGTCACCTGACCCCAGTTCTCTTCCCTGCCTGGTGCAGGTGGCTGGACCTGAGGATCTTCCGAAGTCCCTTCCAACCCCTTACAATCTATGAATCTATGCTGCCAGAATACCTGGTCTGTCAGTATAGCCATGGGCTCTGAAGGACTCATGGCTGCAGGCACCAAAGTTACAGAGGTGACATGGAACAGATTCTGGTCTTTGACTACAATGTTTCTCATCCACTACCCTGTCTCCATGTCCCATCCACCACCACACTACTTCCTGACAGATAACAACCCCTGCCCCCACTCCCATTTCTCTTATCCTCTCCTCTACACACATCCAGATTTGCCTGCTGCAAGGCATCATGACAGTATAAAGTATATGGGAAGGCTCCTTTACAGCAAAGAGACAGGCTTTACAGATTGCTAAGTGCACTTATGGAGTCGAGATAAATTTCCCACCAAGTGTGATGATGAGAACCAGGAGTGATTACTTTCTTTGCATACAACATAGAGCAATTGGCCATAAGGATAACATATTCTCAAGGAATACATGGAAGAAGCTCCCATAGGATGGTGGTTAATGGAGTAGTCAATATTGGAGCTGATTGAAAATGGGAATTTTCATGGGAATATTTGACATTTTGTGTTGGGATTTGGGAATTTTGTTTAGATTTTCACAATGTAGTTAGATTTTATCTTGTGAGGTATAAATTGGGATTTTTTTTCCCCACTGTTTCTACTGACATATCATGAAGGAGTTGACAAATAATGAAATAATATAAAATGTAAAAACCCATACAATAAGATCACAAACTAAACATATTGAAAATTTATGAAACAAACATCTTCTGAGGTTTCTTTTGAAATATTTTTTCTGTGTGAATTTCCAATGAAATCAATACAATTCCACCAAAGAAAAAATTCAGTTTCATCACATGATGAAAAACTATTTTGATGGAAATTTTCCAACCAGTTCTTGTCAGTATATATCAGAGCATGTTGCTGTAACTACAGCATTTGCTAAACACACCATTAAGCTTTCTGATTGGCCTCTGGCACAGAAACAATGACTGAAGTGGATAACACTGAGAGCACTGCCCTCAGAGCTTCTAACCGTCCAGTGTAGGCTAAACAAACAGCATTTTCCCTTAACGCGCAGGGCTAGATCACAAACACCTGTTCTCAGCTTTCTCAGGCTGTTGCTGTTCATGTTGGCTGGGTCTTTCCTGGGCAGTTATCTGCCAAGTTCCCTTTCCTAATATAAACTCTCAAAGTGCTGTGTGTGAGCTAGTGGCCCAGAATAGGAGTGACTCCTACAACTGCAGAGTCAACAACAGGCTCAGCAAGTGATTTTGTACTAGAGCTTACAGGTGTTTGGGTGTGGGTGTTTCCTTTAGTGATCACTTCTAGGTGGCAGGAGGAAGGTGCTGGAGTCGAATCTACACATTTAATTAATTTGCTGCAATAAACTCCGGTGCCATTTGCACCAGGGCAGCTGCTCCTGGGCACAGTCTCTGCACATGCACCGGGGACCGCAATAGTTTGAGCTGGGGCAGAGCATCCCTGGGCTGACAGCAGACTTGGGGGTCAGCCTCTGGCAGCAGAGGGCCTGGCTGGGGCATTAGAGTGCTCTAGAGCAGAGCCATGAAGCATGCAGCCCCTGCACTTTAGTACCTTCATGCCCTAGCCAGCTTACACTGCTTACACATGCATTTCAACACATGTAATTACTCTGCCATAAGATAATATTATCCCCAACAGTGTATCCTAGAGCAGAGTTAATTATTGCACCCTAACATAGACAGTGATGCTTTACTGTGGAGCTAATTAGTCAACTCTGCAGTAAAGAGCATGTGTAGATGCACCCTCAGATTCCTATTTAATCCCAGGACTGAGACTGCAGAGACACAAGCCTCCCTCACACACTCAGCCTTGCCAGTGGGCACTGGGGCTGTGCAAGGCTTCGGATTGCGCTTTGGATCCAGGGCTGCTTCGGATGCTTCAGCATCCGAAGCAGCATGCCCAGAGCGAAACGCGGGCTCATTTAAGCTGTCCAAAGTGGTTCAGATGCTTCAGATGCTGAAAGTGAAAGTTAGAAGAGGAAAGGGGAATGGGGGAGGGAGGGGAGGTGTGGGGGCAGAGGGGAAGTGGTGGGGAAGACTGACCTGTGTGGGTGGCCAGTGAGAAGGATTTCTATCTGGCTGCCTTTCCAATGACAGCATCTGGGGGGAAGGACCTAGAAATAGCATAAAAGCCACGTTTTGGTAGCATGCTGTGCCTTTTGCTAGTTTGTTCCCTCTCAGGAATTGAATGAGAAAGGTATCCTAGCAGATTCAAGCATCTCAGCTTGGTTACTTTACTCAGTAGTTGAACTTGCCTGCTCCTTTTTGTTGTTAGAAAGGATTGGGCAGGACTTAGATTATTTTAGCTTAGCTATTCAATTGCTATTACTATTACTAGTCAATGAATTTCTTTCCATTTATATTTGCTCTTTTTTTTTTTTTTTGGCAAGCTTTGAAAAAAGAAAGCTGTGTTTTTCCTGACAGCATTTTTTACATAACTCTTAACACTGAACCAAACAATCAGAGGCCAGGGCACACACGCAACAGAAGGAATAAAACACACAACACAAAAGGATTAACAGACACACAGTGACCTTTTCCAGCACAGGAAAGATTAATACGAAGCGTGCTGGAAAGGCAGGTGCCAGGTCTCCTGGCAGGGGAGGGAGAGATGGAGAGCTAGAGCTGCAAGCCCCCCACCCCCCAAGCACAGACCCATTCTCTTCCCAAGCAGCCATGACATCAGTGAGAGGCATGACCAGGGCCAGAGGGGCTGTGGGAGGGAGGCCTTTAATTGAGTTTTTTTTTTTCTTACTGTAGCTTCCCCTTCCCCCTTTCTCTGAAGTCCTGGAACACATCCCTATACCTCCTGTGTTATTTCTGTCTCTGATAACAATGTTTCTGTTAACAATGTGGTGTTATAGACTGTATCTGCTTTGTTAACCCAGGTGTTACTGTATTCTTGGGGCATAAAGCCATGTGTGTATTGCTAGTGCTGATATGGCAGGTGTGGGGGCCGAGAAACACTGGCAGAATGGGGCAGCTGATGGAGTGGAATTGAGGCGCTAGACACGCGGGTTTTGGAAGCCAAAAAAAAAACTTTACTTACAGTCCGTAGGCTGTAGGCACGTTCCTTGAAGTTACAAACTCAAGCAGGAACTCAGGCACACAGAAGCTCACACTCACGCAG
>JAGPOW010001327.1:6356281-6367991 GCA_030014935.1 Caiman crocodilus | reverse complement strand
CTCCCAGCCTGGAGAGAGTTCATCAGATTTTGGTCAGGATTGCTTTGTCCTCCCTTTCCATATCTCTCCTCTCAGCCTTCTCAAAGGACAGGGAGAAAGTGTGAGGGAAACGAGGAGCAGCACTCCCAAGGCAGCCCCGGGTATCTCTTCAGCTACCTCTAGGCCTCTGCGGAATCAAGTGTATTCAAAGAAAGCATCATGGTGGGAGAACTTCTTTTCATCCAAATTCAAGAAATGTTTCTGCATTTCAAGTCAAAGCACTGGATAAGTCCTCCCAGGGGCTCTACACTAGGTATTGGCATGTCCTCATCAGATGGGTCTCAGCTACCTCAGGGAGTCACCCTAGCAGGGAGCTGCTGACCAGCCAAGGCCAGGGTTTCAAAAAGCACTCTGCTCCCTATAGAGAGGCCAGAAGTGTTATGCAACATATGGCTATCCCCAGACATATTACTGAGGTTCCTGGAGGGGAGATCAACCAATCTGAAATACAGGCCCTGACCAGCTTTGTGTCCAGCCTGGGAAACTACTGCACTCCTGCCCCTGGCTGGCTACAAACCGTTTCCCCACTCCCACGTCCATGTCCTGAAATCAAGCAGGAGCAAGTACAAATCAGATTTTTTTTGTTTCTCATCTTTATTTTTTTCATAATAAATTGAATTGCAATCAATTCAACTGATGAATTACAATAAAGGTAAAACAGTACACACATTTTTGTTTTACTTAACAGTGCCATTGGTAGTCAACTTGTGAATACATTTTTTTACAGTACAGCCATTACCAGCAAACGCAATTCAGTAGGATAAAACACCAATTCACAATATGCTCCCAATGTCCCTTGCATAATCCCTTGATAGTCCCCTTAATATTACTACTATCAAGCAATTGTTGTTCTATAAAAAGTGTGAGTGTTCCCTTTCTCCAGTCACATGCAGTATGTCACTTGGTGAGGGATGGATGGAGGGCCTCATGGTGGGAGAGTGAGAGGCAGGCAGGCAGGCAGCCTAGTTACTGACCCTTCCTGGTTACTGGCCATGATCCAGCAGTGTTTTATTTTTGGTCTATATGGCATGCATGGCCAATGTGGGGTGGATGGGGTGGTTTTCAGAGAGCTGATGACTGCACAACTTTTACAGAGACATGGCATTACTGGAAAGTTGCAGTGTGGACTGTTATCCAGGAGGGATAGGGGAAAGAGAGGGGGAGAGGGAGGGAGGCAGGCAGGCAAGTGCCGTTTTACAGAGGTTTTATATTGTAAAGATGCTGGGGAGGAACATGCCCCCTTCTGTTATACTACTTTCTGTCATCCTTGTTTATTTAAAATCCTCCTTCCTTCCACAATTCAGAGAAAAAACTCAAGGATACAGGGGGCTCAAGGAGAAAGAGTGCTGGGTGGGTGGAAGTCAAAAGACATGTACCCCAGTACAGTCAAAAGACATGTACACCAGTCCGAATTTGCTGGGACATGGCCAGTAACCAGGAGGAGGACAAGAAGACTATAAAACAGGCCTGCAGAACTTGTGCAACTCATGCAGATGCAGGGGGCAGGGAGGGTTTTCCCCAGCAAGAAGCTTTTCCTCAGTCAGAAGACGTGTACCCCTGTCTGAATTTGCTGGGACATGGCCAGTAACTAGGAGAAGAGTGAGAATAATATGAAATGGGCCTGAAGGCATGTTTTCTGGATGTACCCCAACCAGAAGACAACAACTCTTACCATACTCGAGCTGCTGCTTGGGCCAAAGACAGTGTAGAAAGCAGGAAGGCTTGGCCAGCAACCGAGAAGAAAGCCTCCACAATGCAAAGAAGAAACTCAAGCCTCAGCTTCCTTTGGAGCAAGGAACAATTTGAAAGTTACAAGGGTGCAATGGAGAGGTGTAAGGCAGAGGTGGGTGAGTGGGGCGAAGAGCCCGCAGGCATGGACCTACTACCCAGACCCCAGGAAGGAATTTGCCAGAGGGCTTAGCCAGCAACCAAGAAGAAAGCCTCTGCATTTGTGACCAGCAACAATTCTCTAATTACAATTCCATAATACACTCATTAGCAAACATGGCCAGCAACCTGGTGGAGGGAAGAATAATATGAAATGGATCTGCAGAACTTGTGCAACTCTTACCATAATTGAGCTGATGCTTGGGCCAGAGTCTGTGGAGAAATCCTCCAGAATTCAAATAGTACACAGAAGAGAAGGCTCAGCAGTACTTGTGGCCAGCAGCCAGGAGGAGGGCAAGAATGATACACAATGGACCTGCAGAACTTGTGCAACAATTCAAGCAGACAGAAGGAAGCCCTAGCAATACCAGTGGCCATAAAAAAGGGCAGAACAGGGGCTCAGTCTCACGCCGGCTCCACACTGGCCATGCGAGCGGTGGCAGTGTGGAGCATGGTCCTAACTCCCAGCGCCTTCTGCCTTTCGCCTGGCGCAGCCCCAGGCCCCTTGTGCCCCACGCAGATCCTGGGGCACGTGGCCCCACCCCATGCCCTCCCAGACTGGCAGTGGGAGCAGCAGTGAGAGCCGCTGGACAAGCCACCACACGAGCAACACCCAGACCAATGGCTCACAGCGGCGCAAGCTGCCCCACCCCCTCTCTGGGCAGCACTTGCCCCAGCCTGGGGCCCAGCCCCAATCCCTCCCTTGCTGTGGGGACGCTGATGCCCCCGCCATGCCCCTGGCCTCCTGGCTTCACCCACCACAACAGACTTACCAGCTGGAGGCAGCTGTGTCCAGCGTTGAGGACTGCTGCCTGTTTAGTCTATGGCTGAATCTCCAAAGCAGCACCAAATCTTCAAATCCAATTCAGCCAGGTTGAATTGGGACAGTGATTTGAATCACCCGTTCAGATCACTGTCCCTCTGAATCGTCTGAATCCA
Source organism: Caiman crocodilus (assembly GCA_030014935.1). NCBI lineage: Eukaryota > Metazoa > Chordata > Crocodylia > Alligatoridae > Caiman > Caiman crocodilus. The sequence continues at coordinate 6,365,126 of JAGPOW010001327.1, read as the reverse complement.
ACTCCAAAGCGAATACTTGCCGCTTCACACAGGCCTACAAGTAAAGCGCAATGTTACTCTGGTACCTAAATGCAAGCTGAGCTCAACTGGAAATCTGTTCCTTGACCTTTCATTTATCCTCTGGTTTACCTCAGGCCCTCCATCCCCTAAGTCTCTCTTCCCCATCCCTCTTTCCCTTCCTCCCCACCACTTTCTCACAGGCCAAACAATTTCATTTTTGAAGCCACCTGGTGAGACTTTAATGCTTTACTTTCTCAGTATTACTGTCCTCTTGGGCCATGAAACCTGGAGATTTGCCATCATTCTGTCACACAACTGCCTTCTACTGCAAAACACTCATATTTTCCTTTGCTGATGAAGCACAAATCCTAATTATGTGGGAGAGAACAAACACCTTCCTCCTCCTCAGTTCTGTACAATGATAAAAGTGTCACAGCCAGGATCCTCTCCTGTTACCATTGCTGAGAAGTGACCTTTGTTGATACATCCAGCATAGTATGAGCCATGAGAAAATTCATGTGTGTGACTTGAAGATTTCATCCCCTCTGTCCCGGGAGATTGCAGCCCTGGAAGGAAGAACGCTAGCGAACATATTCACACCCCAAGTACTGATAAGTTGGTATTGCGGTGAGCATACTGCCCTCCCAGCACCAACCAACGTGCTTCCAAGATCCCCACTGACTCTCCAGAAGCTGGGTGCAACCCAAACTTGTAGAACTGAATTTTCAGAAATGCTACACACCTGGTAGCACCCATGACAACACCGGTGGCTTCCTCAGCAATTAGTAGGGCTGTGCGAGGCTTCGGACCATGCTTCGCTTCTGGAGAAGCTTCAGATGCTTTGGCATCCCAAGCAGCATGTCCAGGTCGAAGCGCTGGCCTCGTTAGGCTTTCTGAAGCACTTTGGAGCTTCCAACGCGCTTCGGAGTTGCCTCGGAGCTGCCTAGGAGATCCGGCTATAGGGTATAATGGGGAAACAATAAAATATCTATAACTTTGTTGGGTTTTGTCCGATTTGGATGGAATTTTCACGGGTGATAGACTCTGCAGAGAACATGAAGTCTGCCAAGTTTCAAGAAGATCAGTGTAAGGACTTTGGGGGAACTGCACCCAAATTCTTGAAAGCAAAACTCATGTCACATCTATGTGTTGCACCACAGGGGGGGAGGGGAACTGCAGCAGCTAGGCATGCAGGGCCCCAGAACCCCCCAGCAACGATCTCCTCGACAGCTGGCAGGCTTCATCTCTGTGACAGGGGCCACCACCCCTGCAGCTTTCACCCTGCTGCGCCTTAACACATGCAGGGTCACCCATGTCACGAGTTTTGCTTGTCCGCAGCTTTGAGGTGCAGTTCCCCCCAAACCCCTGCACTGATCTTCTTGAAACTTGGCAGGCTTTGTGGCCTCACCTCGAGCCACCACCCCTGAAGAGTTCACCCCCCTGCTGTGTTACATGTACACGTAACATGAACTTTGCCTTCAAGAATTTGGGTGCAGTTCCTCCCAAATCCCTCGATCATCTTGAACCTTGGTAGGCTTCATGCTTTCTGCAGAGCTTACCACCCCTACAAATTTCATCCATATTGGACAAAAAACATAACAAAGTTATAGATATTTAATTGATTCTCCCATTATACACTATGGCTGGATCTCCGAGGCAGCGCCGAAGCTTCAGAGCCACTTCAGCTGGATTGAAGCAGAAACCCAGTCCGGAGCTCTGGATAGGACTGCTGTCATCTGAAGTGGCTGGATCTGAAGCTGGATCGGATCACTGCTGACTCGCATAGACCTAGCAATTAGGCATTAAACTCATCAGTGCCTAGATTTTCATAAGAGCCTGGTATATGTGTGGCAATTTGGGCACCGAGCTGTCCCTATTAATGGCTTCTCATACAGTTCATATAGCCTATAAAAGTAAGGGCGGCTGTATAAATGTTTGGACAGACAGACAGAGTGATCTTCAGCTAGCTAAGTACTATCTGTGTACTATTCTGGGCTAAGTACTGTTTCAGTTCTATCCTGAGCCCTAGACCAGGTTAGTTGAAGAGGTCATTACAGTTTATGGATCATTCAGGCACACCTGGGAATAAATTTTGGGCCCACCATACAGTAAGCCTGTTTTAGGGCATCTCTCCATGTGCTTTTAGGTGCACCAAAACTTAATGCTCATTTGTCTACATGTGCACGTGCTAAGGAGCATTAACGCAATGTGCAGATCTACTTGGGATTAAAGTTAGTTCCAAGTCAGTTGACATACACAATGTTAATGTGCCTTAGTGGATCTACACATACATTAAGGCATTTTAGCTATTTGTGTATAAATTTGACTCCTGCTTTTGCAAGTATCAATTGTACATGCAAATAGCCTAAACTCACCATTTTTAAGGACCATTAAAGTCAAACACATGTAGACATGTGCCTGTAATGCACCTTGAATTGGGCTAAAGTGCCTTAAATCAGTATGTGCAGATGTGCCCATAGTGTTGCACAAAACCTTTGGAAAGGTATGATGTCACACCATTCTGGTGTCAGACCAGGTGAAATTGGGCAGTTTTGACTAATTTTTCCTTCAAATTTTGGCATCTACTCAAAGCCCAGGACTCTAAATTCCAAACAAACCTGGATTCTGGGGAAGATCAACTGTAGATTGTTACTGCTGGTCACTAGTGGCTTGACATGCAAAAGTCCTAGGAACTCGGCAGCTCCCATTATTCCCAGGCTAAGGTGATGCTATGGATTCTCCAGAGCTGGTGATAGGAAATGTTGAGTGGAAAGCACTACTGGAACCCTTACTTGATCCTATACCAGCAAACTCATTGGAAATGTTAAGTTGATTTCAGTGGACCTGATTCTTCTCACTATAGTCACACCGAACACATCTACCCAAGATGCTATGTTGACATAGCATTGGCGAACACTAACTGTGACACCACCACTACTGTACAGTAGCAACAAGCTACTAATTCAAGCTACTAATACTTGCTGTTACTGTGCAGTAGGGTTGAAAATGATTGTGCACCGCCGGGACTGCAGTCAGGGGCACACATAGATGCACTCACCGAAAAGTCCCTTATCCCTGAGAACCTCAACTGAAATTAACGGGATTACACCACAAGTGAAGAGTAAGAGTAAGAGTATCCAAATCTGGCCAGTGTTGATCTCCTAGACCTAGACCATCAACTAAACCCAGAAACAAACTGCACATATAGTCACTCTAGATCCCTCCACATGATGCCAGGTAGAACTGTTTCAAGTATCTAGCATTACTGAACCAATCAAGATCCATAAAAATACAGAAGACATCAGAGAACTCTTCAGTGGCCTTATTGCTGAAGTAAATGCATTTCCAGATATTCCATGAAGCTCTCTAGAGGAAAAAACAAGTTGATTTCACATGTAATAAATTTCATTTGCTGGACTGTCATCTGGCCATGACAGATCATTCAGTTATTCACTGGGCCTTGTGATCCTGCCAGGAACATACAGCTTTATAGCCAGAATAAAGACCATGGAGTTGTTTATAGTTAAAGGATATTTGCAATAAACATTGGCATAAAGGGGAGATTTGATTAAATGTTCAGGTGGAGGGGCATGTGGTCATCTCTTGCCACAAGAACCAGACATGTATTTACCACAAATGAATGCAATCTATCCTCAGTTCATATCACATGGAACTGGGAGATCATATCATAACTGGCCTCTGCAACTGTCCATAGAGTGGGACACCACTGTGCGGACAGTATCTCAGGGTCTTACCTCCAAGCTGGGATGCACTCTGCCTTGCCCTGCTCTACCCTTCTCTGTTCACATCCAGCCTCAGGCATTCCACGCCCCTTCTGCTCCTGCAGACCCTTCCTCATTTCATTTCCAGACCTTTGCCATCCTTCCTGAATTAAAGCCATTTCATGATAGCTATATTCCCTACAGATACATTCTTCTGTGTCCTGGCATGTAATGCATTTTGAGTGATGCAAGGACAGGTGCTGCTCTGGTTACGAGCTACAAAGTGCATTCACACACATCACTTAAGAGAAGTGCTTCACTCTTGACCTCCAGCATGCACTGTAACTCCAGTCCTGGGGCTATCCCCCAGCTCTGTTCATTGATCTCTTTCCTGACAAACAGCCCTGCTCAGCTTCCTCTCCTGAAGCTATTGGAGTTGTAGGGTGCCCCCAGTTGATGTGCCTCAGTCCTGACATCCACAACACAGTAGCCCAGGCTATTCCAGTCCTGAGGACCTGGCTTCAAATCTGCCAGCGCATCTCAAAACACTGTGTTATGCCAGTCCAAGTCTTCCCTTGAACACAGCTTGTCAGGTGTGTAGATTGCTCAGGTACTTCATAAAATGTGTAAATAAGCAGGTCACACCCCCTGCTCCCACTTTACAGTCCAAATTCTAGAGGTCAGGGCTTAGCCAAACCCTGTACTACCAGCCTGCCGGCTGGAGTGATCCCTCCTCTTCTGTCCTTTCTCCAGGAAATCCCAACTGCAAGCAGAGACAGAAGCTCTTTCTCACCGTTTTTTCTTTTTCTCCCACTTTTACAGGCTTTCTGTTGAATCACTGGGGTTAGAAGTTCAAAACCTCAGCATGACCCAGCCAGTGGAGGCCTCTGCCCCAACAACTGCTTCCTCACAGGCAGTCCCTGCAATCCAAGGTCATTGCAGGCCAAAATTAACTCAGGGGACAGCCTTCAGCTACAAGCTGATGGTGATTTGGCTGTGGCTTAAGGAAAGCAGGCCATGAAACAGTTACAGGTAAGAGCAGCCTTTAGGAAAAGAAGAACTTTGTTCACAGAGGATTTTAATTACTCAGTTTCAGACAGTGATAACACAGTGGCAATGAGGGGACCTTTCCTTCAGAGTGGACTCTGGCATTTCTTTTTTTATATGCTTTGTGAAGCAGCCCCAGTCCTCTCCTGCTAGGAAAATATCCCAGTTCCAGTCTCTGGTTTCTACCAAAGCTTTCTACCAAGAGTATCCACTTCCAGAAAAATGCCCTTGGCACTTAGCAAGTGCAGAGCTTCTGATTTGAACAGAATTCTTCATAGAACTAACAGCCTCCCTCTCCTCTTCAACCCAGCTGCTTTGTACGTTGCTTGAGCAACTGTTGCACTACTACATAGTGAAGGGGCATTGCTTTTACCATTGTCCTGTCTGAGCCAATATCTCCTGGTCATAGTACGCTTTAAATGTAATCAAATCTATCAACCATCATCATAGAATAAAGGCACTGACATTGTCTTTAATGCAGTCTCCAAAAATGTCATTTGGTATTAGTCTTCCTACAAATTCAGGCTGCTTATGGAAGAACTAAGGGTCTCATGCCAAAGTGCCAAAGAGTAGCATTACGATTCCATCTTACTTCTATGGGCATTATGAACACAGTATGATAACAAGCCAGATCCCTTGATCCTGGGTTACTTTTCAAGTTACTTTTAAGCCTGTAAATGAAAGAGGAAAACAAAGCAAACAAACAAAAACCTGATTACACTATTTAAGACACTCAAGCCTTATGGACAAGACTCTAAAACAATTCTAAGGTTACTTTTCTCAGCATCCTGGAAAATATTCCTGTTAAAAGCAGCCTAAATAGTCAAATCAAAAAATTTCTTACTGAAAAGTTTTTCCAGTGAAATCAGATTTTTTTTTCTTTTTTGGGTAGAAATCAAAATGGCTGGCAGAAGAATGTTGCTTTATAATAAAGGGTTCTCAATTTTTACTGGAAAATTCTAAATGAATCATTTTCTTTTGAAAAGATATTTTGGTGTGTCTAAGTATGGAAAACAAAAAATACTGACATTTCAAAAAGCTAAAAAATATTTAAAATGGTGCCATTTCTAAATGAAATATTTGACTTGGATCAAAGTCACCTTTTTTTCACCTTGACATTTCCAAGCTGATTTTTTCTGAATTATTCATTCTATGAAAAGTTATGATGTTCCAACTTTATGGGGAATGTACCCAAATGTTGGAATATCTGAATGTCTTGGCAGGTAGAAATCTCATTTTCTGAGTATTTCTAATAAATAGACCACGTCCGCATAGCTTCTTTGAAGTCAGTGGAATTTAGTGGAGTAACATAACAAGTGGTGGGCCATGGAGCACCAGCCCCAGGCTTTCACTTGGAGGGTGGTGCATGATGGCTAGCCGCAGATGCTACTGGTGGGTCAGTCCCTGCCACCACTACCCAAAACACAGACCCTGGCTAATAAGCCTCTGATATGCTGAATTACATTAGAGTGTCTGGGTCAAATGTTTGCATTTTTGGTTTAAGTTTGGATTCATATTCACCTGGTCTGACAAAGGTAAAATGCAAAGCAAAGTATATCAGTTAATTGCACATTGCTAAAGACAGTGTTAAAGTTTTCAAGAGCCCACAGAAATTTGCCTGACCCAGAAGATTTACCTGGTGACCCATCTGTCACAGCAATGCCTCTCCAGTGTTGCACTGATAGCCACAACATCCACATTATCTGCACATTTACTCTTTTGTAGACCATCACTTCCAGAGGATCAATGCAATGTTGCTGCAGTCCACTAGGATACTGCCTAGGCCCAGTTCATCGACGGATGCCATCTCTGGTATCCAGGAAAACAAATAAATCATAAAGAAGCAGTCAGAGAAAGAAGCTGGCATTCATCAGGGAGTGGTTTAAAAAGATCTGTTTATTTCATTCCTTTTTATAAAAAAAAATGTACACGTTGAGTTTAACATCCAAGATACCCATCACATTGTACACCTGCCAACTCATAATCACACTCTCTCTTTTTTCTTTTTTTCTTTAATTTTTGTGCAAGGAAGGGATTTTCATTTTCTCAACCTCCTCCTCCCCAGAATTAGCAATTACAGGAAGTAACTTGAAGACTGCTCTTATGAATTCACAGAAGGGACTCTAGAAGCCAGGGAGAGGTAGGTACCTTAGAGACAGATGTTAGCTAACAACCTTTGCATAAGAAGCTTCGCATAAGAATCCATGACAAAGCATTGGCCTCACAGATGATATTCTTATTTCAGGACACAGGAGTGTAAATATGAGGGGGGCATAGTAAACTGCTGATTAACCTTTTAGCTGCCTTTCTGTGCTACATGTTGTATCACAAAGTATTCGCCCCAATTGATGCACAAGCTAGGCTAAGATCAAATATCATGCTCCACAGATCTTAAGGTGACCAATTAGCTGTGAAAGTTAGAAAAGGATCCCTTTTCCTTTTCCCTACTTAATAGCACACATTTAGCCAAGTCTATTGACAGGTGGAGGACATTCAGCCTTCTCCTGAACCACTGAATACAAATTAGATTGTCTGTGTCCTGATATTTCCTGTATTACAAATGGTGACTTTTTCATTGAATCTGGGCACCCTTATTTTCTAGTCCATCCTAATGAAAATTCTCTTTTGATTGCATTTTTTATAAAAGGTAGAGTCTAACATATCCTTCTGATCTCCCATTCTGCTCATAGCTAGGCAGAATTGGTTTGTGCTGAAGAAACAGCAGCAGTAAGGACTTCTGCTGCTTTAGATTGAGTTTGTGTAGATGAGTAGAATTCTTAACCTTTCCCTTGTAGTCAGCAATGAAGTTACTTCCAGCCCCCTAACTACTGTGACGAATACACCTCTTCACACAGAGTGTGAGACACTAGCAACTGGATTATGGCATTTATGGCAATGTAGCAAGAAACCAGGCAATGACTGCTAAAATGGCATTTGGGGTGGAGGGGAGAAGAATGACTATCCTTCCCTGCAGTGACATTTTATTACAAAATATTAGATGAATTAATATTTGTAAAAGTGACAAACAAAGACATATGCAGAAAATAAACCTTCCACCACAGTTTTCCAGGTCCCAATTTTGTGTGTGTGTTTGTTTTATACAGTAAACAATTGTTTTAACTCCACATACAAAATTCTGTACAAAGTTCCCTATTATTTACAGAAATTGCTCCACTGTGTTACAAACTCAAAAGTACAAATAAAAGCCCAAAATAGGGATATTAATTCTCCAAATTTTATTCTGCATGAAGCATGGAAAATCCAGCTCATGGGTCCTTATGCCTGTAGGAGAGGGAAACAGAATCTTGTGCTTAAGATGAGGAAATAGCCTCCAACACTTTTTTTAAACTCTTCTCATAGTCCACTCTTCTTGAAGGCCCATGCCACAGGACAGGCAGCTATATGCTGGTCTGGACTTGGTATTTTTCTAGACATGTTGTTTTACTGTAATAGCTAAAATGTGCTGCAGTGGTGTTCTCCCAATGAGGCACTATCCAAGAATTTTTTTGTAATATGCTAATTCCTCAAATGCTTTCAAGTTGCACTTAAGGTTTCAGTGGGTCTCACTTATGGATCACACAACGAGGGAACAGCAAAACATTCTTTTAAAGAAAAAAATGACTGGCTACATGCTTTCAAAATTGATGGAAAATTTTAGTTACTATTCACAAAAAAGCCCAAAATGTTTCCAATTTTAGTGAAAACAGTAGGTTTTCCAGCCTAAATTACTCTGATTTGACTTCAAGATTTAGAAAATGTTTTTCAAGTTTCGTTTTTTAATTTTGATTTATTTTACCAAGCAAGCATGGTACTGAAAAAGATTTTTTCTTTAAACAAACCAAACTGCAGTTACTTTTTCCCAAAAAGGGAATTTGTCAAGTAAAGATATTATGTTTTGAGTCACTTTAATGACTAAATAGTTCCCATTAATCACTTAGTATCAATACAACACTGCACATGTGTATGTGAGTCTAATGTGTAGAAGAGGAGGAAATTGTTTCTTGTTCAAACCTGTTTAGCATTTTAATCAGCCTCTCAACTTCTTTTGTGGGATTTTTTCTTTTGATTTTTTTTTT
>JAGPOW010001327.1:6344649-6356181 GCA_030014935.1 Caiman crocodilus | reverse complement strand
TTTTTTTTTTAAATACAACATTTTCCTAAGCTATAAAAAGTACACCAGAAAGAAGATATAAAACTGAAATGAAAAAAAACCATGTAATGTCTAATATTAAGCCAACTAGAGCAAGAAGATCTTCAGTAGACTTATTGATGCCTCATTGTGCCGACACACTGTATCTGATGCAGTAGCAAATAAACTTTGTACAGTCACATCCTTAACTATTGGAAGCTATATGCTGCCAAGAATCCACAGACTGTGTATGGAATTTCTCCCTGTTTCACGCAAGACTGCACACACAGCTGGAGGGCTGGAGTGAGACCATACATGTGGGCTACTGCACTAGGCACACTACTAAGATCTGTGCCTCTGATTTCTTAATGTTGCATTTTTAAGCTGCTGTTTTTGGTGAGATCGCTGCAACCAAGCTGTTAATTACTAGGATCATGTATTATCTGGGGAGAATGTGGGTGGGTAGGGGAGTTTAATAAGAAGGAGGGATGGTGTGAAAAGGCTTGCATTTGCACTACATTGCAATGCTGTCAGCTGAACCCAAGCCAACTATGTTTGGGTTGGGCACAACAGGTTTCAACATGGCTGGTTTGGGTTTCCACCTAAACCACTGACCCAGCCCTAACTTCCAGGATACACCAGATGTAGTTGCCTAAAAATATACTGTCTTACAATGAAATGCCTTTGAGCTTAGATAACTGTAAAGACAGTGTATATGTGCGTGTGTGCCATTCTGAAAGCCTGAAAAACTTCCCCACCCCACATCATACTGTCATTGGATCTTTCTGTAAACAGATACATGCTGGTTACCTGGAAAAATTCATACTCAGTGCGGCACCTATCAGTGTTGGAGAAATGGCACACCAAACCCATAAAATAGCTCTGGTCACTGTCTCTGACAGAGGGAGGGATGCTGTTTGCTGCCATATCTGGCTGCCAGAATTGGCCTGATGTCAGCACAGAGTTCTAAAGGATAACCTATTTTGTACAACACTTAGCTTTAAAGCATGTTCTGAACTCAGATGGAACACCCCATCCTCAGGAATACCTCTGACCACTGGATAATTAGGACTGTCGTGTCTTTGGCATGTGCCTGTGCATACCAGAGTCTGTGCCAATGAAAGAATTCTGCTCTAACTACATCCACACACAAAACACACCCCCTATTTGACAAGGTATATGATAAAAGAATACATATTTTACAGAAAAAGCATATGGCACATTGCAGTTTCCAAGGGTTCCTTGTGTTATAATACAGGCTTTTTAATAAAGAGACGCAACCCTGGTGGAGATGCACAGGAAAACTTCCCTAGCCACACTAGAAAGCAATGTGCGAAATGTACACAGTCACACACTTGGGTTCCAAGCCTTGCTTGTTTTGGCTTCTATTATGTTTGTTGTCTTTGACTGATTTACATGCCTGGTCCTGGCTATAGGGTAACTACCATTTGTCAGGGTCAGGATAGAGGTGTGGGAGGGGTTGGTGTTGACTTGCTGGAGAACCCAAATCACCAGAGCTTCCCAGCCCATTCAAGAAAGAACATGGGCAAGCTGGAATGTCTGGAGAGTGGAGTCAAGTCAGACCTGGTAAGCCCAGGCAATGCAGCTCAATAAGCCAAGACAGGAACCTGATCCCTGTTCATAGACTTGGCGCCAAGCTGTGCAGTGACTTTTCCACCCCCAGCTCAGCCTGCACATCTGGAGGTCACCAAAGTTTAATTCCAGTGAGTCACTGCAGCTGGGTTATTTACCTGGCCTTAACGGGGCTCTCTGAACTGGTTGGGCAAGCTGCTTAGAAAGTACTTAATCAGGGGTAGGCCAAATGTTGAGCTCACAGAGCCTTGCAGGTGGCTTGCCAGTGTCCCCAGTGCCACACCTACATTAATGAATGTGTAACCCTAAACCAGTAATGACTGTGCATCATCCCTAACATCTGCCTTCACTTGCATCTTCATTGACACATGCAAAACTAAACTTGCTGGATCTGTTCACCAGAAGTCTGACTGATTTTATTTACATGGAGAAGGGTAACTAGTGGCCACATTTAACTATTAGGCCACACTTGGGGTTAAAATTTCCAGAGCCACTAAAGCCCTAGCTCCTGTTAGCAGAGAATCTATCGCACATGTCACCATCTGTACATTACTTACATTGCTTCATCAGGAAAATTAGTGTTCTGTTGAACATGCAAGACTGATTGATTACTTGTTCTTGATTTATTCATTATCTACATTGCTGCTGTTTAAATTGACATCACCTGTTTTTGTTCTGCCTATGTTTAATTTTTCATAGGCTTTAGCAGTTTCTGGCATACACTACGCATCACAGCATGTTAAGGAAGACAATGAAGATTCCTTAAAGAGCCCAAGGTCATGAACCTGTGAGGTAGGTAACAAGATTACAATGTGGACAGCAGGATTTATTAGAATTTCTTGAAAGCAGCATTTCTGAACTTGGTAAAATGCATGAAAAGCAACAGCAAAAATATCTGATTTGTAATAATCAGTCTCTTGTGTTCAAGGCATGAAGAGACCTGCCCAGTGCATCCTGGGAAATCAATGGTACAGTGCAAAGCTTTGTGTTTTCCTGGTGACTGCCCACTTCCTGCCTCTGAAAGCCATGCTGGTTCTCACAGCAACCACATAAACCAAAACCATCCTGGAACCAGAAGCAATAAGGGCACAGTGATGGAAATACTTGGTCAAAATGCATAGGAATTTACGCCCCAAAGCCACCTCAGTGCAGGAAACAGCAAGCAGGCTCAGGGGAGCATGAATAGCATATCATCTGCATTTGTTCTGCACCAGTCATGGGGCATGTCAGATACGGGAATTTTTCTATCCTTGTTTTTTGCACTGACATATAGAACAAGGTAAAAGACTTGACTTTCCAAACAAGCAGTGAACATTTGCTGCTATTGCTGCATTATGTGAGTATCCTCTGGTCATGAGACGGATAGGTCCAAAGGGAATCCACCAAAAACTTAAATAAGCCCTTTCATCTGCTAGCCAGCCCATCTTCCCAATACATCCCTGCTCGTTTCCAACAAGACAGAGACCTGAAAGGGAAAGAAAAGTCCCGAGGTTTGACACAAAAGAGAAAATTGCTCCTGAGTGAAAAATAAATAGTGAAGTTGCTGGATGAGAGAATTCTGAAGTCCAGAGAACATCTCCTCATTGATGAGTGGGATCTTTGCCAGTGTACAGGTCTATCTTTAATAATCTTTCAACAAGAGAACTTTCATGACAGGGCGTGCACACATCCAGACCCCATGCTGTCATTGAGTCACAGCCTGGTTTTGTTTCTATGTACAGAAGAGTCCATCAGAGAGGGAAGGAGTCCCAGCTGCTCCTGGAGATGGAGGTTATGGTGGGGGTCCTGCCACTAGTTTTGGTGTCTCTTCATGTGGAGGGCCAGGTGGTCAGAGCGGGAGAAACAGCGCCCGCAAGCAATGCACTTGAAAGGCTTGGCACCCGTGTGCTTGCGATAGTGCCGGGTTAGCTCATCAGAGCGGGCAAAACGCCAGTCGCAGCCTTCCCATGTACACTTGTACGGTTTCTCTCCTGCAAAGGAAAACCAGGCCACAGGTTACGGTTTCTGCATCAATGGCAGGGGGCCAATATTCAGCACTTGCTTATTTGTCTGTCCTTCCACCCCAGTGAGGCACTGTGATCTCTGTCCATCTACCTATGTGATCCTTGCTGTGTCTAGGCACAATCCCATGTGATGTGTACAGTCATTCTGATGGTGATACCCAACTCTGCTTGCTGTGCTCTTTCTGAACTGATCATGAGCTGCCTTACAGGAGTTGAGGTATCACCATCAGACCTATGACAAACTCAACCATTTCAATTCGTAAAGCTTCAAACAAGTTTCTTTTGGGTCTCCTGTAGGCTTTTGCTTTGAGTTTCAGGATAGAAAAGTTTGGGGCCTTGTTTTTTCCAATGAAAAGTCAAAATTTTCCATGGAAAATTTCAACTTTAACAATTTTGTTCATTTGCTTTTCACTCAATTTTCCAAGAACACCTTTTCCCCCATTCTCATTTTCCAACCAGGACCATGGTGGACCTAAACAACATGACGTTCTGATATGCACAAAAAGGATTGTTGGGTTATTTTTAGTGGATTCTGTGACTCTTCATTTCCACCCCCTCTTTTAGCAGAAAAAGACTGGATTGTGAGTCTTCTCAGACATCTGGGAATTCACATGAAAAAGTCCCACAACTCCTTTCCAGATACCCGCAGGGACAGCCCAGCTTTCTGAGTTGAACTCTGGACTAAGAACTGCAGCCTTCTTTGCAGCTGGGTGTGTCTCCCTCAAATATTAGTCCTCGCTCTTAACAGCCTGAACAAGCAGGCAGAGTTCATGGAATGTGCTGACTTTTCTGACCTCAAATATTTACCATTTCATCAGCCAATTACTGAACACTGTACAGCAGCTCAAGTGCACATACACACATAACATGTATGAACAGCCCTGTGCAGGAGTCATCCGATATGCACAGGTACCCTGACACACACACACTTCAGCATAAATCATAGATGCATGGACATGCACACGTATGAGTTCACAACCAACACACAGTTATCCCATGATGCATGCGCCCAGGCCACCAACCTTCCCAACATGTATCTGTGCATAGACACATGGGCATACAAGCCACCTGCCCATAAACCTGCCTCCAGACATGCATGCATCTATACATGTACACAAACACATGTGTATTTGTATATATACCACATGCACCCAAATAAGTGGTGTGCTCCTCTCCCCCCAGCACAGACTCAGATATATGTGTGAACTCAGAAGCAAACATGACACAGACAGCAGAAAAATGAACTTTAGCCTCGTAGTGGGTGTGAGAGAGCTTTTTATGTCTCCGGTAAATAGGAACTTAAGCTCAATTTACAAGGAGTATACTGGGAATTTTATGGCATGCTCTAAATCGCACACGTTTGCAGGAGTCTTTGTTAGTCTTCCGCACTGAAAGACAAAGACATGGTTTGCCTTGCTCAGCTACAGTCATTGTCCCAGCCAGGTGACCTGGCTGGGTCAGCCCCACCAAGGCCCTTTAGTTTCAAACAATAACAGGTTGATCTCCAGAATGGAAACAAAACGCTTTCCATTGTCCCGTGAGTTGGCTCCTTCTCCCAGGGCAGCACGGCAGGGCAGGCTCAAACAATGGCCCCAGCAGGCATTCCGATCCCCCGGGAGGTGGGGGGGCAGCCATGGGGTTAGATATTTAATCTCACAATGGCACCCAGTCAATGAATGGCTTCTCCCAGAGTTTAATACAGGCAAGACCTTAGAAACAGCAAATCCCAGGTAAAAGTCTTAAAGAGATACTTCTTAAGCTAGAACCCACTAGGAGAGTTATCCCAATGGTTTGATTAACTCTACAAGTGAATGAACCAAGTGACTACCTGGGTGGAATTCCTTGTGGGATACTGGGGGGGGGGGCAGGGAGTTACTACTCTGGCCTTTCCACTCTAGATACACAAAATTAATGTTGGAAGTGAAATTAATATGGTGGCTTTGAACTTGCCCATGGGGAAGAGTGGTCCATGGTTCTCAGTATCAACTCATCAGTGTCTTCTCTTCAGTCATTCTAGATTGTCCTACTAGCCTGCACCAGTACTCACACCAGCTCAAGAGACATCCTCCTTTCCTTCGTTGTCTCATGCCATAGGGCCACTTGAGGCATGTGAAGGAAGGAGGTCATGCATAGACCTCAAACCTAGTCATCAGGAAGGAGAATAAAATGGCTCCAGAAAAAGGCATCAGGTTTGCTAGACTGGGTCTCTGCACAGTGGCTTAAAAAGAGTTCACATCTACAGAAACTTGTAAAAGTCAAATATCTGTACTAAAAAGTGCAAATACCAGTGTCCTAATAGGAATCAGGGAAAAAAATCTTCAGCTTTGAAGAAGGAGACCTTGTGGTAGGTTACTAGGATCTCCCATTCTGACAATGCCCTGGGGAACCCCTCTGACAGAACCCTGATGGCTAGCTGCCCGTGGTATGCTGGGCACGGTCCCTCCTTTTCTTTCCTTTTATCTCCTCCCAAGGAGTTCTACAGCATGCATACAGACAAAAAAATGCTGTGCTTTGTTCATAGGGAAAATGTCTTTGATGCCTTCTTCGTGGGACTGATAACATGAAATAGGAGCAGAGCCAAGTCTGAGAAATGATTCCCAGGCTCAGCACATGTTTTGTGTTTTGTTCGTTGTTAATAAAAAAGAAAAGTGAACCTAGGGACAGCTTAATTGCACCCACTAAAGATCAACACTTCTATAAAAGAGATTTATGAGGGCAGCTCCAGTTCCAGGACATGCCAAGAATCTGATAACGTTTCAGATTGTAAAAATTGTCCTCGTAGAAGACCTAACCATAAGTACATGAGGTACACTTGGATGGCTTTGTGCAGGGGAAACCAGGGTACCTTGGGGTGCTTAGTTATCTGAACCAAAGCCCCAACCAAGTGCTAGAATAACATATAGTAACACCAAGTGAAGGTACCATAGCTAGAACCTGTGCAGTAATATGCACTACAATGTATAGCTGTTGATTTACTGAGGCAACTGGTGGGTGAAGCTGTTGTCCACAAACAAGGATGTATTTCTTTATCTAATTGTATTCACTGTGTTAGTGATCATGATCAGACTACACCAAAACCCTCTCTTGAATAATACTATTGAAAGCAACAAAGCTACCACTACAGTGAGGGGCATAGTATAAAATACTGCTAGTAGATAGACAGGTCATAAGTTGGACTCTTACCTGTGTGAGTTCTCTGATGTGCTTTCAGGTGGGAGCTCTTGGTGTAAACTTTTGTGCAGCCTGTTGAAATAGAAAAGAAAACCCCACAGTGTAAAACAAGTTTTGTTCTAAAAAAATACTTAAAATAGGTGTATCAAGGTTATGGTCTGCCATAGCCCAATGGAGTGGCCAAAAGGAAATACAAGCATGAAAAATTGAGGGTATTTGGATGCAAAGGCATGGGTAACACTTGTTTCTGCAGAAGCAAATCAAAACAGGGACATTTATGTTCAGAATTGGGCACAGTGGGTGTCAGCTAGGTGGTGATCTGTCCTTGGATGCCATATTCACATTTATATTTATTTATGCTTTCACATCTCTCCTGATGCAGGGAAGGGGCTGACAAATTGCAGCATCAAGGAGGCCTGTGGGAGATTTGAATCCAACACATGCAGTTCCTATGTACATCAAGGCTGCTCTGACCCCCTGTAATTCCAACACATTGAAGCAGACTCAATTAATCGAGTCTGCTGGAGTGTGGCAATTACCGTGCTCCAGCAGACTCCAGTGTCATGTGTATCCCTGTTCCCGCACTGAAAAATGGTGGTGGGGCACTTTACCAATGGCTCATTTGATGAGCTTTAGATAAAGTGTCCTCATCACTACTTGTCGGCAGGGGGATGCTGATACACATGACACTCTGGGTGTTTTAATTAGAGTGGCTCTTGGAGCTGCTCCAATTAAAGTGACTCCCCCCACACCCCAACTCCAGAAGCCTGTGTATAAATGCCCCTAAAATAGGCAGGGCATCAATGGCCCTTTCTGCAAACTATTATATCTCTTCCCCTTGTGAACTGCACCCTTGGAGGTGAGCTGCATAGGAGCTGAATGGAGCAGCCTAGAGAACCAAAAGTACAGCAGAATGTGGTTGAGGTTAGTCTCCTGGACTACATATGTGCAGAGAAACGGCCTTTCAAGTACACTGCCAAGGACTGTCAAATGATGTTTTCTCAGTGGTGACCACTGACAGAGCCTGAAACCCCAGCAAGGGTCAGTGTAAGTGACAAACAGCCCCGAGCACTTTAAAAGGACGGAAAACTGGGCTCCTAATTGATTTCTGTAAGAGTCTGAAAGCATAGTCCTTCCTTTTGCCTCCTTATTAAAATAAATAAAGGGTTTATTTTACCATTCCAGTGAAACCTTCATCACAAGCATAATTGAGGGGGACAATGGGGCAGCAGCCTTCGTTGCCACCTTTATAGACGATGCAAAAATAGATGCTACTGCAGCTGGCAACTGGCCACACAGCCACAGCCAGCACAGGCTGATCATTTAAAACCCTTCTTGAACAGTGGTAAAGCTTTAAAGAAACCCCCAAAGCATTTCCATACCTTTGGATTTATTTAGTGTTTACTCAATGGGAGTTGTGTAACATGGGCCAGATGCTGCACTTCCTATACAGGCTGACCCTCTATGGCAGTGGTTTTCAACTTCTTTTGCACTCAGAATCCCACCTCGTTAGACTCAAGGCCCCCTCACACAACACCAGCTTATTTTTCATTCATTTTTTTTACTACAGAAAAACAGCAGAGCAGTTCTGCTCTCAACAGGGCAAGACATTTTTAATACACTGGATTCCTATTTGAAATCTCTGGGCACATCCAGACAAGCATGGATGTTTGTTTCCCCAGGCCATGTGCGCAACTGTGCTGGCCCCAGCAGCCGTACCTGGGGTTCTGGGGCCTCCCAGGGCTGCAGCTGTAGCAGGAACCCTGGCCAGCAGCCAGAGTGTGGCTCCAGCCGGCTGGGCTCTGGTTTTGGATGGCACATACTGCCACATGTGCAGCCCCTCTTTCTTTCAGCATGAGCTTTCTGATCCTAGGCTCTTCCAGGGTCAACCACCTTTCCCCCCACAATGCTGCAAGGTAGTAGCACAGGGAACATCTGCATGTGTGGTGTGTGGCACTGCAGATGGGTCTGTGGCACCATATCTGGATGTGGCCTCTGGGTTTATCTTGTGAATCATGCACACCTAACAGCACTAACCTTGTGTGACACCCTGCAACACCCTTGAAAGTACCTCAAGTCACCTTCATTGAGAATCACTCTTTTATGGAAAGCAACATGACATTTCCCTAAGGATAAGGATTGTGTAAAGTAATCAAAGCTGTTTGCCAGCCCAATCAATCATGTCCAGGCAATCATGTCCATTAGGAAGATTTAGGTCCCTTCCGAGACTCTTAGTCATTTTTGAACACTTGCTATTGTAAATCTGGGTGCTTTTGGAACCTGCATTATTTTCTAATTTTGCTAAGCCTACAGCTTCCGGGCTCAAGTAGTTTGTTTGTGGCAATGAGTTCAGAGGCTATTTGTGTGTTGCAGTAACAAAAACATTTCTTTGTATCAGTCATCAAGGAAGACTGACTGTTTTCTTTGAATGCTTTCATGTTCTTGTATCAAATGACAGGATGAACCCAATATGGTTTCCACACTCCCTCTTATTCAACACACAGCCTGCTGCACAGCATGTAATTGCTCACACGCAGCCTTAATACTTAGGTGTGTCAAAAGTAGAATTTTGGCTTTAAAGAATGTCACAAGATCACTGATATGTCAGGTGGATTGGACCCAATGTAATTGTACTGCTGTATGTGTATCGTAGAGCAACTTCCACATTATGCACAGCACCTGACACATCTTGCACATAGCTTGCATATAGAAATTACTACATGGCCTTTAGCTCAGGATGCCAAATGCCAAACAGATGCACAGCACAACATTAGCAGGTGGGGACATTATGGACAAGGTCACAGTAATTTACAAGCAAGGTAGATCTAAGTGAGACAAGAATGGATTTTGACACTAGAGCAGCATGACAGCTGTGGCCATACCTGGATAATCGCAATGATGGATCCTTCTTTTCTCCAGTTCAGGATTGTTGCGTCTGTTATATTTGGGGGGTTGCATTATAATGTGCCCTTGGGAAAGTGCCCCAAGCCCATCTGGGAGCGTGGGCACCTGGGATGACTGCACCAGTTTCAGTCCAAAAGTGGCTTCATAGGATGGTGGGGGGGAAATGGTGTTGATGAGCTCAGGCTGATTCTCAGGGCTACCTGGCTGTGAATTTGGGGGTGAAGGGGGCAGGTTCACTCCTGGGACAGGATAGAATTGCCCTGTGATGTTGAAATTCCCCTGTCCTTGGGAGATATGGTGGAACTGTTTCACTTGTCCACTTGGCTGGACAGGTCTGTGGACTATGCTGGACATGGCATTGCCTGTGGACATGGTGACACCGCTGAGAGCATTGATGGCTGTGGTGCTGCCAGTAGAAGGTGCCATTGTGGCAACATCTGCACCACCATTGCCAAGGGACATCTGGTACAGCTGTGGCTGGTGTGGGCTAGTGGACAAAGGAATTTCTGTGGACATTTCCTGCTTGATGAAAATGTTGTTCACTGCCACTGACTGAGGCATGCTGAAGACACTGGTGAAATCTGGCAGGGTCTGTGTTGACCCAGATGTGGAGGAGCAGGGCTGGGCAAAGCTGGTGCCAGGTTCTGTTTTGATCTGTGGGAAGGGCATAAGGGGTTTGGATGGCCGGTAGAGTCCGGTCCGTAGGTGTGTGGTGTCAGGCAGTATCACATTGATGTTCACACTGTATGGTGCAGAGTTTGGCTTCTCTGTTGAGAAGAACTCATCCACCACTGAGGCACTCTCACGACGATACTTCTTGTCTGGCAGCATTGGTACTGGTGGTGCCTGACTTGAAAGATACTTGTCCATTTCAGAACGTGCCTGCAGGGAAGAATAAAGAAGAAACAGTTCTTGAGCCGACTGCCTAGACAAGATGGTGATGGGTGTTATAAAACTTGATAAAAGGATGGGCAAAGAGCAGGAAGGATGGCTTAGAGCAGAGATCCCCAAACTTGTTTCTTATTACACACCCCCTTCCAGATTTACCAGTTGTCTGTGTATTGCTACCAGCATATATTTTATATTTCAGCCTCTTGAATGCCAATTATTATTATAATGAAAATTAAGTACACCATTACATAATTTCTCCTGCATAACCCCCAGAGATTTTTTGTGTAGCCCCAGGAGTATATGTACCACAGTTAGGTAACCCCTGGTTTACTGGATAGGGCAGTGGCAGAGGATAGCAAAGACTTGGATTTAGTCTTTGACTCAGCCTCAGACTTCCTGTATAACATTGTTTAATGCACTGAATCCGCTCTTTGCTTCAGTTGCTCCGTCTGTAAAATGAGTACTAGTTCTCTATCTGCTGCAAACATAAAATCCATTGAATACTGTGCAGTGTTCAGACACTGGTGATGAGGGACTTACAACCAAAAAGAGAAATGACACAGTTATGAAAAGGACACAATGACATCAAGAAGGGCCAAGATTTAGATTCACTACTTTACACATAAAAGGGAGAGAATTTAAAACTAGAGATGTGACTAGACCAGACCCCTCAGATGCCTATCCCATTCACCTCTAGGGAAGTTTGGGTCTGGATCTGAATCTGAATGTGAGCTTAGTCAGTTTTGTGCTTATTCATGAGATTCTAAACATGAAAATTAATAGGAACAGAAAAATCAGTATGGCTGGTCTATTGTCACTGCCCCAATGAAACATTCATATCTATAATATGAAATATTCACAGCATGGTTTACATTTTAGTCCTATGACTTTTTGTGTATTTTTTCCCAATTCAAATATTCCAAAATAATGTGATCTCTGATTTAGGACATCACCCAGCTGCAGGTTCCCCTGG
>JAGPOW010001327.1:6253634-6339206 GCA_030014935.1 Caiman crocodilus | reverse complement strand
TCCAGACCTTGGCCACTCGAACTGTGAAGTTCTTCCTAATGTCCAGTCTAAATCTGCTCTCTGCTAGCTTGTGGCCATTATTTCTTGTAACCCCCAGGGTTGCTATATTCTGGAAGAAACCGTGAATCTAGGAAGGGCGGCAGGAGTTTCAACAGCAAGATCCTTGTGACAAAATCACAAATGCCCCTACGTTCATCTCTGCAGCCAAATTATCCACAAAAAATTTTTGCCCTTTGCAAGAAACAGGGGACAACTCAATACAGCATTGTAACATTGTGGGGCTTCTCTGATCAGAAATATTTGAGAATCTCCTAAATCAGTATTTCTTGATCTTTTTCCGTGCCATTATCCCTTGACCCCTTGGAAACACCCTGGATTCCCCTTTCTCATACAGTCAGGATCTAACAGGAACTCCCCACTCACCCACTCAGAGCATGATCCCTCAGCAAATGGGCCCTGCCCTAGAGATTTGGTGTTTTTTATTGTGATCTGTGCTCTGGTGCTCTGAGCAGTGAAATTTTAAGCCCAATTTAGGGCCAGGAATGGCTTGACATCAGATCACAGATGGAACAGAAGAGAATGGCAGCTTCTTTGAGCTAGACCTTTATATGGCTGTAGACAAGTCACTCAATAACTCTCCTACCACAATTTCTTCATCTATTAAAGTGAGAAGATATTTACCAGGGATCAGCTGATATCTGGAAATTGCTGTTTATTATTGTTTTCTTCCCTTCTTTGTAATCTGGGTGAAAAGGATTTCACCCCAAGCTTCTAAACTCAGCAGCTGATCCTGTTGCTTCCCGACAGAAAGTAGGGAATCCATTCTCTAAGGGTTTAAAGACAGAGGGACAGGGTGTGGATTACATTGTCTTTCACTGAGCTGCTGCCTTTGGTACTTTTTTCTTTCCTCTTTAACATTGCACGTCCAGGGGATAAAGTAACCGGTCAGACAAGTTGGAAGCTGGTTCTCGGTTTGCACAGCAAGCCTTTGCTTTCATTTCTCTTAAAAGACTTAAACCTCCGCAGAGGGGCAAAGACGGATGTCATAGCGTGGCTGGGTAGAAATTTCTTCAGGTTGATAGGAAAAGCTACTTTGCCAAATCAAATGAAGCTTGCTTGACCCCTGCTTTCACAGACAGATAGATCCCTTTCTACTTGGGATGAAATGGTCTGAGAAACTATAAGAGTTATATTTTGGGGCTATACAGGGTGTAGGAAGCAAAGATACAAAGGGTGCTACTCCACCCCTCTGACCAGTTACCTAGCCTTCATCACAGTCCTTCTGCAAGGTCAGTAAGTGACACTGCTCCCATCCCACAGCCAAAGGTCATGTGATTTGCCCAAGGCCACCCAACAAGAAAGATTATAAAATGACATCTTCTTGCCATCAGCCACACCTGGCAATGCTGTCTGTGAAAAAACACAAGTAAATCAACACTGTCCTTTCAAGGAGGCATGGCTGCAACACATTCAAGTCCTCCTTGAAAGAAGCAAACTGCATCTCAATCAGCTTGGCCATGTAGGTTCACGGAGGAAATGCTACTACTTGAATATAGTTACAAGCTTCATGTCCTGTCCGTAAGATTCAGATCTGCCACAGATGCACCTGAGACCAATATAAAGGGATCGCATCTATACATCCAACCCCCACGTGTAAACACATGTCTCAGCTTCCAAAGCTATCAGGAGGAAGAGTTGCCTTATAATGGTTTCTGGGGATGTAGATAGTTATGTGGTCTCTTTGTGGCAAATGTATTACATTTCTGTGGCCCTGCTAACTATCAATGGATAAGGATCAATGAGTCAGGTGAAACAGCGATATTGACTAACTACCTGAAGCAACAAAGCATTGACTGCCAACATAGTAAAATAGTCTAAAAACATGGAACATGCCCATTGGGAAGGAGAAAATGTGTACAACACACATGCAGCTCCAGGTGTTCCTCATGGTTCCACGATAGTGTGTTACTGCCCTGTCGTGGCCATGCGACAAGGAACCGAGAATGAGCATGACATGCACGCACAGCATGGAGTGTCTGCAGCACCAACCCACCATCAGCACGCAACTCAACTCCGTCAATGAGCCCACATTGCCAGCCCTGTGATGGGTGTAAAAGGCAAATCACTTGAAAAACATGCCTCACCAAACCCACACATGCAGCTTAAATCCTATGATTCTGCACATCATGTGTTTGCCTCTGCTTCCTCCTCCTAAATCTATTCAGCCAATGGCTTTGAAGACAAACAAGAAACTCCCTCTGGTGCAGAGAGAGTAACAGTGATGGTGCCTTTCATTAAAAAAGAAAGAAACTTCATGAACCTGTCATATTATTATGGCCAGTCCCATCCCATCACCATCTGGCCCACAGGAATAGACCCTCTTCTGTTCATTGCTTTTTGCTGTGTACTCAGTTTCTCAGATGTACATACATTTCAGCAGGTCACAGACAAAGCTAGAGGGCCAGATCCTCTGTGATCTTGTCACTAGGCCCCTAGGATTAAACCTTCTTGACTACCTAGTGGTAGTGGCCCACCAAAGATAGTTGCATGGGGTAGAAGGGACTTCAAGAGGTCCTCCAGTCCATCCCATCTTCTGAGGCAGGATCAGTATACCCAGACCACTCTTTAACACCTATTCTTAAAAATGCTCAATGACAAAAATTCTACAACCTGCCCAGATTGCCTGGCCCAGTGCTTAACTTTCCTCCTAGTTAGCAATTTTTTTCCTAGTATCTACCTTAAGCCTTTATTGCTGTAAAATAAGCTGTTCACTTCCTGTCCTATTCTCAGGAGTTATGGGAAACAATTGAACACTGTACTTTTAATAACAATCTTTTACATATTGGAAAGCTATTGTCATGTCACCCCTCAGTGTTCTCTTTTTAGACTAATTAAATCAATTCCTGTCAACCTTTCCTCATAGATCATGTTTTCTAAGTCTCTTGACTTTCTCCTCTGGACTCTCACCAGCTTGTCTACATCTTAGACTGCAGTGCCCAAACCTGGACACCGTTCCAGTAGAGGTTTCACCAGTGTCATCTAGACCAGAATAACAATCTCCCATGTCTTTATATACACTAATATGTGCTGGAATGACATTTGCCTCTTTTTTGCACATGTCATACTGTTGATTCATATTCATCCCATCGTAATACCAAATATTTTTCTGCAATACCACAGTTAGGTATTCACCTTCACCTGTTTGCACGTTAGATTTCTCCTTCCTACATGCAGTGCTTCACACTTGTCTCTAATTAATTTTGTCTTACTGATTCCAGAAAATTCTTCTCATTTACCAAGAAGGCTTTGTATTCTGATCGTGTCTTCCAAAGTGCCTGAAACCTCCCATCTTGATGTCATTGAAAATGTTATAAATTTTCTTTCTGTACTGTCATACAAGTCATTAACAAAAATATGGACTACAACCAGGCTGAAGGCAGACCTTTGTGGAAACCCACATGCTACATCCTCCCATTCTGAGCGTAATCTACTGATCATTATTCTGTGAATATGGCTTGTCAATCAGTCTACCTGGCTCGTGGTGATTTCATGCGGACTACATTTTCCTAGTTTGCTTATGAAATGATTTGCCTTAGGCATTTTTTGGTCAGAACTAAAAGATCTTTTGAATAACCCTCCACCCCTCCATCACCTGGATCAGGATGATAAGGCTCAAAAAGCTGTAAAAACACCTGCTTACATCACTCCTGCACTTTCACAGACAAGAAAACACTCTAAATCTGCTGGCTAATAAAGTCTGTACTGGTGAGATTGGCAAGGGGGGTGGAAAGGTAGTGGGGAGTGTGAAAGAAAGTACCATCTCAAACTACTCCCTGGCTGTGTCTACACAAGACACTAACTGTGCAGCAGCCGAATAATACTGCGCAGTAGCGAGTTAAAGTACTGATAGTACTAATACGCTACTGTGCAGTATTATTAGGCTACTGAGCAGTATAGTCATTTAAAAGGTGTTCACTGTCACGACTGCACAGTGACTCCAGTTACTGAACATTTATTTAGTACTTGATTATACAAGTATTAAATCAGCACACAGAAACCACTGCGCAGTAGCGTCTTGTGTAGACATGCCCCCTGTTTGTGTAATAATGAACAAAGGATCCAAGTGAGATTTCTGAGACCTTCTGGTAACAGCTCCCTCCTTCAGTGCCTGCTCTGACTTCCACCAGCTGGCATCCTCTGTCACTGTCACTGGAGAAGAGACTTCCTGTTCTGAAAGAGTCTCCAAGAAGGGGGCACTTCCTTCTTTCTTGTTTGTACTCTTCCAAATAGGAATGCCAACCCCTTCCCCAAAATTCACAGTCCAATTCCTGCCCCTCTCTTCTACAATCCACAAACCACATTTTACTCTCAGTGGCTTATTTCTGGAGTGACAGTATGGAGGTGAGTGAAATAAGCAAGAGGAGAATTAAGTCTCTGTTCCTATGGTACTGGGGTTATGATATCATAGTCCTGTCCACAGCAGCACACTGTGATGAATGGAATCCTTCTGCCCAAAATGTAAGGTCTCCTGCTGTCACATAGACATTGTAAGGTAAGTGTAACACAGACAACTTGGCAGCAGAAAACTTACAGAAAAGCACCATTGTGATCACTGGGACTCAAAGAGTAGAGATCAGAAGCTGTCTTTTGGAAGTGAGCATGCCACACCCTCCCATATCGCCTAAAATCTGTCAGCAGTGTGCAGTGTAAATCCTTTTCTCAGAGAAGGATGCAAACACGTGAGTACCAGGTTCACTGTTACTGATATTCCAAGAATACCAGTGGAACAAGCCAGGCTTCCCAAGTGCTTTATGTGCTTACCAGATGGGCTGTTATGTCCCTTGTTCTGTCTGTGAGTCTTGGCTGGCTGAGGAAAGGATAGGTGAGGACTGGGTGATGAGCTGCTCCTGTCACCTATAATGTTCTGTTGTTGGACATGACAAATAAATGACCTGGCAATTTAATGCCAGTCATTTCCTTTTTCCTTGCCACAAAGAGGAATAGGATTTAAACCTTTCCCTGCCTCAGTGGTAAGTGCTGAACATGTCAGTGGGATGACAGCAAGAATGCTTAATGTATCTAGATGCTGCAGGAGCAACCTTTCAGAAAGGCCTATGCCAGTCAAGCCCTGTGCCCACAAGTGCCACTCCAATCCCTTTCCCCTGCTCAGTCTGCCTTTCTGCTCTCTGCTTCCTATCCTCTGCTTTCTGCCTGATCTGCTGCCCTACTTTCTGACCCTTGACCTGTCTGCTGCTGTGCAGTCTGCTCCCCCCACCTCCATCAGGATGCAATATGCCACACACAGAGGCTGCTCATGCCACAGGTTGGCCACTCCTGCCTTATACAAAGAAGTCCTTTCATACTTTCTGTGAGAGGATAGCCAATTCCCTATAAAACAGGTATGTGTCCCACTGTGCTTAGGGAACTCATCCAATGGAAGCTCTTTGCAGAAGTACACAGTGAGGACAAATGGCAGTTCCAATAGTATTTAGCAGCTTGTTTGCAGTCAGGGATAAAATCCAGTGGCAGCCACAAAATCACAGCCCCCTCCCCTCTGGCTCTTTGACATTAAGATAAGAGGGCTCTTCAGCAGCAGAACAAACAGAATCTGAAAGTCCTTCTGTCCTCATACTCCACTTTTTTACGTTTGTTGTGTGTTGTGTGATACACATAAAGAGGCAGGAATGCTGTAGGGGCCAACAAAATTGATCCCCTAAGGAAGTTTCCTTTTTCTCTAGGAAGTGATTGTCGTGTTACCAATTTATTATTATTATTATATTTTCTTTCCACCATCTGGGATCTTGTGGGGTAGAAAGGAAAAATGTATAATCATAAAGACAGGTCTAACTTGGACCAAGGCATCAAGGGTTTATAGTATGATCACTTTCCTCTGCATTTTAGAGCTGCCTAGAGCTGCCTTGTATTTTGACTGACTTATGGGTCTTACAACAGACCTGATCTCTAATGTACATCATGTTGCAGTAATACCCATCTTGAGAGATCCCAGCTCACAGACACATGACCTAAGGTTAGCATGTTCTGTAAATTTAAGACCAGTATCTTCCTACACAGCCATCTAGGCTCCCTTCCATAGGCCTTTCCCAAAACAACATGTAAAGCACTCAATTATCACAAAATCATGAAAAAACAAATATGCCTATTGAGTTGGAGGGACCTACAGAAACAGCAGTTTGTGCTGCCCCTGCAGTTTCAGCAGCAGCAATTAACCAAGATTTTTCCTAGAACTCTGCTGGTCAGTTCAGGTTGGTGATGCAATAGCAAAGATGCGTTAGCCTAATTGCTACGTGGTTTATAAGCTGAACTAGATAAACAGCAAACAGCTAGAGCAACCCTGGATGCTTTCAACACACAGAATTTGTGGGGAAGGGGAGGCAGTGTGGAAATAGCAGTAGCACACAGCAGCATTTATTCAGTCCTTCCTATTATCTGTTCTTGGCCACCCCAGTCCACCACAATGGATCTATTAATAGCTATTAAACAGAATAGTCAGCAATGTTTCCTCTGGCATTTCTAAACCAATGAGGATAGATTCCAGGGAGGGTAATGAACAGGAGATAGATCACACTAGCTATACCCTGTTTAGTGCTCTCCCACTAAAGCATCCCCTCCTGCCACTATTGGAGACAAGACACTAGGCTAACTGGACCAATGGTCTAGCAAGCATGGCAATTCTTATGTCCTTATGTTCTTAAAGTAGCTCTCTGGTGCTCAGTTCCTCTCTCTGACACTGTTGTAAAGTGGGCTTTGAACCTGATCCTGAAGATCACTGGGACCTAAACAAATTCCCCTTGAATGGAAAGATTCCCTCTGACATCAGTGGATTTTCATTTGGGCCCTTTCATGTGACAGTGATTGATTATGCCAATGCCCAGGAGATAACCTACTAAGAGGACATTATTGTACTAGTCAGTGTACAAACATAGTCATACACCTTGCCTCATAGGGCTTTCATTCTGAACAGACAAGTTAGACAAAAGGCATGGGAAAGGGATATAATGTGGAAGCACGCAAAGCCTTTCAGTATGCATGTAACTATTGGGTGCATCTACACGTGGAATTAATGCAAACAAATAAACTCCAGAGCAGTTTAAGCCAGAGTAAACTACTCCCAGGCACAGTGTCTACCCATGTGACTAGGACAGCAGAAATTTAAACTGGGGTGGAGGGCCAAGGCTGGCAGCAGGCACAGGAGGTCAGCTCCAAGCTCCAGGTGGTGGCAATAGGCAGCGGAGGGGCTAGCTGGGCTACGAGGGTGCTGAAGTGCAGAGCTCTACGGCTAGGAGGCAGGCAGGAGTTTGTCCCCTGCTGCCTGAGCTGACTGAGTGCATTTTTCACCTACAGTCAGCATCTACACATGCCTTTAATCTCAGCTAATTACCCTGCCGTAAGATAGTATTATCCCTGATAGTACTGTTGGGGACAGTACTATCTTACAGCAGAGTTAATTAGTTTACTGTGGCCTAATATCACAGCACATGTAGACGGTGATGCTTTACTGGGTGCATCTACATAAGACGCTACTGCCCAGTGGTTACTGTGCATTTATTTAATACTTGTATAATCAAGTACTAAATAAGTGCCCAGTAGCCAGAGTTACTGCACAGTAGCTCCAGAAAATGCTTTTTTAGTGATGTTACTGCACAGTAGCATATAAGCACTATTATGCTGTGATACACTACTACACCATATTATTCAGCTACTCTGCAGTAAGTGTCTCATGTAGACATGCCACAGTCTACTCCACAGTAAAGCACATGGGTAGATGCACCCACTGTAGTTTCTTGAGTAGTCCCATGGAAGCCAATGGGGTGATTTACATAAATACATGTATGAATGCTCTAGGCTTTCATACAATGAGTAAGTGTCTAGTGTTGCTCCCTAGTGGCTAGGCTGCAATGAACATACGGGACTTATCACCAGTGTTAAAAGGAGTCATTTAGTTCAAGGAAGAAAGACTAATCTCTTCAAAACTGAAGGTCATATATTCTAGTCCCAACTGCCCAAGTGTGTGTCTGAGTCAGATAGCAACTGAGTCTGTTGTCAGATGACATAAATTTGGCTCAGTACAACTTCTTTTTCATGTACGCACCTGCTAGAAATACAATTTCTAAGCTCCTAAGGGGAAATTATAAACAATAAGAAGGAAAAACATAAATCAAATGCCATGGTGAGGACTTGGCAGTATCCCTTCAAAAATATACGTTATAAATAGAATTATTTATATACAGATTTGGTTCAATATCAGCATTTATTGTCCTTCTAGTTAAATATTGACCCAGGTAAATATTTGTCTCTCTGATCATTCAGTCTTGGTATTGACCTCAACTGAAGTCATTTCTGTTTGTTGCCTCATTTCTTCTGGAACTCTCTGAGGATAAGAATTACTGATAGTACTGGCAGCCCTGCCTACAATGAGAACAGCCTGAGATTTTTTTCCTTTTAAGTACCAGCACAGACAGACGCACATACAAAAGGCCAAGTTCTCAGCTAGGGTAAATCACTACTGCATTGTAGTCAACAGAGCCAACTCCCCAGCTGGTACCCATTGGCAGTATCTCCACTGAAGTCAAGAGGTCAAATCCTCAACTGGTACAAATCATTGTCATTCTACTGTAGTCAAAGGAAAGTGCAAGGTCAGCCAGCTAGCACAGTTTTAAAGATGTTAAACTATATCCATATTATGACCTAAGTGATATTGCCATTGGGGTTAACTGGAGGTTCCTAGTATATTTTAAAGCCTATGCTAGACACTGAAAAAAAGTTTCTTCCAGAACACTAAAAAAACCATACGATCTATGCTTTTCATCAAACTTCAAGGGACTCTGAAATCAGGTTAGCTATCCTGATTAAAAGGGCAGTCAAACAAGGGTACCCAGATGGTCAGACATTTGGTTTGGAGAAGCACCCAGAATTGGGAAGTTTACCTGTCTCCCTTTAGCTGAGACAGCAGGCTACAAAA
Source organism: Caiman crocodilus (assembly GCA_030014935.1). Classification (NCBI taxonomy): domain Eukaryota; kingdom Metazoa; phylum Chordata; order Crocodylia; family Alligatoridae; genus Caiman; species Caiman crocodilus. Next base: position 6,330,226 of record JAGPOW010001327.1, on the reverse strand, counting down.
TTCCCATCAGGCTTTATTGGTCCAGCCAAGTTCCTAAAGAGCCTTAGCCTTAGCACACTGTATGCCCTTGTACTGCTTTGCAAGTTTGACAGGAAAAACTGCCCATCAGATGCTGTCTTTCAAAAATGTGCTGTGAGCTTCAGGGATGCCAATACACAAAAAATGCAGAGAAGTCGTAATCCCACCCCAAGCACAAATGTGTGCCAAGTGAAAAGGCAGCAATCATTTTCATGTAGGGTTGTGAGAAAGAGACAGAAATCATCAAAAAAAAATCCATTAATTAACCTAAAAAAACCTAACTCTACATTGTAGGAGTTCCCTCCACCGAATTCATCTCACCTTGGATCAAGTACTAGCTAAGTCTTCTTATCACTAGTCCATCCAGAGTCTGGGCTCTTGCCCACAGCCTAGCCAAAAAATCTCAGGTACCCTGCCAGAGAGTGACCAGCTACTGTGATAGGCCAGCAAGTGTCACTGAACGAATTATTCCAGGAAAGTGAGGGGCACCCCTTGCCTGTTGGACATGACAGTAACTGCATGCACTGCTACCCCAAAGCAGAAGTTGACCTCCTTCTTCTTACACAGTAGTGCAGACCTTCAGCAGCATTTCTCCTTTGTATGATCCTTTGGAAGCTCCTGACATGGCTACTTAGACCTTTTTCAACTATATGTCCCTGCCCCATATCTGGTATTTGCCTGCTTTAAGGCATCTAACCTAGCCCCACTGCTGAAGCAGTCACCCTAAAGGCAAAGCAGCACTCAATATGCCCCTGCATGGTTTTATCTCATACGTAGAGTACAATGTCTGCAAGAAAACAAGGAAGGAAGAAACAAGAAAACTTACCTGGCAGAAGAGATACCATGATCATTTTGGTGCAGGTGGTTTTACTGACTTAGCAGGAGAGATTCCCTTCTTCTCAGACTTGAGTGAGTTGGTGTAGTTGAGGGTGGAAACCTGCCCATTGCACTACAGACAGTACCCCTGAGAGAGTCTACTAAATCCACCCAATGAAAGAAAATTGACTACATAATTTACAGTGATGGGGGAATGCTGTTGGGCTCTCCCTCTAGCTTGCTCCTTTGGCCTTTTGCCTAGGGCCAAGCGAGATTAGGGGACATCTATGAACTCCAAGACCTTCGGGCTTCAGGCTTGCATGCATGATGCCTGCCGTGGATCTGGGAGTACCTGAAGCTCCAGGCTGAAGAGTCTGGGAGGTAGGATACTTGCTGGTGGTAGCACCACACAGACTAGAACGATTGGGTTCTACTCAGTCAATAGACTTTGGAACTGATTTAACTGATTTGACCCAAGACATGGAATTTCCAAAAGAAAAAAAAAGAAGAAAGCAAGGAAGGAGGCAGTGGAGCTACGAATGAGTCCTTCCAGAATTCATGGCATATTCTGGTAAGTCCCAAACAAGGAACCAATGCTCACATGATCCCATTCTATGGTGCCTGCTAGTGAAGAGAAATGAAGCCAACTCAGCACTGGGATTTCTAAAGGGCTCTTTTCCAGTTTCTATTCATGCTCTTTCAATTTCTTACCTAGTTGACTATGGGCCTGACCCAAAGCCCATCAAAATCAATTAGAATCTGTTCATTGACTTTAATGGGCAGCGGGTCAGGCTCTACTGCACTAAACCACAGCAGAGTATAATAGCAGATTATCCATTCAGACACATGGCACTGCATGTGACCATTCAGAGGCCTTCCACAACACCCACAGAAAGCACTAGTAGTTGACTAAAGCACAGTGCCCAGAGCTGGTTTATCGGTATTCCATTATTATTGTTTCTATTATAGGGGCTTTTTAAAACCCCAAGGTGCAGTTCTGGGTTAGGATAACCTGAGATAAGAGCACCAATGTTATTTTAGCATCTGGGTGATGAAATCATAGGTCCTGCATGATTTCAGTCCCAGGCACAGCTCTGTGAGGTGAAAAAAACTCATCACCCATCACACAGGTCCAAAGGCTAAGGTAAGAGGTTCTCTTTAATGCAAAGCCTGAACACGCAGCTTAGGTGAGGAATGAACTTGTCTCCTGCCTCTCCTGGGACCCTTTGCTTCCACAGGGTCTGCTCCACTCACTCCCCTTTGGAAGCTGAGTGCTCTTGAGCCACATGTGCATACTAGCTCTGTTTCCTTGCTCTTCCATGCTGACAACATCCAGGCCTCTGTCACTTTGTCCCCAGCATCCTCATGCCTTCTACCTTCTTCTACCTCCTGCCATAGATGGCTGGCTGAAGGGATATGAGAGATGTCCTGGCAGAGGAAAGTGGGTTAAGTTGGAAATTGCTCTGCCTTGAGTCCTGCATCGTCCCTCTGACCCCAATGTTTCCTCCAGCAGCAGGACTGAGCAAAGGCTGCCAGCAAAGGGTTAACTCATCACTTCATTTGCAGCCTATAGAACTCAAAGAAAGGCCTACATGCCCAGTGCTGGCAAAAACAAACAGAAGCAATGCATTTCCTGGTGCCAGAGCACAGTAGAGCTCACACAGCTTTGGGCTTTGCTTGCAGCAGTACATTTGAGGCCATCCATCCACTGTTGTGCCTGGTTTTCAGCAGTGACATTTGTTTTGGCTTGCAAAACTATTATGGCATGTTTAAAGGAATAAAAATGGGCAATAAAACCTCTTCTTCTCACACTGGGTAATGCAAATGTAAGCCCCTTCAAATAGAGACGATTCAACCATTCCCACCCCTGCTCTTTCCAGAGCTGCCTGACCATTGCATCCTGTGTACAGAAACAGCACTGCCACATTTAGGGGGTAGGCCCCGCTTCTTTGCCTTAAATCAGATGTGGCTATTCCTAGGAAGAGTAGTGAAAAAGCTCTTGGCTTAGAAAGCCAGAGTCTTCTTCAGATGCCACAGATCCATTTCATTTTTCCTTATGCGAAAATGATCAGTTTGAGTTTGCATTCCTAGTTTGCCCAGAATCTGTATTGGATCTCGCTGGTGTTTGAGTTTCACTAGGAATTTCCATATATCAGATTTACCCAAAGAACCTTGTCTGGGTTGCACTAGGAATTTACCAAAACAGAAAGCAATTTCCACAAAGGGCAAAGCTACACTGACCCCTCATGAGGTCAGTAACACCGCTGGGAACAGGAAGGAGCCAAGTGCTTTCCAGTGGCAAACAAGAAAAAGCACAAACAGTGGAAAGTGCCATACTTTGATTGTAAGCTCCTTAGAACAGGTACCCCCTCTTTGTTCTGTGTACAGAGCCTGGCATTGTGGGGTCCTGGCCCATGACTGGGGCCGGTGGGTGTTACTACAAGCATCATTGTCATGAATCAGAGTGAGGGAGTGTGTGTGCACATGGGGGGAGGCGGTGTCCATATGTGTGAACATGCATCCACCACTGCCCTTTATTTAACAGAATCCAGAACTGTTCATCTGTGTTGGCTTGTCCCTGTGTTACTAACAGAGTTGCCCAGGTCTTTAACGCAAAACCTGTGGAATCTCAGTTCTGTTGCTATAAAAGCAGCCATGAAGTCTTAGGTAGACCCACAAACTTGTTACAATAACTGTGAGAAACACCTCAATCCCTCCCTACTCTATACATGTAAAGACATGTATATCTGGCTGAGTTTGCAGTAAGTGATTTGTTATTGTTAATTGTTAATTAAGGAACAAGGAGGTGTATATGGGGCAATGAGTAGCTTTATGTGAGCAAAGCACCCAAACAAAGGAAATGTTCCATCTGGGTGAAATGTGGATATTTCTCATCTATTTTCATCCTAAATTGCACTGAAAAGTCAAAATCTTGTCATAAAAAAAAAAGAGTTCCAGAAAAATCTTGATCTAGAAATAGCAAAACAAAACTGTTCATAGTGTCAATCAAAAAGAAACACTTTGGTTTGAAATGACAATATTTTGGAATGTTGATTCAAAATATCCTATTGTGAATTTACCCTTGGGAAAAAATGGAAAATGTAGTCAAAATTGATATTTTCCCATGAAAAGCCTCCAACATGGCGAATCCTATATTTTGGCAGGAAGCTTTCAATTGCAAGCTTTCTACAAGTTCTAGGTCCAAATTTATAAAGGTCACTCTTGAAATATAGCAACATAGAAAAAAGAATGTGGCAAACACAATATTAAAACTATCCACAGGGCCAAAATAATATGCAGAAATGCTTACTTCATAGGCATATGAGCACATATCACTGTCCTCTCTTGAACTGATTCAGAAGCCCCCAGTCACAGAGGCTGTAGAGTTTTTACATGGTCTGATAAGCAAAAGAGATTCTTTGTCTCGAGTAGTAATTTCTATGCACTGAAGCAGGAGGATCTAAACAGATTTCATTGCCGTTGATTTTTCTGGGACCTCCTCTTTCTGGTCAGACTGGAAATACCACAAAAACAGGCTTCCTGGAAATATTTTGGCTTTTGTGTTTTCTATCACATATAGAAGCAGGAAGGTCCAAATCCCATTGTAAAGAAAACATTTTTTTAAACTATTACCCAGACATATTTGATCTCAGTAAAACTTACTGAGTTTGTATAAGGTTCAGTTTAAATGTGGGGGAACAACTTGCAGTTTAAGGCTGAATCTCAGAGATGTCGGTTTGAAGATCTCAGACTATTTTGAGAGCTTGCAAAACAAGCTCAGATTTTGTAAGAAAATGATATGTAACTACAAATTATCCAATCACAGAGCAGAAACAATGTCATGAAACTCCTGTTACTAGCCAATAGAGTTTGCTACTGGGTAAATATTGTAATCAGATTAGTTTTGCACATAATAGAGTAGTAGGTGTAATTACTTGCCGTTTGAAATATTTGATTTCTTAGTTAGATAAATAACTCATCTATTTGAGGCAGGAAACAAAAGGACATGGGACTTAATATAACTAAGCAACATGGCATGAATTGCAAAAACTCACAGTAAAATGTTTGTGATGTGTTGGCCACAAATTATTTGCTCAAGGTATTCATGAATAATTTTGCACACTAAGTAAATCTTATAATCATATTGTCTTCCCACAGACAATTTGTGAATGGAATAAAGGGAAATTCGTCATATAATTTATTCAGTGGCAGTTAATCACTCAGCTCCTCATTTAAATCAATATCTTTGTAAGGTTCAAAAATAAATTATGCTTTCACAGCTAACGGGTTAAGAGTGCTCCATGTCAGAGACAGAAGGCAGACTCCAGGGCAAGTGATGGATGTGGAACGTAGACTTCCTCTTTTGTGTGTGCCTTAGTCCCTTTCCTCCATTCCACTTTTTCTACATCAAAACTGCTCCAAAGCAGCACATTTCTCAGCAACTTTCATGCAAAATACATAAAGTCATCAAGCTTGAATGAACTCAAAGTTAAGCCAAACTGTTTCACTTATCCCTTGCTCTTTTTTAACAGCAGTGGTTTATCTGTGCCTTATAGATGGGATTCAGAAGTTACAGAATTAAAAAAGGGAAAGGACTGAGATTCTTCAAATCTTCCAGCTTTTAGCAGCTCCTTCTGTAGGTGCTGATCCAAAGTCAGCTGAACGCAGGAGGAGACTTTCCACTGACCTCGCAAGGACTTCAGATGGGGCTCTGAAAGCCAACAAAAAATATCGGGAAGTACATTGCCCAGGGTCCAACAGAAAGTCTGTGACTGAACAGGGACTTAACCACAAATCTTCCAAGTCCCAGACAGGCACTCGCACACTGGACCATCATCTTCCCTTAGCAGACAGGAGCAAAAATTCCACCGAGCAACCACGCAACAGAAAACCAGAAGAATGTGTGGCACTTCCCAGAATGACAGGTGGGTACACCAATGTCCCAGCTCCTGAGCCACTGGTAAACACCATCCAGCACCACCCACTCACTAGAAGTTCAAGGCTCAGATTGCCACACACTTGGACCCAAGTCCTCCATGAAGAGTTCCTCAGAGGCATTTTACTGTTACAACTGTGACCTAATAACCTGAGAAGGTTCCACCTCTTTTGCAACTTCTTCTGTAAGGCTGAAGGAATGACCAGAGAGGATCATCTACCAGCCCCATCCCAGGAAACCCCTTCTTCTGCCTTAATGCTCAAAAAGTCTCACACAGAGCAGAGCTCCATGTCTCACAGGGATCTGTACCCCTGTATGACTTCTCTTTTCCCTACACTGCACATGACATCTATGCCAATCCTGTGTGCAAGGAGCCAGCTATGGAGACCAGTGAAGGATATACTTCCTAAGATGAAGACAGATGGATTTAGCCTATGGTTTGGCTTGATAACATCTGAACATGTCTTTGCACTCTATGAATACTCAACAATGCATTGAGCTGAATGGGCAGAAGCTTGATTCATTCTCTGGGGAAACAAAGAGATCATTCTTCCAATAGTGACCTGGTTCAGAGCTAAACTCAGGGGTGTGATTCTCCTTCAGCATATCTCAGCTTTACAGCTCTGTTAACTCAGAGTTCCAAAGATTTCATCCTGACCCACCAGTTTGGGAAGCGCATCAGACTCACAAAAACTTGCCCAGTTTGAGACGAGTAAAAATATTCTATTTGAATAGACAGGCAAACAAGTGAGCTCATTCTTTCATGCCATCCACTTCTTTCCCCCATTGCTATGACGGGCTCCAGTAGGAGCTAACTGAAAGCCCTGGGGACTACATGTTGAACGAACCTGACTGATGTGTGGCACCCCTTGGAACACAAAGCCTGTTTCAGAGATGTGCATGTTTCTAGACCACAACAGCAAGGATTGTGACATCTACATAACTTCACAAAAGCATGTGATGTCAGCCAGTGAACATTTGTTCACATGTTAGTCACACACATTTACACCGATAAGGATAAATGGATTGGCATATCCAATAGCACTTACACATAAATGGCTGAAAATATTCCCATGTCACCAAAGTCTTTTCTGATTTACACAGGTTTAAAACTAAAATTCAGACAGGAGTCCTGGCTCAAGCAATCACTCCTCCCACTCAAATAGAAAAAAGCAATGGGCTGTGGTGCAACGAAGGGCAGGATTTAGCCCTTGCAAGTCATTCTGAATCACTAACATGCCTTCTGAATCACTAACATGCCTATTTAATATAGGTAAATCTATATTTCTGTTGACCCAGTGAATAGCAAAATGCTGTTGTGTTGTGGGAATGCAAGGGTCTGAGGAATGGCAACATTGCAAATTCAAGATACCTGAAATAAGCAAGGGATGGTTCAATCATCCTCCATGCCACAGAAACTCTGAACTGGGGACTTCCCTCTGAATTTCATGCATGTGGCCACCCTAGGGCCCTACACATAGTTTCTGACAGCACAGTAAATGACACGGGCAGCATTCGGTAATTATTATGATTAACAATACTGTTGCGTGTACCATGGTATCACTGAGGGGTTCATCCTGGCCCAGGATCTCATTATGCTAGGCTCCATACAGACCTGAATAGTCTTAGGTGTTGTACAGACCTAAATAAAAAGGTCACTCATATCTGAAACCACCTACAGTCTATCCCTTATTAAATTGTTGTCCAGTTGCCTAGACACAGAGTTGAGATAGCTCTGAATCCCCTGAAAAGCAAACTATATACATAATATAGCTGCCCAAAAAGAAATGCCTCTGAACATTTAGCAAAACCAAGGAGAGATCAAGTAAGTGATTCAGGCCAAGCTTGTCTCTCTACTGCAGCAGTCACAGACTTGCCAGCCCTCTCAGTGATGGAGCCATTGCCTGATCAGTGACACCCTGCAAGATACTGCTTTGAAAGACCCTGGGAAATCCTGCTATCAGGACCCTTGATCTGGAATGCCATAACAGCTCCTCCCAGCCTCAGAATGGATCTGGGAACAGCTAGTCCTGGTGTCATTTCATTTCCTTGAACTCCTTCCTGCTCCCTTCTGTCCTACATTTCACAACCACGCAGTGGCAGGAGGGTGCTCTGGGCAGGGGAGAAGCAAGAGTAGCTCAGGGGATGTTTATGTGACCCTAAGGCAGGATCAGGCAAGGGATGACGCTCCCCATGGTGTCACTGTGGAGAGTTTCACTGCAGTGGAGGCCTCCTGCTTTCAGCCCCCAGGCCACAAATTGTTGTATCCTTCCCTCACACAGCCCTAGCCAGATGATCAGAGCAATTCAGAGGGAAGAACAAATATCTATGTTCCTGTGGAGTTGGTTTGGCAGGAGAGGAGTTAAACTCCACCCCACCTTTCATGACTACGTGTTCACTTCCTCGTGGAAGCCTTAGGATTGTGAAAACCTGAGCCCTTCTCACATTATCTCATTCTTGTTGGCTGCAGCCCAGATACAACTGATTCCTGCATCAGGATCCGTCCCTGCAAAAAGCTGACACTGATGCCCAGGGCAAGGATTGACATCGTACCCTCAGAAATGGAACAAAGGGGTCTTGAACAATATAGGGCCTGGGCTGCTCCCTAAATAAAAGAAGGTTGAGCCCAACAGTCACATGCAAAAAAGAAGAGACAGGCAAGCGCACCCCACTTGCCTACTACCAGCTAATCAGAGCTGGCTAAACAGAGCTTGTCACCCACCCACCACGAGTACAAATCCAGCCCTGGACATCCGCATCCACTGTTACCATCTGATGGTTTCAGTGACCTCCCTGGCTCCCTGTCTCAGGCCAATTCCTGTGGGACTTCTTTCTCAAAGTAATCACACCACCCTTGCACTCTTGGTAGGGCACCCAAGGGCTGAATGAATCATGGAGACTGACCTCCCCCCTTTCCCTTCACAAGGGCTCTTCCAGGTGAGGCACTAGGTTGTGAAGGCAGAAACCTGCCTTGTTGCTGGCTATTTTATCCCTGCCCTGGGTACAAGGACATGCCAGTCTCCAGAGTTATCAATACAGTTTTGAATCTGGACTAGTAGATAACATATAAAAAGATAAAGCCAATGAAGGAGGAAATGGAAGATCAGAAACAGCCAAAGCACATGGCTAGGCCAGGGTGAGCGGCCTGACCCCTCTCAAGTCATTGTGTGGGATAGGGATAGGGAGGCTGGATGATGGGAGAAATCAGGGATGCTATTCTGAGTAATTCTGCCTGTGCAGGGATGGGCAGGGAGGAAATGTAGTGGAGTGTCCTTTGCTGATACTTTCCTTCCCAGATGGCATTGCCTAGACACCAAAGTGATTTTGGCCAGGCACAAGGAAGGTCACATTGTATGACAAAGGAGCTGGCTCACCTCCCAAATTTGAAAATATTTTGTGCTGATGCCAAGATGCAGTGAGGGTAGAAGTAGAGGAAGACTCCTTGCTAGAAGTTAGACAAAAACCTGTAGCCGCTTATTGCTGTGTGTGTTTGTATGTGTGTGTATTCCTTAGTTCAACCTCAAATATAAGCATATACTTAATATATACAAAATATTATGCTATATATTAATATATATACAACATAATTTTTCCCCATAATGTTCAGCAAATCCAAAAGCAGAACAACAATAAAACCAGTTCGGGTCAAGTGATACATTTGTCCTGTCCCCAAATGAAAGACTTATTTTCAGTGTTGGGAATTTTTCCAGTATTGGGTGGGGGTTTTAAACCATTTTTAAAGTGAAATGAAAATGAAGCAGTGAAACAAAGTCATTACAAATTAAAAGATCAAGTAAAGTTTGGATTCTTGCAGGGAGTTTGCCTTCTCACTGAAAGGAGTGATTTGGCAAACATCATAATGAATTCAGAAAACAGTCTGATGTTGCTTAATCTGCATTTTGGGTTTTATTATTAAATATGCTTCTGTCAAAACATTCCACCCATTCTACTCCCATCTTTTTCTTCACAAACTTTACTGGCATGTGCAGAGGTGGCTTCAACACCCTCAATTGTATGAATGTTCAGATCCAATCCTCAGTCAGAAACCATTACTCACTGCCATCTTTGTGACAGCCGAAACTGGTCAGAAAATGGCAATAATCTTCCATGAGCAATTTCAAAGACAAAAAAACCTCATTCTTCATTTTCTTCAAGATTTTTCAGTGATGTTTTGAATTTCTGGTCAACATCAAATTGTGCAGTTCCCAAAGGAAAGGTTTTGTTTTGATTTCAGCTGATTCAAACTGAAATGAAAAAAAATCTCTTTGCATCTGTCACGCCCTTTTCTCTCCCATTTCTCTAATTGGAGAAGAGTGAAGATGAAAAAAAAAAAAAGCAGAGAAGACAATGCAGAAAGTAGAGTAGGGGAAAAACCCAAATGTTTTATTTGGATTCAAATCAAATTAAAATGAAGTTGATAGAAATCAGAAAAATGAAGCCAATATTACATTTTCAGTGAAAATATTCATATAGCTGAGAGAGGTGTGGAAACCTTTCCAATAAAAAATATTGACTGGCTGTAGTGAGATTATTACACGGGGAAATTATCTTCTGTACAGAGTGTCAGTAGGACGGGAGTTTCAGGGAAGCTTAGATGTACATGCTCTGGGATGCACTGAGTTTATTATTTCTCTGGTGAATCATTTACTGCTAGCAGCCTTTATAATAAACTCCATGAAATAGCAGAGAAAAACTCATTATCCTGAAGCAACACTCTCCTGCACTCACGTTTATTCAGCCCTTCAGCTACCAGGCTTTTAAGTTTCTGCCTAGCTTAATGAGCACAGCATTTAGAGTTAATTAGAATCCATGATTTTTAACACAGCTGGAACATCCTGCCGGAGACCACAGATAAAATCAAAAGGATTTTACCACCAGTAGCTATATACACTGTAAGAGCCAAGGGCAGAGCATTAAGGAGGTAAAGCAGATAATTTACCAGCTTCTCAAATCGTGTAAAGGGCAGGGCAGGGTAGTACCTTAAAGACTGTTTCAGAGAGGCAAATGTAAAGTTGTATTTCTTCAAGACTTCTGTCCTACTGACACTGTGCAGGTCTGTAGGGGCCGGGAAGGAATGCTTGCCACACACCCACCACAGTGCACAACTGATAAGGAATTTCTACATCTGGGTATTTATCTGGCACAAAGAAAGTAAGGTCAAAAGTATCCACCACTAATTTTGAGTGCCCAGTCTGATATGCTTAGGGCTTGATTTTTCTATTAGATTCAAACCAGAGCTCCTGTTGACTTCAGTTTCAGCTTTGACTGCTGAGCACTGCTGTTCTAGAGGCTAGATTATGTGATAGTCCAAAGTCAAACAGGAAATGAGTCCACTTCTACGCACTAGCCTAGGAGTCCATGATAACTGGCTGCCCTAAAAAATGTATATCAGACTATACACAGACAGGAGACAATATTAGTTTAGACATAACCCACAGCAAGAGAAACAGCATGGGTGAGGTGTGCAGGGCATTGCAGCAGCCAGCTCCTCTGCTCAGTAATCCTCATACCCAGTGCTGCTGGTGAGAAAGGAAAAAGAGAGACCATGTAAAGCAAGACAGAGTCACTAGCTTTGTTTGCCTTGGTTTGTTGGTAGCTCACTCGATTCATTAGTAACCTTGAGCCCTGCTGGCTAATCATCCTAATGCTTGGCTAACGACCACTTAACAAGCAGCAGGAGGGGAAAGCAAACTCCTCTCTCTTGAGATCAAAGACCAAAGTAATCAAGGGAGTGATGCCTTTGTTTTCCAGTCTTGTTCTAAAAGAAGCTCCAGGTCAGACAATCTCGCAAAGACCTGGAATAATGGAACAAGCCAGTTTAGGAGCTGCAGCCCCCATGGGACAGAGTTGATTCCATCAGGAGCCAGTCACTTCTCCAGAGGACCTCACCCTCTCCCTGCAGAGCCCTATAACTGGCTCTGGAAAGCCCCAGGAGTCCTCCCTGACCAGGGATCTTTAGATCAGGGATGATTTGTAGCTTCTCCTCACTACTTAGTGCAATAACTGTTAGCTATCGCTGTCCCTATCCAAGCTGCTTTCCTGTGAAAATACGAGGCCTCTAAGACAGTCACTAAGCAGCTGCATGTAACAAGTCTTTTTCTGGCTTATGGCAGAAAGCAGCTCATGGCTGAAATTAGCCCTGGTTAGCTGGCTCTGGTTTGGTTTGCAGGCTTCAAGAAGCACCATCCTTTCCAAGAAGAGAATCGAGGTCATGGGGCAAGCACGCAGAACCTAATATCCCCTGTTATGTTCTCACAGACCAAATGCCTGATTCCCGTAATGATAGTATTTGGGAACTGGGCTCTTTGAGCTCTCAGCCTTGAAAGATCCCAACTATCCCCAGGTGTCTTTATTCTATGTGCTTGGGATGAGTGCTTTTTTCAGGGGATTCCTAAAAACTAGGGAAAGATGCAGGAAGATATGCCATTCACTCCAAGTGAGAGCAATACAACATTGTAATATAGGACCCAATTCAAAGTCCTTTGAAATCAATGGATGTCTTTTCATTCGCTTCAATGGGTGGTGAATCAGACCGAAAGTCAGAAGAACATAATGCAAACCACAGAGTCAATACTCTGTCAGTGCTTACTCAGTCTCAGCCCAAGAAGTATTCCTGGTACCAGGATCCAGCCCACTAGAATAGAGCATTCTGTGCCTGGGCCAGTGTTGAATGCTTAGTGCTAGCACAAGATGAGAAAGAATTTGCTTGTTTAGTTAATGAAATGCTTTGGGATGAGCTTGGATATACAAATTCCCCACAGGTGCTACCACACCAAGAGGGGAAAGGCTGGTTCCCATTCCTTTGCTCCCATGCTTGGATGCCTGAGCTTACAGATACAGTGGGCTTGCTTCCAGTGACCCCCCACCTGGCAAACTACACCAAGTCAGTGCAATCCACAGTCCCAATGTGCACCAGTACATCAGAATGAATTGTCTACAAATGCAGGTAAAGTCAGCCCCCTCTGCTTACCGAGAAGCTGGTTTTCAGTCTAAGGATATCCCCCACCCCATACCTGTTGCTCTTGTATATTTGATGTTCCCTAGTTCAATGTAGGCCACTGGGCTTAAAGCAAAAATCACTGAATGAAATTCTCTGGCCTCTGTTATGCAAGTGAGGTAGAATGAACATAATGGTACCTGGCTTTAAGAAATCTATTGATCCACATTCACCCCTAGCTCAGAGAGCTAGCTGCAACCACACCTTAGCCAAACTTTTCATTTAATCATTTAAATATAATAACAAAGATCAGAGTGAAGCCTAAACCTGCACCTTTCCCCAGATATAAAGGAAACAAACAATATCATGCCCTAAGCTTCTTTGTTAGGACCCCTTGACATAAAGGGCCCCTAACAGGATCCATGAATCATGACCACCCAGAACTTTGTGTGCTTTTGGAAATATTCCTACTACTGATGATGATGGTGATGCTAGTAACAACAGCAATGATGAAGGCTTGGCCTGTCCCAATAAGCATTCCAGAAATGGATTAGCTGAAGAAGAAATGAAGATGGTGCCCACCCCCGCTATTAGAGAGGAAGTCTGGGGCAGCCTGGCCTCCCCCAGCAGTCCCAGGGCCAGAGGTTAAAAATGAGTCCATAGAATCATAAGAAAATAGGACTGGAAGGGACCTCTGGATGTCCCTCCTCAGGGCAGTATCGTCCCTTTGTAAATCATCCCAGCCAGGTGTTCATTTCACCTGCACTTAACTTCCCAGGATGGAGATTCCACAACCCCTCTGGGTAATCTGCCCCAGTATTTAACCACTTCATAGTTAAAAATGCTTCCTAATATCCAACCTAAATCTCCCTTCTTGCTATTCAAAACGATTATTTCTTGCCCTCTGCAACCATCCTCTTTATAACAACCCTTTCTATATTTGAAAACTGTTATCAAATTGCCCCCTTTCCTGCTCAGTCTTCCCTTCTTCAGACTAACTCATCCCAGGTCCTGATCCTGACTGGGTCTCAGGTGCTGTCATTGCTACAATGAGAACAAAGGTTAGGCATGTCCAGAAGAGTCCGGGCTGGTCCCAAGGCCAGAGAGGAGACTGGACTGCCTTGCAAATCCCCTCTGGCCATGTTTCTGAAGGCTGAAACTGTTTCTCTCATGGTCCTATTGTGGGAATGGAAAACTTAATGAGCCCATGTTTTTTTTTCCAATGGTGGAAAAGAAGTCTAAGTAGCTAATAGCATCCCCTGCCCCAGTCCTGCTGCTGGAGAGACAGCTTCCGAGGGGCCCAGATTGCCGCCACACGCAGCCAACTAAAGGACTACTCTCAGTGGAAAGAACAAACCCCAGTGGCTGGCTTTGTCCCACCTATACCGCAGGCTGTCAGACTCCAGCAGGCGCATGCTTTATTTTCTGGTGTCCAAGCCACCTTGCAGTACCCTGCCTCATGCTCTACTGTTGCAGTATCCACCCCCGAGATTCCTTTTTGCTCTCACTGCATTGCCTCAGATCTTCCCAGCCCCACCCTTCCCATAGTCTACTACAGGGCTCCTCTATCACACCACTTCTGAACAGCTGAATGATACTGCTGAAATCAAAAGAAGGAGGTGGAATAAGTTAGTGAGCCAAGATGGGACTCACTGGGTGGGCTGCATGCCACTCCCTCCCAGACAGCCCAGGAATCACAGGCACAAGGGAATGGCTGGCAGCAGAACACTAGGCTGCATGTGGGACATGCCAACTGGAGAAACAGATGCAGAGAAGAGTCATTCATCCCTGTGCTTTAAAAATAAGTGTGGCTCGTGGTTTACCTGAGCACCAGCTTGGGTGTTACCCAATGACTGCAAAACGGAGCTCAACACCAGCTGATTCACCCTGCTTTTTGGATATCCAGAGAATCCCTGTTAACCCCAGTAGAGCTGAGCTGCCAGGTGACCAGCCAGAATTCTGCAAAGGTCCCAAGATGTAAATCGGTATCTACTGAGTCAGTAAAGAGCCAGGGCACTTTTATTTAGCTCTTCTCCCTTCTCTGCCTATATAAAGTCAATGGAAGGTGGTCCAAGAACCATGGTTCATGAATATGCTCATGCCATTGATACACAGACAGTGCAAGGAAGACTGGCACAATGGGAGATCCAGCAGCTGAATACCAAAGTGGCTTGTGGACAAAATATGCTGACTGGGGTAAGGACAGTAACAAAAATGCTTATCTACTTGAATTAGGAACTGATACCAGTCCCCTGTATCCCCCAACCACCCCCCTTTCCATGGCCTAACACATAGGCCTGTGGCATTTTCTGGTGTTTACCACAAAATGGCGCATGATAAAGGTGCACTTGTGGTTAATCATTAGCCAATTTAGTGGAATAACTTAGCAAGACAAATTAAAGCAATGCAACTAGAGAATATATGGGAACCTGGGAAAACGCATGCAGGCTTCTCTAGAGAATAAGAGCCGATAGCTCTATGAGGAAACAGCACTAAGACAGCCCTCCAAGCTCCAAGTCCTGAGTCAAAGTTGTTGACATTACAGATATCTCTTTGTGCTCCATGAAGAATAATTCTTTGAAGCTGCTTCTGTCCTAGCTGTAAATCAACTGAAATCAGCAGTGTTTCATCAAGGCTGATTGGTCCCAGTGAGTTTTACTTCTTTCTGAGAACTCCTTTGAAAGACTATTTCCAAAGCTCTTGTTCACTCCAACATGGGTGAATTCAAAAACAGGGAAAGACCAAGACCACCTGTCTTTAAGACAGCAGAAGGAAACACCGATGAGAAACAGCTCCTGCGAATCCTGCATTTTACCTTAAACAAGCAAGAAGACCATAGTACTTCTTGAAAACATTATGGCACCTAACATTTTAAAATGGTTCCCCCATAAGACACACCACCCAAGTTTCACAATCGTCCCCACTATCACTGTGAGTGGAGTCATTATGCTCAGAGCTTTCACCGGGCATGAGGTGTTGCAATCGTCTCTGCATCTGGGATCTTTGCTGTAGAGAGGGGATCTGGAACATTTATTTCCCCCAGCACAGTTTTTAATAGCTGAAATGCAACTTTAAACTGCCATTCTTCTCCCCTGACAAAAGTGTGTGTGTGTGTGTGTGTGTGTGTGTGTGTGTGTGTGTGTGTGTGTGTGTGTGTGTGTGTGTGTGTTGTTTCCATGAGTGTGATTTGAAAAATTAAAAAACTACCTTTGTAGGGCGATTATAAATTCCCTGAGCCTTTCCTAGAGAATTTTTCAGCTGTATAAACAAGTTCTTTTAACCACTCACTTGGACATCTTCACTATGAAAATCAGCCCTGTAACCAAAATCACTAAAACTGGAGTGCCCCTCCACCTTTTCATCCTATCACGAAACAAACAAATGAAACAAACTAAATGGAACGTGGTTCCAGAGACAGATCAAAACCCATTTCTTTCACACCTGGCAGAAAACACTGCCCCAAAGCACTTCTAATAATAATAGCATAATACATTTTTTCTATTTAAATAAGAAACAGCAAAAATTAGAACCACCCCCAGAGCAAATGGTTTTTCTTCAGAAAATCAAATCTAAGCTTTTGTCACTGGCTGACTGATTAACTTTTTGCTGAAGAGAGGGAATGCTCTGCAAAACTTTCCAGTCTGACAACCCAAGAGGTGCAGCTTTCATAACTAGATACAAATGGGCCAGGAACTCATCTGACATAAATCAGCATAGCTCCATTGATTTCAAGGGAACTATGCTCCTTTACACCATCTGAGAATCTGGCATTGTTTGCGGATTCATCTCTTCTCTTTAATTCTGGGAAAGAGAGCTCTAAATTGAAATTTTTAGTTTAGCTCTCAAAAATTATAATAAAATATAAAGTTTTCTTTTAAAACAATGTCACCTCCTGAAAACAAAACTCCAGAATACACCAGCTGGCACATTATTTTTTTCTCGGAAAATGAGGGCTACTAACAAGTGCAAAAAGCGGTTGGGTTTTTGCTTACCTGTGCCAAGTCATGCTGGTTTTCCAAGATCCTTATAGCGGGTTTGATGTCTTCAAAGACCGAGGTGTCTTCAGCAGACTCCCCAGACATTGTGACTGGTTTTAATGGAGTAAATACTGTGTTTTCTTCAGGAAGCAGGGTGCTCAGAACCAGCCCACTGCTGCTCATCCCTCCCGTCACCCCCTATCTTTTTCCTTAGCGTGCTGTAGACCAATATCTAAAAAGGAAGGGTGGAAGGGAAAAAAAAAGGAAAAAGTTTTGGGGGTTTTTTGGACAAAACTGGAAGGGAGACAAGAACTCGGAAGCAAGCCCGTTGCTAATCCTTAGGAATCCAGGTGCACTGTAGCCTTAAGAAGTCTGATCTGTTACAGAAAAGCTTTACCTGTCCTGAAGTAGGAGGCACACTAACCTGGAAAACTTCAATGACAGGTTGGATGAGCCAATCAGGACTGGAGCAAATGCTGCTCTGGCCAATAAGCCAGCTGACATCTCCTTTCAGGTAACACAAGATAAAATGAGTGCTGGGCTGCTGTGGATCTTTCCATCAGCCATGTTACCTGTGTCAGGTCTACCTAGAAAGAGAGAAAAAAGGATCAATACAAAGTTGCACAAGAATTTACACCCAGGTCTGCACTGGAAACTTTTGCCAGTGTATGAACAACCAGTAAGAGTGTGGCCGCAGCATCTTTATACCAGCAAAATGTCCTAGTATGGATACAGTTAGATTGGCAAAGAAATCCTTTCATCAGCATAGCTTATTTCATTTAGGGTACTGGTACAAACTATCATGGCAAAACAATTCTGTATCTCCATTAGAGATGTTTGCCAGGATAGCTGTACAGTTGACAAGGCCTAACACTCAGATCCACAAAGATATTTAAGCAACCAACTCCTGTTTAGGCTCCTAACTTCCACTGGTTTCAACAGAAACAAGAGTTAGGTGTAAAAATCTCTTTGTGAATCTGGGCCTAACTGACGTGGCTGTAGGATTCTTTCAGGGAGTTTGCTTTCTTGTTGAAAGGACTGATTCTTGTTGTTGAATGATATGGTAATCTCATCAATTTACTTCATTCCCACTACAAACACATCCCCATTGGCAATGCATAGGGAGTGCACGTGGGTGCATATGCAGCCCCTGAGATTGGCTGTGCACCCCCTGGAAGTGCCACCTGTAAAACCGGAAGTAGACTTCCACTGTGGGGGACCTCCCCACAGTCCTCAATTGGGTGCTGAGGGATTCTCTCCCCCACTTTCAGTGATCTGGTGCCTCCCCAGAATCAGGAGGTACCAGTCACCCATGCACATCCCTGGACCATTATCACAGCCCTCCTTTGTGTGCTTATACACGTACATTGATGCTGCTCTGATGCGCTGTAATTACAATACTCCAGAGCAGACTCCAGCATGGAGCACGGTAATTATCGTGCTCCAGCATACTCCAAAGTCACGTGTATCAGGACATTCGCTACCTTGTCAAACTTTAGTTAAAGCACCCCTGCCACCATTTTTCAGCACATGGACACATGATACACATGATGCTCTGGAGTCTTAATTAGAACGGCTCTCAGAGCTGCTCTAATTAAGTGTCCCCCTCCCGCCAGCTGCTCCTGGAGCATGACTATAAACACTCTTTGTGACCAAGACAGACTCCCCTTTACAGCCTCTAAGTGTCCCTCCTTGCCTACCTAGAAATAACAGCTATGGCAGGTACTCCCACCTCAGGCTCTGAATATGCTGACCAAAAAGTATGCTAATGTCCCCATAGTCTGGAAACCAGACAGCAAGGGCTGAAATCTTGACTTCCTGCAGGACAATACTACATAGACTGAAAGGATATCATGTCCTTAAAGAAGACATGGCGGTTTATCTATATCCAAGATGTGCTGGCTCCAGCAGAATAAATCGTGATAATTCAAAGTTACTTCATTGAAAAACTAAGCCTCATTGAGAAGGATTTTTGGGGAAAAAATATTTCCAAATAAATATTTAATTTTAAAAATAAATTTCTTGGACAATGTTGTTACATTAAAGAATGTTATGAAAATATTTTTCAGTTGTTTATTTTTTTTAATTGGAAAATTCCCATTTTCTCACAAGGTTGTTTTTTTATCCCATTTCTTCCACTAAAAAAGTCTCTCTCATTTATTTTTCCATTGCAAAAAGCTAAAAATAAAAGTGGGGGGGGGACAATTTGGACTTTTAGACTTATTTCCCCTGGAGAATTGTGAAATTATTTTTTCTCACTTTTCCGGAGGAACAAGGGAGAAGAAAATAAGGTATTGAAAGAAAAGGAGAGGAAGACAAATCCAAACTACTTTTAACTAAACAAAAAATCCAAAACAAGACAGAGGGGCTGGTGTGTCAAAACATTTCAAACATTTCTTTCAGGAGTTCCAAGGGACGCCCCCACCCATTACGGGACAGGAAGGCCTGGGTGAAGGAGATTCCTTACCCTCCATCAATGCTAACCTCATGAAGGAACACCTTGACAGGTTGGATACCTTCAAGTCAGCCGGCCCTGACAATTTACACCCCAGAGTACTCAAGAAGCCAGCAAGCATCATAGCCCAGCCCCTGGCACAGATTTCGAGAGCTCCTGGGGCTCTGGTGAAGTTCCTGAAGAATGGAAGAAGGCCAATGTGGTGCCTATATTAAAGATAGGAAGGAAAGTGGATCCAGCAAACTACAGGCCCATCAGCCTGACCTCTATCCTGGGGAAGGTCTTAGAAAAGATTATCAAAGAAGCCATCCTTAACAGATTGACTGATGGCAACATCCTGAGGGATAGCCAGCATGGGTTTGTAGCAGGTTGGTCTCGTTTGACCAATCTTATTTCCTGTTACAACCAGGTGACCTATCACCTGGACAAGGGAGAGGAGATTGATGTTGTATATCTTGACTTTAAAAAAGACTTCATTCTGGTATCCCAGGATCTTCTCTTAGCAAACCTGGCCAACTGCAGCCTCAGATCCACCATGATCCACTGGCTGGGAAATTGGCTCCTTGGTTGGACCCAGAGGGTAGTGGTTGACAGAAGTCAATCTTTATGGTGTCCTGTGACCAGTGGAGTCCCCGAAGGCTCTGTCCTTAGACCCATATTGTTCAGCATCTTCATTAATGATGTGGACATTGGAGTCAGAAGTGGACTGGCTAAGTTCGCCAATGACACCAAACTTTGGGGTAAAGTGTTGACACCTGAGGACAGGAGGGTGAACCAGGCTGACCTTGAGAGGCGCAGGAAATGGGCGGATGAGAACCTGATGGTATTTAACACTGAAAAATACAAGGTTCTTCACCTTGGAAAGAAAAACCTGCAGCATCCTTATAGGCTCGGAAGTGCTACACTGACTAGCACTACAGACAAAAGGGACTGGGGTTCATCATTGACCACAAGATGAACACAGGCCTGCAGTGTGATGCTGCAGCTAGTAAAGTGAGCAAAATGCTGGCTTGCATCCATAGATGCTTCTCAAGCAAATCCTGGGACGTCATTCTCCCCTTGTACTCAGACTTGGTGAGGTCGCAGCTGGAGTACTGTGTCCAGTTTTGGGCTCCACAATTCAAAAAGGATGTGGAAAAGCTTGAGAGAGTCCAGAGAAGAGCCACGCGCATGATCAGAGGTCAGGAAAACAGACCTTACGATAAGAGGCTGAGAGCCCTGGGAGTCTTCAGCCTGGAAAAGCACAGGCTCAGGGGTGATCTGGTGGCTGCCAGATCACCCAGTTTATCAGGGGTGCTCACCAGGATCTGTGGGAACATTTGTTCACCAGAACACTACAAGGGATGACAAGCTCGAATGGTCACAAACTCCTCCAACTCCATTTCAAGCTGGCCATAAGGAAGAACTTCTTTACTCCCAAGCCCCCAAGGTTTGGAATAGACTGCCGCCAGAGGTGGTTCAAGCACCTACTTTGAATACCTTCAAGATAAATTTGGATGTTTATCTGGTGGGATCCTATGACCCCTGCTAATTTCCTGCCCCTAGGGCAGAGGGCTGTACTTGATGATCTTCTGAGGTCCCTTGCAGCTTTAATGTCTATGAAATCTATGAAAAAGTTTAAAAATAGAGTGGAAAAGGTTCAACTGTTTTACATTAAAATTCCTTATTGTCTCTCAAAAATATTCTCAGAGAAAATCCAGAATTCACATTAATACTATTCCTGATACCCGCAATCAACTCAAAGAGTCCCTGCCAGACTTATGAATTGAATAGCTCAGGTAAAGTAAGAACCACACCTTCCTCCATGCCTGTTTTCTTGCGTTCCCCCATCTGTCTCTCTGTATTCACCTGTTGTTTCTTGTATCTCAGTGTAAGTTCTCTAGAGGGACAGGGGTTTCTTTGTTTTGCATTTGTACAGTACCAGTCCAATAGCATCTTGGTCCATGACTGAGGGTCCTAGGAACTATCACATTAATTCATTACTGTTAATCATAATTGTTGTTGTTGTTATGACCAGAGAAGAGTCTCTTATTTGAATAACATTTCTTATTGTGCTATGTCTAGCTGAAAAAGCAGAAATAGCCAAAAAATCACAAAAAAAAGTTTGTTCTCTTGTATTTTTTTTTCACGTGAATACAAGGAGTACCAGAAATCCATTCAAGAAAAGAAGTTGCTTCTTGTGCTCTTGAAGTTTCAAGTGTTGTACACCCTAAATTTCTGAAGGCTTTCGCAGAATCTCATCTCCCAGCTTTTGTGAGTCTTTCAGTACCAGATATTAGACCGTTCAGTGACCATCACGACTGTCATGCTTCTGTGCTGTGTGGAGGAAACTGAGTTTTCTGGGCATTCAGAGATCTATTAGGCAGTGTGACTTTAGTGTTGTGTTCCAATGCTTCGTCGCACAACACATGCCAGTGATATCACATCAGACTAAGACTGCAGTAACTCAATAGCACACTGAGACATGATGGAACAAGTCACAAGTAACACCTTATGACAGTGTTGCAGTGCTGCACAACATGTTTATGGTATCCTACATGCCAGCAACAAACTAGTCAGCAGTCATACCATAGGTTAGATTCTCCAGTCCATGCAGGAGCTGCAAATCAGCATAGTCCAATTGAAATCAATGAAGCTACATCAGTCTACACCAGCCTGAGCACCTGGCCAGGTTGTTCTTGTGCAGTTTTTGCTGTGAAACTCTATGTTAAATTGTCAGACTTACGAGGGAAGACCTTGGCTATTTTATAACTACAGCACCTACAACAGGGCACTGGTCCACAGCCAGGACTCTGAGGCACTATGGTAATACATATAGATAAAAGTAGTAATATGGGTTCATTATGGAGATGTAGCTCTGACCCCAGATTGGCCCCACTTCCTTGCTGCAGGCAAAAACCTCAGCGGAGCCTGTGTAATACTTCATAGAACCAGTCCCTTAATGCAAACACTGGTAATAAAGGTTTCCCAAAAATGTCAGCAATCAACTAGTCTTTATTAGTGCCCCGGGCTTCCAGCAGTACAACACATAACAAATATGCAAAACAAATAGCTTATATCAGGTGCAAGACTTTGGACTTCAGTACATCAAGCAATTAATTCATATCATGCTAAAGGGCTATGCTGGATTCAGTTGGCTGAGCAAATAATTCGAATATGAAAGAGAAAACATTGGAAGACTGCAAACGTTGGTGCTGTTTAACCCAGTTATGCAAGATCTACTGTTAACAGAAATGCCAGCATGGTAGAAAGACAGTTATAGTCTCATTACTGTTGTTTGTTGGCTTGTGTGTATTGTTTTAGTAACTAATGACATGGACCAAAACTTTAGACACCACATGTCTTCTTGTTGTTAATCTGACAATTAGAAGACTTGTCTGGTGCCAAAGGGCTATGGCTGAAATAGCATCATTTCCCACAGCACATTGTAGTGTTCCTTGTGAAAAAATGCACCTGAGTTTTGAATTTCTGATCAATTCTGACGCCAGAAGCAGGAGGAAAAAGTGCCCACAGCCTCTGTTCGCTGCTAATGACAACAGAAATAATGTAATAAATTTCAAGTTAATTGTGGGTTTAACTTATCTTAAAGAACAGCTAAGGACAATGTCGTATACTTATAGATGGTTTTTATATTTACCATGTTCCTTCTGAAAGATGGTTAATAGTCTATGAAACTGAATCTATGAGGTTATAGTTGCTGGAAGCAAGCACAGGCCTGTGAGATACAGGCTTTGAATCAATTCCCTCTTCATTCAGATGTTAAGGTGTCACTGTTTGGGTCTAAACACTACAGCCTGTTTAAGGACTGCAGCCAAGAAACAAGTTCCACCCACTCACTAGTACCCTGCATGAGTGGAGTGGCTCTGATTGCGCCCCAACACTGCTCTCAGGCTTTCTATCTTGGGAGCCCCTGAATGCAGTGCTGGGGTGCACCCTTAGGATGGCACTAAGTTATCTACACTACAGGGCCTAATTGCTAGATTGGTGTGCATAAAGCAGGAGTAGGGTTTGTTTCTTGGCTGGTAGGTGATATAATAAACACGGACAAACTGACAGTCTCCCACTCAACAAAATGGCTCTTTCTTTTATTCCCTGCCCTTCTAGCAACTGAACTGGGTCTTCCAGACATTTTCCCTTCAGCAGGCTCTGGGGTCAAAATCTAGCCTTTTAGAGGCCCAAGCTGAGTCCTGTAAATGATTTACCAGTTAAGAGGATCCTTTGCTTTCAGCCATAAAACAAAGCAATCAGCAAATCTCTTATCTGCCTCAAGTCCATCCAGTTGTAAGGAAATGGCCTTGAGTCTATCCATGATCTGTGTCAGTTGGTTTGTTCAACACCTTTCCAGTCTTTTCAAAGGCATGTTTGACTTCTAAGGAGACTCTAAGACCTCTAAGAAAAAAGGAGGACCTGGTTCTTGGGCTGGTGTGAATCCTCTGAGAAAGGGCTTCTTTTATCTTTGTGCCCCATGCAACTGTGAGGACAATGTCTCTTGCTCAACAAAGGATAAATTATAATAGCTGTCATTGATGACTGGGCTATACAATGCACTTTCACCCAGTATTTCTCCCAGCACAATGCCATGCTTATAAATGAGTGCAAACCTGACTCAGAAATGCTGGAGGGCTTTGAAGTGAGCCATGTAGGTGGTAGGGGTAATGGTTGGTTTGCAGTTAAGAGGCAGGAGTTTGGCCTGGTACCTAGAAGAGGAGTCTGCAATTCTGGGTTATAGTCAGAGATGGGAGTGAGCTGAGACCCTGTCTCTGACGTTCCACTTACAAGTCTCAGAGCATTGCCTAGTGTTTAATACGGAAAGAACTGGGAAGCAGCACTCCTGAATTCTGGCCATGACTTTTGGAGAGTGTGGGAGCCTAGCAGTCAGAGCCCAGGAGGTGGGGAGTTGGGACTTCTGGGGTCTACACTTAGTGCAAGTTATTGGGCTAGATATGGTAAATATAGGGCACAGGCTGATCAAATGTTCACTTTGGCCTTAAGATCTATGAAGTCACTGCAGTTTGAGGGTATTTCAGTCTGCATGTAAGATAGAACTAGGTGGCTCGGGCTCACTTTCAGTGCAAGTCCTATCTTTGCCAATACCTGGCAAGTGATGGATCATAAATCCCAGCTGATTTATTCACCTAATTATGTCAGAATTATATAGCATAAGCTTTCATAAGCACAAGGGTTACTTCACCATAGAATCATAAAAAAATAGAGTTGGAAAGGACCTCAGGAGGTCATTTACACAAATCCCCAATGATGAAGCATCTGATGAAGTAAGCCCACTGCTTACAAAAGCATGTGCTATACATCTCTAATTTACTCTTTATAAGGTGCAAATGTGCCCTGCCTTCTGCCTGACTTCAGTCTAATATAGCAAACAACCTCTCTCTGCCTTACTCACCACTATCTCCCAGGGATTTATGGACAGAGTGAGGTACTTTATTCAGGGAAAAGAGCAGGACAAACACCCTTCAAACAAAGCCCTGCTTACTGGTCTAGGGTACTTTCTCCTTCAGCTACCCAGCAGGGGCTCTCCAGGGCAGCTGTTCTCAACCTTTTTTTTACCAGGACACACTTGTAAACAACAATGGCCAGTCCCGACCCAGTGCCCCTCACTCCTGACCCACTGCCCTGGCCCCAGGCCCCAGTGTGTGGGGCAGGGGTGGCTATGTGGGGTGGGTAGAGGGAAGTGGGGGGCACCAAACAGCCCTTTGCAGACTGGAACTCTGCCACAGTTTCTCACTTTTTCTCTTTTAAAGGAAAATCAGTTTTTAAAGTTTGTTGATCCATTTTCCATGTCCCTTTCATATATTCTTGTGACCCACAGATTGAGAAATGCTGCTCTAGGACACTGTTCACTTTGGGACAATTTTCCTCACTCTGCTTCAGTCCCAAACCCATACAAACTGAACTCCGTCAGTCTCTACTCCTCTTTTCCTCTAGATGAGACTGGAAATATCTTACAGTTCCCTTTCTCCTTTTTACAGAGAGGTGTAAATGCCTACATAAGGCACACTCCCTAACACTCAGATGAATGACATAGGATTTGCACCAGGGAAGCTAAGCCCTGTGTCCAGCTGATACTGATTTTGGACTCCTGTGCGGTGGCTGCGAGTAGTGTGAGGCATGCTGCACAGGGGGGAATGTCACTCCCAGAGCATTTATTTCATCACGGTTAGATTCACAGATTTGCAAGGCTTACAAAACAATGCTGTTTGGCCCCCAAGCCCCTCTCTGCTCCTGCCACAGAAATATAAGACCACCTGCTTTTCCCCTGTGCAATTTGCATATGACAAATCCTTTCCAGCCTCCTTCAAAGAAACACTTTGCCCCCTCTGATCCCCACCCCCGCTTCCCCCAACAAGCACCACACATGCAGTGGCCAAACCAGTTGGATTACTCTGGGAACTTGCTCTGAAAAGTAGCAGGGAGGGAACATAAGCCTGCTGCCTTATACAATCAGGAGCAGCAGTAACGGAGGGGTGGGGGCCAAGAAAAAAACGGAAACCAGCCAGAAACCTGCCAATAAGCAGTTCAGCCTGCTGGCAGTGGAAGGAAAGTGTATCGCACAATGGTTGATATCCTCAGCTGGTGAAAACTGGCTGTAAAATAGCTGGCTGTGACAGTGGCTTGTTGGTTGACAACCACAATCCAGGAAAACAAAGGATCTTTCAGTCCCATCCGCCAGCTCCCTGGGAAATCATCTTCCAGCTGAGAGCTAAGCTGTGTCAGGATGCAGGCCTGGCTCTCTAGAGATTGTGGTTACCATGAACACATGAGAACAGTGACTTGTCATTAATTGAGGCAGCAGGAGGATTAACATTAGTAATTTTATCACATGAGCAATATTCCATGAGTGTTGGTATTCACCCCTAGGCTCCATTGCATTGGATGCCCTACCATTGCACAAGATGACACAGCCTCTACTCTGCAGTCTACAATCTCATTCAAAGCAGTATGCCAGTGAGAATTGCAGCCAGTAAAAAGGAAAGAAAGATCATGGTAAAAATAAGATTGGCCTGGCTACATGGGCTGCAATCAGGAGTGTTAAGTAAAAACACTTGTAATAATTAACTGACTGGATTCAGGTGTCCCTGATTGACTTTTCTTGGAAGAATCTCCACAGAAGTAAGTCTAGAACAGGACTTGAAAAGAAATTAGTCATTTATCTTTAAACAAAATTTCCATAATCTAAAATATTTTGAGATTTCAAACATTGGTTTTGTTCCATGTCAAAACAATAGTGAGACCTTGCAGCATGTTTCACAGGGTAAGGCTGTCCTCCCAATAGGGCATTCACTTTCAATGCAGAAGACTCGGGGGCTGCATCTACATGAGACACATTAATGCTCATTAGCCTAATTTAATGTGTATAATGCACACACATCTACACATGCATGTCCTTAATGTGCATTTAAAATGGGGAAATTAGGCTGTATGAACGCGTGGGTAAACATAACCTGGCACTAACTTTAGTGCTGGGTTTGCTTAGACACTAGGGGCACATAGCAGGGCTGCAGGAACTTGGTACTAACTTTAATGAGAAGTCCCTGCAGGTGTAGACACCTGCCAAATATTGCTTAATGATCACTAGAATTAAATTTAGTTGAGCTTAAATGCACATGTAGATACTCCCAATGTCAAGTCCTTATTTCTTCAGAGATTTAACTTTTACCTGGGTATCCCAGGTAAGTGCCATAGCCACTGAGTTATTGGCAGTTCTGATGTAAGTTAGTTTCTCTCACCAGACTATACCAGTCGTGAGACTCCATACCAAAGAAAATGTACGGAGAACTGATACATTTCCATGAAAAGTTTGATTTCAAGGCATCTAAGCTTTCAAAAAATACCCCACAATGCTTAATATAAAAAAAAACCCCTCACCCAGCTCTAATAGTGACTGTAAAAATCAGATCATGGAGTGGGACTCTGTTCACAGGGACTGGAACAGCAGAGGCACAGGTATATCTATGAGGGAAACAGACAGGCATTGAGGTACCTTTCTGCAATGGTGGACAAGAAAAGAAGGTGAGAATCAAATCTTGATTCCAAATCAATAGAAGATGAAAAGCCAATGGAGAGACTGAAAGAAGAGAGTATCTATGATCAGAATGAGCACCCTACCTTGGAAGGTTAGAATGAGCAGATTTTCACCTCACATGGATTAGCACAAGTAGCAGTGTTGCTCTCTGTTATAACAAAAGGCAAGCACTTAACCAAGTGGCAGAGATCTAGTAGACCTATTACAGTTCAGAGCTCTGTTCCTCATGACGTGGGTGCTCCTGGGTTAAACTAGGAATAAACTATAGCTCGTTGGGCCCATCTGCATGTCCCTGTATGGCAACATTGCTATGGTGCTATGCTTTAGTGCTTACTTTTGAACGTCCTAAAGCACAGAGCAGTATGGGTGGTTACTGTGCCATGTGTATGGCGCATGGTTAGATTTCACCGCTGTGTTGCCATAGCAGCGCACTATGCCAGGGAAGCGCACCGCTATGGTGACATAGCTGCAGATCATGTGTAGACTGTCACTATGTCACTATAGAGTGATGTGTAGATGTGCCCATTGTATGTTAACTCATTCCAGGTCATGTTTCCTCTAACATGAATCCCATCCAGGCCCAAAGGTCTGATCAAGATTTGAGATGAAATTTTCAAAAGTCTTTAGTGGGTTGAGAACCTAAGTTCCAAGTAGCAACATGGTTTGGATACTTAAGAGTCTAAGTCTCACTGAAAGTAAAATCAACAGTGACAGCAAATGCATAGGAAACGCCCAGGTGACTCGAACAGGATTAGGTTCTTCCTCTCCTTGGTTACTGGCCATAGCCTTAGCACAATCAAAGAGGAAACTCAGGAACTTATCCCAAGATGCTGGCACAAGACTCTGAGAGTCCGGCTCATGTTACCTGGACATTCATGCAGGACCTGATCTACTGACCCATAAAACTCAGCCCCATGCCTCACTGTCAAGAATGAGCAGATAACCTGAGACATAACAGCAGACCTGGGGATTACAGCGTACCAGCCACAGAACATGGAAAGAACCGGGTCATTTGGGACACAGTCCTGTATTTTGCGGCTGTGGGTTCCACACACCAAATCAAAACACATGGTAGCTCCGCTGCCAGGCTGAATTGGTGGTCCCGGGTGCAGCACTCCTTGTTGATCCCCAAGAGGAGGTACCAAATGGAAATGGCTGGAAGTGATGTAAGGAACTGGTGAGAGCTAAATCCATCAGCTCTGCTACAACACATTTCAGCCTAGGATCTCAAAGCATTTTACTGGAATTTGTTTTTTTAAGGCTGAAATTTTCAATGATGTCTAGCAAAAGCTCCCATTAAAACTAAGGTCTCAGCCTCAGCTGCTCTGTACAATAGAAAAATATCCTCCCTACCATTTTACAGGAAGGGAAAGAAAAGACAGGGAGAGGGGAAGTGACTCAACGATGGGCATAGAACCCAAGTTTCCTGACTTCCAAGTGTCTGCTTTCACCACCAGGCTGTGCTTCCAAGTGATGTGCCTATGACAGTCTTGCTGGGAGTCAATTGCAGAGCTAAAAGCAGAAACTGGGAGTCCTGGCCACCAGTCCTGGGGTCTAATCTCTAGACCATGATCCTTTCTAGCTCAGACAGGCTCCCTTTGCTACCAGCCCCTGAGGTTATATTCTCATGGGTTCTGATCGATACCAAATGAGTTTTGGTTCCCATCTCAACATTGAATAAAGAATGACTGGGTGTATGACATCAAAAAGCAGTAAATTTCCAGGCACTGAGGGAAAAATACAAGGACGTGCCTCAGCAAGTACCCATGGGGAAACATCTGCAAAGCATGAGAAGCAAGTGAGCCAGCTGCCTCCAAAAATCCCACATTACACAATGACAGTCCAACAGCACATGAACAGTTAACTGCAAGAGTGTGTCATGCCGTTGGAATGCGCCTGTTCTTTCTTTCACCTATTGCCTCCTGCGGGAGGTGTATTCCTGAGGCCAGTTTCTCATGGAAACAATTCTTTAAAAGCAATGAAGCCGCAAAACATCCCCCTGACATTTAACTCTGCTGGTCATCTCATTAATAAAAGTAGTCATCAGTGCCCCAGAGAGGTCTGAACCCATATCATTCCCTGATGCTAACTAGGAAGAAAGCACCTTGCTTTAACAGTCACTGCCTTCTAACTAACTCTGTGTTGCCTCATTGCTCTGTCTCTGTTTTTTCCACGTGTATAGAAAAAACTTCCTCAAGACCTACAAGACTCCTATACCTGCTTTTCCTTTCTTCCTGCCCTATGCATATGTATGTAACCATATATTTCATTTCTATTCTGAGTCTCTTCTTTTTCCTTACTTCATCTGATTCTTCACTGCTACTTCTTGCCTTTTTTGTCTACCAAATTCATAGCACTGTAACTAGACTGATATAGCTGAATCCCAGTGTAGATTCAGATATGGTACCAGTGTGCTTTGCTAGTCCCATTCAAGAAGGCAAATAAAATCCAGTGGGATAAGGCACCTTTAGAACTGCATCCACGCTGAGGATTGTGCCAGTTTAATTATTTCAGGAGAAAACCCACTCTTAACTGAAATAATTATACTAATACAACCTGTTCAGCCTCAGCAAGAAGAGACTGAGGGGGGACCTGGTGGCTGCCTACAAACTCATCAAGGGAGATCAACAGCAAATAGGTAGAGCCCTTTCCTCCCCAGCACCACCTGGGGTGATGAGCAACAATGGTAATAATCTGATGGAGAATAGGTTTAGGTTAGAGATCAGAAGGCAATATTTTACAGTTAGGGTGGCCAGAATCTGTAACCAACTTCCCAAGCAGGTGCTCCTCACCCCTACCTTGGGCAAATTCAAGAGGAGGTTGGACGATCACCTGTCTGGGGTGTTGTGAATCCAGCATTCATTCCTGCCTGTGGCACGGGGTCAGGCTAGATTATCTGATCGGGTCTCTCCTGACCCTAGCTACTATGAAACAACCACTGTAAGCTAACAGGCCTGGCCTTTCAGAAAAGTGGCCTGGGAAAGGTGACCTGGCCTAGGAAAGGTGTTTTAGCATAAACCTAAGGTGTGAATTTAAACCAGTACTGTTCTATGCAAATTGTTTTCCATGTGGACTCCCTTATACCAGACTAAATGCATTACATAGGCATCAATATCTATATAGCTGTAGCTGTATAACTGCTAAACATATTCCCAGGTACACCAGGCCTCAGTTGATTCAAAGACTGTATGTAAGACCAAGGCAGGGAGTGGGGCAGAGCTGTGTGTGAAAATCCAGAAACTGGCATCAGAGTGAGTGTTGTGTTGCAGGTTGCCACTGTTATACATTAATAAAGCTGGCTGTGAAGATCCCAGGACTAGCATAGCAGTGAGCATTGGTTGCAAGTCAGCAGTAAGGTGCATTAGCAGAGCTATGTGTGGAGAACCCAGGACTGGCAAAACAAGCGTTGTGCTGCGGGTCAGCTGTGAGGTGTATTGGCAAAGCTCTGAGGAAGCTAAGCAGAGGATATTGCAGCATGGATTAAGTTCCATTGGCTGAACTGCATGGGGAAGCTTCCAGAGCTACTGTAGACAGAACAAAATGAAACCACCTTAATTTAAAGCAAAGTTTCAGGAAAAAAATTCTACCTGTGCAGATAGTGAAATGCTGGAATAGACCATCTGGGGAGGTGGTAGAACCTTCTTCAGGAGAGGTTTTTAAGAACAGGTTGGACCTTCAGTTGGCAGCCTACTGCTCAAAGGCCAGATCCACCCTGCCAAGGTATTTCATTCAGTCCACAAAGTCCAGACACCGGTGACAATTCACTACTGTGGGAATTGGGGTCACAATTCAGAAGCTGGGTTGCAGTTGCATCAGTGGCAATTTGGTAGCATAGGAAGCAGCAGCAGCAGTGGTTGGGTTGCAGGTGGCAGCCAACCTGAGACTGAGCTGAATTATTTCAGTCCAATACTCCTGAAAGGTTGCTGACCCCTAGGTTAGACAAACATCTGTCAGGGATGCTTTAGCTATATTTGATTTTGCCTCATTGTAGGGGGAGCCACTAGATGATTTCTGGAGGTCCCTCTTCTAGTCCTATATGACTATGACTCAATGATATATGTATGTATATAGAATCTATATACAACTTCGCTTTTGTTGTTAGTCACTCACCTTTGTACACGTTGTGCTCACCTTCATTCCACCTACAATTGGCCTTTTCTGTACTCTTTAGATATGCTTCAGAACAGCACTTGCAATATGTGCCAGGTGCCTGGACAATGCCACATGAATTAGTGTCCCCTACACAGGCTGTGGAGTTCATGGAGGTGATTTATGTGTCCTTCAGCTACAGCTCTGCAAAGGGAAATGGCTGTAGCTCATGTCAGCTACAAGAGAGATGAGATTTTGCAAGGGCTTTGCTTTGGTTTTCAGTGCTCTTTACCACCTCCCAGCTGCCAGTCACTCACCTAGCACTCCAGGCAAAAAGGTGGTTCAGCATTGTTCCACTGAACTCCAAAGAGAAGCTTTCAGTGAATTAGTAGGCAAAAGTGTAGGCAGTGGGGGTCATAAGTGCATAAATATTATAGGGATTAAAAATATGACAGGCATTCTCTAAAGGTGCATTAAAAATGTGTCAGCCTGAGTAATACAAATATCCTGGAGGTGTCAGGAATGACTCCATAATTAAGGCTGTGCTGAGGTTTAGAACTGATTTCCAAGGGATGTGGTGCATTCTTTGTCTCTTCCAGACTGGATGTCTTCTGGGTGAATGGGCTTTCGCCAAGCACATGTCACTGGGCTCAGTACTGGAACATTCTCTAGCCCAGAGCTTGTCAGCCGGGGGTACACATACCCCTACAGGTACTTAAAAGGGTCATAGGAGGTAAGCTGCACAGCCTGATCTTGTGGAAAGCAGCAGGGTCTGGCTGAAAAGTCTGTTATGGGGGAAGGGGCATGGGGGAGATAATGGGGCTGGGGCAAGGGCTGCCCAGCTGGGGTGGGGCACAGGACTGAGCTGCACAGAGTGGGTGGCTGCTGCTGCTATGCACACCCCAGGAAGGCATATGAGGCATATGCCCCCAGATCTGCACATGGGGTGGGGCGGGCTGGGGCCAGGGACTGCACCAGGCTCTTCCCTCTAAGGGTGTTAGGCCGGGGTGGCACCAAGTTCTTCCTGGCAGGGGCTGGGCCGGGCTGTGCTCAGGATGGGCAGTGGCGGTGCTGGGAGGGGGAGCTGGGGGGGGCTATGGCAACTTCTGGAGTGGCTACAGCCCTTCCTGTAGCCCCCTCCTAGCACCACCGCTACCTGCCCCGAGCCCAGCCCAGCCCAGCCCTGGCCCCAGCCCACCCTGCATGCAGATTTGGGGGCATGCGCCCCCCCGTGCTGTCCAGGGTAAGAGCCACCACCCCCTGTATCTCCTGGACGAGCTGTGGATCTGTCCTGCACTCTGCCTCAGCTGCACAGCACCTCCCCCTGCTCCAGGCCCAGCCCCAGTCTCACTCCCTCCCTCCCTCCCTCCCTTCCCGCAGGAGCCTACGTGAGCCTACGTGAGCAAGGCTAAAGGTGCAGGGGTGGGGGAGGGCTGCAGCCACTCCAGAATTCACCATAGCCCCACCAGCCCCTCCTTCCCAGCACACTGCCGCCCACCTCAAGCACAGCCCAGCCCCAGGCACAGTCGGCCCACGCCCCACACACAGATCTGGGTGCGCATGCCTCCTCCCCCCATGTCCTCTTGGGGTGCATGTGGTGTCAGTAGCTTCCCTCACCACATGGCTCAGTTCCAAGCTCCACTCTGGCTGGGCAGCCTCTGCCCCAGCCCCAGCCCTAGCCCCACTCCCTCCCCCACCTCTGGGGCCTCAATCTGCTCCTCCTGCAGCGGCAGCCCACCCTTACCCTGTGCACAGATCCAGGAGCACATGCACCCCATGTACTCCTGGGTTGTGTGCAGGAGCAGGAGCCATCCACACTCCCCACACCCTGCAACTGAGCCACTTGCAGCTCTGTCCCATGCTCTGTCTCAGCTCTGCAGCGCGTGCAGCAGCTCCACTCCCTCCCTCACCGCGGGGGCCTTGATCTGCACCTCCACCCTTAAAAACAAGAAAAATATATAAACAGATGCGTGAGTTGAAATTTTGAAACAGAAGGGGTACACTTGTTAAAAAAAGTTGAAAACCTCTGCTCTAGCCCATATTGCCAGGAGGTTCAACCAATTTCCAGTCCTTAAAGGAAGACCAAGAACACTTCATTTCACACTCTTATAATGAACATTTTTGGCAGTCAGCTCAGTCATGCTGCAGGCTGCCACTGGCTTTTCTGCGCTATTCATTTGTTAAAGGAGTTACTCATATCTATTAAATTCAAATGGTTCCTTTGTAACACGGTAGCCCAAGAGTCAGAGTGTTTTTGCCTCCTTTTAGCTAACAACTGTAGTCTGCATAGTCTGCATTTCACAAAAACATACACACACTGTATACTCCCTGCATTGTTCCACATTGCTCCCGTAGAAACAACACCCTACAAATTACCACCCACTTTGGTATACAAGCAATCCTCGCCATTCGTGGAGAAACTCAAGAGCCTCCAGAGGACAGCCACGTGAATGATTAGAGGACAAGAGAGCTGAGAGACATGGGACTCTTCAACCTGGAAAACTCAGGGGTGAGTTGGTAGCAGCCTATAAGTATATAACGGGCATGCACCAGGCACTGGGAGAATGTCTATTCACCAGGACACCCCATGGGAAGGCTAGGTCCAATGGTCACAAACTCTTGGAAGACCATTTTAGGCTGGATATAAGGAAAAACTTCTTTACTGTCCGAGTCCCCAGGCCCTGGAATAGACTCCCCCGAGAGGTGGTGCAGGCACCTACTCTGGATTCCTTTAAGAAACACTTGGGTGCCTATCTTGCTGGGATCATTTGACACTAGCTAACTGCTTGCCCCTTGGGCAGGGGGGTGGACCCGGTGATCTTGTGAGGGCGCGTCCAGCCCTAATGCCTAAGAAATCTATGAAAAGTGATAGATCACCAGTGGGGATAGAAACTGGGAATCATGCATCAGATTTTTGTGGGGTTTTCAGGCGGTGAGCCATTCCCTGCTTGTCCTTTGTTCCACATTGTTGTGGTAGGCAAGCCATGTGTGGTTCAGTGACATCCAAAGGGAAAGCAGGATTGTAGCTCTGGCATTTACCAGGACCAAACTGGTTAGATGCTAAATCTGTTTTTTTACACTACAGCTATGAACACTTGCTATACACCTTTTATGAACAGCTCCTATGTTGCTTTACTGATGCAGTGGATCATGCTACTTACACAGCTCTGCACCTTGGTCTATTGTGCATGAGCTCACCTGGCCAGCATAGCCTGGCTAGCCTGGCTGGCACTAGAATGCTAGTGATGTAGCACTCAGGAAGTCTGTAGCAGGGAGGCACAGCAAGCAAGCTTGGCTCCTTGACCCACACTTCACCTAATAGCCCAAGATACTTCCCAGACTCAAGACTGGATGGAAAAGGCATTGGCTTGACTAGGCTCACTCTTAGCAAACTGTACTCTTACAAAGAGTAAGAGGGTAAATCTTGTAAATCTAAAAAAGTTTGAAGATAAATAATCTTCAAACCTCTAATAATCAGTCAAGGGTTTTCTCCTACAGACTGGAAAGAAAGGTGGGGGACAGACTTTGTTAAAAATCTTTATTATAAAAATATTAAAAAGGTGAAAGTGCAAAAATATGTGACCCTCCCAGGGGCTCAGCATGAAACACTTGTCAGCAGGAAAAACAACATGTCACTAGAAATTGAAAACTTCTCCCCTCATCATGAGAGTACACATTTAGGACCAGTTGTCCATTTTCCATCTGGTAGAGTCTCCACTCAGTGGCCCAGCATAACATAAACTGCTCCACATTTTGTTGCAAGATGACATGTCCAAACTCAAATGTGATGCATGCTGGGTCCAAGAAGTAGAAGAGTTGGAGGGTGTCCTCAGATTTGACCCCTATGAGTTGTTTCTGCAGCCTTTCAAAAGCAGCATCTTGGCCTGTCCCAGCAGGAATTTGGTCAGGAAGATCATGTTCCCTTCAGCTACTTGGTACAGAATAGAAAAGAT
This sequence comes from Caiman crocodilus, assembly GCA_030014935.1. Classification (NCBI taxonomy): domain Eukaryota; kingdom Metazoa; phylum Chordata; order Crocodylia; family Alligatoridae; genus Caiman; species Caiman crocodilus. Next base: position 6,295,004 of record JAGPOW010001327.1, on the reverse strand, counting down.
GGACATAGTCTTGGAGAAGTGCAAGTCCAGCACACCAAAGAGGACTTTGAGGGCAGCAGAGAGTAGCTGCTGCTGGGATGCAGTCCAGGAAGATATGGAAGAAAATATCTTCTACCACCTCCTCACAGAAAAGGCAGGTTGCTGATGCTTCCAGTTCTGAATCATAGACAAAAATACACGTAGGCAGGGCGCTCTGCAACAGCCATCACTGGAGATCACCAGTTCTATTGGAGCGGAACAGCTTGTACAAGGGGTGCCAGGCTGGGTGGGCTTGCTTTTGTGTTGCTGCCACTAGATGCCACTTCCAGGTCGTGTCAGGGTGTATGGCAAGGACATGGGCATGTCACACTTTGACTGTGTACATGTACAATGCCTTCCCAGAGAGGATGTCCAAGCAGATCCCACCAGAGAAAGATGTATTTTGTTCATGTGTTTAAAAGTAGGGACAGAGGTTCATTAGATTCAGTTCAATAGGGTTTGAGTCTTTACTGGCTTCCAAATTTTCCATCAATATAAGTGACTGGAGGATTCTGATGTAAGAGCAATACACTCCCACTTTACACTTATCTGCCCAAATGTAGATTTCTCTGCAAAGTGTGGAAAGGCACCGATGAAGAAGGCCCACAGGCTCTAGGCACAGTGGATGGAGGGATGGAGGGAGAAATGGAGGGAGGGAGGGATGAAGGGATCATTCTTGCTTTTTCATTTTCTAACCTCTCTCTATTTAAATGTCTCATTAGCAAGCAAAATGCTTTGAAGCAACAAATATGTTTCGCCTTTGGCAAGAAAACAGTAGAACAAGTTGTCTTCTTGCCAAGTCACCCCTGGATGGAAATACTTCTGCTGCTAGGGCCTTGATCTTTGACAGGACCTGCATTGGGGCTTACAGTGAAGCAGATTCCAGCCCTAGAGGCCATGTGTTTGTCTCTGAGTTAGAAAATGGGTCTTGGACGCGGTATTCCTGAACTCTCAATTTTGCTGCTGAGTCAGCCTTGGGCAACCTCTTTGTGTCCTAGGTTCTCCAGTTGTGGACTGTGTTATTAGCCTATTTTTTCAATGGGAATTGTGAGGCTCAGCTCACTGGCACCTTCAAAAGTAGCTGGAGATCCTTGAATGAAAAAGACAGCTGGATAAGAGGGTGATGGGAGCTAAACCTGGGCTAGACTTAATTTGGGTTTGGTGTAATGTTCAAGGTTTGGATCACATAAAGCTGACCACTCATTGCCAATTCCTGGAGGATTTCCACAGTTTTGGGCTGCATCAGAGTCAAAATCTAGAAAACCAGAGCTCCTCTGGATCCAACATGTTTCTCCACATCCTTTCTGAATTGTGGAGCCCAGAACTAGACATAATATTCCAGCTGTGGTCTCATCAAGGCTGAGTAAAGTGGGAGGATGATGTTCCAGGTCTTATCTGAGATGCATCAGAAAATGCAAGCCAGAGTTTCATTTGCTTTGCCGGTTGTGGCATCACATTTGTGGCTCATATTCATCTTGTCAGTCATGACCCCCAAGTGTCTTTCAGAAGTGGTTATAGTTAGTGTAACACTGCTGAGCCTATAAGTGTGCTGTGGGTTCTTTCTCCCAAGGTGGAACACCTTGCATTTCTCAGCATTGAATGCCATCAGGTTTTGATCTGTCCATCTTGTAAGCCCGTTGAGTTCGGACCTGGATTGCCAGCCTTTCCTCTAGGGTGGCTGCACTTCACTACAGATTGGTGTCATTGGCGAACTTAGCTGGTCCAATTATAACACCCGAGTCCAGATTATTTATAAACACATTGAAGAGTACAGGCCTGAGAACAGACCCCTGGGAGACGCCACTGGTTACAGTGCACTAAGTTTATTTGGTTCCATCAACTATCACTTTCTGTATCTATCCACAGAGACAGTTCCCCAGCCATCAGACCGTGACATTGTCTAGGATGCAATTCCCCAATTTTTCCATGAGGACATCATGGGACACCAGACTTTCTTGAAGTCCAAGAATATTATATCCACCTCTTCTCCTTTGTCCAGATGATGTGTCACCTGGTCATAAATGGAAATCAGGTTGGTCAGACAAGATCTACCCACCATGAAGCCGTGTTGGCTATCTCTCAGAATATCACCTTCTGTTAGGATGTTGTTAATGGTTTCCTTGATGATTTTTTCCACGATCTTTCCAGGGATTGAGGTCATGCTAATTCACCTATAGTTCCCTGTATTTTTCCTTTTGCCTTTCTTGAAGGTAGGCACAGCACTGGCCCTCTTCCAATTGTCAGGCACCTTGCCCAAGCAACATGAGTTCCTGAATATCCTCGCTATAGGTTGTGCTATAATGTCAGCTAATTTCTTTATCACTCTTGGGTGCCCTCCATTCAGGACAATGGATTTTTGAATGTCCAGGCTCTTAAGGTGTTCCCTCACACGATCAGTGGTAATGATGGGTACAGTTTCACCCTTCCCCTGGTGATCCGGCCTCTTGTAAGGCAGGGTGATCCCACTGGGCTGATGGAAGACCAACGTGAAATAGTATTAAGGAGATTGGCTTTCTTCTGAGTGTCGGTTATCAGTTGCCCCACTTCGTTTAGTAAGGGTCCGATGTTACCCTTGTTCTTTTTCTGACTTCCCACATATTGAAAAAGGACTTTTTATTGTCCTTAATTTGAGTGGCCAGTTTGAGCTCGGTTTCAGACTTGGCTTTCCTAGTCTGCTCCTTACAGGTGTGGGCTAGTGCTGAGTACTCCTCCTTAGTAATGTTTCCTGTCTTCCGTCCTTTATAAGCTTCCTTTTCTAGGTTCAGGAACAGTGATGTATCATGGGTCTCCAGTGCCTGGGGTCCAATGCTTGCATTTACGTTCTCCCTTCCCCCCATCCGTCTCGTAGCAATACTTAACATCTCCCACCCTGGCCGTGTCTGGTTACCTGTTTCGGCCAGCAAGGAAATGAAAGTCCCAGCACACTGGACATAGGGGAAAGGTGGTGGCTGGAATTTCCAACTGGAATAGGTAAGTAAACATCCACCCCATGGGATGGATGGTATCTGAGAAACCTGCAGCTGCAGGTTTTGCAGATAGGGTGGGTCGGCCCTGGTCATGTTGCACGATAATAACTCTGAAGGACCTGGCTGGTGCTCCCCCCAGGCCAGCACCCAGGGGCCATGGCCCCCTCCCATCGGTCTGCCACTGTGCAGGGGTCTTTGAGTTGCCTATTGAGCCAAGGGGGTCATCCAGCCCTTTTGCTACCTTTTATGTGGGTTGGAATGGACTTCCCTTGTGCTTCAAGGATTGCATCCTTGAGGAGTAACCATTCATCTTGGACATTCCTCCCTGCTAGATTGTGGTTTCTCAGGGCCTGAATAACTAGCCTCCTAAACTTGTGGAAGTTGGCCTTCCTAAAACTGAGGACTTCCGTATTGCTGACCGACTTGCCAGCTTTGTAGTGAATAGAGGAAGTGATCAACTCACGGTCACTGTCTCCTAGCTTCCCTTCTATTCTCAGGTCACTTTGATGTCCGCCCTTTCAGCTGTCCCAGGCCTGGCTCTGCCCTGCCTTATCTCCAGATAGTAGCTTCATTGTGGTGGAAGGGGTGAGAAAGAAGGTCTATGCTCTGCACTGATGGTTGGAGGTGGAGGTGATGGCACCCAGGGACAACAAGAGGGTAGAAGTGTCTAAAGATCCCATTTCCCCAACTCCTAGAAAGTGAATCTATTTCTCTCTTTCTCTGCTCCCATTTGCTGTCTGGAAATTCTGTTGATGGAGAAGAATTTGTGCACCAAGCTAGAGACTAATGTGAAGTTAACCATTAAGGTCAGCTCACACTGTTGCCCCATTGTTCTTTTATTTGTAACACCATGGCCTGAGGGGGCAAAACCCCATGAGTTGTCCTGGAAACCCTGCTGTATATTTTCCCTTTGTCCTCTGCTGCTCCCCCTTCTTATGTGACATGTCATTGCAAAAAGATTCAAAAGTATATAAGCAAAACACACCTCAGCCATGCAGTGTTATAGTGTGTGTTGAAGGTGCTTAGGTTAGAAGAGGTACAGGTTTCACTCATGAAATATCAGCCATGCCATGGCCCCTGAGTGCCAAGTATTTCACATGTAAAATGTATCAGACCCACTGGCTGCAAAAGCCCTGAATCCTACATGTGAAATCTGGGTCACAGCCATGCTGGAATCTAATTCTGCGTGTAACATCACCCAGGCTGTGACCAAGCAATCATGGCTTCCACACAAGCTACATGCACCCTGGGGCTGGGGCTAGAGGAAAAAAAGGTTTTGCTGTTCAAATCCATTCATTATGATCAACGTGTTTCCTAATCTGAAACCACCTGCTCAATCTGAAACAGTCCTGTCTGAGCCAGTGGTTTAGAGAAAACTGACTGGCTGATTGTCCAGCAATGGGTTGCAGAGTTTTTTTTTTTAAATTGCAGCCTGACGTCTGCTTCCAAAGGCTTGTCTACACAGGAAATCAACAAAGATAGCTGTTATGGAACAATCTGTTCTGCTGCAGCTATTTCCATATCATTTACCTACTCTAGAAACAAAACCCTGCCCCCATGTTGATACTTTATTCTAAAATAGCATGGACTCTGGAAGTACAGTAATTATGAGGAATAACATCACTTGTATTCCAGCCTAGGGTATCCTGACAGGGGACTTTTCCAGTATAGCTCAATTATCTTAGAATGGCTCTGAAGACTAGTTACTCTGGAAAAACTATCCAGATCCTTTTCTCCTGTATTAGAAAATACCTAAAAATTAGAAGTTAACAGATCCCTAGCTCTGTATAGCTTGCAAAAGTCACTTTGCAGAGACTGGCGTCAGGATCTAGGATGGAATGAATGTACGATATGCTGTGGTTTCTCCACCCTCCGTGGGTGAGTGCAAAAAGGCCTAAGTCCTTTCCCAGGAGCCAACAAACTAAGGAATGAATCACAAAAAAAGACCCATAAATAAATAGCCCATTTGCAGGGCAACCTAGGAAGGGCAAGGGTGCCACACGGCATGAGTCAGCAAACACCTGTGTGACCGGATGGCTCCCTCAGAAGGAAAACCCTCTCTCAGTACTGGGTTTGACTTCCTCCTGTGAGCACTGTGCCGTCTTGGGCTCAAGAGGTTATCTGAAACCACAGGAATCAAAGTGCTGAGCTGGCTTGATGAAATTCCTTCCGCTTTCTGAGCCTCAGTTTACCCAGCTCTGCAGTGGGGAGAGTGGGCCATGTTTTCAAAAGAACATAAATAGCTGAAGTTCTCAAATGCCTCAGTCAAAGGAAAGTGGGCTTGGGTATGTCTGTACTGCTTCCGCAGTGATCATGAAACTGCTATTGAGAAACAAGCCCTGCTCGCTGAGTCTGCAGACATCATGCTGCTTACACACATCAAAAAAAACAAGCAGAGCCTTAATTAAGCTTAGCATGCCCCCAAGCTGAGCACAGTTCATGCCGAGAAGAAGCATTGCATTAATTTGACCCAGTTTGCTTGACGTCAGTGGGACTTTTTTGGTGCTTTAATCTAATAGCTGATTGAATCGGCTTTAGATAAAAGTGCCAAAAAACCCTGCTGAAGCGCCTGATCTATACAGACTCTGGGGAGCCGGGTCATACTAACACACTTTCTCTTCTGGTAAAGTGCCATTTTTTTCTTTTTTCATATCTGTCAGATAACCTCTTCTAATTACCACTGAGTGGAGCTGGCTGCTGCAGACTGAATGCTCCAAGGAAAGCTGAGGACATATTGCTAATGTGATTACAGAGCTGGTCTGCCACTTGGGAAATCCAGGTTCAAGCTGCTCATTGGTTGAGTTCTAGTCCAGCAGCTCCCACTGAGGGAACTGGGAAATCCCTTCCGTAACAGGGTTTTCGCTTTTCAATCTATCCATTTTTCCAAGAAAATAAACTGAAACTGAGTGACCTTTGATGAGATCCCTTCTGTCATTGGTCTGTTGTGTCCCTTGAGATTGCAAGCTCTTTGGGGCAGAGGCTGTCTCTTCTTTTGTGTCTGTACAGCATCTAGCAAAATTAGGTCCTGATCTCATAGTATGTCCCATATGGTCTAGTGGTTAGGCTTCCTAGTTTTTTACCCAGGGGGCCTAGGTGTGACTCCCATTATGGGAAGTTCCACTATTATCTTCAACGGGAGATTAGACTTGCACCTTGCTGGGGTTATTTGAACCCAGCAGTCTTTCCTGCCCACAGCAGGGGGGTTGGACCTGATGATCTTATACAGTCCCTTGCAGCCCTAAACTTCTATGAATCATCCCGGGCCTTATAACACCAACATAGAGGAGGTATAATGACTCCATGGGCAACAGGACTGTTACTTCTTGGAGCAGCATAAAGGTGAGATGTTGCTGGCCCCAAACTTCAGCAGTCTGAAGACCACATCCTGTCCTCCATCTCCATCTCACTACCCACCAGCCAGACTCCAGCAGATGTGAGACCAGGTGATAGAGTACTTAGGGCACTTAAGCAGAAAAGCCATGAACTTAATCATTCCTGTCTAGACAGGATTCTCTTCTTGCAGTGTAAATAACACCAGAGATGCAGGCCAGACTCTGACACCAGGCTCCAACATAGCTTAACTATGGTAATGGTTTTTGCATAACAGTCTGAGAAAGATTAACTAGCAGTGGTGGGGGAGTAGGTGGCACCCTGACCTGGCTTCCTGCCCTGATTCCTGCAGGTACAGCCATCCCAGGCACAGAGCCCTTACCCAAACACGAGTGCCCTTATCTCACCCATCTGTCAGCTGTTGGGCAGGTTTCCCTCTTTCATTGCAGAGCAGGAACAACTGCAATTATGTGGGACATAAACAGTAGTGAGGTGAGAGTGTGATGAGATGCTTGTGCTTGGGCTACAAACTTGTGGAGGTAAAAAGCAATGAGGCATCTCCCACAAAAAGAATGGGCACCTGATCCAAAGCCCACTGAAGCCAATGAAAAAATTCTTCTTTTGAGCCCAGTGAAATCAGGCTTCACAATACTCCATCTAAAGGAGCCAAAGGAGTTGATGTTATAATCTGACTCCCACCTGGGGTAGCTCAGGGGTTTATACATGCATCAATGGCTGTAGAGACAGCATGAGTGGAATCCCAGGAGTGCAGTGGGATGCTGGCTCCCACGGGCACAGAGCATAGGGTGCATGACACTGGTGCCGCTTCTAACAGCCTGAGCTGCAAATGCTTTTTCCAGATGTTCTGGAAAGTGGCTGTGAACAGGTGACCATCCCTAGCAGTAGGGGTGGTAGCTCACTTGTTGTGATACAGTGGTAGCTCCAGTTAGATTCTAGAAAGGGACATCCACAAAACACCCTTGAACTGAAGGCATTTAAAAGCAGACCTGGGACTCGTGTCCTGACTCTGCAACAAGCCTTTATCTAAAAGACAGCAGCAATCTTTAAGGTTGGAAAGGAAGCCTTTGAGGTGAGGTAATGGAAGGGTTAAGAGTGTCCCTGTGTAGATGCATTATGATACAATCACAAATTCCATAATCACATCCTATTTTCAAACCAGGACCCTCGCCTCATTCAGTGAATGGTCCCTTAATCAAGGCTCCTCCTTACCCTCCTCATTCAATATGTGGCTTCAGGCTTTACATAATGAATTCAAACCTTGAACTGAATATGAAAACATTCATTTCCAACTGTATGTGTCCAGGTTCTCTCACCATGAGTCTCAAGTGTTTCACAGATGATAAGAAATGCAAAAATCTAGACCTCATGGTTCAAAAATAATACATTTTATTAGACCAACTAAGAAATCATGAGAAAATTATATTTTTCTGCAAGCTTTCGGGCGCATACGCCCTTTCTCAGGCTCAGGGAAAATTAAAGATAGTAAAAAGTCCCCATAGGTAGAAAATAAACTCACTTTTGCACAGAGGAAGCTGAAAGTAGAAGTCTATTCCTCTGGGCCCATGACTGTCTTTGTGAGTTTCTCTTTGATGCGCAGCTAAAGCAGGATTCCTTCCCCAGTGATGTCAGACAGCAGAAAGGCAGGAAGGTGCAGAAATCCTTCTTGTTCAGCAACAAAGTTTAAATCCAAAATCAGCTAAAATTCAGCATCTGCCATGTTTCAGGGATGTATTTGGTAGCCATGTTGGTCTGAGACAAAAAGAAATGCAAAACTCTAGAACTCTTGGTTCAGAGATGATATCTTTTATTAGACCAATTAAGAAATCTCAAAAAATATATCTTTTTCTGCAAGCTTTCAGGCACATACACCCTTTCTCAGGCTCATGAACGATTAATGGATTCATAGATTGTAAGGTTGGAAGGGACCTCAAAAGAGCATTGGGTCCAGCCCCCTGCACCAGGCAGAAGAGAGAACTGGGGTCAGGTGACCTCCAGAAAGGTGACTGTCCAGTCTCCTCTTGAAGATTTCTTGGGTAGGCGATTGCACCACTTCTGGAGGGAGCTTATTCCACAGTCTGGACACCCTAGCTATGAATAGGTTTTTTCCTAATTTCAAGCCTGAAATGGTTTTCCAGGAGTTTGTGGTCATTACTCCTGGTTTTCCCCACAGATGCCCTGGTCAGCAGTTGTTCACCAAGCCTTTGATGTACTCCCCTGATGTAGCAGTAAGCTGCTACCAAGTCCCCTCTCAGCCTTCTCTTTTTCAGGCTGAAGAGTGCCAGATCCCTCAGCCTTTCTTTATATGGCTTGCCATACAAGTCTCTGATCATACGAGTGGACCTTTTTTGGACTGTTTCAAGCTTTACCATGTCCTCATTAAAGTGAGGTGCCCAGAACTGGACGAAGGACTCCAGTTGGGGTCTCACCAATGCTGAGTAGAGAGGAAGAATTACTTCCTTGTTTTTTTCTGGAGATGCATCAATTGATGCATGCCAGAATATTATTTGCCCAGCTGGCTACAGCATTGCACTGCCAGCTTATATTTGTACTGAGGTTTATTATTATACCCAGGTTCCTTTCATTCATGGTGCTGGTCAATTTGGCACACCAAGCCTGTAGGTGTGTTGTGGGTTGTTCGTCCCCAGATGGAGTACTTTACATTTCTCAATGTTGAACTTCATCTGGTTCTGATCTGCCCAACTTGCTAGCCTGCCTAGGTGTACCTGTATCTGTAACCTATCTTCAAGCGTGACCACGCTTCCCCATAACTTGGTGTCATCCATGAACTTGGTCAATGAGCTGTTTACCCCCACATCCAAATCATTGATGAAGATGTTGAAAAGCAGTGAGCTAAGCACCGAGCCCTGAGGGACACCACTGGCCAATTGTTACCAGGACAACACAGCTGTTCATTAGGACTCTCTGGGTCCTACCCTACAGCCAGCTGCCTACCCACCTGACTGTCTCGTGGTTAAGCCCATAATCCTCTAATTTTCTCATGAGATCATCGTGGGATACCAGATCAAAGGCTTTTTGGAAGTCAAGGTATACAATGTCAACCTCCTCTCTCTTATCCAGGTGGCGAGTTACCTGATGGTAAAAGGAGATGAGGTTGGTAAGACAAGACCTGCACACTACAAAGGCATACCAGCTGTCTTTCAGAATCCTGCCTTCTGCAAGGCCATCACATATAGACTCCTTGATGAATTTTTCCAGGATTTTCCCTGGGATAGAAGTTAGGCTAACTGGCCTATAGTTGCCTGGGTCCTTGATTGAAGGATCCTTCCTTCCTGCCCTCCTCCCTTTCTTGAAGATGGGCACAGCATTGGCCCTCTTCCAGTCCTCAGGGACCTCTCTAGAGCACCATGAGTTTTGGAAGAGCTTTGCCAGGGGTACCGCAATGACTTTGGCCAGCTCCTTCAGTACCCTCGGATGAAGTTCATCTGGTCCTGCTGACTTTAAATGTCTAAATTTTTTAATTGATTACGCACCAGTTCTACAGCAATAGTAGGAAGGCAGTCATTTGAACCCTGATGATTCTGTACCCTAGCTGGAGTGATTTTCCCCTTGACCAGGTGAAATACTGAAGCAAAGCAGTCATTCAGGAATTCAGTTTTCTCCTGAGTACCAGTAACCAGCTGTCCTTAGTTGCTGAGCAGTGCCACCACACTCCCATTTGTTTTCTGCCTGATTCCTATGTACCTAAAGAAGGATTTCTTGTTGTCCTCGATTCCCATTGCTAATTTAAGTTTAGTTGCCGGCTTAGCCCTTCTAATCTGTTCCCTACAAGTGTGGGCCATTGCTGTATGTCTTCATTGGGGCCTATCCCCAGCTTCCATTGTTTGTATACCTCTTTCTTCTTTCTTAAGAGGACCATGATTTCCCTGTTTAGCCAAGAGGTCTTCCCAGTCCTCCCGTACCTTTCCTCCACAAGGGAATGGACTTCCTTTGTGCTTCAAGGATTGTGTCCTTAAAGAACAACCGCTCTTTGTACACTTCTTTTGCCTTTGGTCCCTGGTCCCACAGCTCTTCCTCTTCCATCTCTTCCTCTCAGTGACCTGAGCTTGTTGAAATTTTCATTTTTGAAGTTCAAAACTTCAACCCTGCTATCTGATATTTCTGCCTTGTGATGGACAGTGAACATGATGGTTTCATAGTCACTGTCACCCAGGCTACCATCTGTGTTTAAGTCAGTCATCAGGTCATCTCCTTTGGCCAGGACCAAGTCTAAAATAGACTCTGGTTGGCCCTTGCACCTCGTGAGCCAGAAAATGCTCTTCAATGCAGGTCAGGAAGGAACGTGACTGGTCTGACCTAGCCGACTCTTCCTCTCAAGAGATGTCTAGATAGTTGAAGTTGCCTGTGACGACCATATCCCATGCAGGCACAGCCTCTGCCAGTTCAAGCTGCTCGTTGGCAGAGTTCTAGTCCAACAGCTCCCACTGAGACACCTGGGAAATCCCTTCCATAACAAGACTTTCTTTTTCAATGTTATTCAGCTCTTCCAAGAAGAAAAACTGGAACTGAGTGACCTTTGGTGAGACCCCCTCCTGTCATTGATCTGTTAGGTCCCTTGAGATTGCACAGCCCCAAGCACTCACACATGCACGTGCAAACACACACGCTCCCGCAGCACCCTCCAAACACCCCTGCACTTGCATACGGTGTCCTGGCCCTGGTTCACTTACCTCCTGGCTCTACGCTGAGGGGTCAATGGAGTCCGGGTCCAGGTCTTCAGCTCCCCAGGATGCAATGGGCATGTGTCTGCTCCAGGAGTAAGCCCAAAAAGTAAAATAACTGATAATGAAGTAAGCCTCACAAAACCCTGTCCCCCACATAAGACTGAAATATGTTTTTGTTATCCCCAATTTCCTGTTGGGAAACTCAGACCACCCTGGGCACTCAGTAGGGCCTGGTTTAAATCAGGGTCTAGCTTGCAGCATAACAGGTCCTTTGACCTTGGAGTTCCCCCTGCACACCCACCCCCTGCTGCTGACTGGTGGACAGGCCTGTGTGCCCCACCACTCACTCCTGATGGCTGGGGAGTGAAAGCCGTGGTTTTAAATATGCCATGGTTTTTGCCTCGTGCTGCTTGCTGCTGACCAGATGAGAGGCAAAAACTGCAACATATTTAAAACTGCTGTTTTTGCCTCCCAGCCATCAAGAGGCTTCAAGGCCAACAAACCCCCCCACCAACCAGCAACAGGGGGCAACTAGGAAGAACTCCAAGATTAAAGGATTCACCATGCAATGAACTGGGTTTGTGATTTAAACAAGGCCCTAGAAGTCAACCCCTGTGAAAAGTGCAGTTTAAGTGACTTGCCCAACATCTCAGGTGAACTTTGTGGCAAAGGCAAGAACATCCAACTTTTTGTGGTATCAGTCAATTTCCTGACCCATGAGACCCTCTCCCGCTTCCTGAACCAGTCCTATGCCTCATTCATAGGGCTGGAAACTACAGCTGGAAGACCTGGTTTTGAGTCTGGGGTCCCAGCTCTGAAGCTGAGAGCTTGTAAGCGCTAAAGTGTGTGGCTGGACCAAGGCTCTCAGACCACCCAAATTCCCTGCCATAGAGCCAGGACTTGGAGCCTGAAAGTTTTTGGATAATTCCTAGGATAGTGTATGGTGGGGCTGAACACCCATGACTCCTGGATAGTGTATGGTGGGGCTGAACACCCATGACTCCTGGATAGTGTATGGTAGGGCTGCCTTAAAGCCACAGAGCCTGGGAGCTCCCATGATCTGCACAGTGAAATTAACTTTTTTGTCCATTTGATAGCTACTAATAGCAGGGAGGCTGACAAGAAACTCATTTCAACTGGACAGCTGCAGGCAGAGCCGCCCCTAGGGGTGTGCAGGGCCCGCAGTATATCAGCCTGTGCAGGGACTATGGGGCCTGTGCAGCGGGAGGGGAGACGGGGGATGTGGCAAGTGGTTAAAGCACAGGGTGGGGCAGGGAGGAGGGTGGCAGGAGGCTAGAGTGTGAAACCAGTGGCAGCCACACGGATTGGTGGCGTCCTCAGCACATGCCATTGGCCTGTACAGCACTGTCTGCTGGGCCCCACAAAGCTCAGGGCCCGGGGGCAGTCTCCCTGATTCGCTCCCCTCCCAAAGAACAGCTCTGGCTGCAGGGCCCAGGAAAGATCCAACACTGGGGAAAAGCCCAAATTTCCCATGAACAAGAAACCCTCTTTTTTGCCCCAGTCTACCAGTAATCTCTAGAGCTAGGAGCACAGGCTGCTGTGGTTTAAGCTAAAGATCCAAGAGTCTGGGCCTAGGGCAATGATGTATTCATACCCTGCATGGAATGGCAGTGACAGACTTGTACCACACACTCATCCCGGCATTACGGACACAAGCCCTCCTGGAAGAATTTTTTTAGGAGGTGCAAAAAAATTATTTTTTCTTTATTCCATTTCTGAAAACAGCTGAGCCATTTTAGCTGAAACTTTGGAAGGAAAAAAATCTTCAGCCTTGAGCCAGAACTCTGGTGTAGAAAATGTCAGTACAATGCTTCAAATCTGGCTCAGTTATAAGTAATCAGAAATGGTCTCTGAGGATGGAAAGCATCAGGCAACCAGTGCTGTCTATAATTATACATCTGACTGTATGTCTGGACCAGAAGCAGTGCAGCCCTGAAAATGTCTGTCACCTGGTCCCATCTCAAAACATCACAGTTTGATCCTTTCTCTCACCTTCTGGAGTGTTATCAAACTTGTGCTTTGGATGACACAAATCTGTGAGTTACTGGGTTTCACTGTCAACCAGATGTCACTATAGCAGTTCTGTGACCACTTCTGAATGTGGGGCACATTGACCCAAACGTTTCTTTGTTTCCCGCATGGGGTGTGGGACACAGATCTGGGAAGTCATCCACATTATCAGTGTGCCTCTGCTTGCATAGCATTTAAGATACAGGACTTCCAGATAGCAGAGCAATGTACCTGCACTAGTATTTTACCTCATCTCTCCATTTCTCTCTGCCAACAGGCAATATTCCTTCATACTGGAGTGTTTTGCTATGCTGACGTAATGACTGGTTTGCATGTGCTCTTTATTTGTGCAAGATTATTGTTTGCTGTGGGGTGTTTACCATTGGGTACAATTCTGATTGATACCAGGGTGCCTATAGTTTTATCTGTAGATGTATTTTGTTCTTTTTTTTTTTTAAATCTTAAGGGGGAAATAGCCTGCTGTCCTAGGAAACCGACCAGAGCTTTGTGCCAACTCCTAACGGGAAACAAAGACTGAGGCTACATAAAGGTGCTAGGATGATGGTGATTTCAGCGCTATGCAGAAGCTACTACAGGATGAGGGCCCCAGTGTGCAAGGTGCTGTATGTGTATGTGAATAAAGACAGTCCCTGCCATCAAACAATATGTCTATGGGCTACTATGCTCAGCACCTAATGCACTGGCTTCTTCTAGTATTCTGGCTACTTATTCACATCTACAGCATGTATTTTGTCTGGCAGCAACAACCCCAGCACACCCAAGGGCAAATCAGCCTATCTGCACTGGAGCAACTGAGCCTCATTGCATTCTTATAGCGTGACCAGCTCCATTCAGATTGACTTGGGAAAGACTGGTTGGAAGCACAAGCCAGAGAGAGGACAGCGTATTCCTAGAATATGCTCTGTGTGTAACAACCAGTTAGCTTTTCCTCAGGTGGAGTTTTAATCTAGGAACGTGCCAGTCAGCATGGAGCAGTCCAATTGGATGGTGCTTGTTCCATTTGATAAAACACCAGATGCAACAATATATACCAGTCAAGCTAAACACACCTCACTCAGACGGACTCACCTGCTGGCCCCTGGTTTTGAGTATGAAGATAAAGCCTCCCCTTTCCATCCTAATTTGGCTTTGTGCAGTGCCTTGTCTGGCTAGTACGTGTAAGTCTTATTACCTTACATGTACAACAGTTTGCCCTTATGAGCCAACAGTGTACTCTTGTTGCGAAGAAGGCTCACAGCATGTACTGGGTTGCATCAGTAGGTGTGTTGCCAGCAGGTCAAGGGAAGTAATTATTCCCCTCTATTCAGCACAGGTGAAGCCACATCTTCAGTACTGTGTTCAGTTTTGGGGCTCCCACTACAGAAAGGCTGTGGACAAATTGGAAAAAGTTCAGTGGAGGGCAATAAAAATGGTTTGGAGGCTGGGGGACATGAATTATAAGGAAAGACTGAGGGAACTGGGCTTATTAAGTCTAGGGAAAAGGAGCCTAAGAGGATTTCAGAGCAGGCTTCAACTACATGAAGCAGGGTTCAAAAGAAGAGGGAGCTGAACTGTTCTCAGTGATAGCAGGTGACAAAACAAGGAGCAATGGTCTCAAGTTACAGCAAGGGAAGTTTAGGTTAGATATTAGGAAAAAACGTGCTCACCAGGAGGGTAGTAAAGCATTGGAACAGATTACTCAGAGAAGCTTGGAGGCTTTTAAGACCCAGGTAGACAAAGCACAGGCTAGGATGATCTAGTTGGGGAGGTCCCTTCCAACCCTAATTTTCTATTATTCTATGATACCTTCATTTTATAGTTGGCGAAACTGAGGCACAGAGTAAGGCTAACACCTACTCAAGGTCATCCAGCAAATCAGCAGTACAGCTTGAACTGGAAAACAGTCTTTTCCAAGTGTAAACCTGTCCCCAACCCATTTGGGCCAAGCTGGCCCTAGTCTACTGTTTAATCCATGGGCTGTCCAAATTCTAAGTGCTGGGTGCCGTATGCCATGTGGGCTGCACCAGTGCAAGCCATGAGCCCCACAGGCCACATGAGAGTGCCGCCTTCCTCTGCCCACATGAGGGTGCTTTCCCAGCACTGTGCCACATGGACACCTTGGGCTACAGGCTGTCTCTTGTAGAAAGTAAATTAAGTCCTCACAGGAAGCCAGTTGAACAGCCCTGACTTAATATCATCTAATGAGGACCCAATAAAGCTTGGAAGAATGCAAGGGCATAAACAACTTAAATTCCTCACCTTAGTCAGCATTATCCTAAAGATATGTTCTCCCTTCCCTTCCCTTCCCATGGCCCCATCGCAATGTGCTTGGAGGAGGAATAACTCTTGGCAAGTCAAATCAATAAGATGGCTTAAGAGAACTGAAAGCACCATCAACTATGCAGCATTTCCTCTTCAAAGCTAAGTATCCTGGCATTGATGCAAAACAGGCCTGATTCTAGAAAGCTTCAATAATGCAAGAAACTGTAAACTCCCTGAAGGAAGTTAGTATTCTTGGCAAAGATGTGTTGGTCAGGATGGGGCTCAGATACCACTGGAATGAGTGTATTGGAAATACTTTCAGTAGATGAGGTGGGTGATAAACAAAAAGATAGCTCATTCTTTGCCCTTTACTCATTTTTCCTTTGTAGGAAAAGGCTGCCGGCCATTTGCAATGAACAGAAACTTACATTGATATGGCACCTTTCCCTAGGAAGCTGCCTCGGGGGCTTTACATCACCACTGAAATGCATCCACCTCTGGCAAGGAAAACAATAGTCACTGGGCACTTGCCAATGCCTACCAATTGTGGGATGTGCAAAGAAAAATACTGTCACCATTTTAAATCATTTGGAGTAAGTCAGTAGAGAGGAGCTACCTAAAATAAAACATGCCAAGCATGAGTGACTAGCATGTCCTGAATCTGGGTGGGCACCCACAGAAGCTGCCAATGGTGGCAGCCTTGTCAGGCGGGCACCAGCCCTACCAACAGTATCAGTATCGGCCATCAGGGGAGGCACCAGCCCCGTCAGGGGGGGCACATGCACTCCTGTGCACCCCCTACCAGTCGCCTATGATGCCAAGGCCCCTGGTGTTGCAAACAGGTCTTTGGATATCTAGGCATATATTTTCCAAGGGGCCCAAGAGATTTGGGAGCACATGTTACATTACATTTTGTACTCTTAAATGTGAAGGCCCTAGATATTTGGTGCTCTGGAAAATCTCCCTTTTACGACGAGACTGTGACAGTACATTTTTCAAAAG
The DNA here is from genome assembly GCA_030014935.1 of Caiman crocodilus. NCBI lineage: Eukaryota > Metazoa > Chordata > Crocodylia > Alligatoridae > Caiman > Caiman crocodilus. The sequence continues at coordinate 6,278,692 of JAGPOW010001327.1, read as the reverse complement.
CACCTATGGAACTAAGAACCCTACATCTTAATTGCAGAAATTATTTATACAGTTGTGTGCCACTATGGAAAAATATTTAGGTGCCTAAAGATTCAGGTACGTGCTTAGCTTGATTTTGCAAAGAGCCTGGGTACCTAAAGCCAGATCTGGTGTTACCTATTAGACTCTAAAGTGTCACTACAGCATGGACTATAGCTAAGCTAGCTTTCAGCCAGTAAACTCAGGTACCAAGCTGACCAGGTAAGTACTCAGCAGCCACAGTCCCTGCTAATTCAGCCATGTTGCAACCAGTACCTAAGTGAGCAGGGTAGAAAGTGAACTCACATACATCTCTACAAACTGCAATCACGTCTCAGCTGCTGCATCAGTGTCCTCTGAGAACCACCGCCATTGCATCCTCCAGCCTGACACGTTCTCAGAAGCCTCCCATCCCCATTAAGCTTTTCCCCACATAGCATGGTTGGGGATGATCCAGGCATAGCTATGCCTCTATTCTGCTATGGGTATTTCCCATGCTTCTGTGCTTTGCTGGTTGCTGAATGGGGCTAGGAGGGAATTCAGCCCCTCCCCCTCTCCCCCCCATGCTGCTACATGTGCCAAGGGACAGTTTTTTAAGCCTTCTTCATGGGCTAGGGACAGACATTAAAGATAAATTGGTTTAAGTGATCAGAAACTGGTTTAAACCTATAACAGAACAGATATTCACTGCACATAAACCAGTTTAAGAATGGCTGCAACCAGTTTGAGATAAACCTGGTTGAATGTAGTATTTGATTTGGCTCAAACTGGTTTATGCAATGTCTGTCCCAGACCCCTTGCTGGTTTAAGATAAACCAGGCTTCCCCAGAATCCTCTCTGGGGTGGGTGGGCTAGCAGTGAGGGTGAGGGTATGGCAGGAAGCCAGGGAAGCCAGGCAGACCCTGCTGTACCTGTAGTCTCTGCTGGAGTTCCGGCTAGGAAGCAGAGGAGAGAGGCCAGCTCTGCTGTGGAACAGAGAGTCTGCTGAAGCAAGGATCCCCACCTCCCTTCCCCACTCCCAACTTCCACAGCACAGATCCCAGCCCCATGGATCCTATGCATGTGGTATGCTAGCTAATGCTGAGAGATGTCTGTGTGTGAGTATCTCCAATTTCACTGGGACAGGCAGACAGAACAATGACCGCCTAGGGCTTTTTGGAGCTAATCAACAGACCAGTTGGTAAGCTGTTTAAGAAGAGTTTGAATTAATGGAGAGAGGCTACTGGTTTGCTGATGAGGTGATAAACACTGTTATCAGCTCCAGGCTGGCTTGCTCGCCTCTCAGTTTTCTGAAGAGAGTATAAAGAAGCAGGGAGGGAGATTGAAAAGCTCTTTATCATTAACAAATGCATGCATTGCACACCCCTCCTTGCCTCAGAGTACTAGCAGGGGGCTGGGGGCTGGCATCACTCCTGCCCCTTGAGTAGCCAGCAGGGAAAGCCTGGGACAGTGCAGGCAGACCTCCCTAATCAGAGGTCCTCCTGGGGCCTGGCCATGCCCCCACTCAGTTCAGCAGTGTTTAAGGAAAAGGAGGGCAGCTCTAGTGCCCCCCAGCTTCTAGCCTGAGCCACTGCAGGTATGTGCCTGAGTTTCCTCAGTCCAGAGAGAATGTCTATCCAGTTAAAAACTGGTTCAACCTAACTAGGTTAAACTAAACTGCAAAGATTGAATCAAATCAGGTTCAGGCTTTTTGAATGTCTGTCCCTAGCCAGAGACACTGGGTTTTGGCTGCAGCCAGGGCTGGGGATGTTGACTGGGGTGTGCCAGTGCTCCTGATGGGATTTAAAGTCAGAGATTCCAGGTGAGAGGAATCCAAACAGAGTCATATCTGGCACCATATCTGGAGCCAAGAAGGGATTTTATCCCACCATCAGATTGGTCTGGACTGTGGTGGGGGTTGCTTTTCTCTGTAGTCGGGGGGCATGGCCCTCTTCCTGGTATCTCTTGAGCATATATTAACAACCTTGCACAGCAGCAGAACAGTTGCTGCCATGGTCCCCCTGCTTTACCTGTGGCAGGTTAGGGTGTTAGTTCTGTGTTGTATCAGGATTGACAGTAATTTTACTAGGAGTTTAAATTATGGGTTGTAGGAGGTAGTTTGGATAGGGATGATCCTTCCTCAGGCAGAGAATTGGACTAGAGGTATGGAGGTCATCCAGAATCTTTACAATTCTATGAAAGTATAGGAGCAGCGAGGAGGGACACTGTTACTACCCAGCATTGCAATCTTTCTGAAAAGGAGACAAAGAATGTGCACCCTGCTGACCGGTTCACTACCAAGGTTTCAACATGCTCTTGTTTTGCATAAACATGATTTCTTACAGTGTCAAATGTGTTTCAAATCCATGGGAGCAGCAGCAGATTTTTACAAGCCAATCTTTGGCCACATCTTATAGCTAAATCCTGCATCACTCTCACACACAGTTCCCACTGATGCCAGAAAAGCACCTTACATTGGCTCTTGCCATATTCCCATTGTCAGAAACCATACAGAGTGAGCAGCAAGAAAGCATGTGTTCACCAGACCCTCATGATACAGTCCTTCCCCATCTCCAGCTGAAGTAGCTGGTTTAGAGCAGCCATGGACCACAGACAGCTGTGATGAGGAATATACAGCCTCCGTCTGATGGGTTAAGGGAATGTAAAGCTTGCTGGGTGATTGCTGCCTGTTTCTAACAAAAGTCCTAAGGGGTAGAGCTGGTCCAGGCCTAAGAGACTATAAAAGGAGACTCCCCAAGCAAAAAGGGACAGATAACAAGACAGTTTGCAAGCAGTTTATTAGTGTTTCACAGATCCCCCTCCTTGAAGGAGACCATTAAGACAAATTCTTTCTTTAATTAAGGGTAGCGTAAGTAGCTAACACTCAGCAGTTTAGACCTATACTTAAGCCCTTTGTTTAACTGGAGTCCAAAGAGAGAGTTTGCTAGGGAGTTTGCCCACAAACCATATCCCAACTCCCTTCAGTGTAAGTTTGGTGAGAGGAAGCAGTTTAGTAGGGAAAAGGGAACCTCTTGGGACCAAGGAGCAGTGAACAGGCCAGCTTACAGGGAAGTTTGCTAGGGAAAGTCTGTTTGGAGAGAGGGGCAGGAAGAAAGAGGCAGCAGATTAGGAAGCCCAGATAAGTAGCTGGAAGATGTTGCAATGCCAGAGCCACTGCCGGCTCTTCCTCTGCTTCCACCTGTGAGGTATCCAGGCAGGACCATTTACTGTCAAGGCTTCCACCTAGGTCCTGATTTGATGCCGCTGTGAACACTAAAGTTTACAGGTTATTTTCAGTGACAGCCAAGTGCCTGAGTTGTGAGTGGTGTCTCCTGGTAGTGCTCCTGCAGGAGCAAGCAAGAGAGCTACAGGAGGAGGTGGCAAGGCTCCAAAGCATCCTCCACCAGGAGGACTTTATCAGTTCAATGCTGGAGGAGACCTATAGGACTGTGGAAGGACAGCTAAAGGTACTGCTAGAGTAGGAAATAGACATGGAGACCCAGGAAGGTGAAAGCTGGAAGCTTGTGACCTCTGGCAGAAAGCAGAAGTCTTAATTTCCATCTGGAGCAGTTTGCCTGAAAAACAGATATGGAGCTCTAGCAATCGAGGAGGAGAAGCACATTCTATTGGTTTAAGAAGCTAAGCTAGGCACCCCCAAAGTTGGGAAGATTGATACCACTGCCACCAAAAGGAAGCACTGGGTGGTAATGGTTGAAGCCTCCCTTCTGCAGGGGACTGAGGCATCTATTTGCTGGCATGACCTGTTGTCTCAGGAGGTCTGCTGCTTGCCTGGAGCCTGGATCTGAAATGTCACAGAAAGATTACCAAGATTCATATGGCTCTTTAACTACTGCCCCATGCTGCTCATCCATGTGGGCAACAATGATACTGTAAAGGGGACCCTGAGCAGATCAAAAGTGACTACAGGGCTTTGGGTACAAGTGCAAAGGAAGCAGGGGCTCAGGTAATATTCTTTTCGATCCTTCCAGGACCAGATGTATCTTGCAAATCAATGCAGGGCTGTGCAAATGGTGTTGCCAGCAAAGTTTTGACTTCTTTATCCATGGGATGTTCAGTCCAAGAAGAAGGACTGCTAGGAAGAGACAGAATCCACCTGACAGAGAGGAAAGAGCATCCTTGCAGACAGGCTTGCCAACCTAGTGAGGAGGGCTTTAAACTAGGTTTGCTGGGGATGGAGACCAAAGCCCCAAGCTAAGTGGGAAAGTAGGTGACCTGGAGAAAGCAAAAGCAGGAGAAGATAACAGGATAAGCCTTCTCATTCTTCCTAAGAAATTAGGGCAATCAGCTAGTCACCTCAGCTGTCTGTACACAAAAGCCTGGGAAACAAGCAGGAAGAACTGGAAGTCCTGGTGTAGTCACAGAACTATGATGTGATTGAAATAATGGAGACCTGATGGGAGCTCACATAATGAGCACTGTCATGGATGGGTACAAAATGTTCAGGAATGACAGGCAGGGGAGAAGAGGAATAGGAGTTGCACTTTATATAAAAGACCTATATGATTGCTCAGAGATCCAGTAAGAAACTGGAAACAGGCCTGATGAAAGGCTCAGAGGGTAGTAATCAATGGCTTGATGTCTAGTTGGCAGCCAATATCAAGTGGAGTGCCCCAGAGGTCAGTCCTGGTGTCGTTTTTGTTTAATATCAGTCCTGGTGTCGTTTTTGTTTAATATCTTTATCATGATCTAGAAGATGCAATGGAGTGCACTCTCAGCCTGTTTGAAGATGACACCATGCTGGGTGGAATAGTAGATACACTGAGGGTAGAATTCAGAGAGATCGCGGCAATTTCGAGGCTTGGGCCAAAAGAATTCTCATGGGGTTCCATAAGGACGAGTGCAAAGTCCTGCACTTAGGACTGAACTATCGCAGTCCCAGACTGGGGACCAACTGGCTAAGCAGCAGCTCTGCAGAAAAGAACCTGGGGGTTACAGTAGACAATAACTGGAACATGAGACAACAGTGTACCCTTGCAGCCAGGAAGGCTAACAGTGTACTGGGCTGCATTAGTAGGAGCATTACCAGCAGGTCAAAGGAAGTGATTTTTCCCCTCTATTCAGTACTGGTGAGACCACATCAGGGCTAAGGAGAGACATAACACATAAACCAGTTTAAGTGGTCAGAAACTGGTTTAAATCTATAACAGAACATAAGTTCAGTGCACATAAACCAGTTTCAAAATGGCTGAAACTGGTTTGAGATAAACCTGGTTGCATACAGTATCAGACTTAACTGATTGAGCTCAAACTAGTTTATGCAACTTCTGCCCCAGACTCCTTCCAGGTTCAAGTTAAATCAGAATCCCCCAGCATCCCTTCATGCTCTCTGAGCTGGGCTGGCCCCACCCCTCTGCTCCCTAGCCGGAGCAGAGACAGGTAGGGATAGGACCTGGCCAGTCGCTGGCCCCAGAACAGGGCAGGGAAGAAGTTCATTGCCCCCTCCTACCCCTGTCCCACCAACATGGCCTGCATTTCTACACTGGCTGCGCCAGCAGTGGAGCAGTGGCCAGCACCAGGGAGAGGCATGCACTGAACAGTCCAGGGAGAGGGTTTAATTCCCGCCTCCCTGTCAGACCGAAGCCAGGGTCTGCCGGGCATTCCCCACTCGCTGCTGCAGCAGCGGGGGTAAGGCCAGATGCCAGTTGGCATGGGAGGGGGCAGGGTGTAGGATTATCCCCTTCTCCACCCCCTCTGCCTCTGGGAGACTGCAGTGGGGTCTCCTAGCACCAACCATCACCGCCGCTTGCTTCCTGCGTGGGGCAAGCAGCAGGATAAGTCCCTTCCTGCCCCTCTGCCAGATGCCAGAGCAAGGAGGGATTAACCCCGCTCCCTGCCCACCACCAAAGGGGGCCGTGCCAGCTGGCCTCTGGCCCCTCCCCCACTCCTGGAGCAGTAAGCCTGCAGCCCATGTCACAGTGTCCCAGCGTGAAAGCTTTCTCCCGGCGGAGGGCTGCACTGCGGGGCAGTCAGAGTTACCACAGATAAGCGGCTGCAGTGGCTCTAGTAGGGGTTTTGTGGGGGGGCTGTAGCCCCTTCCAGGGCTCAGTGCTGCGGCTCACCTCAGTCTGTTGCATCTCTGACCCCCACTCGTGCCTTCCCCCCGCCCCTGCCACTGCCAGGAAGAAGCTTGCGCTCTCTGGGCACCAGGACAGGGGCTGCTGCCCCATCAGGGCCCTGCCTCCTCGCTGCTCCAACAGCAGGTTCAAGGGCCTGGCCAGAGCCTAGGTGCCATGGCCCCTTAGGCAGGGGGCAGGGATGGGGGTTATTGGTTACTCCCCCTTCCCTCCAGCATCTGGGAAAAGGGGGCAGGATGGGGCTTATCCTACCACTAGCTCCACGCAGTGTGCGAGCAGTGGCAGCAGCAGTCGGGGTGGGCAGACCCTGCTGTGGTCCCCCAGAGGCAGTGGAAATAGAGGAGGGGAAATAATCCCCCTTCCTCCCCCCCCCCCCCGCCTCAGGGTCCATGTCAGCCAGCATTTGGCCATGTCTCAGCCCTGCCGCTGCAGGAGCGAGGGGGGGGAGCATCTCGCAGACCCCAGCCTGGGTCTGTGCCAGTGGGACAGGGCCCTCCCTGGTCATTTCACTCCAAACTAATGCTGGGGCCGGCAATGCCCGCCCCCCATCACAGCTTCCCTGCAGTCAAGGGCTGCTCTAACCTCCCCCCACCACGCAACTGCGGGCCTGAGCCACTGCAGGCATATGCCTACATTTCATGATTATCTGTTCACTTGCAAATTGGTTCTATCTAGGCAAGTTATACTAACCTGCAAAGATTGAATCAATTCAGGCTCCTGCTTTTTCAATGTCAGGCCCTAGCTCAGGAGTACTACATCCAGTTTTGGGCCCCCCACTATAAAAAGGATGTAAACAAATTACAGACAGTGCAGTGGAGGGCAACAAAGACGGTTATTGGGCTGGGGCACATGACTTATGAGGAGAGTCTGAGGGAACTGGGTTTATTTAGTTTGCAGAAAAGAAGACTGAAGGGGGATTTAATAGCAGCCTTCAACTATCTGACGGGTAGTTCCAAAGAGGATGCAGCTAGCCTGTTCTCAGTGGTGGCAGAGGATAGAACAAGGATCAATGGTTTCAAGTTGCAGCAAGAGAAGTTTAGGTTAGATATTAGGAAAAACTTGCTCACCAGGAGGGTAGTAAAGCATTGGAACAGATTACTCACAGAGGCTTGAAGGTTTTTAAAACCCAGCTAGACAAAGTGCTGGCTGGGATGATGTAGTTGGGGATGGTCATGCTTTGAGTAGGGGATTGGACTACATGACTTCCTGAGGTCCCTTCCAACCCTCATGATTCTAGAATTCTTAAAATGGCTTTTTAGAAAAGGAAGAAAAGTCCCACAGCCTTCCCTAAAGGTAGGGAGACAATTCCTTTGTAGGCTCTTTGTGGGAGGAACTGTGTGCTGTGTTTGTACAGCATCTTGAACCATGGATTCCCACTCTTTGACTATAGCATTTAAGAGCCATTACACTGCTCTTACTACTGCTAATGAGAACCATTAATGCACTCCCTTAGTTTCTCCATCTGCTCTCTGTGACCTTTCCTTTCCAAGTGTCCAGTACATCCTGCGGTGTAGGGTCCCCCTCCTGTTCTGCATTCTGTGCTACTGTTACTTCAGCTGTAAGCTCAGTGGGGCAGGAACCTCATCTCTGTGTATGTCTCTAAACTGCCAGAGCATTGTTGACACGAAGCAAAGAGTAGTAATAATTAAACTTCTGTGAGGCTTCTTTATCTCTGCATTGAATGGCACCCAGATCTTAACCCCATTGTCACATGATGGGGCATGGTTTCTTTATATGACACCACCCCTTATTACCTCATCATTATGTGACTTCTGAGTACCTCAAATACTCTCCAGCCTTTCACCCCATCCCTTGTGTGACCATATATAATTTTGTCCATGTCTCTGACCATTTGGCTACTAGTCTAGTTCTCACTCTCCTGCAGTTCAATGGAGAAAAGGTTAAGGACCTCACAGCCCTTAAATACAAATTCCCCTAGCAAGAACTCATTGATCTCAAATTTCCTTGCCAAATAGAGTAGGTGATAGCTGAAAAGGCTTCTTTTCCTTGGGACAAGTTGTTCCCGTTGCCTGCTACTGACAGGTAGCATTGCTGGAAGCCGTCAGCTTAATAGCTACCTGGATGTCTCCTTCTTGTCCTCCGTGTAATCCCATTTCTGCCAGTGGAATGCTGACATCAGTGGAAAAATATGAACAACACAGCTCGGAGCCACATAGCAAGCCTGACTTAATCACAGCCTAGGAGATGGCTTTGATGTGCTTGTGCTCCGGTGCCAGCTAGACTGCAATAGAGGAGGCAGCCTTCCTAATGCAACCACCAGTGGCTCTTGGAGCACAAGTCCCTTCCCCCACTGCAGCCATCGCCACAGTCACAGAATCTTTCTAAGCTTCAGGATACCATGTTGTACCCTAGCAATACAAACCTGACAGGGAATAGGGCAAAGGCAGATCAATTCAGGCCCAGATGAAAGGGCCTGGGAGACCAACACTGCAAGAATGTTTCTCCTCATCCAGTAAAGACAGGTTTTAGTGAGACCCCCGCAGGTAGTTTGCCACCCACACACTGAAGCACTTGGTGAAGGCTTGGAATGGAAAAAATGAGACTGACTAGAAACAAAAACTAACCTAATCAGCCCAGTAAGAACCACCAATCAGTGATCCTCCCCATGCAAATAACTATGGGAAGGGTGAGGAGCAGATTAGATTTTTTTAGAGCACCTATACATGTGCAGAGAAGCTGCCCTGACACACTGTAATTACAGCACATCAGAGCCAACTCGACTACTTGAGTCTGCTGGAGCATGGTAATTACTGCTTTAGTAAAAGAACCCCCACCACCATTTTTCAGCACAGGGACACTGACTGTCTCGGGCGGCCGGAGCCGTCCAGAGGATTGCTAAGTTAATCGAACGTCAGGCAGCCAGTGATGGAGAGGCGAGAAGTTGCTGAATGAAAAGGAACCTGCAGAATAATGAGAGTACATTGAAAGGACCCAGTGACGGGGAGATATTGGTGGGTGATCAGTCCGCCAAGTTTCCTTGCTACAGAGTTCTCTGTGATTACTCTGTCGTGTGCTCAGAGTTCTCCGACTTGGGCGGAAGCTGCATGAACTTTTATATGTCCGGAGTGGCCAATAACGGACTGCTAGGTAGGAATAACTAATGAAGTGGAACGTGACCAAATTTGGGGTAATGGCTCCGTGCAGACTATTGTGACTTGGACACTCAACTGATTTGGTTATGACACACATGACACTCCAGGTGCTTTAATTAAAGCAGCTCCCAGACCCACTTTAATTAAAGCACCCCCCAACTTGCGAAGCACATGTATAAACACTAGGGCTGTGCAAAACTTCGGGTGCTGATTCAATTTGGAGGAAATTCAGCCTGATTTGGTGGCCAAATCTCTGAATCTGTATCAAAACAGGAGACCAGTTTCATAGTAGCTAGGGTCAAGAGAGACCTGAACAGATCATCTAGCCTGACCCCCTGCCACAAACAGGAATGAATGCTGGGTTCACAAGACCCCAGAAAGGTGATCATCTAACCTCTTTTTGAATTTACCCGAGGTAGGGGCAAGGACCACTTCCCTGGGAAGTTGGTTCCAGATTTTGGCCACCCTAACTGTAAAATATTGTCTCCTGATCTCTAACCTAAACCTATTCTCCATCAACTTATTACTATTGTTCCTTGTCACCCCAGGTGGTGCTGGGGAGAAAAGGGCTCTTCCTATTTGCTGATGATCTCCCCTGATGAGCTTGTAGGCAGCCATTAGGTCTCTCCTCAGCCTCCTCTTGCTGAAGCTGAACAGGATCTGGTCCCTCAGTCTTGTCTCATACGGCCTGTCCTGCTGCCCTCTCACCAAGCGGGTGGCCCTCCTTTGAACCCTCTCCAGACTGGCCACATCCCTTTTGATGTGTGGCACCTGGTACTGGACGCAGTACTCCAACTGCAGCCTGACCAAAGTCACATAGAGGGGAGAATCACCTCTCTGGACCAGCTTGAGATGCATCTTTGGATGCATGACAAGGTATAGCTGGCCTTGCTGGCTGCAGTTGGACTCCAAGTTAATAATGACTCCAAGATCCTTTCTGCTTTTGTACTTTCAAGAGGGGAACTCCCCAGCCTATATGTATGCTGTGGATTCCTTCTCCCAAGGTGCAGCACCCTGAATTTGTCTATGTTGAACCCCATCCTATTCTTATCTGCTGACTTTTGTAGTCTGTCTAAATCTAGTTGCTGCCTCTCTCTCCCTTCAAGTGTGTCCACCTCGCCCCACATCTTAGTGTCATCAGCAAACTTGGACAGCGTGCTTTGAACCCCATCATCCAAGTCACCAGTAAAGATGTTAAACAGTGCGGGCCCAATGACTGAGCCCTGGGGGAGCCAACTGCTCACATCTTACCAGGTTAAGCATGACCTGTCTACCACTACTCTCTGGGTGCACCCCATCAGCCAGTTTTTTACCCATCCAACTGTGTAGGCATCAATGCCACAGTTGCTTAATTTATTGATGAGAATAGGGTGAGAGATGGTGTCAGAAGCCTTCTTAAAGTCTAGAAAGACTATGTCCATGGTGACACCATCATCCAAGGATATAGTTACCTGGTCATAAAAGGCAATCAGGTTGGTCAGGCAGGACCTGCCGTTGATGAACCCATGCTGGTTGCCCCTGAGCATGATCTCCCCTGCAGCCCCCCACAGATGCGCTCCTTGATGATTTTCTCCAAGATATTCCTGAGGACTGAAGCGAGGCCTGACAGCATCTGGTGAGTGCAGGCTTTATTTATTTATTTTTTTTAAAGAGCCAGGAGCTGTGAAAGCAGGCAGAGCAGCCATTGAGCGTGGGCAGGGGATGGGGCTGATTCAGAGATTTGGCAACAGCCGAATCAATTCAGGACAGTGATTCAAATCACCGAATCGAATCGCTGTTCGCCAAATTGGCCAAATCCAAATCCGAAGCAAATACTAACCACTTCACACAGGCCTAATAAATACCCCTGGTTTCTCCATTGACTTTAGCATGCTTTGCCTCAGGCCCCAGTGAAGTGCAGGCAATGACATCTGATTTGGAGAAATAAATATTCATTTCAATTTCTCACCTACTGCAGGCCTCTGAGAAAGGGTGCTGGGCTGGGAAGGCAAATGTGACTGCAGAGTACAGGTTATATGCTACAAGAAAGGAACAAGCTTCACCCATCTCAGTGCTTGCTGTTCCATCTCCACCACTAGCAAATTCTTCCAGATTCTCAGAACCTCCCCTTGAATCTCTTAAAGGGACTTGGAGCCTCTTGATGAGTGTTGTACAAGCCAATATATCACACACATGTTTTTCCTTAAGGGCTTTCCTGGAAGCAGTGTGAGTTCCAATCAGGGCTGAAGAGGTGAGATGTTTATACTGGGGTTGTAGTGTTTGCCTTCCTTCAGTAATGACACTCAGCCAGTCACGCCTGAACTAACTGTTCAGCCCAAGTCAAATTCAGAAGCAGCCAGAAAGTGAAAGGTAGGCTGGACTCCAGCGATGGGGAGATCAGGGACAATTGCACTTAAATTCACTGGTATTGTGTTGGCACTAGAGCTCCAGCTTGATCCAGAACCTCATTGCTAGCCACTATACAAACAAGGAACAGAGACAGCCACTTCCATAAAGAGGTGAAGTCCTGAATTTTCTGCCCTTGCTAAAATCACAGTGCTCAAGAAGCCCTACTTTCAAAACCTGGCTTTGCTACTGATTAACTTTGTGACCTTGGGCAAGTCATTTCCCCTTTCAATCTTTGTTTGTCAAGTCTGTAACTGTTCTTGGTAAGGACTGCCTCTTGCTACGTGTCTAATGCAGGAGTCCTTAATAACAGGTGAAGCATCCAGGCACTACCATAATGCAAACAGAATCAGAGAAACCTAGGCTGGGGCAGACCTCAAGAGGTCATCCAGTCTTCTCCATTTGCTCTGAGGTACATAACCATCATTATCTCATTCCCCCTCTCAGGCCTTTTATTCTGACTATTCTCTCCATCTAACTATCCTTTTAGTTTCCTTCTTTCACTCTTGTCTTCATGTTCTTTTCATGTTATACAATGTCTCAGGGGCAAACTAAAGACCCAGCTTCTCCAGACTGATCCCTCATCTGATCAGGGCCTTCAGGAGGGCCAATGCATTCCAGTCCCTTTAACATATTCCAATTTCTCTGTACTGAAAAAGAAATCTATGCCTGGTAAGATGCATTGGTGGCAGCCAAGAAGCCTAGCAGACAGATAGCTTTGACTTTTGGCTTCCCCACAGGATAGTGGACCCACTACAAGATCTATATTTTCCCTTCCCTACTGCTTCATTATGGCTTCATTCTGACTTCAAGAGAGTCCTTCAGAGTGTGAATCTCACCTCTTTATACTCCCCAGAGGACCCCATACACATCTAGTTAGGTAGGAAACTCAACCACTGAATGCAATGCAGGACTGAGACCTAGAACACCTAAGTTCTGTTTTAAGCCCTGCCATTGGTCTTGTGTATGACCCTCAAGCAATTATTTCACATCTCTAAATCTGTATTTCCCCTCATGTCTTTAACTCTTGTCTATTTTAACTGCAAGGACTTGGGAGCACTGCATGCTCATGCAGAGTCCAACACAATGGGAGCTATTGCAGTGATGACAATAATGGTTAATAATGGGTCATTAAGGCAGATTTTACCTCCCCAAACTATGGGTTCCATGCTTTATACTGCTATACACTAAAGGAAGAGATCCTTGCATGCTGCATCAGGGGAGCCAGATCAAACTGACAAAGAAAGCAGGGTGAAATCTTGTTCCAAGTATTTTTTTACTGGTGCATTTCATGGAACCCCACTGGGGGACTCAGCAACATTTATACATTATGGCAGGTGGAAAAATGAAAAGGCATTTGGCCTCAACACATCACAACTGGATTTTTGTTGAGATAGAGACCAAGTTGAGAAACTGAATTCACTCCGCAGCTCTGCACCAGGCCTGGGGCAAGCCACCAAACATCCCTCAGCCTCTATGCCCTCTGCAAAATGGGGTGAAGAGCATTTTGTTTCTCCCCATACTTTGTTTCATTTTCTGAGGCAAGGACCCTTCCTTATGCTGGGCATAGACAACACCCAGCATAACAGCGTCCTGACCTTGGCTGGGAATTCCAGGCACTACCATCATCAATAACAATTAGCTAATACAGTTGAAGCACAGATGGTATATTCAGCATAATGCAATACAAAGACTGGATACACAGCCAGTTATAGCCTTTAAGGCATGGCTCTTGCAGACTCCTGAGCCATTTTACACACATGAGGAGTCTGACTGAGTTCAATGGAAGTCCTTATATGTAGGTGTATGTGGTTACTCATGTGTCTGAAAGTTTCAGGTAGAAAAGACAAACATTCCAGGACAGAAAATGGCCAGAGCACTCCCCAGGAAGGATGCCGAGGACTGGCTGGCTGGTTGGTTAGTTTTTAAGTAGGTTTGCACATGCTGTTTGCAATACCAGAGGAGCAGGCCTTTTAGAGCGCTGTCCAGACAGCTCACAGGAGCTCTTTCACCTGGGGTCTGCTCTGGGATCACTGACCGACCGCATTACAGCTTCCCTACCTGTCAGCACACACTGTCATACTGCTACGTGCACAAGCTAAGGTCTGAGATGGCTCCAAAGTTGTCAACATGTTGAGATTATTCTACCTATTTGGTTTATGCTCACACTCAAATAATCAGAACTACCCATCAAGGGTGATGGAGCGAGCATGCAGGAGATTACAACACTACTTGAAACCTTTAAGCACTGAGGGCATTTTTACACATGTAAGCAGCACAGCTCCGAGAGCCTTGAAAAGCACCAGACTCTGTGACCCTTGCAGTTTTATAAGTGACAAAATGCATGTCAGCATTGAGAAAATGGTGGCAGCGTGCTTTTGAACTAAAACGCATCAGAGGTGCTTTAGTTCAAAAGCGTACTGCTGCCTTTTTCTGCATGCTGACATGCATTTTCCTGCTTATACAACTGCATGCGGCACAGCACAGTTTGCCTCAGTTCACATGCAGGGCAGACTCGATTAAAAGTCTACTCTGAAGCGGCAGATCTCTGACGCATCACAGGACAGAAAAGTATGTGTATAAATGCATAGAGCCTGATTTTCAAGACAGATCAGTTGAGTGATAAGATCTTTCAAAAATCCAGCCCCCTGGCATCTATCTAGCTTTGAGGATCTGGGCCGAAGTCCCTAGGCCATCCACGTACTGACATCTGCTGGGGTCACAGCTAACAGCAGAGTGGCTGCACTGTGCCTGTGAGAAGGGCCTGCCTTTTTCAGAGGACCTCAGAAATGGGTCTGGACCAAAAGGCTTAGATCTAAATCTGAGTGTCTGAATGCAGGACTTGAGTCTAAATCTAATCTGTGAGAGAACAGGAAGAATCTTTCTATTGCTCTTACTGAACAGAGCCTTGAAAGGACTCACGGAGGTAATTGCTATGCCATGACAGCAATGGGGAGCAGGATCTGGCTTGTGTCATTGTACATCTTTAGTAGGCAAAAAACAAAAAGTAGCAAAATAATCTTAATCCAAACAATGGCCACCAAAATACACTTTTCAGGTTGAGAAGACTTCTAGAAAGCACAGCTTGAAAATAAGCAGCTGTCCTGCATGTGCGCCATGTCCCCCTCAGCACCAAAGCTGCATGGTGGGCTGTCCAGAATGCCCCAAGCACAGATGGCCACAGCACATCTGAGCCTGTTGGGCTGACTCCAGAGGCAGGGGGAAGACCAACACCAGGTAACTAACTATATATCTGGGCTGGGGTGATGTGGGAGTTCCTGGTAGTGGTATAGGCCCTCTTGCATTGACTGTACCACAGTGAGCTAGTGATGTTCTCAGATGGGTGGAGAGTGTGCAGCCCTATCCAGATAGAGCATCTACTGTACAATCGGTAGCCGAGTAGATCCCTTATATCCTTGAACAGTGACAAGTGCAGCATTTGCTGCAGGTTGAGCACATCACTGGCTGAATTTTGATCCTACACAGTAGGTGGAAACCCTCCATGGCCTATGTGCAACTTTTTGTCTGTCCCTGACTGTTTTGAGCCTTGTCCCTGACCTTCTCTGAGCCCGACAGGCCTCCATCCCACAGGAACTGGCATTAATATTCACACCCCTGCCCAGTCCCAGCAGAAAGGTCATGGACTTGGAGGACTGAACTCTCCTCTCTCCTGTCAGAAGAAACCTTCCAACTCAGGGCTGAGTCCCTCTACCAGACGGCAACTTGTCCTGCCACTGCTATGTTTTAGGCACTCTGTAGATAACCAGAGGCCATCGGTATGCAGACCTATCACTCCAGAGCCACTCCCATCACCAGCTTTGAAGCCAGGGAAGAAAGCAAGCTTTCATCAGGGAAGTGTTTTCCTACAGAGTGTCTTGCTGAATGTTTCACCCGGGGCAGCAACATCTTGCTGGGTGTTGCTCTGTTAAACTGCTGGGCTCACATCCCAGGGCTGAAGAGACTGAGCTGGGGGCAGGTGGAAGGCTTCTACATGCTAGCAAAGCTGAACTCCTACCTAGCTCTGCTTCAAGGGAAGCTGGGGGGGAGGAAGCAAAGAGGGAGTAAGTCACCCATGCACACATCAAATAAAAATGGAGAAAGGCTCAGAACACAATGGAAGAAGCCAAGTTAAATACAGCTTAATCCTTGTGAATGCAGTAACTGGTGACTAACACTCACTCACCTCAGGACATTTACCCAGGGGAAGTAACTGGCAAGATTAGCTTAACTCCTTCAGTGCTGGCAGGTTTCCTTTGTCACTCACTACAGAGATATCCCATCCTCACAACCTGAGCATGTCTGTAATACCCAGGGACTCTATGAATAAACATGAATACTGTAGGAGAGATGTGGTTGAGTAGGACTTCATGGCTACTGTCAAGCTACCACCTATAGCATGAAAGCTCCAGGAGCAGTGGGGATATACACCAAGGCGCCTGGTTCTAAGAGTACAGGCCCCTGCCCCTTGAGCTTAAATTGAATTATGACATTAGAGTCTGTCTCTCTTTCTTTCTCTCTCTCTCTCTCTCTCTCACACACACACACACATCACACAATAAGTTACTGTATTTACATACGGTTTTATGAGGCTGTTAAACTGGCTAATCCAATCCTAGCAATGACAAGTTACTCATGCAATGGAATTACCCCTGTGAGAGTGCTCCATTTCATGAGCAAACCATTTGTTTTTAAAGGAAATGAAAGCAGCAGGGTTTTAATAAATGAAGATTCATTTTCTACCCTGATTTTCAGCTACTTCAGATTCTAGTGATTTATAACAGCCATCCTCAATGGCTGGTCTCCTGGTTTAACTCAAATCTGGGATTTGCTTGGCCAGGCTGTCTTTCAAGCTGCCCCAGGACTAATCTTCAAAACCCCTAGAGCAGGGGTGGCCAACCCGTGGCTCCAGAGCCACATGCGGCTCTTCAGAAATTAATATGCATCTCCTTGAATCTCTGCACAAGCACACGGTGACCAGCTTCCATAGCTGTTATGTCATGTCATGTGACACGACTGCTAGCAGCAAGCACATTACTCAGTTTGGACTTGGAAATTTGGACTTTGGAGCTGCGGGTTAGCCGCCCCTGCCCTAGAGCATGAAGAGACGCACTCCCCACTCCTCCAGCCCTAGACTATACTAGTCATACCTTTGCATTTCTTGCAAGCATCCTAACCGTAGTCAGACTAGAGGGTTGATACTAGATATGAACTGAGGTCCATACCATGTGATTTGGGAACGCACTTTTTCCTAGGCTTATATTACCAGAGCTCCGCATCACAGAAGGTGAAGCCCCCAAATTGTAACAGTTGAATGTCACAGGTAGGCCCCAGTCATTGCCGCTGTCTTCTATAGGGCCACCTTAGGGATTTCCTTATTTGTGTATAAGCAACCCACCATGCCAACCACACTACTACAAAGTCTAGGCTCTCAGATGCCATTTTTTTCTTAAAGATCCTGGTGCCAGACCTTGGAGATAATTCTTGGCTGCCTCTTTCTACCTCAGTCTCCTTTCAAAGGCACCCATATAACAACAAGATGAGGTGTCATAGAGTCCAGGGAGCCTCACAGACAGACGTTGGGGTTGCTGTCACAGCTTGAAGTCATCATAGGTAGTCAAGTGGCAGCCCTACTAGAAGTTGTCATGGAGAAAAGAACAATGAGAAGCAAGTGCTAGATACAGCCTTCACAGCTTACTTCAGTGGATAGCCAACTTTTATGGCAGGCATGCCACAAATAACCCCTACACCTCCCCCAAGTCTCATTCTGATCTCCTTTCCAATCAGCTGCTCTGCTCCCTGCTCTATCTGCTGCTGTGCTGCCTGTCCCCTCCTTAGTTTGCTGTGTGCCACACAGAGGTTGTCTGTGACACTTATGCATGCTCCAAATTGGCCACTCTGGCTTACTTCATTTACAGTCACCCAGCATCCACTACTGACTTTAAGATGTGTATTAAAAGTGCCCTGTCCCTGGGCTCTCTGAGTTCCTTCCTATCATCTAAGAACATGTCTGAGCTGTCAGTTTAGGGGCCTCAGGATCTGTGGGTTTTATGGCTTTGATTCCTTGGCTATAAATTTTTTATGGCTGTCAATGTCCTGGACTGTAATGTGCAAATTCCTTGGCATTAAGAAGCAATAAATCATCCTAGGTAAAGGTGAACTGCAGAGCTGCCCTGTCATTGTGTGAGTTTTATTTTTTAACGGCACCTATTGTGTAAATGAAATGACGCAGGAGGAAATGACAGTGAGGCCTGAATTGCCCATCATAAAATGGTGCAAAATAAACGGCCCTGGGAACTTGCTGGCCAGGAACACAGACACTATTTGTGTTTTGGGAGCCACAGTGTTGGCTGGTGGACAAAGAAGATGGGAGAAGAGGAGGTCTTCATTTTCTGTGCCTGGCTCTGCAAGATATCTGCTGAATGATGTGGGCAAGTCATACAACTTTAATGATGTGCCTCGGTTTTCTCCCATAATGTGGTATTACCAGTGGCTCTCCCCATATGAAATGGAGAAGGAGGGCTGGCAGGTCCTTCTCTTTTTTATTTGCCAGCACTTTGGAGATCACTGGAAAGAAATCACTGATAAAGTACATCTTATAATTAGTATTTTACAAGCACCTAGAGTGGCTAGGGAAAGGGCAGAGCTGTGACCAAAGCCCAGGAGGTGACCAAAGTTCAGGTGCATTTCAATGGAGCACAAGCTACTGACTCAAGCTCTTGGCACTCCATCTATACTATGTCTCTCTTCTTCCCTCTCGTAATCCAGAATCCCTCCATTACACAGTCACAAATGAGGAAAGGGCCCTTAAAGGCCACTTGAATAGCTGAGAAATGAGGTAGGGCATGGAGCCACTGAGCTTAGCAGTCCAGAGTAGTACGTGATGCACTGCATCAATATTGATCAAGGCTCCCAGGCCAAGGCTGGACTAGGAATGGGGTACCAGAGACTAACTTTGCCAGAAGACACAAACAACCCTTTCTTTTGGGGTAGGGGGAGGAGATGGAGAGCATTGTGAAAGATAGAGCTCACTAGAATAATATAATAATAATAAAATAATATAAGGCATAGTGCTCTGTTGACATGTGTTATCGCTACTGCCCAAGACAAAAGAGGTAGCCCATGGCAGAGCCTGATCCCTTGATCCCAAGGCCAAAGGGGCCTTCAGGACCCTAGCCAAGCTCACTCGGCTTTGGATCCTTCCCCTTGAATATGAAGCTACATTGCACAGAGGGCAAGCTTGAAGGAGTCACCAGGCTAGAAGTGATGTCAGCGCTGGAAAAGCAAATGAGAAAGCTCTGCCTGTAGGAAGATGCCAGGCTGATTTCCTTATCCATTACCATGGTAAATATTTACGCCTGTTGCCAAACCTTGACTGTCTGCTCCTCTCCTGTCCTCCATGCAGGGATGTTGCAAAACCCAGATCATGTTAATAAGTGTGGCACCAGGACTTTCTTTTCCCGGCAGAGGTAAAGCTGAGAAATCAACTGGAGCAAATTTTGTTTTGAGGAGGGGCTGAGAGCAGCAAATTCTTCAGAGATGGGCTGTGAGAAGGAGGGAGGGGTACAAGGGGAAACTACATCAATGTAAGGAGTGAAAACAAACTCAGTAAATGAAACAGAAAAATAAAACAGAAGAGGCAAAACCCAGTTAGTGCACAATCTATTAACTCCAATGGTTTGGGCTCCACTTCTACAATGGAATGAGTAGCCTCAGCATAATGTTTTCCCAGATCTAAAGGTCAGCGCAGCACAGTGCTCAGAAGGCAAGGACTGCAGAAGTATTACTTGAGTTGATGAAATGGCATGAGCCCATTGGCTCATGAGTGCTGAGGTATATCAATAGAAATGGAGGAAAAGATGGATTCCCAGGGCTGAAAGACCAGGGGCTGCTAATTAGGGCAATAGAAGAACATCCTCATGGGCTGAACAACAAGACAGTGACAAAGCAGAACTGAGGTGCTTGGGAGAGCTAAGGAAGGGGTGAGAAGCTTTTGTAAGTCTAAATGAATGCCCTCCAGTCTCTCACCCACTGACTCCTCAGTTTACATCTTCACTAACTGCCTTTTTTGCATGCATACCTGTCTCTGGCTTTTTTAGTATTCATTCCAACCAGGAAGAGCACACACAAGCTGCAGATGCTTCCTCAGCCCGATGAAGGGTTTTTAAACCTGAAACCTTGCTAAGAAAAAATTTTCCAGCTATTTAAGCTGGTCTAATAAAGATATCAGATTCACCCAAAGAACTCTGTCTGACAAAATCCTAGCAGCAAACTCATTCTCTCTTTGGTGAGGCACTGGGCAATAACCTCCCATGAGTTGATGACTATGTTGCATATTTTTAAGTTGGCCTTGAGGACATTCTGGAAGCACTTTCTCTTCCCTTCTCTTGAGCATACACCTTGACTGAGCTGGAAGAATAAGACTTGCTTTGGAAGTCTGGAGTCAGACATCTGGATGATGTGGCTGGCCCAATGAAGTTGATATCAAATGATCCTCACCTCAGTGCTCGCAGTGTTTGTTTGTGAGAGAACACTAGTGTTGTTGCATCTATCTTTGTACTGGACTTGGAGGATCTTCCAAACGCTACGTTGATGATATTTATCCAGCAATTTAGGGCGTCTTCTGTATATTGTCAGTGTCTCAGTTCTGTACGTTAAGGTAGGGATCACAACTGTTTGATAAACCGTGAACTTAGTTTTGAACCTGATGTCGTGATTTTCAAACTCCCATTCCCTCACGCATCTGAAGGCTGCACTTACACACTTGAGGTTATCATAGAATCATAGAAACATAGAAATTAAGGGCTGGAAGGAACCTTGTAAGATCATTGAGTCCAAACCCCCTGCTCTGGGCAGGAATACTGCTGAAATCAAATGATCCAAGCAAGGTGTCTGTCCAGTCTCCTCTTAAAGACTTCCAAGGTTGAGGACTGCACCACCTCCTTGGGATGTCTATTTCAGATTGTGGCCACCCTTAATGTAAGGAAGTTTTTCTTTACATCGAACCTGAAACCATCCTCTCTAACAGTTTATGACCATTGTTCCTTGTCCTCCCCTGGGTCACCCTAGAGAACAGTTTTTCTCCCAGCTCACAATATGCACCTCTTACATACTTATAGACAGACACCATTCTTATAGATGATGCTGGATTTCTTCATCAATGTCAGTCTCCTGTGACAGATGGTTTCTGAGGTAAGGGAAAGACTCAACATTCTCCAGAGTGTCACCATAAATTACCAGAGCTTGGGATTGCTCATTAAGAGCTTGTTAATAACCTCAGTCTTCTGAAGTTTAAGTGCGAGTCCCATTTTCTTGTGTGCCTCATTAAAGGTGTTGACACTTGTCTGAAGGTCTGCTTCTGAGTGAATACACACTATAGCATCATCAGTGTACTGGAGCTAGATGACTGAGATCAGGGTAGTCTTGGTTTTGGCTAGGAGTTGGCTGAGATTAAAAAACTTGCCTTCCATTCAGTAGTTTGGTTCCATTCCAAGCGGAAGCTTGTCGGTGGTCAGTGTAACATAGATTCATAGACGTTTGGGTCAGAAGGGACCTTAGCAGATTGAGTCCGAACCCCTTCCCTGGGCAGGAAAGAGCTTTAGGATCAGATAACCCCAGCCAGGTGCATATCTAGCCTCCTCTTACAGACCCCCAAAGTAGGGGAAAGCACCACCTCCCTTAGAAGCCCATTCAAAATTCTGGCAACCCTTACCCTAAAGAAATTCCTTCTGAGGTCCAACCAAAATCGGCTCTTCGTCAGTTTGTGGCCATTGTTCTTAGTTACTCCCAAGTGTGCCCTGGTTACAGAGCATCTCCGATTCCTTGCTGCCTCGCCCCCCACCAATGAATTTGTAAACAGCTACAAGGTCACCTCTCAGCCTTCTCTTGCGGAGGCTGAAGAGATCCAGGGCCTTCAATCTCTCCTCATAGGGCTTTACCTGCAGGCCCTTAACTATATGAGTAGCCCTCCTCTGAGCCCTCTCAAGGTTGTTTGTATCCCTCCTGAAGTGTGGCGCCCAAAACTGGATTGGGTAAGTGGGCCCAGCTGCTAGACATAAGAACAGCTGGCCAGCAGTTTGCTGCAGGCAGCCAGAGAGGGAACATCGCCCAGCTGGAGGTCTTGCTCAGAACATCTTGGAGGTATAAGGCAGGAACTATGGGGATGACTGGGGTTCCTGGTCCTAGCACATGACTTCAAACTACACCCTGCTGGGGTTAGCTGGTGTTGTGGGACTGCCAGTGGTGGGGCAGTCTCCAGGAAATGGCACACCTGTGCCTCCCCAGTGAAGGGTGAGTCCATACTCACCCTTTCAGATGCCAGAAAGCCTCAGTCCCCACTGCCTTTTGGGTTCCCTGTGGAGGGAAAGTCTAGGGGAGCACACCCTGAAGACAAAGCAAGGGCCCAGGCTCACAGTGAGGCCTGAGGCAGAACCAAGGCTCACAGCGAGACCTGAGGTATATGGAAAAACTGGGTGTGAGGCTTGAGGAGAGTGGGGCCCTGAGACCAGTGTGAGGCTTGAGGAGAGTGGGGCCCTGAGACCACAAGGGAGCTGTGTGTGCAGGTCCTGGGGCAATGGGATTGAGGCCAAGTGTCAGGCAAGGGGATTGAGGCCTAGTGTTAGGCAGGGGATGAGTCCCCAGTGTGAGGGTGTGAGGGGGCCAAGAAGGTCCCAAGCCAGGCAGGGACCCAATGGAAAGGGGCTGGGAGCCATGAGTAAAGAGATTGAGAGCTGAGTTTGAGAGCACAGGGACTGTGAGCCCAGTGTGAGGGCATGCGAATGAGAGTCCCAATGTGAGGGGCTAGAGTGGTGGTCCTAGTGGGAGGATTGTAGGCTGGGTGTTAGGCCATGTATGCTAAGGCTGTGTGTTAGGCCATGGATGCCACATGTGAACCATGGGACACGGTATAAGTGGGGGTTCAGAGCCATGGATAGGCCCTTGGCATCAGGGCCAGTAAAGGGGCAGCCTCCCACCTTATTGACATCTTCCACTTGGTATCAATGAAAGCATGGCAGATAAGGTAGGTGGGCGGTTACCTGTGAGACAAATGGGCAGGCCAACGACTGGACTGGCCCTGGGTTGCACACTTGTTACAATCAGATATAGCATTGCAGTAAGGGAAGTCAAGATGAGTGTTGGAGCAATGATGCAGCCCTGCTTAACTCCCATCTTAACTTCAAAGGAATCTGTGATAGATCCATTACTGAGAACCGCTGCTAACGTACCGTCATGGAGCAGGCGAAGAATGGAGAGGAATTTCAGTGGGCATCCATACCTCATAAAGGTCCTCCACAGCACCTCTCTGTTGACTGTTGAAGGCTTTTGTGAGGTCAAAGGCCATGTAGAGGGGTTTATGTCATTCCCAGAATTTCTCCTGCAGCTTGTTAGCAGTGAAGATCATGTTGGTTGTGCCTCCTGAAGCCCTAAACCCACACTGAGATTCCAGGAGGAGCTCTTCAGCAAGTGGAAAGAGACGGTTCAGGAGGGCTCTTACAGTAAGCTTTCCTGTGGTGCACAGTAAGGTGATTCCTCTGAAATTTCCAGTCAGACCTGTCTCCTTCCTTAAAAATTGTCACAAGCTTGGCATCCCTGAAGTCATCTGAGATTTCCTCATCACTCCAGATCCTTAAGACGAGGGCATGGAGCTGTGATGTGAGCTCCTCCTCCCCCCCGCCGCCGCTTGGAGACTTTAGCACAGCGTACTTGACATGCCCCATTGCTGTGCTGCAGGCATGGTGTCCTTGTCTGCACTTGCCACTATTTTATGAGCTGTCAGTATGCCCCGACTTTCCCGCCTGCCACATCTTTGATGTTATTATTATTAATATGTATTTTAGATATTATTAGTCGGGAGGGTTATTTTTCTTTAATTTGCTCTTACTATCACCCTTTGATGGGGATTGCGCACAAGATGCCTACACCGACTGATTTGTTTACTTGTATTTACCGCCACACTTGAAGTGAGATATTCACCCACAGTTTGGTTTAGATCATTGGCTCTATCTTTTTCTTTTACAAATTTCTTCACGTTGCATTCACAGACAGACAGACAGCAGTTGTTCCTTGCATATGGTTCAAATATCCCTCAAAGTATTAACTTTGTAAATCTTCCCACTCAAAATGTTGTTGCTTTTAAACAGTTAAAACGCAAATGAACTGAACTTAGTATTAGTGCACTGACTCTCTCCTGGAAACTTCTTCCTTTCCTTGTACTTTGTTCAATGTCTCCCACTTTTTAAGAGAGATCTTATCTCTTCAGACCGCTCTGTATGTAATCCGTCTATCTTCACTAATACTGGGGACACCAATCAGCCTTTTCTTTTACTGGGAAGCTTGAATCTCCTCGGTGACAAACAAATCTAGTTTTTAACATAAACAGAGAGCTTTCAACACAAATCCTCTTCTTTTTTTTTTTAACTGGTGTGGACAGATGCCTCGCGTCCCTTGGAGCCTCTCCGGGGAGCCGCCCTTCACTCCGTTCTCTCCAGGACCAAAGCTGAGTATCCTTAGTTTCTCCAGAGATCCTCCCATGGATCTCTCTTCGTTCCTCCCTCTTGTCTCTTTTTTTGGCTCTCTCCACCCGTACCTCGGGTCCCACCGCTCCCCTCCTCTCTCAGAGCTCCTATCTTAATTAGGCAACAGCGTCATTCTCCGTTCTCTCTCGTTGCGCTTGCTCTCGCTCCTCCACACCCATAACTCTCTCAGATTCCTGTCATGCTCACAGTGTCCCTTTTTAACTGAAACAGGTCTGTGTTCAGGAGAGGGCTCCTTTCCAGCTCTGACTGTGGACATTCTTGCAGAGAATGGCTTTCCTAAACATAATTACAATCCGACAGTAACTGAGAGAGAAATTCCTTCGTCTCCGCCTGCTACCCAGTGGTTAAACCAACAAAAGTCTGCTTCCATATCGCCACAGCTGTTTCAGCTGGAATCTCCTCTCACCCTCGCTCCATTGATCAGGTTTATTCTGATACAATGAGCCACTACAGCTGTTGGGGTGAAATGCAGCCTTAGCCTTAGTTGCAATGGGGTTTGCCCATTACATGAAGGTAATCATTTTATACCTTACAATCCCAACTTAATCTGGAGGTTTGCAGTGAAACAGGCTTCTTAGCTCCAGCTCCAGGAACAGCACCTTTGGAAACTTAGTTTGGTAACTCAGGGCAGCTACAGGAGGCACACATTGTTTTTGTAGGCCCCATGAAAAACAGTAGTCATGTTTTCGCTTGCTTGTTTCACAATGGAGCAGTTGCCAGAGATTACAGAAGTAATCATTTATTTCAGTCCAGATCCTAGGAGGGGATAAATTGACTAGCCCTACCAAAGTCATTCTCTCTCATTTACCCCAGCCAAGGATTTCGTCCCTAGCCTTCAATATGAGCTTCTCTAGCAGGCTCTAAGCTGTACGGAAGCACAGCCTTTGGCCTAAATGACAGTGTCCCTTTAATTCAGGTGGCCCAGGCAAGCCCTT
>JAGPOW010001327.1:6213673-6253534 GCA_030014935.1 Caiman crocodilus | reverse complement strand
CAATATGAGCTTCTCTAGCAGGCTCTAAGCTGTACGGAAGCACAGCCTTTGGCCTAAATGACAGTGTCCCTTTAATTCAGGTGGCCCAGGCAAGCCCTTTAAATGTTCACTGGCTGCAGCTCTGCCAACAAGCCTCAGCTTTGTTGTGTCTGGCTGCCAAGTGAGACATGCCAGCTGAGATTAGATCTCTGCCAGAGGGCACTGTGAAGCTTGTAGTAGATTCGGGGCTGCGGTCCAAGGCCTGGAGGGAGAGGGCAAGAAGCACCTGGCACCGGATATTTTAAAGAGAAACAAACATCAGAAAAGACATTTGGGAAACCAGTTTAAAAAGTACTGGGTGGACTGGGCAAAGAGGGCCTATAACAACCTATAGAGCTGACAGTGCAAGGAGAAACATGGAAAACTACCAGCAATCAGAATCTTCCACCAGCTTAGCATAGAGGATATTTCTGATTCCTCCTGCTACTAATGCACTGATGTGGAGAGAAGGAATTAGGCCAGAGAGAAGTGTGCCCCATAGCAGGTGGTCATTAAGGCACCAGCCAGACCAGCAATCCTTCATAAGTGCTAGATCAGCAGCTCTACAGCTGTGCCTTAGGGCATGGAGCCCAGCTCCTGGCTGGGTCCAATGCACCAAGACTTCAGAGTGAGATGTGTATCTAGGAAGCTTCATTGATGTTGTCTGCAGATCCACACAGCTCAAACACCCCCCCACCCCACCCACCGCATCCTCTCCCAGCCACAGCTGCCAATTAGAGATTGTTGTTGTCAATGTTGCTACTAGGAGAGTTTTCCAGATAAGATGTTTCCTTCATTGATCCCACTATATCTCCCCATCCCTCAGGGACCAACCTCCCTATCTCATGGAAACATATCTCCCTTCTCAGCTTTGTGTCTCTCTCTCTGCATAACAGCTGGCTCCATCTGTCCCTCTGATGTGAACAGCTGGAAGGCAACTATAGTAGGAAGAAGGTAGTGTTGGATTCTGGGACACAGACTGGGGGAGAGGACCAAGGGAAGGCTGGAATTAAGGAGAAGCGGCTTAAATGCCAGGAGACCAGAGAAAACCAGAGTCCCCCTCCTCCCCAGTCCTTCTCTTCAGTCACTCCCAACTGCCTGCCCACCTGATTCTATGTGCCCATCAGCCTGGAGTCTGTCTGCAGTTTAGTCCATGTTCCTCACTGTGGTTTCTGGGTCCTCTCCAGCCCAGAAGTTAAGGAATGCCACTCACACTGGTGCTCCACAGGAAATGAAATTTCCCTCTCATAAATATATTTTTTGGAAACAAACATAAGAAGCTGAGACCCCTCCTTTCACGCCACTCCTCCTAGATGAGCAGCACTCCCCCCATCTGTCTATTCCAGGGCCATTTGGATCACAGCCAGGCCCAGCCCCAACAGTCTTATCCCAAACTCCTCACTGCTCAGGAGTCTTTGGTACTGGGGTGTTCACCTCATTGTAGACATAAGTGCAAAGGTGGCTGGGGGCCTGTCTACACCACCTCCATGGCATGCCCAGGGACAACTCTGTAAAGCACACTCAGCCCATTCATACCTGCTCCTAATTTGGCTAAATGGCCACCATGAAGCAATGGTGAGTGCAAACCTAGCTCCACTCTTAGGCCCTCTGTCTCAGATGTGCTATTGGCATATGCTCAGGGCCATCTAAGACCAGGAGCAGAAGGTAAGAACATGTTTCACAGCTGCACTCCCTGGAGCAGTACAGTGGCAATGTAGACAGGCCTGGAGGCTTGAGTCTGTTTAACCTATTTTAGTTAATGAGGGATGAACTCTGACATAGGCTCTGAATAACTCTGAAAATGTTAACAAACACATGTGGACAGTCTGGTCTAGATAGGGTAGTGTGTAGCTCTCAGCTGGGGTTTGCACTGACAAATTATCACATACGCAAATTCCAACTTTCCTTGATTGCACTAGGATTTAACATGCTAACATGTTAAAACTCCCTTTGTCCTAAAATAGCTCAGCCAGAACACATTAGGGATCCAACTCCCTAAAGGAACAGAACTGGTGTGGGCATTCACTCCAGTACAAGGAATGCAAACCTGGGAGCTCCCATTCACATTGGATCAGATTTCAGATATTCTTCAATCCAATGCCTGAAAACGATCAGACATTGTGCAAGGCAATGACACTTGCATCTACAGAAGGTGTAAATTGGCCCTGGTCCATTGAAGACCTTTGGTTAAGGTAAGAAGGAGGAAATAACCAGCCAAAATTCATATTTGGAAAGCAAAGCAATTAATCAGTCTTGGGGTTTTATATTTCACTGTATCCATCAAGGGAAGGGTCAGGACATCAGTTCACCCCTCTCCATGAATCTCCTTGGTATTCCAATACCAAAGCATACAAAGGCAACAGCGGATGGATGCCAGGCACTGCCTAAGAGCCATCTTTACAGGAGGAGGGACTTAAAGCCATGGGCAAGGCTAGAACACTCAAAGGCAAGGAGGGGAGCTGGTCTCCAGGAGAACAAAGCGGGAAAATGCTTCTTCCACATCAAGTGTGTGGTGGGTGGACAAAATGTCTGCAGGCTCTGAAGTACCACTTGGAAGGAGTCTAGTGTCTTATTAACCCCAAGGGACCTTGGATTTGAGAAGAAATCAATCATTCTTCCTTCAGTAAATTATTTCGGAGCCTGTACCAATCCTTGGTTTCATAATCATTAAGGCTAATGCCCTAGTAGCCCCTGGAGAGTGAGTGCATGCATTCGTCTCCTTGGACCACTTGATAGTGCTCTTCCCCATGAAGACTGGAGTTCATGTTTTCTTAAGAAATCAGAAACAAACAGGAAATGCAGCTTATTTTCTGTCCCCTCTTTTAAGTAGTTGGAATGCTTGTTTTCACTTGTATGAACTACTGCACAGAGACCCCCCACTGCAGTGCAGACCCCACTGTGCAGACACACACCAAAGTAGTCCAGGAGCATGTTTACCACTTCCTACAGATGACTACACTGAGGCATGACATGATTTCCCTACTGCCTCACCAGAAGTCCCCAGCAGGCACAGAACTGAGCCCACATTGCCTGAGTTTCCCTGTAGTGTTTTAAGTACAGGACCATCTTTGCTTTCAGTGTTCTGCTTGGCAAGTACCTTCCTGATTCTCTTCTCATTCACACTTCTATCAGTCAGCAGTAGCTTTGCTGGAGTCAATGGAGTTATACCTGTTTCATGCTGGTGTATATAAGAGGAGAATCAGTCCCACTCCTAGGAACTTCTAGGAACCATGATACTGCTAACTTAGTGCAGATAGACTGTGTGCATAGTGCGAGTGGCCCCTGTACTTCACATTCCTTGCTGAAAAAGCTTAAAATTAAAATTGCTGTTATCACATGCCATGATGAAACTGGTATAGTTAAATCTTTAGGGGCTATGACTACAGTTATTACCCAGTCCCAGACTAAACATCCAGTACCTCAGTGATGTCCAGGGTGTCCTGAGGATCTGCTTTATGTGTGAGCATGCCTTGATCTGAGCAGCAATCACAATGCTTTGTGCAGACTGGAACAATCAGGCTCCCTGCCCCTTCAGACAAAGGTCTTCCACCCTGTCACACTCCTTTGTGCCAGGATCCCTGTGTCCCCTTGTTCCTAAATGCTTCTGCTCAATAACACCCCTGAATCTTTTGTACCAGTTCCCACAATGTAGTAGGGCCAGGCAAAGTGGCCCAGATGAGAACCATGTGATGATGATTTTAAGGCATTCACTGGGGTGCCAGAGCTGATGCAGAGACTAGGACTGGGTGAGCAGGTTCCTTGCCCACCCCATGTCTTGCCAAGTCCCATAGGGGGCCTAAGCCCAGGGGTTCAAAAATGAGTGAAGCTGTGCTGCCAGCAGAGAGGGAACAGAGTGTGCAGCCACATCACCCACAAGCAGGGCATCTAGGCCAGCTGCAGCTCCAACCTGTTGTCAGCACGTTGTTCTTTTCTTCTTCGGGCAAAAGTAGGGCAGAGATGCACCCTAGAGACTAACTGAAGCGGAGATGCTGAACCAAAATGAGCTATTGTTCATAAAAGCTTCTGCATCTCTGAGTTAGTTTATAGGGTGCGTCTCTACCCTGCATTCTGCCTGACTTCAGACTAGCGTGGCTAGCTACCTCTCTCTTTCTCTCCTCATTATTGATGCTGCAACTACTGCTGCTAGTGAGACTGTGGGCATTTCAGAGGCATACAGCATGGGGAGGGAGAAAAAGAGGGAAACAAAAGACCCCCATAGAGAAGGGAGAGTCAGTAGGATTTAAAAGCACTGCCTCCCACCCTCATGCCCTCAGTTGAGTAGCTCAATGAGGATGCTTGGAATTAACTCACTGGCTCAAACCCTGTTTTGATTCATTACCATTTGCACCAACAATACTGGGAATAGGACTAGCCACACACTATACTGCACAGATGCAGATGCCTTCAAGGTCTGTGTCCTACACACAAGGCCTAATGTGGGCCTGATTTTCCAGTCTGTTGGTTCCTGATTGTTACTCAGTCTCAGTTCCCTACAGCAGTGCAGATGGCAGGATCACACCCTGCAGTTGTAGGTAAAACTAAGCTGCCCAGGTAAGGCAGGACCGAAGGTTGAAGCTGGGCTGGGGGATGGGACACACTCCCAGGCAAGCCTGCATTCTTGTGCTCCAGGATTATTCCACCTCCTGGAGATGGCATTGAGCTGTGGAGACCAGAGCTGTATCCATATCCCAAGCCCCAAAACATTCCAAGGGATGTGGATTAGGTGACCCAGATCTGCATTTTCATTGTAAGCCATAAGGAAAGGCGCTACGCTGGCAAGGCGCTACGCTTGCATCAGTTTTTTAACCTGATGCAAAAATGTCTCTGTTGGCTGGCCACACTCTGCTGGCCTGAACTTTTAGGGCTACACTTTAGACTGGCTTGGCCCCATAGCTGATGGGACAAAAGTGCTGTTCAAAGAACTGACTGCAGTGCTGGTCTCCTGGCCAGCCATGTAGCACACAGAAAAGCTCTTCTTATGCTCATGTTTAAAGCAACACAGAAGGACTGGCCTTGCAGTGTCTCTCAGCCACTCAGCATTCCCACCTGCTCAGGAACAGCTGGAAGCGTGAGGCTTTGCAGCCATTACAGTAGAATACAATAAAGGAAATGTGCCAGGCTCACATGTTTACTGAGCATTACAGAGACAGGTATGAGATCACCAACAGCCAATTGCAACACCCAGCCAACGCCCAAGAGCTCTCATGCCAGTTTCAAAAGTGACATTTCCATCAAGACCTCACCATATGGCAAAGCGCTCTTGTTTCCTGCATGCTTGAGGCCCTGGCAGACAGCCAGTTTGCCCTTGTTTTGCCTGAGCTCTCAGACGTGCGTTTTGCATGGCTGCACAGTCCAGTTCATGAAACGTACAAACAGCCTAAGAATGGATTTTTTTCCTCTCCAAAGATAAGATTGAAAGAAACAAACAGTGGTTTTCTTGCCCCTAAGAACTCTAATGTAACCCTGCCCTTGGCTGCGTGCTTCCCATGTCACATGCCTTTAGCCGGCAGTCCTATGTGCTTCCCTAGAACAGATGATAGCTCTTGCTGATGCTCCCTGCTTATTTCTGTGTTGGCTTCACCCAATGCCCCCTACCAATGTAACCCCCCAACAAACCCTGAAATCGAGCAAGGTGGGAATTCATTCTCTGTGGCCTGTTCCATATCTGAGCTCTCCCCTGGCACAGCCACTGTGTTGCATAGGGGTTCTCCTCCTACCATCACTGCCAAACACATGCACCTTCCAGCAACGCATGAAGTGATGACTAACATTGGTTTCATGCAGCTGGTCCATTCTCTAGTGAACAAGGTGAAAGACTCTTCATTTCCCTTGTGGTGCAGACACAGAGGTGTTACTAACTATTTTGGTTCCCTGGACAGAGTGAAGCCGGAAGGGGAATGGTGTGCAATGCGTGCAGGGATCCCAAGCAAGTTTTACCTCACCCTGATACTCAAAGACCATAACTGCTGCTGCTAGGCACAGGGTCACAGCACCCTGGCTGCAGTAACTGAACTTAGGATTAGGGCTCCTGCTGCTGTGATATGCTTGGGGTGCTGCACATACTCCCCATGCTCCCCATGCACCAGCTTCAGCAACCCCCACAGCACAGGCTCCCAAGGGGCTGCTTTTCTGTAGCCCCCTCTAAATCTGTGCCTAGGGTGCGTGCCTCCCTCACCCTCCCCAAGTTACACTATAGTGCCAGTGGTCATCAGCCAGAAACTAGGCCCAGTCCAGCACCTCTGCATACAGAAACAAGTGCATGCTCCAAGCCCCCAGCATCACAGCCAGCAGTGCCTCCTGTCGGTTCCACACGCTGTCCTTCATGCTCCATCGCTCACCCCTCATTTCACTTTGCATGTCTTGCTGGCACAGAATCTTTAAGAGCTGCTGCGGCGGCCTCTGCGGAGCCCAGTGTTAAAATATTTAGAGAGCTGCTTAGGTTTAAAAATTCAACAGTCAAATCTAGGTTAGGTTTTAATATTTAAAATTGTGCTGGAGCTCCACTGAGTCCTTGTTGTGTCCCTCGGTGACTTCAGGCTAATGCAGATTTGAGGTGAAAAGCCATGTTCTCTCCTCTAGTTCTAGTGCATGCAGACACAACTGAATTAATGGTTTGAACTGCTAGTTCATTAGGACAGGGGCTGTCTTATTGCACCCATGTACAGCACCTAGCATTATAGGACCCTCATCTTTGATCAGCTGATTCTAGGCCTAGCTGAAATACAAATTATGACGGCAAAAAGGGACTTGGAGAGTTAGGTGACTTGGTGTCACATTACTGCATCTCTCACTGCAAGGGCAAGGCTTCACAAGTAGCCCAAGGAAGATCCAAAACATTTAACCCTCTCCTTTCTGTTGTTTGGTATTAGATTTTCTATGCACAGAATTTGCATTGGTTTAACTTCACTTGATTTAAATAGTTGCAAGTCCTGGGTGGAAAGCTGAACTGATAGAAGTGTGTCTCTGCCTTCCTCCCAGGACTTGGTATAAGCCAGCTAGAAATCAAGGTGAGAGCATTCCCATGCAAAGCTGTATTGTTTAAACAAACCACCCCATTAGTTAAGCTAGTGCAGTCA
The DNA here is from genome assembly GCA_030014935.1 of Caiman crocodilus. NCBI lineage: Eukaryota > Metazoa > Chordata > Crocodylia > Alligatoridae > Caiman > Caiman crocodilus. The sequence continues at coordinate 6,246,440 of JAGPOW010001327.1, read as the reverse complement.
GGTGTGTAGAAGATGTCTTGGCTGGTGATCTCAGGCCAATGCCTGCTAATTGAAAGTCACTAAATGGCAACCCTTGTTCAGTATTTGATCCCGAACTGCAATTGAAGGAACTATGTTGTTTCATGAGTGCTCTCCTTCCAGGCCATTAGATTTCTTTTACCAAATCAGGATACCCTTAGTCTAGGAGAAGAGTGTCTGCACAGACCTGCACCTAATAACCAAAAGTACGAACAGTGACTAACACTGTTAATTTGATTCCTGGGTGTGGGCAGACCAGCAAAGGCACTGAGGGCTGAAGGACTGCATGGGGTAGCAGCACATTGGCAAAGAAATATTTCCTGCCCTTATTTTAGAGATAAGCTGTGGACTTTAGCCTCTCATGCTGCCAAAGAGTTGCCCATTAAAATGCACTTCAGAACAATCCCTGGGACTAGGAACAGTGCAGCGCTAGCTACAACATTAGCTGGGGAGTGACTGCACTTTTTCATATGTCATCACCTGACTTGATACAAATGTGGCTCTCTGAGCCAGTTAGGTGCCACCATGCTCTACCTTCTGCCTAAATGTGTGTGTGTGTATGTGTATGTGTATGTACACACACACACACTTACTATGTATATGAGGCAAAGGGTAAATACAGGTAGATGGGGAAGCACAATGTCTCTAGAGTCTCATCAAACATAAATTTAATTATCTCTGTCCTTCTATGCCAGTCAAACAGAACTGCAGAGCAGCATTGGTTTCCTGCTTGTACAACACAGGTAGCAAACAAATTCACTGTCTGATATCATCGCAATCACTGATGCAAAAGGTGGCAGAACAATTAGCCAGGTATTTCAGAGGATTCCAGAGAGCATTTGGCTATATGTTGCATGAACCCAGATCATGAACCCTTATCAGTTCAGCAATGATAAAGCCTGGGTGATATCTTCTGCGAAGGAGGAACACCCTTCCCTTGCTTTTCATTGGTAGTCCAAGCTGTTGCTTCCTTCTGGCATGTCACCAATGCATCATTCAAAAATAGTAAAGAGTTCTGTATATAAGAAACTCCATATGTAAATGCAAATATAGTTTCATAGTTGGTAGGGTCAGAAGGGACCTGAGGAGGTCATCTAGTCTGACCCCCTGCCGTGGTAGGAAAGAGTACTTGGGTCAAATGACCCCAGCCAGATGTTCATCCAGCCTTTTTTTAAAGACCCCCCAGGGTAGGAGCCAGCACCACTTCTTCTGGAAGTTGGTGCCAGGTCCTATCTGTCCTGACAGTGAAATAGCACCTCCTAATGTCTAGCCTGAAACTACCCTCCGCTAGCTTGTGTCCATTGTTTCTTGTAACTTTTGGGAGTGCTCAGGGGAACAGGAACTCTCCCAATGCCTGCTGCTCCCCCTCGACTAGTTTGTAGACTGCCACAAGATCCCCTCTCAGCCTTCCCTCGTGGAGGCTGACCAGGTTCAGGCCCCTCAGCCTGTCCTCTTAGGGCCTGCCCTGCTGCCCCCTGATCATGCAGGTGGCCGTCCTCTGGATGCTCTCCATTTTTTCCACATCCTTCCTGAACTGCGGCACCCAGAACTGGATGCAGTTCAGTACTCCAGCTGCGGCCTGACCAGTGTCACATAGAGGGGGAGGCTCACCTCCTTGGATCTCCTTGAGATGCATCTGTGGATGCACAACAAGGTACGGTTGGCCTTCCTGACCGCATCCCCACTTTGTCGGCCCATGTTCATTGTGGCATCAATGTTGAATCCAAGATCCTTTTCTGTCTCGACACTGGCGAGAAGGGAGTTCCCCAGCCTGCAGGTATGCCGCTGGTTCTTCCTCCCCAGGTGCACTACCTTGCACTTGTCAGTGTTGAACCCCATCCTGTTCTTTTCGGCCCACCGCTGTAACCTGTCTAGATCCAATTGCAGCCTGTTCCTTCCTACTCGCGTACCCACTTCACCCCACAGATGAAGTGGGGGAGGAGACACAAATGGTCTGCCACCAAAACTTGGGGCCTTGGGCCCCAGAGGATGTGGCAATCAGTGGCAGGAGGGTAAGCAAGGACTGACACAGTTAGTGAGTCTGCCTACAGTCTCTGGAGCCCCATCTTTGACATGTGCCCCTAGCCCACCCCTGATCTGCCCCTTACACTAGAGTAGGGGTAGGCAAAATATGTCCCGCAGGCCAAATCTGGCCCACAAGGCCATTCTATCTGGCCCATGGGACCCCCTAAAAAAATTTGGAAAATTAAAATGTATCTGTCCTTGGTTCAAGTAAAAAATGACAGGAACCAGGGACAGAAGGACCATGGGGAATCCTCGGAGGGTTCCTGCAACAGCAGGGCCCACCTGGCCCTACCCCTGCAGTCAGAAGCCCAGCAGGGGCTTCTGGCCTGGGCCCATGTAGCTGCCCTGGCACTGGAACCCCAGGCAAGGGGCCTAGGGACAAGTGGCCCCTCTCCCACCCCATGGCTGGCACCCCCTGCTACAGCCACTCACGGCTCACACCGGGCTGTCCTGAGCAGGCACAGGCAGTCCCATGTGAGCTGAGAGCAGCTGCAGCATGGGGCACTGGCCATGCAGTGGGTGAGGGGCTGCTTTTCCCTACACTCGGCAACAGCTCCTACCCTGCTGACGAGTAGGGGTTGGGGGTATGCACTGCCCACAGTCTGTACCTCAGGGCTGAGGGGCACTGGGAGTGAGTGGGCATGGGAGCACAGGGCCTGAACCAGTGTCCCAGCGCCAGCAGGGCCCCGAGCAGGGCAGCAGGGATACAAGGTCCCAGCTGGCAGGGGCTCTGTGGGGCCAGGCCAGCTCCCCACTCTCCCTGCTGGTGCAGCCCATCCCAACTCCACAGACCCCCGCCAGCCTGCCACCTGCTCTGGGCTCCGCCAGCGCTGGCTTTGGGACATTGGTCCTAAGACATTGGGACATTGGTCCCAAGATGGCAACCAAGGGGCGAGGCACCTGTCAAGGGGCAGGGCTACCCATGCGGCCCTCAACAGCTTGCCAAAAGTGGGTAAGTAGCCCTTCCGTGCACTAGGGCTTCCTAGTGGGTTCGTAGAAGGCAGTCTTACAAGCTGGCCGCAGCAGGGGAACCCTCTTCTAGCTGCATCAGAGCCATTACGTGGTGTAAAGGGACTAGAGCAAGAATGTGGAGCTCTTCTTTGAGTCTCCATTCACTACTTTAACCCAGACTGCAACACAAGAACTAGGCACCCATAGCAAGCATTTCCTGTCAGCTGTTTTTCACTGGAAGAAGAGAACCCATTTTTCTCTATTTGTTTAAAGAGGGAAAATAATTCTGTCCCAGCCAGCCCTATGACTAGTGTGCCGAGGTCTTGCCCTAGGTGTGTAACTGCAGCTGCAGTTCCTAACCAATTCAGGTATATTTGCAAAGATACATGATATTTTCACATATCAATAACCAACAGCAGGTGTCAAAAGCTTGAGCATGCAGGTCTTTATGTATCTATTTATGAGATCTCAATCATTTCCCCAAATCAAGAGGCAGAGAAGCCATGGGAACTCAGTCATAAAGGGCCAGAACCTCAAAGGTATTTAGGCACCTCGGTCCCATTGAGAACTTTGGGAGATTGTTGCCCCTAGACCACTCAGGAGGCATCCCTAAATAATTCCCCAACAGCATCCCCCTAAAGTAACCTTCAAAGGGGGAAAATTGGTTCATGCCTCTTTGTTCTTTGCTTAATAGAAATGCAAAGTTTGTGCATTAGGGATGTGCTGAGTCTTGTTCACACACTTTAGCAGAGGGCAGAGGAAGTTCCAGTGCCAGAGCAATGATGAGACTTGCTGTTCCTTATATTGCTACACAGCTAAGAATAGAACAAAGCAAAGACTTGGAATTTTATTAGAAGCATACAATGAGCCCTGATTCAGCAAGGTACTTAAGCCTCTGGATAATGGTAAGCACGCGAACAGTGCGTTTACTTCTGGGAGCACAGCACCTGGGTATCTTGTTGTTTCATCATCTACTTCAGCTCTGAATCAAGAACTGACAAATGATTTAATCCCTCCTTGGGATGAGGCAATGAGATTACCAGTGACAGACCAAATCCCAGCTGGATCCCCTGGTGTAGGCAGGCCAGGAATGCAAGGCCGCACAGTTGACATTTGAAGCTTGTTTGTTTTCTGCTTAATCATTGCTTGAGCTCCTTGAGTAAGAGAAAAATTCTCCTCCCTTCCCTATTGTTTTCATCTTAGATAGACAATGGTGTCATTACTAAACCTACTCTAGAGACGAGGTCCTTGGCCAGGGTAATCGATGCATCTCTGCTAAAATCAATGGAATGATGCTGATTTACAGTCAAGACTCTAGGTTGCCATGAGATCCTTCTAAGGGTGCCACACAATATCAACACTGCTAGCTGTGCAAACACCTATGCATGATTTATATGTTAGATCCAGATTTCAATTAGGAATCCACAGGGTCCAAAACATTCTGGTCTGTTGTGGACTTTCTGAGGTCTTTGCAACAGAAGAATTGCTCTATTATTTCTCCATCATCAAAAGATGAGTTAACCTGGAGTTTAATGAGGGATGCCTAGATCAGTCGGGGCTAACCGTTTGGCAGGCATTCCACCAGTTAGCCCCGTACCCTTGCTAAGTGCCACTCCTATCCCCTTCCCCCGTTCCATCTGCTGTTCTGCTTTCTATTCCCTGACCTGTGTTCTCTGCCCAATTTGCTGCTCTGCTTACTGCCACCTGTCTGATCTGCTACTGTGCTGCCACTCTTCTCCCTGGCGCTGCTGCCTTAGGAGCTAGGCACAGACATTACACACAAACTGGCTTAAGTGATCAGAAACTGGTTTAAACCTGTAACTGAACAGATGTTCAGAGCAGATAAACCAGTTTGAAAATGACTGAAACCGGTCTGAGATAAACCTAGTTGAATGTGGTATCAGACTTAACTGATTTCTCCAACCGATTTATGCAATGTCTGTCCCAGACCCCTATCTGGTTTAAGTTAAATCAGACTCCCCTAGCATCCTGGTATGCTCTCTGGACTGGGCATGGCTCTCTGCTCCACAGCAGGGCTGGACCCTCCCTGCTGTTCCCTAGCTGCAGCTCTGGCAGAGACTTCAGGCATGTGCCTGGCTTCTGCTCCCTCCGTCTTTCCTCCTCCCTAAGCAGGGACTCCACAGTCTCCTCTGCCTTACACAGACACACAGCATTGGCTAGCACACTACATGCTGGCTATAGTCCATGCTGTGGCAGACAGGACAAAGGCAGAATCAACACATAGCTGGTAATGTCCTTCTGTTGTTTTCTTAGTGGTCTAATAAACAGTGAGTTAAGGGTGATAAACACTGTTTTCAATTCCCTGCCAGGCTAGGCTAGTCTGCAGGGGAGAGTCCCTCCCTAATGAAAGAATCCTTCCAGGGCCTGGCCATACCCCCCCTCAGCTCAGCACTGTATATGGGAAGGGTAAGCTGCTCTAGCACTAGCCGGCTTCTAGCCTGAGCCACTACAGGTATGTGCCTGCGTTTTTTCAGTCCAGAGGGGATGTCTTTACAGTTACAAACTGGTTTAGCCTAGCCAGGTTAAACTAACCTCTGTGGTGGGCTTGCCGGCAGCAGCCTGCCATGCTGACTTTAGAATAGCTAAAACATGATTTGTGGGAAATTTCCCCTCCAACCAGGAGCCAGGATGAGAAAGGCTTGCCCCACCCCTGCCCAGGGGCGAGGCAAAGAACTGGACCTGAAAGAGGACTAACCCCTTTTCCCTCTGGTCCATTCTCAATCTGGGGACAGAGCCCCTGAAGGAAATAAAAAGGCAGCATGCTCAGCACATGGGCAGCTGTAGTGAGGGATGCAGAAGAAGGCAAAGAAGAGCTGATAGAGGTGGCCAGCCAGGTGGAGAGGTTGCCCTAAAGGAGCCCAAATACGACTTGTCAGATGGGGAGCAGCAAGTGGCTGCAAACCTCAGCCCTGCCACATGGGAGTGTGGCATTGGTGCTATTGCTCCAAGGCAACTTGGGTTATTCTTTGCTTTTAGTGAGACCTGCTCCTTTTCATTTGTAAACCCTGCATCTCAGGCTTTGTGAATCCTTTGCCTCATATTTTGTGAACTTGCACCTCATGCTTTATAAACTTGAATTCCATTGAAGTATAAGATTGCATGGCTTTTAATAAGACCTTTGCTTTGATTCCTTTTGATTCCTTACCCGTATGTAGAGTGTTTGCATAGATATGTAAATAATCTGCCTATAGTTCTTGTAATGTGTATGTGTTAATACAATGACTTTTATGTCTTATTAAAATTATACATAGTTGAGTTTATTCTGTGTCCTGGCCTTGCTCTACAAGGAGAGGCAGGAAACTGCGTACAGCAGGCAGTTTCACATCCTGCAGTGCTTCAGCACCTACTATCATCCCTTCTTTCAAAGACGAGGTACCAATACGAGTGCCGCTTTGGCTAAACCTGCCAAGATTGAATCAATTTAGGCTCAGGGTTTTTGAATGTCTGTCCCTAGTCACAGAGGCTGCCCAAGCCACATGCAGCACATCCTGCAGGTTGGCCACCCTGCTCTAGATTATCCCCATCAAGCACAATGGAGTTACGCCACAGATCTTGGTGGCTTCTAGTACTCTTGACTTACAGGGAGCCAATATGAACATTTCACCTCTGTGCTGCAATGGCCTTAGCTTGCTACTGCAAAAATAAAGTGTAGTGTACAACAACACTGCAGACCCTCTGGATTCCCAGAACTCAGCCTGATTCCTGCTATATAAGCTAAGCCCCAATCGTGTGACTGAAAGTTCAGAGAGTGAAGCGAGCAGCTCCCCACCCAGCCTGGGTGCTCTGTCCCTGCATGACCAAGGAAGCACAAGGCAATGTCCCCCATTTGCATGAACTGCGGGTATTGCACAGTATAATGAGCACAATGCAAAACACAAGATCAAAAACAGCCCTGTGGCAAAGTGCTACAATCCCAGCAGGAGCAGCCAGAGGGATTGGGCCCAGAGAGTGGAACTGGTACTCTCAATCCAAATAGACCTTACCCTAAAAAAGTCCAGTTCTTGATTCAGACCCTACCTGGCAGCTCAGACCAGTCTCAAGTTTCCTCATTACTTTTGCTCTTGGCATTTGGAGTTTCTTTACTCCTGGCCAGAGTTCTTGTTCCAGGATGATTTTTACTCTGTTCTACGGAGGGGCTGTCATGCATGCAAACCTATATGAACTGAAGCCAGCAGTTGCAAAACAGTCTAATTTCCTTGTTCCTGGCAGTTGCTTGGCAGCGTTCCAGAACTATGTTTTATAGAGATATTTAAGATACAGATGTGAGTGTATATGTCTGTCCATGCCTGTGTGTACATTCATCTAAGTGCATGTGCATGGAAGGGCATCAGAGACTGGCTTTCTCAGTATGTGCGCCAAACGTTCCCCAAGCCTAGTTGTTCCTCAGTTATCTATGCAACCCATGAAGGACTGTTTGCACTGCTTCAATGGCAGGGGGCAGTTCATGCTTATTTTCAATGCAGGATTGGCAGACCCATGCTACCTACCTTGGCTAGCCCTCACAGTAAAGAATGATTCCACACAAGTCTTATCTGTGTGTCCTAAGATGGCTGATGAGCTCTATCCAGGATCAACAAGACTCTATTGCAGCTCAGACATTTGTTTGTGTGTGGGGTGGTTGGCACTGGATTTTTTTATTTGGTCCGCAACATGCTGTTTCTGTCACTCCCCCTTTTCCATCTCCTGTTGTTGCTGCTAAGTTTCAAAGTACTAAGATCCCTGCAGCAGTGTCTTCCTTTCTGTAGGACAGTCCTGGGCGATAGTCATCCATGAGTTGACATTGATATTGCATTTTTTTAAGTTGTCCTTGAGGACATCCTTGAAGCACTTTCTCTGCTCTCCCCTGGAGCGCACACCACTCTGCCTATCCCCATTCTGTTATTTCTGCTGCGACACATGCACAAACTGTATCCAAGACACTCGCAAGCTTCTCTGCTGAAGATGCCAGGGGGGAGTTCAGTAGTCAGTGTTGGCAGCTCCCAGGAGTCTTGTGACACTTGGTCCTTTCTTTAATAGTGCTGGCATCTGGAATTGGGGGGTTATCTGAGAATCTTGCTTTCAGTCTCTGAGTACATTTCTAGTGCTTGTGGTTGTGGAAGAAACCTGGAAAATGTGAGGTGAATGTACTGCAAACCAGGGACATCAAACTCTGTCCCCCAGGCCAGATCTGGACTACAAAGTTTCTCTTAGACTGGATCCACAGCTGGCAATGGCAGGGCCAGCAACAGAGGCAGTGGGGCAAATGGGGCAAACAGCAGTGGGGCTTTATGGACACCACCCTTGCTAGCCCCGCTGCCAGCAATGGCCATTCCCAGCAGGACTTCACAGCCCCAGACTCTGCAGTAGACCCCACCCCTGCAAGCCCTGCCCACACCCTGAGCCCACTAGGATGGGCCATATGTTTGACATTCCTGCTCAGAAGAGTTAAAACATAGAGTCAAAAATATCATTTTTTTTAAAATCCTATGATTCTTAGGGCAAATGTGTGATTCTGTGAGGCCTGAAGTATGACTGGGAATGCCTGGGGTGAGTGATCCTGCCTCATGGCACTTGGCACGTGCACTTGGAGGGGGAGGTGGGGAATGAGAGCAACACCCTGTTTTACAACCATTGACAAAGAGTGTCCTGAAACCAGCATTCAGTCCCTCCCTGCTGTAACTGATTCTGGCCCACAAGTCTGTAAATGAAGAGCTTCAAATCCTATTCACATCACTCGAGCCAAGAAGCCCTCCACAAAGTCACATATCAGGTCAGAACTGTGCAGCTGTATGTGGGCATAAGCCAATACTGGAGAACAGAGGTATGGCTGGGAAATGCTACCCCCCAAGCAGAAGCAGTGGCCAGGTCACCACTGCTGCTGGGACAGCAGTATTGGTAGCTGCCATTATTGTGCCCCTTCAGTCAGCAACCATGGTGAGTGTCCCACTGGCCCCTTTTTAGTTACACTACTGCTGGAGAGCTGCCCAGAAGAAGGAACCTTGGGGGAGTCAGTCACACGAGTCACCCCACCCTTGGGGAAAGACCCCTGGGTTCAGGATCCTTTCCCTCTTCCAAATTGCAACTGTCCACCACAGACATCCAGACAACGGGTGAAATGCTTGCATAACAGCACCCTCCCTTCCCCAAACCACTGCACCACTTGTTCCTTTATACCAACGTTCAAAGGCTTCAGAAACAAACCAGACACTGCTAAAATGCCCGCTATTCCCCTTTCCCTCCCCACCTCTCCGAAGCGTACAGTATCTACCGGCTGCCGAGCCTTCCCATGTCAGTCTGAATGATGAATGGGCAATCAAATACCTGCCTTTTTGTTTTTCTTCTTTTATTTATTTTTTTAAGCAAGAAAAAATGCCTCCCAAGAGCAGAAGGAACTGGTTTGGATGGTGTTTGTTGCATGATTGGACTTGCCGACCTCAACAGCACTCCGCCCTCAAATGACTCTGTTTCTACCAGCTCCCTCAACTGGGGCAGCTTGCAACCCAGCTTGCCTCTGAGACCTCAAGAAGTGACCCATTCTCCATAGGTTTTTAAGCCAGAAGGGATCTTTAAACTCTTCTCTCTTCTCCTCACATCACTGGGGCCGGAGACTTTCTCAGCACGGTTCCAGCACTGAGGCCACAACTTCTGGTTGCGAGGCAGCGCCCCAAGTTTTTGCTCGGCCTCCCACCATGTAACTGCAATGTTCAAGGGGCAATGACAACCTTTTACCATCTTAAAATCTCTAATTCCACAATGATTTGGTCCTTTTCCACTTGACACAACTTGATCTCATCCCACTAGTGCTAGTCTAGGTTAGTATAATGGAAAATATCCCACAGCCCGTCACCCAGGAGACTGGATTATCATTCCTAAACAGAAAGGCACCCCAAGCACTACCGGGAGTAACAAGGAATAACGGCCATAAATTGATGGAGAGTAGGTTCAGGCTAGATAACAAGAGGCACTGCTTCACAGTCAGGGTGGCTAGGATCTGGAACCAACTTCCAAGGGAAGTGGTCCTCACTTCTACCCTGGGGGTCTTCAAAAGGAGGCTAGATAGACACCTAGTCGGGATCGTTTGACCCCAGCATCCTTTCCTGCCCATGGCAGACTTGATGATATGCTCAGGTCCCTTCCAACCCTACCTACTATGAAACTGTGAAACTATGAAACTGCATGTATTTTAAGGCATTAGGTGTAGCCTCACATGGGAAGTAAGGGAACCCCCATTACACAGATTTTTAGACGTGAACAGAGCAAAGCACTGTTACATGTCCAGTAGGGAGCAATTCTTCCCTACCAGAAAGGTGTAGTGGATTAGCAAAGAGGGAACCTTCCTATCAGTAGTGCCTAAGGGAGAGGCAGCATGGGGGAGTGGCCCCATTCCCATGTTTTGGCTGGCTTATTTTAGACTGTAAACACTGAGCCGGGGGTGATATCTTTTACTATGCCTGTACAACACATAGAACACACAGGGCTTCTGATCTGAGTTGGGGTTTCTAGAAACTAACAATACAGTTCATACCAATAATTCCTGTGGATCTATCTGTTTAAAGTGGACCCTCTAATTTAAGTAGCTTTCTTTTACTTTTTGTTTACTTACCCTGAACCAGAACAGTTGCATGTCAGTCCGGCTAGGAGTCACATTTTAATGTTAGAAAAGCAAAGAAAGGAAAGGACAGTGATATACTGTGCAGATCTGACATCAGATGTATGTCACAGCAAAAGAACAGTGGGATACTTCTAGCAGAATGACAGAGGAGTCCATGGGGTTTTTTTATCTATATAAAACATTTCTAACATAGAGGATATAACCCAACAGACTCAGTACTGCCCAGGGGGTGTTAGCCATATATGCAGTCAAGGGATAGCGTGCAGGTTATGTAGAGATTTAGTAATAGCTATACAAAATACACCCATTCAAATCACCATCCATTGTTCAAATTGGCCCAGATCCAGCTAAACACTTAAACACATGATTAAGAAAGAAGACTACTCACCTGCTTAAAATAAGCATGTACTGAAGTTCTTTGCTAGATCTAGGCCATAATTCTGTTCAGACCTCAACACTGTTTGTGTACATACCCATAATCAAAACAGGTCTCAGCCATAATCAACCATGCTCTTATTGCACAAACAACTACAGTATCTGAAGAACTGGCCCATCCTGCTTTCAATCTTTTATAGTTCATAATCATAGGGTTTGACTCTAGACAATATTAACCCTGCTTATATTTCACATCGTTTGCCAAATCTCATTTATCAAGTCATAAATATGGCATCTTAGAACTTTATGAAACAAAGAACACGACATGCTCAGATTATAACCTGCTTGGATTAAAAAACCTCTCTCTACAAAACAGGTTTTCTTAATCAGATTTTCTGCAGATAGATGCACAGGCATTTTGGCACTGTTTCTTCCAGTTGGGGCAGCCCCTTGTCTTAGTTATTTTTAGTCCTTGGTAGTGTAGGAGGCAAGCCTGCCTGTGGAAAATGAGCTTTTCTAGAAGAGATCAAGTGTTCATCTTGATCTTAATCACAAATAACTTCCCAAGGCACAAAAGGGGGTGGGGAGGGAAGAAGCTTTCTTGCAAGTCAGCTGCCCTGTGGTCCTGCCATGTGCATGCTCCTAACCCCATAATAAGGGGAAGGCTAAATCATGGTAACTTATACATGTGTCCCTGAGAGGAAAAACACCACAGAGCTTAACTTTGACAGTGCAAAAGCAGCTGACACACAGGTCCTGTCCACACTAAAGCACAAGGAGCTTTTGCCATCACCTTATCTCTATTTGAAATGACAGGTGGCCACTGATAAGTATAAGCTATTCACCCTTCTCGGAGTGATCACCTACACACTCAGGTCTCTATGTCCTGCACAGCTGGGTTGTATTTTTAAACCTTTCCCTAATATCCAAAGGTGGTGGTTTTTGTTTAATTTTAAATGGGAGCTGAGATTGAGTTATAATTAAATGAGGTTTGGAGCAGAGGCTCATAAGCCCAAGAGCATCTAGCCACTGCTTTACCTCAGCCATACCCAGACTAACATGAACTCATTATTACTGAAGGAAAATTCAACCCATTAGGATTTTGTCCTGTCTTTTACTATTCTACCATATAGCTCTTCTGCTCAGTGACTTTTGACAGCACCAGAGCCAGGCTCAAATATTGAAGGGTTTGTGTTAAAACACCTCTGACTGTAGCTCCCTCTCAGAAACCTGAGCCAGTGAAACACTTCTGAGTGCCCTCCAAGGCAATACTTCCCTCTTCAGGAGCAGTCTTTGATAAAACAAGGAAAGTGTTATGAAAGGGAAAAGGAATGCAACATGAATTGAAAGAACAGAACAACACTAAATCAATAGGGGTTTTTTTAATGACTAATAATAAAATGCTCACCCCTGCAGTACTTGTGGCAGTAATCCTTTGCCTCAGTTTCCCCGTGTTCCAAGGTGGACATTTTTTGGCTACTTGTCCCCTTGAGAGTGCCCCTCTTTTCCCCTCCAGTGCCCCCCACTCAAAAGTGTCCTCTCAAGAGGCAGTGAAGTCCCAGGGCCTAGGAATGTGCTCAGGTGGATCCATCTCCAGTCTCTAGGGAGAAGGGCTTCCATGAGGAGATGTATCACTTCCACCTTTTAGTTCACAATGTCATCTCTGCACCATCATCTCTCACTGTGCTTCTACCTATAGCAGACCTTCTAGATCTGGGATCAACAGGCTCTTTACTAAACTTCAGCAATTCCATTTCTACCAAAGATGGAGCACTTCACTTCTTCTACCATGTTCCTCTCCATGATGTATCACCATGTAAGACAAAAAGAATATCAATACAATACAGTCATACATTGCCTAAGAAATCCAGCTACATGAGGAAACCACAGTACTATTCAAAGTAATTGCTTATCCACTACCCAGCGATATACAACAGGAAAGCTGGTTACAGTGAACTCCTCACTCAGTTGGGCCTGCTCCCAGAGGAGACACATGTGTTAATGCCCATTGTGCCCCCGGGAGCTGAAGACCTGGACCTGGACTCCACAAACTCTCCAGGTAGAGTCAGGAGGTAAGTGTACTGGGGCCAGGTGAAGGTGTGCGAGTGCAGGGGGTGTTTAGAGGTGTCATAACCAAATCAGTTGAGTGTCCCTGTCACAAAAGAACTGCCCTAAGCAACTGCAGTTACTTTCAAATTTGGTACGTTCTGCCTCATTAGCTATTCCCACCTAGCGGTCTGTTATTGGCTACTCTAAAAGTATAAAGGTCCATGCAGCTTCCGCCCAAGTCGGAGAGCTGAGCACGTGGTAGGGTACAGAGAACTTTGCCATGTGGCAGAGAAGAGCTGGCGGACTGGCCATCCTCCAACATCGCTCCGTCACCGTCTGTTCCTGACGTATCCTTCATCCTGCACGCTCGTTTCTGTCTACAAACTCGCGGCTCGTTTTGTTGCCAGTTACCTGTAACTGCGCAAGCAACTCATTACCTGTAACTATGTAAGCAACCTTACCACCTGCATCGCAGCCACCAGCGGCATAAGTAAAATAATCTTTTAAAACCAATAAGCTGTTTCTCCTCTCCATCACTGGCCCACCTGACATCTGATTAAATTAATGATTCTCTGGTTGGCTCCAGCCACTCGAGACAAGAGGGTGCTCCATGACAGAGTGTTTGTGTGGGTGCATGTGTGAGCATGTGCAGGTGGGGCTGTGCCAGGCAGGATGCACTGGCTGAGCAGAGCCCAGGAGGGGAATACCCCCACCAGATCCCTTCTTAGCTCAGCACCCCAAGGAGCCCTGCGATTAAAGCCCCATGAACAGAACATGCAAACAAGCGCAGCTGTACTTGGGCACAGCAGTTTGTGCAGGCGTTCATGTGAAGGGTGTGCAAGAGACTCCAAGAAGGCTGGTCCAGGCAAGGAGTCTGGGGCCAGAGACCCAAAGAGGAGCTGCTGGGACCAGGTAGGGGTGTAAACTTGCTCCCAACCATAGCGGTGACCCATTGCGGTTGCAGGTGTCACCAAGATCTCCACGTAGACAGAGCCCATGGCCCTACCCCCAACCCAAACGGAGCCTCAGACTGTGGGGGGTTGCCTGGCATGGCTGCTGGCAGCTGGGTAGGGGGACATCCCCACTTGTATGGTGTTCTCTCCAGTGGAGTCTCTGGATAGCTGGGTGCAGGAGCTCAAGAAGGAGGTACATCACCTATGCAACATCAGGGGTCATGAAGACTTCATCAATGGCTACTGCCAGGCCCTTCTCCAGGAGAAAGAAGAAGAGGTAGAGACAGAGATGATGGCCAGCAAGGAGGCTTTCCACAGAGACCCACCTGGAGCTACCTGGAAGACAATCACCATACACTCCAGGAAATGCAGAGTCATGCCTGCTCCTCCCCTGGCCCTGCACAACAGGTACATTCCCCTCCCCACACATGAGGAGGCTCTGATGGTGACACTGGAGGAGAAGGTGCCACCCCCAGGAGGTGCAAGGTGGTGGTGGGGGGCACTTCATCCTGCGGGGCACTGAGGGACCCATTTGCCATCTGGCCCCCCTAGCCCATGATGTCTGCTGTTTCCCTGAGCCAACATTGGCTCCAAAGATGAATGGCTTGAAACCCTCTGGGTCAAGTGGGCTGGGGTAGTAGGTGGGAAGGGATGTGGCGAGAGAGATCTAACTGTAGGTGAATGCTACAGACCATGAAACCAGGTCAAGAAACTTGATCTAGAATTCACCCGAGAACTAACAGAGGCTGTGCAGGCACAGGATGTAGTCGTCATGGGCGACTTCAATTATCTGTACATCTTTTGGGAGGAACAGCCAACCAAGTCAGATTGGTCGCGTTCCTTCCTGACCTGCATCAAAGAGCTTTTTCTGACTCAGGAGGTGCGCAGGCCAACCAGAGGTAACACTCTTCTAGACTTGGTCCTGGCCAAAGGAGACAACAGAGGGCAGCCTGGACGATAGCTACCATGAAACCATTTTGTTCACAGTCCATCACAAGGCAGACAAATCAGATAGCAGGCTTGAAGTCTTGGACTTCAAAAATGCAAACTTCAACAAGCTCAGGTCACTAGTAAGGAATGCTCTGAAGGACATGGGACTAAAGGCGAAGGAGTGCATGAAGAGTGGTCATTCCTAAAGTACACAATCCTTGAAACACAAAGGATATCTATTCCCATGCAGAGGAAATGTAGTAAAAGAGATGGGAAGCCCTCTTGGCTAAACAGGGAAATCATGGTCCTCTTAAGAAAGAAGACAGAGGCATACAGTCAATGGTAGCTAGAGGCAGCCCGCAAACAGGACTATATAGCAATGGCCTGCACTCGTAGGGATCAGATTAGAAAAGCTAAGGCGATGACTGAACTACAATAAGCAATGGGAATCAAAGACAACAAGTCCTTCTTTAGGTATGTAGAGAATGGGAGGAAAATGAATGAGAGTGTGGGGCAATTGCTTAACAACTTAGGACAGCAGAACTGGTATGTTTTCAATGAAAGAAACTGGACATGAATAAGTCAGTGGGACCAAATTAACTTCACCCAAGAGTGCTGAAGGAGCTGGCCGAAAAAAATCGCAGAACCCCTGGTGAATCTCTTCCAAAACTTGTGGTGCTCCAGAGAGGTCCCCAAGGACTGGAAGAGAAGAGTTGTGCCCATCTTCAAGAGGAGGAGGAGGGAAAATCCTGGAAAAATTTATTAAGGAGTCTATGTGCAATAAGATTGCAGAAGGTAGGATTCTGAATGACAGCCAGCATGGCTTCATTTCAGGTAGGCCTTGTCTTACCAACCTCATCTTCTTTTACAATCAGGTAACTTTCTACCTGGATAATCGAGAGGAAGTTGACATTATATGACTTCCAAAAAGCTTTTCATCTGGTATCCCACGATGTTCTCATGAGAAAATTGGAAGACTGTGAGCTTAAGTGAGACAGTCAGGCGGGTAGGAAGCTGGCTGCAGGGGGTGAAGAGCTCACTGGTCAAGTTTATTGACGACACCAAGTTATGGGAAAGCATGGTCATGTTTACAGATAGGCTGCAGAGACCTGGGGGTAATAATTGACCAGTTTGAACATGAACTGGCAGTGCGATGCTGTAGCTAGCAGGGCTACAAAATAGCAGGGCTAACAATATTGTGGCACGCATCAGTCAGTGCATCTCCAGGAAAGCCAAAGAAGTAATTCTCCCATTCTACTCGGTATTGGTGAGACTACAACTGGAGTACTGTGTCCAGTTTTGGGCACCGCACTTTAACAAAGATGTAGTAAAACTTGAGAGAGTCCAGAGAAGGGCCACCTGTATGATCAGAGACTTGTGCAGCAAGCCATACGAGAAAAGGCTGAGGGACCTGGGACTCTTCAGCCTGAAACAAAAGAAGGCTGAGAGGGGACTTGGTAGCAGCTTATTGCTACATCAGAGGCATAAATCAAGGGCTCAGCAAACAACCATTCACCAGGGCACCCTTGGGGAAAACTAGTGTAGCCCGGGCGTACATGGGTATATACTCCCTTCTGCAGTTGAAGGGGATTGTTAGCCGGTGGGGTGCTGTGCACGAAACTGCACACTACTCCATTTGTCTCTGTCCCAAATAAGCCAGGCGAGAACAATCTGGAACTTAACTGTATACATACAAATGGATTATTATTTACCTAAATGGATAAAAATAGTCATAAATATAAACGTATGTACAGATATATTTGTATAATGGTATATATTCATATATATATATAAACCTTATTCTCTACAATGTGTCACCACCACTGGGGTTTCAGGTAACTGACAAGTAAACACAGGTAAGTAATAGCAAGGGGCCCCTGCAGATTCCCCAGGCAAGGTATAAACTCTATTAAACTACCAATACACAAATATAGAAGTACACAAAATATAAGACACAATATTACAACATACAAGTCGCTCACCTTCAAAATATAAAGTACATCAACATCAGGTTAGCTTTAACCTCTTAAGCCCCTTCCCCTAAATCCCTCAAGTGGCCCCCTGGGGCATTGGCTGCACTCTAGTAACCAGTGAGGGGGGAAATCCTCATTGCTGTCCAGGTTCCACTATGACCTTCAGGGAGAGGCCCAGAGGGGACACTTTAGACCCAGGGAGCCTTCCCTTGCTTAGGCTTCCCCTGCAGCCTCCCCACCTTGGGCAGCTTTCCCCTCCCCTGTAGGAATCCCTTTCCAGGGTCCCGGGTGGGTGGTCTGTGTCTCCTGGCTGGTGAGCTAGTGCCGCTCCTTCTGGCCCACTAGACACTGCAGGGTGCCATACACCCTCACATGCAACCAAGTCTCTGCCTTCTGCTGAAAAATTGGAGGCCCAGGCTGCCTCATGCAATGCCAGGTCTCAGTCCACTCCTGGACCCTCTGTGCAGTGTGGTCTGCACCGTGCAGCTGGCCCAGTGCCAGCAGCTGTAGCCCCGAGTCACCTCAAGCAGCTCTCAGGGTCTCTCACCCTCCGTGCAGCACCTCCTAAACCAAGTTCCCGGACTTGGAGACCTGAGCTGCTGTAAGCAGGTCCCAGGGTCCTGCTCTGTGCAGTGGCCTGTGCACTGTGGTTCTGGCCACATGCCAAGGGCTGCAGACCTGAGCCACCTCATGCAGCTCCCAGGGTCTGGATGCCATGCACTGTGCTGCACACTGACAGCCAGGCTGCTGGAGCTGTCTGCTGCTTCCCACCGCTGACGGAAGTCTTCAGGGGCTCTTCCAAGCTACTGCTTTGCCATGCAGAGCAGCTCCTCAGCTTCACTCTTCTCTTCATCCCTCAATGTGTCTTCCACGTGATGGGCATGCAGCTCCTTTTATTCTCTTTTCAGGCTCTGCCACTGAAGCTCCCCCGCACCGGCAGAGTGCAATCTCGAACCAGGTCTCTCTCTCTCTCTCTCCCTCCCTCCCACCCTGGATTGGGGTGGGGCAAAGCCCCTCCCAACAGTTACCCAATTGGTGGATGGGCTCTACCACCCACAAAGATTTTCCAAGCCTGAGATGCACCAGGTTGTACCTGTAAGTCTGCCACACTAGGAGTAATGGTCACACACTCCTGGGAGACCATTTCAGGCTCAACATTAAGAAAAACTACTTTGCAACTAGGGTGTCCAGACTGTGGAATAAGCTCCTCCAGAGGTGGTACAATCGCCTACCCTGGAAATCTTCAAAAGGAGACTGGACAGTCACCTTGCTGGGGTCACCTGACCCCAATTGTCTTTTCTGCTTGGTTCAGGAGGGCTGGACCCAATGATCTTCAGAGGTCCCTTCCAGCCTTACAATCAATCAAACAATCTAAGTTATATTATGTACAGCTGTGGTGCCTTGGTGTCATCTAATAAGGATAGCAACACTTTATTACCTCTACACCCAATACTTAATGAAATTTAACCAAAATTTGCACGCAGCCTGCCTTGGCACAGTGAAAGCCATCTAGGTAAATGAGTTTGGCTTATAGGCTTCTTTCTCTAGTTCATCAGTAGAGGGTGGCAGAAAACCCCTCCACCTGTAAGCTTCCGACCAAAAACCAGCATTCAGTTGTAGCTGGAACCAAGCAGCTCTCAGGTCAGGATGAGCTATGCCATGGTAGTACCTTCATAGAATTAGATGATTTGCCATAAGTATGGGATGCTCAACCGCAAGCCTGCAAGCCATACCAGGCCCCTGGTGTCATATCATCCAGCTGGTAGGGCTCACCATGGCAGTGCGGGGAGCCCCACAGGCCACGGCCGTACATGGCCTGCAGGGTGGCCACGTGCCATTCAATTGGCCCACAGGGCCAAAACTATGAGAACCACTTCACTAGGTCACTAGATGCCAGGCCAGCACCTTCCCTATGTAACCATCTCAGTGCTGCCATAGGCACTGATATACCAAGGTACCAAACCAGTCCTCAAATTACTTTGAGCAGCCTGAAGGGGGGTAAGAAGGAGAGGAATTCCTCCCTTTTTTTAGCTATGCCTTAAGATTTTAAGATTAGTTTAAGATTATAAAGAGACTGCTTTGTACAGGGGCAGGGACCTAAATGCAGACTCATCACCTACCAACCTGAATGACAGGCTCCAGCATCCCAAAATGGGGCAAGAAGCCATACTGACTTCTTGCCCCCAGATCCCTATGCACTGCATGGATAGAATGGAGTTTCAGGCTGGACCAAGATTAGCCCACTATTTGCCACTCAATAACTGCAAGAACCACAAGGCAAAGCATGTGCTGGGGCAATACAGGCAAACCAATGAACTCTTCCATGGTGGGTGGCTCAGTGACAAGTGTTCAGCTACAAGACAGCACCAGCTTTCAATGGAACAACATAACTTGACACAACACAGAAGAGCCCTGCGGCTGTTCTTGTTCCCTCTTTTTTTTTTCAGTGGGGGTGTTGCTGAACCGGCCTCCTTGCTGTATGTGATATGATAGGCTGCCTTTCTGCATTACATCAGGCCTTGCCTTGTAGGCACATCCCCCCCTTTCCACAGAGCTGAGCAGGTGTACCTGGCTGTGTGGGGAGCAAAGAGCAGTGCACCAGTGGGAAGCTCTGTTTGGGTTTGTTTGAAGTCGGGTTAATTGCATTAGCATTCCTTTGCATTCACCGCCTATAATTTTATTGGCATGACCCCTGCGGTAAGTTGTGCTAATTCAATCCACTGAGAGCACCAGGAAAGTAGAAAATGCATGCTCCACCAGGCTTGTGAGGCTACCCGGAACCTGCACTGCATTTTCTCAGAATTAATACCATCCTTTTTGGCTGCACTTTCTGTGAAGGTGTTTCAGTCACCTTTGCCCCTTCTGAGTGCTGTGGTGACAGGGGGAACCCTACTGAAGTGAGACTAAAGAACTTCCTTATTCTCCAACCCCTCCCCACCCTTCCATTTTAAAATACGTACCTAAAAAAAAATCTATTCATCCAGTTTCATGCTGTTGTTCTCTCTTGGGAACCCCTGTTTCTGACACCGAATTATGCAAACAGACAATGCTACCCAGAAGGATGCATTGGACAGGCTGTTCCAGTAATGGACAGGTGGACCCAAAGGGAAAATGTCTATGTCTATGAATCCACAACTGAGGTAAAAATAAAAGCAAATATGATGGAACAAAATCTTGCTGGTGTCTTTCACTTCTTATGCAGCTGGCCTTTCATGCCCTGGCACTGGGGCACCCAGGTTATAACCTAATGTATCACAGCTGCAACACAAAAAAATCTTCCAGGAATAGGGCCTCTGTGTAGCAGATCTAATCTAGCCCCATTACTGTAATATGTAAGCACCTTTGAAGATTTTAAAAATACCAGTCATCATATTTCTCTCTTCATTGTTCATCCTTTCCAGCCTTCAGGAGAAATTGCTCAACCAGGTGATAAGTTTATGGTTTGCTTGGGTAATAAAGGATGCATGGGTGACTGGTGCCTCCTGAATTGGCGGGTGGGGGACTTCCCAGCCAACAGTCAGTGACCAGGGACAAAGCTCACCCTGTAGCCAATCCTGCAGAGTTGGGGGGAGGGGGGGGGGGCGCAGCCAATCCCCCCGCATGCCACTGGCATTTCCAGGTGCACCATTGGCACTTCCAGGTTGGTGGAATCAGCCACAGGGTGACCGCTTCTCCTGGCGCCCCAGTGCTCTTGTCTGGCCTCCCTGCCCAGGAATGCTGGCTGTCAGGAGGTGCACCAGTGCTCTCAGGGAGTACATGTGCACCCCCATGCACCCCCTACACATTGCCACTGGGAGGATGTCATGTGTATGTGCATGTGTGTGCTTGTTATATGTGATCATGTGTGTATACGCATATACATGGTGTGTGTGAGTCGGTGTGTTGTATACATAGGTATGTATACATGGAGGGAAGGCTAAGGTTTGCATTTAGTTCTGAATACAGAGGTCATTCTTCTCCATTATGGAAATAAGTTCTGCTGCCTCAGCCGAGCTTCCATTGAACCTCTCTCTCCTGTACTCACAAGCTTCCCCTCTGGGTCAACTGTCATTTCTGTGATGAAAGGTAATGATTATGAATAAGGACAATGTTGGATTTGAGTATGCAGAAAAAATAGACACCCTCTCTGCCTCCATCCTGCAAAAAGACCCCTACTTTATTCACTGCAGCCAAGTCCTGCTCCTTCCCTTCTACTACTGGCAAAACTTCAGCAACTTTCCTCCTTCCCAAGGTGTCAATTGTCAAGGATCCTTCTACCCTCAGGTTCTCAACTAGTGGTGACCAAGTGGCGCATAGATTTACAATCAGTTCTTTTTTCATCATTGAAAACCCTTCAAGGTTTGCAGACTGTACTGTTAATACTGGCTCTAAGGAGAGCTCATGTCTACTTTGATCACAAGGCATTATAACTGGTTATAATCGGTCAATTTGTAGGGCCAATCATGGTTTGGAGTGTTAACAGAATTCACAGGTATTACAAGGTATTATCTCACAGGGGTCATGATGTGAGTGCTTCTGCTATGACCTCCAAAGAATGAATGAAGAAGTGAGGCTATACCATTGATTCAACCACCTGTGGCTGCAGCAGAGCCTCAGACTATGCAACACCTAATGCAATGCCAGGTGCTTGAAGGCAATGTACAGCGAAAGACCAAGTACAGTAAGGGAGCACAAGCATGTGTAACAAAATGGTCTGACTCAAAAAGAAATGCAAAGATCTAGAACTCTTGGTTCAGAGATTATACCTTTTTTAGACCAACTGAGAAATTGCAAAAAGAAAAAGTATATATTTTTTCTTATAGAAGCACAAGAAGAGGAGGAAGTAGGTCATACTCCAGTTGCTCATCACCTGGAGCCCCTTTCTTCCAAAATACATCACTGCTTTTGTCACCACTTTGGCTGACCTGTCTACAACTGCCCTGAAACATCCGGAGCTAAGACCTTGGTACCTACAGCTTGAGCTACAGAGCACGGGTTCACAGACATGACTAAGGCCTGGGCTTTTGCATCAGCTGATCTCTGGAAAAAATGATTATAACAAGATAAAATCAGACCCTGTGGAATGTTTCCCTAACAAGGATGCCCTCACCTTTGCTAATAGCGTTCCCAGGCACATGAAACATGCTCTTTGCTCCAGCAACATTTATAGCATTCAGGTGAGGACCACAGCAAAGAAAGAGGAAAACAATATCTCCAGGAAAGGGGGAAAAAGAAAAGAGGGCAGTGTGGCCACTATGGACAGCTTTCTAAACCCACACCCCACAACCCAAGCCCCAGAACTATGAAACAAGACAAAAGTCATGAGCTCTTGTTAGTCTGTTGTGTGTTTCAGTCTGGTTTATTGCGGCCAATATGAACCCTAGAATGAATCTGCTCCCTTCACCCAGCCTCACTGCTGCTCCACCGAGAGTGGGTATGCTGGAGAATATTGCAGCACTGTCCTCTTTTTCAGGCTGGGGGAAAAGACCTTCAGTTCTCTGCCCCTCCCCAGGTGTACCAGTGAGTTGGCAAAGAGAGGGGAAGACCTCCCCTGGGCTCTGGGCTCTTTCTATTGCCTCCTCCTCCAGTGTCTTGGGAAAACAGTACCAGCTCTGGAGGAAAAGAAAAGAGCTCCGCCTGCCTCCTGCAGCAGCCCTGATTGGTTGCTTTTCTCCAAGAAGTGGGCAGGCAGCCAATCAGAGGGTACCTTCCTCCAAACAGGGCTGACATCCCTGAGGGGATTGGAGCTTCCCACACCATTGCCAGGTGGGGTCCAGGCCAGGCAGGGACTGCCTGACTTGGGAGGAAACGGTGTGAGTTGTCAACGGGGAGGGTGCTAGATTTTGTATACTAAGCTCCTCCTTCCCCTTACAGCCCTGTTCACCCCAGTGACAAGCGCATGGGCATTGGCCATCTACACGTGCTGAATGCAGCCTCAGCAGAGCAGTACAAACCACATCCTGCTTCTGCAGCCAGAAGAAAAATGTTGGTGGATAGAAGCCCGTGAAATAGGAACAAATTGAGTTTCCTTGGGTAAGCCTCTGCTGATAGATGAGATGGTGCATGGGAAGGGAAGAGACATCATTCCCCTAGTCCACAACATTTAATACAGAGGGTGCAGTGACCTGCTCAAGATCACCCAGTCTGTCAGTGGTAGAGCTGGGGATACATCACAAATCTCTTGAGTGCCAGGCTGGTGGCTTATCCAGTAGGAAACATTGCCCTTCTGGACCAGGAGGGGCAATGTCAACATTGTTAACTAAACATTGTTAACTAAAATCACCCTATGGTTTTTCATCATACAATGTATGTAAGGGAAGAACCTTGGAAGGAAAAATATCAATAATTCCACCTAGCTTGTCTAAGTAATTAAACTTATTGTTTAATAATTTAGTTTTAAACAATAAGTGTAGACTGAACTGAGCATAAATTTAAAGCCAGGCGTGTAGAAACCAGTTCTGGTTGGAGTTGTCAAGAATACTGCAAATACAACCAGTGACCTCTGAGCTTTCCAGTGACCTTATATAGAGCCTTTATACAAGGGTGGGAACACATATGTCCAACTAGTGGGCTCTCATGATCTTCATTACTCCTGGGATTGTCATAGCATGTTTTGACTCAATATACAGAGTTGAAGCACAGAGTAAAATGAAATGGACTAAGCAATATTCAGGTAGTTCCTGCTTTCAAACTAATTGCAAGCCAACAGAGGGTGAAAGATTGGATCTTCAGGATCTGAGCGGTGACTGTGATGAATGTAACTGCTGTGATGATTCTGGGAGATCGATGTACAGCTCTTGGGGACACTATACACCTGGAAGACTGTAGACTTTGAAGGTGGGATTGTCTGCTTTCTCTTATACGTTAGCCTTCCTGGTAGACTCTAATTCTAAGGTGTGATAATACAGCATTAACAACAGAGAGTTGCTAAAGCTTGATGAGTCTGTCGGAGATGATGCTAGCTACTGCCCAAAAGAACTGGGAATGTCGATGAGCTGGTAACAAGGGAAATCTTCCAAAAGGGACTGTGCCTGATGAGGCTGCCCAGGGGTCAGTTGACAAAGAGGATAGAAAGCTTCAAAGGGTTTTTCCACCATCCCTATGGTTCAGAAAAGAAGTCATATGCAGGGGAGCACTGAGTGAAGAAGGATACTGGACTGCTTAGAAGACCTTGACTCAAATACTGAAGAACACCAAGGTGGCAAGGACAGTGAATGAGAATGCCCCAGGCTTCCCAGGATTAATTGGGTATTTTAAACCTACCCTTCCCCAGAGCTCTAACTTTGTGGGCATGTTGGTTTACAGAGACCCTCTCCAGGGATGCATAACAGTGGAAGTAGACAGCACTCAGCCTTTGCAAGGAGTTCCTAACAGAAGTGGCAAAAGAGATATACAGACCTAGACATCCTAGGTCAGTCAGCCCCATATAATAACCCTATTCTGTGAATGGTTAACAGACAGTATGCCTGCACCCATGGAATCTGTCAGAAAAGCTGTGGCTAGAGACAATGTCTGAAGCCTACAAAGGCTCAGGAAAGCTTAAGGCACATGGAACTAGTATTTAGGGACCCAAATGCAGCAGTCTGGTGAGCGTCCAGCAGAGAGAGGTTGGCCAGGCCTGGGATAACAGATCAGATACCTGGACATGAGGATGTCATTTCCCAGCTGGCAACATATGCTTCTGCTTGCTATCTCCCTACACCCTTTCATGTTATTAAATGGATGTATGCAATGCAGCTGCATCCTCTGATCACCCACTGCCTTCTGCAGGTATGTATTTTAGTGAACACACTTGAGAAAAAAAGAGTTATTTGCTCCCCATCTCCTAAGCTGCATCAACACAGCCCAAGGGGAAGGTAGCCTTCAGAGCCATCAGATGGACCTTGTCTGTCCAATAAAACATCCCAATACCAGGTTGGCTCATGACCCAGCTCAGAGTCTACATATTCCAGGTGGATCACTCTTTAAGGGCTTCACCGCAAAAAAGGCAGGGAGCAGGTAGAAAGCCAAGATCATTAGTGTCTGTGTGTTAGGTATGAGGTGGTGATGCAGAGTAGTCAAGACTGAGATCCCATTCCACCCTTTGGGTGTCTAAGTAGTAGGTAGGTGTGTACGGGTGAATGCATGTTCATTTTAGTCTAGCAAACTGCTCCCATTCCCTGTGGCCTTGCAACTCCTTTCTACAAATTTACACTCATTTGTAAAAGCAGAAAGAACACTTTGGCCTGCTTAGTCTGGAGCTGGGCTGGATCACTGATGTCACCACGAACAACACTTGCCCCCAGTGGCTGGGGAAGCACGGCAGCTGTGGGAGCATGGCGGCAGCAGCGGGAGCACAGTGGTGGCAAGTGAGAGCTCCCACAGACAACACCAGTGCTGTTGGCAGTAGGAGGAGGGTGGCAAGCACTGGCCAGGGGTCAGCGACTATCTGCAGATGCCCCCAGCAGCACTGACAGTGGCCAGTGGGGATCACTGATTGCCTGCAGACGTTGCCAGTGCTGTCAGTGGGGGGTGGGAGGGAGAGGGTGGCGAGCGATGACCACCTGCAGGTGCTGCTAACAGTGTCGGCAGTGCCTTTTTGTAGGGGGTCACCGCCACACTCAGGGGGTGCACATGCACCCGTGTGCACCTCCTACGCATTGCCCCTGGATGTCACATTGATTTTTCTGGAGAACAGAAGCATCTGTTACATGCCCTGTTTCTTTCCAAGCCAGCCAGCCAACTATTTACCAGTTTCCCTGACAACAGTGTACACAATGTTAAGTTTCGTGGAACTCAGAAAGGGAACAAAAAGCCAAAGACAAAGAAGCCTGAAATGTTCTTCAGGGGAAGGGTCAGGGGAGGGGCTGCTCTGGAAACCTTCAACTTGGTGCTAGAAGCAAAACGCTGATGACGTTCGGGAGAAACTAGCTCTGCGGCCCTGGGACAGGTTGTTCAACCCATTTGTCTTGCAGGTTGGGAGATGACACGGTTAAGGGCAATTCACATGTGCCCTGATCTGCTGCCATCTAGCTGCTTCAGGTGGGCGAAGCTCCCAGCCTCACTGTCAGTGTCGTCAGTCAACAAGAGGAGGTCTTCCAGGGTCGCAACAGACATCTGGGTGCCTGGCCCTTGAGACGTGTAAATACCTAAAAGTGTGGTAGAAGCAATACAGGCATCACTTTCAATTTAAGCAAGCTGCTTTTGCTTCTTCCTGGACATAAAGTACTCTCAGCAGGGCTCAGCTACTCTCTTGTCTGTGGTGGGTGGGGAAAACTTATCAAGTACAACCAATATATTTATAACATTTCCACAGTACCCATAGCCTGTGGCAGGGGCCAGAGGCAGGTGTTTTACAAGTGTGCTCAGTCACTGACTAGTAAGGAGCATCCCAATCATTTACTGGCAAGCTGCAAGTCATATATGCAGAGAAAATTCTTAATAGACGTCACTGTGTGGCTTGAGCAATTGGCAAGGGGATACAGTAACTTTTGGTTCAAGTCTCATGCAGCCCTGAGAGCTGCTAAACCATCATAAGTCAGTGCCAGCCACACACAGTCTCCAGTCCCAGAGCAGTAATGAATGTAAGGCATTCCTCTCTAACAGCCATAGGGAGGATCATATAATGAACAATCTTGGTGAATTTAACCAAGATTTGCTGAGTTGCTCATGTTATATCCCTAAATTTGAAGAACAGAAGAGCTGGAGCTGGGATCTGTGATCTCAAAACTCCTTTTCCATCCCTTTTTGGGCCAACAGGGCCTAAAGCTCCTTGAAGTGGCATCTCACGTCCTTGGAGGCAATGGGCTTCTGGGAGGACAGGAGAGGATTTTCTGTGTTTATGGTCTTAGGCCTTCTGCCTGCTTAGAAGTATGATCTCCTCACCCTGATGCTCCCCACAGCTACAATTCCCCACAATTTTAGGATTACAGGGCTCAATGAGCCAGACCTATGGCCTGGATTAAAAAAGATGCCAAATACTGCAGACATGAATGGCCCTATTGAAGTGGATGGGTCTATTCATGTATTGAAAATTAGTCATATACCTAAATACTTGGTTGAATTGGGCCCTGCCTGAGCCAAAAAGAATGGCTGCACCTTGAGGTTTTCAATGTCTGATACATATCACACAGCAGCCGCCCCCTCATGCTAAAAACACAAAATAAGTCCTCTTTAGCAACCACCCAACTACAAGTTCCCTCACTGGCACCATGACCCCCTGGAAGGCAAGCTGTACAGTACCTTGTATTGTCAACCGAGTTTTACGATGCTGTTTTGCCTGATTGCTCTTTATTTTTATGTTTAATTACAGCCAGTTATGTCATTAAATGTAGAGCAGAAGGAGGCCATTTGTGAGGTGATACAAATTACCCAGGCTAATGACTAGTTGGAGAGCCAGCCAGGTTTATCATCCACTGAAGCCTGGAGGTGGGATTCCAGGATGACCCTTCCCCCTTCAGTTGGAAAGTACAGCAACTTCATAGGAAATGATCAAAGCAGGTTTCCTGCCAAAGGCAGTGACCAGAGCTCTTTGCTTCTAAGTGGTGTCAAGCACAGGAGAAAAAGCTGGTTAGAAACCTGGCTGGATTGTTGGTCTCAAAGGGTAGTAATCAATGGCTCAATGTCTAGTTGGCATCCAGAACCAAGTGGAGTGCCCCGGAGGTCAGTTCTGGGGCCAATTTTGTTCAATATCTTCATCAATGACCTGGAAGATGGCACAGAGTGCACCCTCAGCAAGTTTGTAAACAACACCAAGCTGGAGGGAGTAGTAGATATGCTGGAGGGTAGGACTAGGATTCAGAGAGACCTTGACAAATTGAAACAGTGGACCAAAAGAAATCTTGTGAGGTTCAGTAAGGTCAAGTGCAAACTCCAGCACTTAGGATGGAATAATCAACCCCATGCCGCAGTATAGGCTGGGGGCTGACCGGCTGGGCAGCAGCTCTGCAGAAAAGAACCTGAGGGTAACACTGGACAATAAGCTGAATATAAACCAGCAGTGTGCCCTTGTTGCCAAGAAGACTCATGGCATACTGGGCTGCACTAGTAGAAACATTACCAGCAGATTGATGGAAGTGATTCTTCCCCTCTATTGCCACTGGTGAGGCTACATCTGGAGTACTGTGTCCAGTTTTGCCCCCAACCACCCATAGAAAGATTGTAAACAAATTGGAGAGAGTCCTGCAGAGAGCAAAAAAAAATGGTGAAGGGGCTGGGGCACATGACTTATGAAGCGAGGCTGAGGGAACTGGTCTTATTTAGTCTGCAGAAGAGAAGGCTGAAGGGAGGTTTAATAGCAGCCTTCAACTACTTGAAGGGTGGTTCTAAAAAGGATGAAGCTAGACTGTTCTCAGTGGTGGCAGATGACAGAACAAGGAGCAATGGTCTCAAGCTGCAGCAGAAGCTTGGCTTAGATATTAGGAAAAACTCTCTCACAAGGAGGGTAGTAAAATACTGGACCACGTTATCCAGAGAGGTGGTGGAATCTCCATCCTTGCAAGTTTTTAAGACCCAGCTAGACAAAGCTTTGGCTGCGATGATCTAGTTGTGGGTGGCCCTGCTTTGACCAGGGGATTGGACTAGATGACTTCCCAAGATCTCTTCCAACCTACTTTTCGATGATTCTATTATCAGCATTATGAGACTGTCTGTATAAAGACGAATAACTATCCCAATAAAAAAAAATCCTCACAGAAAAAGCCTTGTCAACCAATGTGGACATTGGCTTGATTATTTTCTTCTGCTCAGGCAACATATTATTTTTCATTTAGAAATAAAACAATTTGGATTCCTTTTTTTCCAAAAACAAAATAGCTTTGTTCTCAGGGTACACTATAAAAGTTTTGAATTCATCCCATGCCTTCCCCTTTTCTCAGAGCATAAGTGGGTGCAAAAGCTGGATTTCCACACATACTACAGTGGAATTTTTCTGAAAATCTTTTAAAAATACATTTCAAGGAGTTTCCTCAGGAGGAGAAAAATTAGACCACTGAAAATGAAATCAAACCAAAGGTCTCAAGACTCTCCCTGAAATAGCCTGAGCCCTTCATTCAACCACCACAAAAGCTGTGCACGCGTGAATATTGTTATTTATGACTTGTAGTACCATAGTACTTAGGCATACATCCTCTTTGTGCTCAGTGCTGTACCAGAGAGAGAACCAAAGACTTCCCACCTCAGAGAATGGAGTCACTTGTTGGACGACACGAATGAATGGCTCCTAGATCTTACAGATCTTAATGGCTCGTAAAGTGCTTTGAGATACTGAACGAGGAGAGACCTGGAGAAATGCCAAACAGTTGGCCACAGTCAGAAACATGGAGCCTGGAGACAGGGTTTCTGGCATCTGCGCTATTATCAGGGACTCCTGAAGCAGCCCGTGATCTTACCTGGCAGGCGTGAGAGTGGTTGCTATGTTCCAGGCAGGACCATCTAGTTCCACCACCTCAGCAGTAGCAACACAGGACATAAAGAGCCTGTTTGCAGAAGACCTGACTCCGAAGTGGGGTGGAGACCTGCCTAAAGGGAAAGAAGTCGATTCAGTCTGGGTGGATCTGACCCTTTTGGTTCACCCTTGGATTCTCTGAGGAGGCCGTTGTTCTCTCTGGAGCCAGGATCTGCCTACTTTTACAACTCAGTGACTGCCCTCCCATGGGCTGGAAAGTCACCCCAGAGTCCATGGGGATCTCTTGGTACCCACCCACAGCCTTCTCCCTACAGCCCTGGGGCTTGGCCAGCTGGGCTTCAGAAGCAGCCAACAGGAACCAGAGATCACATCATGCCCAGTGGAGAACCAAGAGAAAGTGAAATGACAGTTTATGCGTGGAGGGAGAAGCCTGGATTCTCCTATAAGGACAAATAGCAAAGTTGTGATGCATGTACCACTCAGCAGAGCCCAATCTGAAGCTAAGAGAATATACAGTACATCTGCATTGCAGGCAGTGGGATGATGGCAGCTTGGAGCTATACCTTGGTGTAGTCATGGCATCTCAGGTTTCACCGCTTGCTGTACAATGTCCTGGGGTCCCAGACAGACACTCAGGCAGTCACTGTACTCACCTCTATGAGATCAGCAGTCCCTGAGCTGGTCAAGCTGACAACTATGTTAGGGATGGCTTTGCTTTGGAAGTCATGCTCTTTGCTGCAGTGCACACATGTCCTTAGGTGGAGCATCTGCATTTGTGGTTAATAAAATCACCATTGAATTCAGCATTGGACAAAGGTTACGCAGGTAGTTTGGGTGTCTTTACACGTGCTCCAGAGTGGAGAGGAGGGGCACTTTACTTAAAGTAGCTCTCAGGAGCTGCTCTAAAGCACCCATAGAGTCTTGTTTACTCAGCATCCAGTGATTCAAAAGGTCAGTGGGGGCACTTTGAGTAAAACTTGTTGAATGAGCTTTAGGTAAAGTGCCCCTGCTGCCATTTTGAAATGTGGAGACACTCAATACACGATGCTGAGGCTGCTGGAACATGCTAATTGGCACGCTCCAGCAGACTCCATAAATTGAAGTGCTCTGACGCATGCTAATTAGCACATGTCAGAGCAGGCAAGGTGCCCTTTGGTTTGATTGAACCTTACCAGTTCCTCAGTTTGCACACACCCTGGGACTAATTATACAATGTTAGGGACATGCAGTCACTCAAAGAATTGGAAAACCTAGTGCTTAACTTGTCACAACTAAACCTATGAACTGGCATGCCAACAGGAGGGAAGATGGCATTCTCTTCTCCAGAGCTCCTGTTTCAGGATGTCCATACAGAGCTATTGCTTTGGTTCTGTTCTGCTCCAGTTTCGAAAGCTATCTTTGAAGGGAAATGGCTTTATTTGCACTGAGAGTTGGTATTCCGCAGAAATCAGCATGACTTCAGTTGGCCGCGTGTCGTCTAAGCTTGAAAGGTTCGACAGTACTCTTCCAGCGGATGAGCTTTCTGTCTACAGTGTCTGAGAATATAGCAGATGTTATGCAAATATTGATGAATATTCAAAGTAAGCAACTTTCAAATTCACAACTGTGAGTATTCACAGTAGGAAAACTAAGTCTATTGTTCACTTTCATCCAAACAGGTAATGAGAGCTGGATGGCTGTGTTAGTTTGAAGTCAGGCAGAAGACAGGGCAGAGTGGCAACATAGGGTGTTTTTATACATGGTCGGGGGGGGAAGGGGAGAAGCGGGGAGTGCTTTAATTAGACCAGCTCCAAGAGCTGCTCTAATTAAAAGCACCATAGTGTCTCATGTATCAGCATCCCTACACTTCAAAATGGCTGCGGTAGTGCTTTAACTAACGCTCGTTGGACAGACTTTAATTAAAGCGCCCCTGCCACCATTTTGGAACGCAGGGACGCTGATATACAAGACGCAGAGGTTGGCTGGAGCGTGCTAATTAGCACTGCAATACAGCTCCTCAGAGCAGCCTCCCAGCACTTCCTACAGGCACCCTTAGAAACCAACTGGTTCAGAGAGGCATGATCTTTCATAGGTGGTTACCTACTTCATCAGATGCACCTGACGAAGAAGATTGCCTCCTGTAGAAAGCTCAACCTTTTCTGAACTAATTAGTTTTAAAGGTGCCCCTGCCCTGCTTCCTCTCAAACAGGGAAGAAAACTTGTCCTGTGAATGGCATGCCCACCCAAAAAGGCTCTGAAGCACTGAATACTCACTCAGTACAAACTGCAGCACAAAAGCTATAATAGCAAACATTGGATTAACAAACACAGCTGAGCAAATGGCTCAGTGCTGGTGAGCATCCTGTGAAGCAAAAGGTGAAATCCAGCGTCTTGCTGAGTTGCCAGGAACTCTCTGCTTGGTTCTTAGTTTCACAACGAGTTTGGCTGAGGGAGAACAGAGTTCATCAGCCCTGAGCAGTACCATAATCCCAAACCCAGGCCCATAAATGTTTTATTACCTTCCTTACCAGCAACATCCCAATTTCCCCAGATTTGTGTAGGTCTTGTAAAGCATAGCTGCACATGCAGCCCCACAAATGAATCAGGCCAGTGGGAAAAAAATATGAGCAGCTGGACATGCTGTGCTAGTGAAGCAACAGTAAACTCTCATGTTTCATGCAGAGAAGGCAGCACACTTTCAAAATGAAACCTCTTTAACAGGTGCCTGCATGCCAGCATTCATTCTGGTTTGCTTTCTGTTAAGCATTGGTATGGGGGCATTATTTTCAAGCGCTCTGTATAGACAGATTTCCAAAATCACTCAGGAGCCAGTGGTGGGGTCTCCTTTGTGTCTGGCTGCTGCAGCAGCCTTTTAGGAGACACGGCCAGCTGCCAGCAGGAAGGATCTGCACAGCCAGCACTGCCATGCTGTGCACCCCCGTGGCAGCCATAGATAAAGTGCTGTGTTTCTGTATTGCCCTGGGAATGACCATTTGCCCTTATGCTTATCTCTGAGGGCTTTGAAGGGCTTCTCCGGAATCCAAACTATTTGGCTTGTGCTTCATTCCTGGCCTGACTCCAGTCTCAGCCCCTTCACTTTCCAGTCCAGCAGAGTTTTACTCAGTGCCCAGGCCCAGCCATGACTTGGGAGTCCCCACCTGGGACACTAGGTCTTTTGCTATGAAATGCACACAAAGCAACTCCTCTGAAGACACAAGGTCAGGCAACTTCCCTGCAAGAGCCACTGAGCACAGGCAACCCCCTGCCTCACAGGGCAGAGAACCTTACACCAGAATCTGCGAGGATCCCTTGGACACACTGCAAGATCCACCCCCATGCAGACAACCATCACAATGCCCCTGGTTCAAGTCAGAATAGTTATGGCAAGGCAGCACTGGAGAGGAGCTTCTGGGTATCATAGTATCATAGTATCATAGTGTCTAGAGTTGGAAGGGACCTGGGCAGATCATCTAGTCCGACCCCCTGCCTTGGCAGGAAAGAGCACCAGGGTCAGATGACCCCAGCAAGGTGCTCATCT
>JAGPOW010001327.1:6189809-6213573 GCA_030014935.1 Caiman crocodilus | reverse complement strand
GGGGCTTCCCCTCCGGATCCAGCTCAGCTGTACCGGCCCCGCGGCCCCACTTACCTTCAGGGAATCAGCTGCTGCTCCTGCTGCCTCCTCAGCTGCTTCACTCGCCGCTCGCTGCTGCTGCTCCTAACCGTCGATCCAAACGGCGGTTTGAATTACCCGCACTGTGAAAAAGGGTTGTGGAGGCCAGTGTCTTGCTCTGCAGGCAGCCATGACAAACCAATACAACTGTGAGCAAAGTGGTTGGGTGCCCCCTTCAGCCTGGTTTTGAGCTTTGGGAAGGGAAGCTGAAGTCATTGGGAATGGTGGGTGCTCTGCACCTTCCGAGTCAGGTCCAACAAAACTCAGGCTGAACCTGAGACAGAAATGACTGGTTCAATTTGAGAATGTGTGTGGAAACCTCCTACAAATGGAGCTCAAGCCTGCAAGGCCCCCCAAGAAGCTCATCTCCGTGGAGTCTCAGTCTGAACCATTTGCCTGATACTCAATCGGTATCACCAGCAGCAAGACTGAAGTTCAGCCCCCCTCCTAGCTTCTGAATTCCACCCAAATGGGACCTCAGAGGGACCCAAATGGGACCTGCTGAGTTCACTACATTTAAGACATAGTTCATTGGAGAGAAGGTCAGAAAGCTTGATCTCATCTCTTACATGCAGTCCCAGCACCCCCCGTCCCCATTACAGTACTGGATTATTACACAGTGCAGGTGGGACATACTGACCATGTCCCAAAATAGCAGCCTGCAGAGTGTTCACAGAGACTAAGCCCTTGTCTGAACCCATTTCCCCATGCATAGGAATAGGTTGGGCCACTGCTGTCTATGCTCATGCTCCCAGGCTGTGCAGCTGTTGGTGAAACTGCACCAATAGGATCAAAATGAGAGACTGTTTCAAGGTCTTGGTGCTAACCCAGCCAGAAGGCTCCCACACCACTTCAGGACAGAGCTGTGCTGGGACCAGGATAGTGGACAATGGGAGGGGACAAATTGACCTCCAGCCATGCCTCTAACTTTGGCACAGGAAGACATCCTGGCCATAGTGACACCAACAAAGAAACCTCTCCAAGCCCTACAAGCAAGCACATAGTGCACACAAGACCTAGTGTGACATGGGAAGGAAGACCAACCAGTGCCTTTCAACAGGTGCTGTGGAGAGCTTCCAGTTCTGCATTTGGCTCCAGTAACAGTGCCCATAGCAGCCAGAGCAGAAAACTGGGATGGGCAGATAGGGAGCATAACTCTTCTCCACCATGATGTCTTCTAGGGGGCAAGGAATGCCATCTCCACTGAACCACTTCTGGATGCTTCTAGCTGAAGCAGAGGGGTAAGGGAAAGATAATGGCTAGGTCAGGTGTGGTGATGGCTAATAACTGGTGCAGAGAGGTGAGCACCAGCTGTCCTTGGTCAACCTTCTGGAGAGCAAATCCCAGAGGACCTTGCTCAGGCAATACTCCCAGAGTCAGTACTGGGAGGGAAATGCTCAGCCCTAAGCATCTCACTGAACCTGATGAGGCCATCAGAATCCTGAATTTCATTTGGACAAAGTACTCCAATGTCCCCTCCAATGCCCTAGGCAGGAGCCTAGACTACTACATCTCCCTGCTGTGTCCTGGTGGCATGCCAGAAGCAGATCATGGGGATGTTAGCCCATGCTGCCAGGGTGCATGGGCAATGCACATGTGATCAGTTTACTCTCAAAGTTAGAAGATCCCAGTGCTTGGATTCAAGCAGATCTTGGCAGCTTAAGATGGAGCAGGGCCAGGAAGCCATGAAAAGCACCAATAAAGCTGTGTTCCGAAGTTTAAAATACCATTTTATTAATAAAAAAAAAAGTACAATCAAACTGGGTAAGATCACTCAGTACACGGGGTCGCCACAGATGGCCCATCCTAGCCGCGTGCCCTGACTGGGACTGGCGGAGACCAATGTCAAACTGACCTGGGCATTTAGTCAAGTGACTGCGAGTGCCTGCTAGGACCAAACAGGATTTGGGGACAAGGAGCAGCATGGAGTGGGGGGGATTAAAACCTACTGCATAGTGCTGCTTTTCCAACTGGCTACTCTATACAGACACGGCTTGGCTTGGAACCTCTCTGCCATGTTGTTTGAATGAGGAGACCTTGCTTGGTACAGTTCAGGAAAGAAGGAACAGCAGCAGAAAGGATCCTGCAGGAGAATCCTTTCAGCAAGAGAAAGCAGCTAATGCAAAACCCACAGCCTGCAGGGAAAGAACCACCCTTGAAAGACAGCTGAAATAGCTATGCTGGCAAGACAAAGACAGGCTCCCCACCATGGTATGTGCCACTAACTCTGATTAACACCCTGATGTGTGGAAGGGGAACAGCGAGTCCTGACACAAAACATAAAGGGAAAAGCAACACCAAGAGAGACTGAGAAGTTGGAGAGCAAAATCTGGGAGTTGACCATGAGCCAACAACTAGGGCAGGCAGGTCTGTGGGAGAGAACAGCTACAGGCTAGACTTGGGCATGCATGAGCCACAGGCATCCACTGGTGCAATCACTCTGCACTGTGAAAAAGGAGCAGACCTATGATGTACAGCCCACGCCAGCACTGCTCGCTCAAATCCAGGCCAAAGCTACTTCAGAAAAACTCAGGTGAAACTATAACCATGTATGTTACACTGGCCAGGGTTTTTGTTCAGTTTATCCCTGCGTAGCTGCTTCCCAAGCCAAAGGAGGCTATTTATTACTGGCTCTCCTGCCACCCCGTGGTGAAATACTGTCATAGCAGCCTACTGGATGCTGCTTCCGGTGGGATGGGGGCACTGATGTAAATGTGCTATGTTGCCCAAAGCCTTACGTAACAGGGGCCACCCAGTCCCACCCCACTGCCTGCAAGAGCAGCTCTAGCAGACTGCATTGAGTTGGGCTTGAGGAATCAGGTTTGAAGCTTCTCAGATCAGAGGTTGCCAGGCAGAATCTAAGCTGGTGGGAAAGCTCCAGATCCCAGGCAGCTGGCCTAGTGTAGGGCTAGGAAAGTGAGTTACAAAGGGCATCACGCGCCACTTGCACTGAGCATCCATCAGCACAGACCTCACATCACATGCAGCCCAAACAAACCGATCACACTTGCACTTTCTTATAAGTTACTCAATATTAATAAAATAATAATAATACTTTGCACTTCATAGCACCTTTCATCCAAAGATCTCAAAGTATTTTGCAAGCACTGTTGAATGAAGCCTCACAACACTCCTGTGAGGTAGGTTAAGCATTATTATCCCTCATTTGACAGATGGGGAAACTGAGGTACACAATGAGGTGGAAGTGACTTGCCCAAGGTCACATAGCAAGTCTGTGGAAGAGCTCAGAAAGGGTCCCAGAAGTCCTGAACTTGGGTTCTTTGCTCCAACCACTACAGAGTGCTATTCTACCAAGTGAAAGAGTGAAAACAACCACCTGTCGTAAAAAGGATCAAGCCATTCCCTGTCCAAGCCACTGTAATGTTTGGGCTATGATGGACGCTCCTGCCTCAGCTTCCATGGTGGGGATAGAGTTGGATGGCAAGAGGGGAGAAACGTTCAGCATGGAACATTGCGGCTGCATCCATGATCCTTGTGTAACTCCTGCTAAACAGCAATGCTTTCAATTGACATTGACACCTTTCACCAGTAGGTTTCAGAGTCAACACCCCACTGAGGTACATGGAGAAAGTTTGCCCTTCCTAGGTGATTCTTTCTGGCTGCATATCCTGGGGGCAGACAACACTATCAGAGGACCCAGGGCAAAGGATGTCTACTGATCACTCATTCAACCAAGCACTCAGATAATGCCACATCTGATATCCTGAAGATTTAGCAGCATTTCTTCCATATCATTCTCCTTTTGGACTACTCTTCTCAGTGGACACACAGATTAAGGCCCTTATTGGACTATGGTGCATCTAGGCCCCAATTTGTCCCATTTTAGGCCCTTACCTGCCTGCCCTTTCTGCATACATGACTGTTTGTTTGACACTGCTAGGAAGCATAATCTTGGCTGAAAGTTGTTAGAAGTGAGGGCCAAGCCTTTCAGTGATCTGGGGACAGGGTCTCAATTTGAGCCACATTCCAGGGGCCCAGATTTGGTGAAAAAAGGAGAACCTGCTCCCAGCACATCCAGCTGCTCTGTCTATAGCTTTCTCAAGCTGAACACCTGAAAGTGGAGAGGTCAAAGGGACCAGTCACCTTGACAAACCTACCTACTACTTCCTGTCATGGGCCAAGGAAATATCAATGTTATCAAACAAAAGCTTCTCAGCTCCTTTGCTTCACCTCTTCATAAACAGGCAAGGACAACAGGCTGAAAAAGCATGTTTAAACACTAGGAACAGATTGTCAGCTGGTATAAAACTAGCAGGGACTCAAGGACTTTGATGACTATTTGCACTGGCTGAGGACCTAATCTAAGCATCTGCATCAGGAGCTAAGCCCAGCCCGAGGGCCCTATTTTAAACAGGCATCTGATTATGTCTGTAACCAAGATAGGCATAGCATTAAGCCCCACTTGTGCTTCTATAGACAAATGGTTAGCAGCTGAAGAGGAGCATGCTGTGTAACCTAGTAAGACTAGGAACAGACTCCAAACTGATGCTTTTTCGAGGTGGTCACCATTTTTTGCATCCCACCAAAATTCTCCCCTCCCCCCCGAAAAAAATCAGAAGCATTTCCAAAAATGGATAGTTCTTGATATTGTTTGTAATCCAGATATACCATTCTCTGTGTTTTTTCACCTTTCTTTTGCTTTTTTTTCCCCACCCAAGTCAACCTAAAATGTAAAGAGAAAAAAAAGCAACCTTTAGAAAAGGAAACTGGGGAAAGAGGGAGAGGTACAGTGGAAAATGAGATAATTTAAAACCCTGCCAAAATAAATAATTTTAACCTCCCCTCCCCCGCCCCCCACACACAAAATGCTCCCCCCACCTCTCTCAATAAATACACTACAAGCTACTAATTCAATTTCTGATCAAGGAATCTGAGGCCATGTAACCCACCCCATTCTCTTCCATATCATCAGAGACCGTCTGGTGCCCACATTTCCTTCCGTCTCAACACTGAAAATCCAGGTCAGTCTTGCTTCCATTTGTTGCATGTTACATTTGTGGGTTCCCAGAGCTGCACTGCTTAAATTGCAACTGTTCCCAAGATTTTACTGGTTTGGGAAAAAAATAAATAAATAAATAAACCCCAAAATTTAGAAGTAAGGAATTTTAAACCTGTTAATTTTTGTACTAGAATTCCATTTGCAACTGCCCTTAGAAATAGCTCTATTGCTCTGTAGTAAAAAATTAATTTTGAGAGAGTAGAACCCGACATTTCGGGGAATAAAGAATGATCAGCATCTCCCTTTTAGAGTGATCATTATGGTGGGAACCCAGACAGCTCTGTCCTCACTACATTGTGACAGCAGCCTTTTGCCTTCCCCAACAAAGAAAAATAAACCTCTTTTGCAAAGTAAGATACACACAGAAAATTTGTCTACTTTCAATATTATTCCCATGTAGAAAAATGTCAAATAGGTTTGTACAAATATCACAGCTCAAGATTTTAAAAGTTCATGGTTTAAAAAACAACCCCGCCCAAAAAAAAACAAAGCAAAAAACAACCCACAACACCCTGTGCCCGCCTGATCTGTCCAAGGGGGTTCACAGTTCCATGTGATGTCTGGGCCCTCTTTGCTTTCTTCCTTGTGTTTTGTCAGAGGCACATGTGTTTTTACACTGATGATCCAGAAACAGCAGGTTTCAACATTAAAAGAAAATCAAAACTCATTGGTCTTGTGGGCTTTCCCTGACCTAACTGCAGAACTGTAGATTCCAAACACTCCAAAAATCACAACTCCTCTCTCTCACCAAAAAAAAATCATGAGATTACTTGTAAGCAGCTCATGATTTTATTAAGATGACAAATGCTGAGGTGCTCCTTATTTGTTCTGTGGACTTGGGAGGCTTCAGGGAGGCTTGTGTTGTCCATGTCAAGGGCTGGACACAGTGTTTTGCGATGAAAGCTGAGATTGTCCCATAATTACGACTCTGGGAGCTGAGGCTTTAAAGGAAAAAGAAAACACCAAATATGGTTGGCAACTCTAATCTGATGGAGTTGCCTTCAGATTAAAAGGGGTGTGAGGGCAGGTGGGAGAGGGGAAGGTATCCAGGTTAGCCTGTGGCCATGGTTCAGCAGGGGGACCAGCTAGCACTGTTGAGTAGTTTGACTTTTCCATGAAGCTGTCAATTATCTGACGGTTAGAACTGGGTAAGGAGGACACCAGCCTCCTTCGAAACTCACCCTAAAATAGTAAGCCTGGCAAGCAACCTCTGGCTTTGGAGTTAGCAGACCCGTGTGGTCTGTGTCTTGCTTAGGTCCCTGGGTGAAGGGGCAATGTCCGAGGCCTTACGTCATCTTGCCTGCTGGCAGCCAAATGCAGCTGCCTTTTCTGCCACAGCCCAGGCCCAGGCTGTATGAAGTCAAGGCTTTGGGCAGGAGGCTCTGGGCTCTCCTTGAATGACAGTGTTTTGAAGCAAGAGGAAGAGACCACTGAAATTCTACCAGCCAGTCACAAGAGCGGATGAGCCCCCTCATGGTCACTGGGGGCTTGACAAGGACCCAGGATGCAAAGGGTTCAAAGACCAGGGTTGCATGTCACTAGACTGTGAGATAAAGACCATCTCTGCTGTTCAGAGAAGAGAGCTGGCTGAGCCCTCTCACACAACTCAGCCCAGTCCTGGCTGCTCTGGCTCTGGGAAACGGGCAGTCACCAAATCTCCCAGGGCCCACAGGCCCATCTCAGAGCACACACACTATCAGACCCATGTCTCCTAATGCCATTCTGCTATGGATGGAACCCAGCCCCCACCTTTACCCAATCCAGATCCTCAAGTCTCTTCCCCTCCCAGGCCCTGCCCCTTCCCCTCTCCCCATTTGCTGCCTATGGACTATGGCAGGGCTGCCCAACTAGCATGTAGCCTGCAAGGTGATAACTTTGTATCATCCCCCCACCGTCCCTGACCCCTAGCCCAGGCTCATGGGCCTGGGGCAGGGAAGAAAAGAAAGGTATCTTTAAGATACTCCTCCCTCCTTCAGGTTCTCCCTAGACAGTGTAGTCCTAGGGAGTCTGCAGGGCTATAGGATGATGAAGCGCCCATGTAGCATAGCACAGCATGAGGGATGGGGCACATACACTGCGTGGTGTGCAGCCCTGGGGATATGCAGCCCCTAGATGCTCAAAAGCTGAATAGCCCTGGGCCAGGATAAGGCAGCCTGTATTTGTCACATCCTGCAGCTACTGAGCTCAGTTCAGCTAAGAGAAAAGAGGCAGGGGTAAAAACAGCTGTGGGAAGCCAGATAGCCTCAGGTCCCCACAGCATGAAAGGGGGAAAGCAGGTCTACAAAATAAACCAGTCAACCATGCAGATGTGGGCATCTCCAGGCCCTGCCCTACCCCTGCCCAAAGATCATGTCCAAAAAGACCCAATACAGACCCAGAAAGTCCACTGGGGAAGGGGAGCCAGCTCAGCCCTCCATAGGCCAGATGAGCAAGAGAAGGGTTGACTGCAGCACATGTCCAAGCTGCTGTTTAAGTTAAAATGTTTCTACTGTCCTATTCCTTGCCCCATGATCCAGGCAGAATGCAAAAGCCCCCCACCCTCCCACCCCTCAAATAGTCACAGTTCCATGTTCCGCAAAGTTTTCCCTTTGATTTGTTCCTCAGGCCCTTTCCTCCCCTCCTCCTCCCCTCTTCCAGAGGCCCCGCAATCCACTTCAGCTCTGTCATTGCCTGCTGGTTCCTTTTCCTGTTGAAGTGTGCCTCTTTGCTGATGCTCAGTGCTAGGCAGATGCTCTCGTGCCGGCCGCACACCAGTGGCTCAGAGTCCACAAGCTACTGTACCAGGGAGCAGGAAGGGCAGCAGTGCCAAGATGGAGTCCATCAGCCCACTGATTGAAGACACCCTGCTTCTACCATGAGGCAAAGGTCCCTCTCTTCCCCACAATGCGTGCATTCACACCCCCCCCCCCAACCCCCACTGCCCTGCATCAGCCTTGGGCTAAGCAGTTAATCCAGCCAAACAGCTCATATGAATGGCTGAGGCCCCGCTGGTCTCAGGAGGCATAGGACAAACACAAGACTGAGTGTGCACACAGACACCT
Organism: Caiman crocodilus; assembly: GCA_030014935.1. Taxonomy (NCBI): domain Eukaryota; kingdom Metazoa; phylum Chordata; order Crocodylia; family Alligatoridae; genus Caiman; species Caiman crocodilus. Next base: position 6,205,434 of record JAGPOW010001327.1, on the reverse strand, counting down.
GCCCACAACTGCAGCTCCTGACCCCAGAGGCAGGGAGGAGGCAGTGTGCAAAACATACAAAGAACTGGGGGAGGGACAGGCCCAGGGTGGGGGAGAGGAGGGAGAGAGAAAGGCAGTCTCTCCAGAGTCTTGTTGAGTCCCTGGTGCATGTGGAAGGAGTCCTGGTCTCTGAGATGTGGGCAGTCACAGGTGCCACATTGGCATCCAGCCCACCACCAGGCCGAATCTGCCTGGAGACAACACCTCCCATGGTGCAGTCTTTCCACTGTGGCTGGTGGGCCTGGAGCAAGTGGAGGGTGGATGCCCGCTCACATCATGATGTGCCGCCGGCGGTGCAGGGCCAGGTGGTCTGAGCGCGAGAAGCTGCGGTCACAGTCCGAGCAGCGGAAGGGCTTGATACCCGTGTGCTTGCGGAAGTGCCGGGTGAGCTCGTCAGAGCGGGCAAACTTCCAGGTGCAGCCTTCCCAGGTACATTTGTAAGGCTTCTCTCCTGCAAGGGACAAAGGAGGGCTCAATGCTTGGGCACACACCACTGTTAGCATTAACTTTATTAATTCTATTATGATAGCAACAACTGGCTGTCATTGAAATCAGGTAGTATTACACTTAGTGGGTGCAATATCCACAGGCTTTAACCAAGACCAGGCATCACTGCTTATTAGGTACATTATGGTTGTACCTACAGCCCCTAACCCTAGACCAGCAATTGCCTTCAGGTGTCCTTAGATCAAGGGTGTCAAAATCAGCTGTCCTCACAGGTTGAATGAGTCACATAGGGCCAGTCCATAGACTGGATCCCTAGCATGGACCAGCATCATCTGGTCTGCAGAGCCAGAAATTTGGCAGCACTAGAGTTTGTTGCTATGACTCTTTCTGCCACCACGTTCCCAGTCCCACAGGCCAAATAATACAGCTCTCTGCACTCGGGATCTTACCTGTGGGGCTGGAATTTGGCAATAGAATGAAGAAAGGCAGCAGCATTCACTGCCACAACTTCAGAAACTACCAACTACTGCTGCCACCTCTTGTCCAGCTGGAAAATTTCCAACTCTGTGGGCCGGATGAAACAGCTCGGCAGGCTGAAACTCTGTCATCCCCGCCCTAGACGCTACTGTAATATACCTAGTAAAAAAAAATGCTTGGCCAGGGTTAAGGGCTGTAGGTACTACACCATGACCTACCATTTCAAATACAGGGTATTATGGTAGCATCAAGGTCTGGCATTGACATTTTATGTTCTGGTACAGCCTACAGACCAAGATCAGCAGCCCATTGCGCTGGGCTTTTCAGAAGGAAAATGTAGACCCAGCATCTTCCCAGGCTTTGTTAGAGGCCCTTCAGGAGGGACACAGGATGCTTAGTGTGGTCATGCCAGGCCTCAGCCGAAGGCCTGTTTAACCTTTACCAAAAAGCTCCTATCCCCAAAACATTAATTAGTCATTCAAATTAAGAGAATGTAACAAAAACATCTCGAAGTGTTTTGAACAGCAGGCAGCTGCCATGGAAGCCATGGAAACACTAGCCCATAAGATGTTCCCCTTGCTCCAGCTTGTCTGGCCAGAGTCTGAACTCACAGAAACTGTGGAGATGCAAGGAACCTCTATAAATCACTAGGTGCCCCGCAGGTACAAGGAGACAGTTACTTTTGCAAAAGGGCAGCTGTTGCTGCTGACATGTGTGGGGCAGAAGCAACTGCTAGGCTGGGGGATGCAGGAGTTGTAGGATACTGGAGGGGCTGCTAGGATACTAAGAGGGAAGAATGGTTGCTAGGTTACTGGCATGGGAAGTGAGGGGGCTAGGTTGCTAGGATGCTCGATGAGAACCCTTAGACTGGCAGGATGGAGGTGGGAGACACAGGACACTGAAGTTAAAAGTCTGCTGGCCACAGAGGCATCCCAGAACAGCAGATGCTGCTCCTTTGCCCTGGCACGAAGGGAAATATGGGAAAGTTGGGGGGGAGGAGGAGGAAGATGCCCTTATTTATGAAAATGAAACATTTTCTAGATTATTTTAGGCAGTTGTAGAAACTTATTTCTCCCCTCCAGCTGGGAGGCCAGGAGACAAAAGGAGCTTTCAAGCAGGGAAATATGAAAAGAAGCAGTGCCAAGTATGGGCTTCCAAGCTCACTAGGAAGTTTAAAACACATTTTGCAGGCAGAATGTTGCATGATTTGAATATATAATAGCAATGTAAAAATAGGGAAAGGGGGGAGACTGTGGCTACGTGATCAGCAGGGATGCTGGTTTTCTCTGATTTTAAAAAAAAACACCCTAATTTTCAGTTAGAAAATAGTAACCCCAAATCCACATTTTTCCATGATTTAAATGAAACACCACTATATATATATATATATAGAGAGAGAGAGAGAGAGAGCAAATTCCTAGGGCAGAGCACCTAGGCTGCCAGAGTAGAAGGAAGTGCAGTTTGAGTTGCAGCGCTAGAGTTTTACATCCCCATCACAGCCAGAGGAAAAGGCCTCCCTTGGCCAGTACAGAACTGCTGCATTTCCTGGCTTCTGCTGATGTAGTTTAGATTCAGTCTCTCCTTGGGGGACCTTAACTGAGCAGTCTGTTGATCCCAGGAGGCCTGCACTCACATTTAGACTTCCTCTGGGGATATGGACTTGATCTGTGACGAGCTCATTAGAAGACCATGGGGGAGGCTTGTGCTGGCCTGGACTGCCAGAGACACAAGCTGAATCCCCTGCTACAGACTTCCTGTAGGTCTTTATTAGGCAAGTCATTTGGTCTCTATAAATGGGGATAATAGCACTGCACTGCCTCATGGAGGTGGGGCAAAGGTAAGGCAAGTCTCTCAGCCAGATGGAAAGGCCCAAGCTCTCCCTCAGCCTGGGTGACAGCTGCCTGGCCAGCTGGCCTGTTCTTTTTGAGTTTTGCCTCTCATGTATTTGCTGCTTCAGCTACACTTTGTGTGCAGTAATGAGGCCATCTAGTGGTCAGCTAAGTTAATGAAACACTGTTCCCTGCAGCTCAGAGCATCTTCCACCCACACACATTCTGGACCAAAATACATGGGGCTCAATTCGGTCCTCAGTTAACCAGTAAACCCCACTCAGACTGTGATCCTCCTGCACAGATAATTGAGGAAGAGGGAATCTACTGCCTCCAACTTGCAGCAATCAGCTGCAAGGGACAGAATGCCCCAAAGGTCAAGATCTGTACAAGGAGAAAGGAGGCTGGAGGGCTGAACACCTCCTATTTAACTATTTCCACCCAGCCAGAGGCAGCTTCTGTATGCAGCCCTGCAGTATGACCTTACCAGGCAGGGCTGGGTGCAGCAGTTGGGGAAGGGGCAACATTACACTAACAGGCCTATACCTGCTGACAAAACCCTCTCCTACAAAACACAGCAGACTACTGTCTGGGGTGGAGGAGTGGGGAGACAGAAGGCTTGATAAGCAAACCCCTCCTCTGTGCTACCCAGGATGAATGCCCTTCCAGGATTATGTTCCAGCAATGTCCATTACTGTACCAGCTCAGCCCCTAGTACCAGAGCCCCAAGACCCCTGCAAAATAACATAGTTCAACTTGCAATAGATAAGCCAGGTGTTTACACACTACCTGTTCGTTCCTATGCCAGCCTAGCTGCCACCTGGGAAGGACAGACAGCCCCTCTCCTCATCCCTACGGATCACAAAGGGTTCCTAAGCCCCAGGGATATAACAACTTCCCAGGCTCCCATTTAGGCAAATACCAAGGACTTCCACAGACAATAGAAAGCTGTGTCTGGCTGGGAGAAGCCTGCAACCTAGTGGTTTATGTCAGAACTACACATTCAAGCAAAAAGAGCAAGGACTCCATGCCCAAATGCGGAGTCCTGGCATCTTAAAAGCACAGTGAGCAGGATGGTTGTGGGCACCACTTAACCACTGGGGCCAGAAGCTGTACTTTTTTCTGAAGTTAAATAACTTTCCTCCCTCTCCACCCTGTACATATCTCAAACCAGCAGGGAACTCCCAGATCTGGATCCTCCTGGTTGAATCCACGCTGAACCCTGAAACTCCTGCACCCAGCCAGCCACACCTGGAGAAAAGAGCTTACAGCCAGGCTTGGGTGGGGTGCACAGTCAAAGGATCTGAAATGCTGGTAAAGTGCCAGATGGTCATTCCTGGTCTTGCAGGAGTATCTGAGAGTCTCAGCTCCTCAGGCTCTAAGGTAGGATGGAGAGAGAGGGTGTCCTAGGTCTGCAACTGGTCCACTTGTTCAGCAGACAGCAAGGGCTGGGGTGTGACAGCTCCTCCCCACCCCTTGCATGGAGATTCCACCCCAATCCATGTAGAGATGAGGTCCAGGACTCCACTGCCTCGGCTGAGCTGGACTGCGCTGGCAGCCATGTGGCAGAGGCTGCCTCCCCACCCTGCCATACCTGTGTGTATCCTCCTGTGTGCTTTGAGGTGGGAGCTTTTCGTGTAGACCTTATTGCAGCCCTCGAAGTCGCACTGGTGAATTCGCCTCTTCTTCAGGTCTGGGGATTCTGCTCGCTGCATCCGGGCCACTGCCGACCTACCAGGGAAATACAGGACTATCACCCTATGCCAGATCCCACCCTTCTCCCAAACAGGCAGACAACCCCTCCCACATGGCATATAAGATCTCACTCAGGAAAAACAGAGAATACTGTCTCCAGTTGCCAGGGCTGACCTGCCCCACCCCAGCTCTCTGATGACACCAGCGCAAGCACCCTGAATAGCCAATTAAATATGATGGGAGAGAGAAACCAGACTACCTCCCAACACATAGTGTGACCATGGATTGGCCTGCCTTGGGATGATGAGACCCAAGTGCCATTACAACTGTACAGTTTGGCAATGGGTTTGGCCACTGCAGGGTCCTGGCAGAGTGGTGACCAGCTTCATAGGCAGCTTTGGTCCTCCAACCCCTTTGCAGGACTCCTGTCCCAATCCACTGCTGCCACCTACGCCATCCACCCAGGGGCAAGCCTGCCTCAGCCACAGTGAAAAAACTGCTGCCACTCACTCTCGTTGTAGGTCCTGGAAGGGAGCTGAGCTACTCTCCTCTGTGCCGCTGTCTTCACTGTCACTGTTCATTTCCATGGGGTACATAGAACTGGGGTCAATTTTCACTGGGGGAGGAAACAGAAAGCCCTTGAAAACATGCCAGGCAGAAAGAGCAGTGTCCCAAGGGAGCACAGCCACAACATAGCATCCTTCCCTGGTCCAGCACCCACGGGGCCCCTTCCCTCCACAGGGTGTACAGTTGCCAGAACCCCCACCCCCCTACCTCTGCCTCTGGACATTTCCTTCCCACACCAGTCCCAGTGCACCCTCCCCCTGCCAACTCCCCTCATCCTTGGGCACTCTCTCCCCATTCACCCCTCAAACCACACAGCTCTAACATGACCCAGGGCTGCAGGGGTAGGGTCAAGGGATGCCACAAGGCAGTATCTGGCTTCAGAACCAGATGTGGCCCAGACTCCTAGCAGGTTCCTGCTGCCATTATGGGCATGACAGGCAGGGAGACACATTACAGCCCCATGGCCCATCACTCCCCTAATAGCTACCAGTAACATGGACAAAACAGGAGCTGGAAACCTGCTTTCTCCAGCTCTTTGGCCAGTGACATGGGTGGAAGCCATGTTGCTGCTGGGGGTGGTTAAAGGGTGCAACTGTCCTGTCCTGATCCCTCCTCCCTGCCATGCTGACAGGGCAGGGGCCATGAGGCTACCCTCCAACCTGGGCCCTACTCTTCTGCCTACCAGCACTGCAGCAGCCCATCCAAGGTGTCAGAAGAGCTGGCTGCTTTGCCTGGTGGGAGTGGGCTCCAACAGCTCAGAGCCCATGGAAGCCAGGGTATAGGTCTGTGCAGCTTGGGTACTGGTATGGTCATGCCCAAGGGAGAGAGGGAACAGCATGGGCCCAGAACGGCTCAGAGCTGTAGGCAGGCTGGAGGACCCACTGGCCACCCCCCACAGGGACCTGATCATGACCTAAGCACAATGCCTGGTTCAGCTCATCAGCTGGCAGAGCATATGGCGCTCAGGAGATCTGGCAGCCTGGCCAAGGCTGGGCCCCAGAACTCAGACCCAGACACAAGCCGCACCCACATGGCTCAGGCCAAGGATCTGACCCCACCCTCATCCTTCCCCCATCCCAGCCTGTGGCCGATGGTGCTGCCAGGTCAGGGAGGCTCCTCCCTCCTCCTCCCCTGCCGCAGAGCCCTGGCTCATCTCAGCTGTGCACCCTCCCCTATCAGGACGCCCCCCTCCTCCCTCCAGCCCCGACTTCCACATGTGACCCCAGCCAGCAGGGAACCAGCCAGGGCCTCTGGCAGGAAGCGCCTGGGAGTTCTCGGCTCGCAGGATGGGAGGCAGGAAGCCTGCGGCGGGTGCGGCGGGGGGAGCCGGTCTAACTGGAACCAGAGCAGCCTTGGAGCTGGCGGGGGGCCTGGCAGGGGAGGTCAGGACCCCACCCCGCTGGGGGGGGCAGCAGCCTGCCAGCTCCCCCCACCCGCTCCCAGCGGGATGGAGGGCAGACAGCCAGCCTCCTCCCCTCCTGACGCACAGTCACTCGACCGCCGCAGAACCAGCCTGGCTCCCCAGCACTCAGGCCCCAGCCCCTCCCCTCACATAGCCACCAGGGCAGGGAGCCTCCACCCTGGCATGCAGTTTCCAGGCAGTGTGAGAGACAGATCAGTCTGGAGCTGGCACCCGAGCTCAGACAACCTGACAACAGGCGCAGCTTGAGGCCCAGAAGGGGAGAGGTGGTGGGGGGTGGATCACAGGGGCTCGTGAACCCACAGGCCTCTGTTTCAGCCCTGCACCCAGCCACACTGACCAGACCCCCTCCACAAAAAGGCAGGTCTTTAGGAGGGGATGCAAGTTGTGAGGCACAGAGCTGTGCCTCACTGCTCCAGGATCTGAGCCCTCTCTCCTGCACCCCACTGAGAACCACCCCGCACCCCTCTGAGCCCCAAGTGCCCCCCTCAGTGCACCCCCTCCCCATGAAAGGAATCCAGCCCCTCTCTCTCCAACTCCCAGCTTCTGGACACTTGGGTTCACAGGGGACAACTGGGAACCTGGAGCATCCCAGTCAGAGGCTATGTCTGCAGGCTAAACTGCAAGCCTGACTCTGTGCTCTTGGGGAGCACGCCCAGCCCTCTCTCCCTGCCACACCCCCCAGACAGGCATTGAGCCCCACCCCTGCCCTTCCTGGCAGCAGCTTTTCTCAACAGCTGCCACAGGAGAGCAGGGAGGAAAGCAGGTCCTTCCCATCCCAGTCCCATGCCCCCAGGCCCCTACTTATGCCAGTTTGGAGTCTGCAGCTGAGAACCCCTTTCAGCAGCTCCGGCTGCAGCTTTGCAGGGGTAGATTCCTGTGCACACACAGGAAAGGGGGTTTGGACTGCAGAATGGGGGAGGGGGACAGGGAGCAGAGCTGGGAAGAGGGCAGGAGGGCAAGGAATGACAGGGTCAAAGAAGCAGGAAACCTCTGATGTGAAAACTTGGAACAGACCAAGGAAATTGCAGGGGCCTTGGAAACAGAGTAGGTGACCCCTCAGCACCTGAGCTCATGGTTCAGCCTGCTGCAAGCAGCATCCAAGGCAGAGTTCTCCCAGCCTGGCCCCACACAGGCATGCAGGGCACTGGGCAGAGGGGCCAGCCCTGGGCCCCAGCAACACCCCGTCTGCTCCAAGCACAGCTGGCATTCACAGGGCAGGAGCTGAGAAGCCTGTCCTCCTGCCACGACCAGGCTGCAACATGCAATTAGCTGCCCAGCCCCGTCTGGCTGCATCCAGGGACCAGCTGTAATTCATGGGTGGGTCCCTGGTGTGAACTCAAAACCCATCAAGAACAAGGGGATGGGTCCACCGCCATCACAAGGCAACATTAGTGGTCAGAAGACCCACAAACAAGAGAGGCATTTCTCTGGCAAAGGCAGGGCAGGGCTTTTGCCTACTGGGAGGCACACGGTGCCTGCCTGGCAGCAGCAGTACCAGCACACCAGGCTTCCTCCCACACCCAGCCAGATGAGACAGGCTCCATGGGACTGGACAGGCTCCGTCACGCTCTGGGAGCTGAGCCAACAGGACGTTTATGGAGCCTGGGCTTGGCTGGTCTCATGATGCTGCTGGCTCTGGTGAGAGGTACCAGATGAAGAGTCCGGCAGATCAAAAGGCCTCTCAGGCATGGAACTGGGTCAGCAGAAGGCCAAGCTTCCCTCCTCATCAAATTCCTGTTAACATGCCTCAGCCCTGCCCAGGAAAGTCCTACCTCTAGGCTTTCAGCTTTCAGCCAGCCTGGGAGCCCCACCCGCCTCCAGCCCTGAGGACCCTCTCCCTGCCTGCTCCCCAACAGCTTTGTTTATATGCCCCCAAAATCCAGATTTGCAGTCCCCAACTGATCCTCATTCCAACCATCCTGCCCAAATAAAACTCTGCTGATGGCCCCACCCTGAAGCCACAGCCTCCCCTGCTATGCCCAGGCCCTGATGGGAAACAGGCCTTACCAGATCCAGCGTTCTTGCCATCACCCCCAATGAGTGGCACAGTGATGGCAGCAGTAACTCCATCTGTGGGCATGGTGGTATAGACCACAGGCAGGGACTGTACCACCACAGGGATGGTCTGCAGGTTGCCCATCTTGCTGGGCAAGTTGACAGAGGGAATGGTGTGGATGACGTGGAGGATCTGCTGCCCGCCGCTACCCTGTGTGGATGCCAGGATGGAGCCCGGGGACAGCACAGCAGGGATGGCCGATGTGGACGACAGGCCCGTGGACGACAAGCCTGTGGACGACAAGCCCGTGGACGACAAGCCCGTGGACGACATAGAGACCACTGGCGTCTGGATGGGTGATGTCACCAGCATGGGTGAGGACCTGATTGAGGAAGACACCTGGGAAGAGGACTGCAGCGACCCCTTGGACTTGTTGAGCGACAGGTCCACAGGCTCAGCCTGGGGCTGGTTGCAGTCACTGGCCAGCAGCTCTTCAGGGGGCTCAGTCTTGATGTCTGTCAGCAGCACTGGTGGCTCCAAGGAGTTCTCCTCCAGCAGCGACGAGGAGCTCATCTTGGGCAGCACCTTACTCTGAATTGAGCCTGCAGCCTGCAAAGCAAAGGCATCAACTATGAGGGACAGCCTCCTTCACTGGGGGACACTGAAGAGACAGGGGCAGGGAGAGGCAGAAGACCCCTCCTGGCAGATGTGAAACTGAGGCATGGAAAGGAGAAGTACCTTGCACTAAACTACCCAGCAGCAGAATTTGGATGTCCAGATTCCTACCATACCCTATGCACTAAAACCCACTGCCCAACTTGGCAGGCCCAAACCCTTCACACAGCCTATGGGGCCCTAGGCTAATGAGAAGTCTTTCCAGTATAATACTGACAAGCTGACAAGCACTTGGGGTCAGAGGCAGGAGGAATAAAGACTGAGCTGGAACCAATTGCTTATCTCTGATCACAGGAGACAGAAGGGCTGAGACTCTTGCACACAATCTTTCCCACATTGCAGCAATCCCTGCATCCCTCTAGCACTTGACTCTCTAGGTCCTTTCATGGGCTTTTGGCTCTGCAGAAGCAAAGGCAGTGGCAAAGACCACTCCTCGCCCCCAGAGATCAGAGAAACACAGCATAAAGAAATGAAAACTTGTGGTCACAGATCAAATTCCTGGAAAAACTGAAGCAGAACCTACGAGTCCTGCCTCCCCGCCCTGTGCTTAGGTCAAGCCTCCCCCTCTGCATGAGCTCTTATGTGCCACACATTACAAGGACAAAGCCAGAGGCCCAGCTCTCTACATTATCCCCTCAATAGGTCACCTCATAGGAAGATAATGTAAAGTCCTCCACCCAAAACAGGCCCTCTCTGGCCAAGCTGGATTGATCATATTCCTTTCTGACCTGCATTAAAGAGGGTCTTTTTGGCTCAGGGAGGTGCAAGAGCCAACCAGAGGCAATGCTCTTCTAGACCTGGTCCTAGCCAAAGGAGACAGTCTGGTGTCCATCTTAAACATAGAGGGCAACCTAGGCGACAGCAACCATGAAGCCATCATGTTCACTGTCCGTCACAAGGCAGACAAACTAGATAGCAGAACTGAAGTTTTGGACTTCAAAAATGCAAATTGCAACAAGTTCAGGTCATTAGTAGAAGTGCTGTGGGTCTAGGGACTGACGGCAAAAGGGGTACATGAAGAGTGGTCATTCCTTAAGAACATGATCCTTGAAGCGCAAAGGAAGTCCATTCCCATGCAGAGGGAATGTCACAAGAGAGCTAGGAAACCCTCTTGGCAGGCAAAACAGAGAAATCATGGTCCTCTTAAGAAAGAAGAAAGAGGTGTACAAGCAACGGAAGCTTGGGACTATACAATAATGGCCCACACTTGTAGGGAACACATCAGAAGGGCTGAGGCAGCAACTGAAATAAAATTAGCAACCAGGATCAAGGACAACAAAGAAGTCCTTCTTTAGGTACATAAGAATCGGGAGGAAAACAAATGGGAGTGTGGGGGCACTGCTCAATGTCTAAGGACTGGTTACTGGTACTCAGGAGAAAATCGAACTCCTGAATGACTACTTCGCTTCAGTATTTCACCTGGCCAAGGGGAAAATCACTCCAGCTAGAGTACAGAATGAGCAGGGTTCAAATGACTGCCTTGCTACTCTTGGTGTAGAACTGGAATATGATCAATTAAAAAAAAAAGACATATAAGTCAGCAGGACCAGATGAACTTCATCTGAGGGTACTGAAGAAGCTGGCTGAAGTCAAAGCAGAACCACTGGCGAAGCTCTTCCAAAACTTGTGGCACTCTGGAGAGGTCCCTGATGGCTGGAAGAGGGCCAACATTTTGTATCCATCCCCAAGAAGGGGAGGGAGGACCCAAGTAACTATAGGCCAGTTAGCCTAACTTCTATCCCAGGGAAAATCCTGAAAAAATTTATCAAGGAGTCTATATGCGATGGGCTTGTAGAAGGCAGGATTCTAAAAGACAGCCAGCAAGGCTTTGTAGTGGGCAGGTCTTGTCTTACCAACCTCATCTCCTTTTACTATCAGGTAACTTGCCACCTGGGTAAGAGAGAGGAGGGTGACACTGTATACCTTGACTTCCAAAAAGCTTTTGATTTGGTATCCCACAATGTTCTCATGAGGAAACTGGAAGATTGTGGGCTTGGCAGTGAGACAGTCAGGTGGGTAGGAAGCTGGCTGTGCGGTAGGACCCAGAGAATTCTACTGAATGGACCCGTGTTATCTTTGCAAAAAGTAGCCAGTGGTAACCCTCAGGTGTTGGTGCTTGGCCCAGTGCTTTTTAGCATCTTCATCAATGATTTGCATGAGGGTGAAGACTTCACCACATTCGTGGATGACACCAAGTTATAGGGAAGCATAGTCATGCTTGAAGATAGGCTGCAGATACAGGCAGACCTAGGCAGGCTAGCAAGTTGGGCAGATTGGAAGCAGATGAAGTTTAACATCAAGAAATATAAAGTGCTTCACCTGGGGACGAACAACCCTCTGCACACAGGCTTGGCAACGCCAATCTGACAAGCACTATGAATGAAAGAGACCTGGGGGTAATAAATGACCAGTCTGAACAAGAGCCAGCAATGCGATGCTGTAGCCAGCAGGGCAAATAATACTCTGGCATGCATCAATCGATGCATCTCCAGCAAAACCAAGGAAGTAATTCTTCCGCTCTACTCGGCATTGATGAGACCGCAGATTGGGTATTGCATACAGTTCTGGGGACTGCACTTCAACAAGGACAGGGAAAAACTTGAGAGAGTCCAGAGAAGGGTCATCCATATGACCAGAAACTTCCATGGCAAGGCATACCTACTGAGGGATCCTGGACTCTTCAGCCTGAAAAAGAGAAGGATGAGAGGGGACTTCGTAGCAGCTTACCGCTACATCAGGGGCATACATCAAGGGCTCGGTGAACAACTGCTCACCAGGGCACCCTTGGGGAAAACTAAGAGCAATGGTCACAAACTTCTAAAACACCGTTTCAGGCTCAACGTTAGGAAAAACTTCTTCATAGCCACGGTGTCCTGACTGTGAAATAAGCTGAGGTGGTGCAATTGCCTACCCTGGAAATCTTCAAGAGGAGACTGAATGGTCACCTTGCTGGGGTCACCTGACCCCATTTATCTTTCCTGCTTGGTGCAGGGGGCTGGAACAGATAATCTTCCGAGGTCCCTTTCGGCCTCGCAATCTATGAATCTGTGAATCCTGGTGCATCTTTGAAGGGATTTCCTACTGCCTCATGGTCAGGAGAGAGAAGTATCATAAACATGTGTCCCACCCCTACCCCCATACAGGCAGCATGAAACAAGTTAGGCTTGAGCATAATATATTCATTCCAATTGTGACATAAACATTCTTTGCAGTTTTAATGAAGAGAAACTCTCTTCACCACCACTGATCCAATGGTACAGTCCTCTCACAGCACCCAGCTATTGGCCAATCAAGATTCACATCTGCATTCATAAACTGGATAATGGGACAAGGGAGTCACCCGAGAGGTATGAGCTGGGGGGGAAATCTTACCTAGTGGAGGTGCTGGACAAGGAGAGACCATGAGATCAGGCTTATTTTTGAAGGAGGAGCTATGCAAGTAAGCTGGGAAGTTTGCAGTCAAAGCTCCTCACTACTGGGGCTTTCAAGGGCCAGTGGGGAATCTGGAAGATACTGTCAGATATGGAGGACAAATACTACTTATCTGAGTTTTGCAAAAGAAGGTGGGTGGATTAGTTACACCTGCAACCAGAAGCTCCTGGACGGGCTAAGTCCCTACTGTGCCTGGCCATTTGTTTTGGATGTCACAGAGGAAACAACAGATTGTGGGGGGAACTGCAGCTCTGAAGTTCTCAGCTCTGAGAATAGTGTGCTGGGCATGCTCACCACAGCTGTAGTCCTGGAGCGCATCCCACCCCCTCCAGAACAGCTCAAATCTCCAGCCAGACCTGCTTCAGGGAACTGAAGTGACCCCACTCCCCTTTCTGTCCTAGAACAAAAATCTCCTTAAATCTCCTTTTATGCAGAGCATCCCAAAGGACCCCATTATACCTACTGCAGTAGTGGCAGCCACTTCTGGGGAACAGAATGGCAGCCATGGTGAACACAGCAAAAGGGAGGGAGATTGAGAATGGAAACTTTAAACTCAGGGGATTAAGACAAACCCGGTAAGCAAGCAGAGGACAGTGGCAATCTTCACACCCAAGCAGAGCAAGGACTTAGATTACAAAACTCTCATTTAAAAGACACACCCAGCCCAGCAATACTGTAGGGAACTCCATTTATATCCACATAGAGGCTGCTGGAGTTAACTGGGGCCTGCCAGCTGTCTGCGTTTCTAAGGAACCCAAGAAGCTTAAACCCAATCATTAGACCATGAAGCCACTCTACCACTGGGAAGTCTGTAATCAGCCGGGATCCTGGATTTCTCTGATTATATATATCTCCCCAATTTTCGGATAAAAGAAAGTAACCCAAAATCCACAATTTTCTGTGATTAAAATGAAACACCACTTGGATAGATAGATAGATAGATAGATAGATAGATAGATAGATAGATAGATAGATAGATAGATAGAAATGATGTTTCATTCTAATCACAGAAAAACATAGACTTTGAGTTACTTTTTTAATCTGAAAATTAGGGATTTTTTTTTTTTTTTAAATCAGAGAAAACCAGGGTCCTTGTTAATCAGGAACTGGAAACCCAGGTGCTGATCCTGACAAGTCAGCTGTCTGAATGTGGAAGGCTTTTAAATGCAAGGACATGCAAAGATGGTTTTGAAACCCTCTGCCAACAGTTCTCTGTATCTGATCCTGAGTGATGCTGGGATAACTGCTCCCAGCAACCTCAAACTATGAGCCTTTGGGATTAGGATATAATCTCTGCAAGGTTTAACCTCGCTGGAGACCAACTGGTGAGGTGGTGGATTCTGTGGGTACTTACAGCCAGAAAAGCAGATCTGTTTCCCCTCTCTGCACAAACAAGCTACTATTCCTGCTCCCCCTGCAAAGCCCTGACTGCAGGCTACACTGGTCTGCCTCAACTCAATCACACCGCTAGCTCAGCTCTCCCAGGACAGCCCAGGCTCTCATAGCTGGTATATATATGATGGGGAGACCTTTGAGGTGAATTTTCTGATTCCCAAACCAAGCAAGCCCCTCTCCGGCCATGTGGATCTGCTTGGGAAGCCTGTTGGGAAGGGGAGTGCAGGGAGCAGCACAAAAGTCACAGCTTGTTTATGCATGGGCATCTGGCTAGGAAGCACATAGGGAGCAGATCTGCTGAGTAAGATGCCCTTCTGACAGGTACATTTGTTAATGTAGCACGGGCTTGGGTCCAATGGGAGGCGACAACCTGACACTGGTGGGCAACAGAGCCCAAGGTCATAAAGAGAGCTGCTAACTGCCTGTGGGTGACAGGGTCACAAAAGCTCCACTCATCACTTCGAGCATAGGAAGGATAGCAATATGGGAGCTGGTGCCACATAGGAGCAGAGGCTTGATTTGTCCCTTCATAGCCTGGGTAAAAAGCAGGGCAGCAAGACCCTGGGAACCTCAGAGAAAACCTCGTGCTTCTGAGCAACATTACAGTAATCCTAAGTAACACTTGCATTTCTTCAACACCTTCCCTTGGTGGAGAATGGTCTTTATAAACACTCATGCAGGTGTGGGATAACCCCTTCCCACACCTCTGGCAAATACAAACACCTCTCTTCCCTCCTCACACTGAAGCAGGGAGGCACAAAGGTGACAACTTGTCCCCAGGCTTTCCAAGGCAAAACTGGGAGTTGAATCCAGGCTTTCCAGCTCCTGGTCTGCCAGCCTTCTTCTTCCAGATCAGACACTCTGGGGAGAGACACACTCACACCTCTCCCCCTTAGATTTCCAATGTGAAATCTGCTCCTGGGTCAGAGGCAGGGGAGGTGCCATTTCTAGCTTGGCAGATGACCCCCAGATGCATTTGGGACAACACTATTCCAATGAACAGATGAGATAATCTGTTTAGGTCCTTTCTGACCCTACCAACTACGAGTTTCTCATGTTGGCCAGCTTTTCCAGCAGTGGCAGCTCCTTGGACCCAGCCCATCGGGAGAGTCCAAGCTCTGAGAAGAAATTAGTGGAAGCTGGAAAGGGAAAACACTAGGACAGAGACTGAGCCTGTTTATTACAGGCTTGTCCAACATGCAGCCCACCAAGCCATTTTCTGAGGCCCGAGGTGCTGTGACAGGAAACAAAAGTGAACAGTGTTTACTTTCGTTCCCACCCCTTGTCCCTCCCCCAGCCCCTCAGCAGCTTCCTAATGGCTGCTGAAGGGCTGGGGAAGGGGCAAGGTTCCCATGTTGCCGACATGGTGCGGCTCCTCCTCTCCCCACCTCATTTCAGTGTCCCTTCCTAGCCCCGCCCCTCCCTTCCTCATTTGCATGCCAGCCCTGCCCTGAACTGGTCCCCACTGGCCATATGGATGGGCGCCGATGCCGTCTCAGAGGGATGCTGCGGCCGGGCCTGCGAGAGATGCTGCTGCTGTGGCTGTCAGGGTGGGAAGCTGGCACTCACCTCCCCATATCCCCCCATGCCCGCACTGGGGGTGGGGAGTCGTGGGCCTCAGGAAGGGAGGCTCAGGCTGCCCGGGCAGAG
>JAGPOW010001327.1:6176587-6189709 GCA_030014935.1 Caiman crocodilus | reverse complement strand
AGAGGGAGCAGGGGGTGTCCCTGCACATCACACCCCGCCCCGGAAGGTCCTCACATGTCCCCCTGGCTGCTGAGCCCTGGCACACAGGTGTGGGAGCATCCTAAAGGCCGCCCAGGTAGCAAGGGGGGACACAGCGGGGTCAAGTGGCACCTCTTGACTTCTGCATCCCCAGGCTGCGGCCAGATAGGACAGGCTGTGCAAGCGCCCACTCCTGCAGGCCCACCAGGTGATAAAAAAGTTCACAATCTGGCCCCACATTCAAAAAGGTTGGACATCCCTGGTCTATCAGATGTGCAGTGGCTCAGCTCTGAGGAAGAGGGATTCACTGGGGCTGGGCTTGCAAGATCACTGCAATTTCATGCCATAGTGCTATGGGGTAAAATCTGGGAACAAAGTGATTGTCACTAATCTCTTCTCCCCCCGGCCCAGCTCCAAAAGCTGTTGGCAGCACAGAGGCTGCGGAGTGAAGGGCCCTGAAGACAGAGCTCCCCTCTGCATCACAGTGCAGGTACGGAGAGGGGGGCTTTATTATCACTGCCAGAGTTGTGTATACTGTGGAGGAGGGAGGCCCCTAAGTAAGCATTGTAAAGTCTGTCACCAGCTTAGCATTTCCATCTGAAAGAGCCTTTGGCCACCACTCCCCTACCCAGCTAGTTGCCCTGCTGACTGCAACCAAGGGCACAGGCATTCAGTAGCAAAGGGGACAAGTTCTTGCACAGGATTCAGGTGCTGTTGAAAAAAAGTACAAAAGGTATCCGAATACACCTTGTTCCTAACCTGCACTGCCCCGTGCTATAGTAGAGCTGAGCTCCCTCCACACAAGCAGCTCCGCTCCCACCCCAAGAGTCCTCACCTGCACCCTTGTGCCCCCACAAACCATGCCTCGTTCATAGCTTCCCCTCAATTCAAAAGACCTGCCAGCAGTTTCAGTGTCAATCCATGCCCCTACACAATGCACGTCGCACCTAAAGGACCATCCCCTCCCTCTCCCCCCTCCAGCTATTTCATTACCCAAAACCTGCCCCCAGGCTTTGGCAGGATGTGTCTGCCTGTACTGAGAACAAGGAAGAAGAGGGAGAATTGTGTCAGAGAGGCAAAAGCCATTCCTCAGCTTCACACAGGCCTGGAGCTCTGAAGGGCTTGGGAGGGAGGAAGTCACAACATCCAGGTCCTGCAAGCAAAGCTCCTGGATGTTAAATGGGGAGTAGTAGGGGGTGGGATGTGGAAAGCTCGAGTGAACAAAAGCCTCCCCCACCTTCCCCAACCCTACAGTGTGGGGAACATGCTTGTGTGCTGCCATGCAGAATCTGTGCTCTGCTCAGCCTAGACCAAGGGCAGGCAATTATTTCAGGAGAAGGACCGCTTACTGTGTTTTGGCAAGCCATTGAGGGTTGCATGACAGGCAGCCGATGGCAGAAAAATATTTATTTTCTAAATTTTTTAGGGATCCCAGGGGCCACATTTTGCCCACCCATGGCCTAGACCCACAGCTGAGGGCAGCAAGTTGGAGGACAAATGTAGGAGCCCATAAGCCAAGGGTTCCTCTGAGAGCACCTAGGTGGGTATAGCACCTCTGTGGTATCTCAGTGCACGAGAGAGTCAGGCTCAGAAACCCTGCCCTGAGACTATTTGTCCAGCTGCTCCCAAACCAGGCCCTGTACAGACCAGGGTGTCACAGGCAAGTGGGAGGGTTGGATTCCCTTTTGACTAGTTGGCAAGGTACCACAGAGCAGGTCCAGCTGGCTTCCAGCATCTGAAGGGCCTGCCCATGCATTCAGGCAGCACTTGGGCCTGAGCCCCAGAAACCTGGCTCAGACCAGGATCCAGTCCTCTTTCATCCCTGCATCTCCAGCCCTGTCTTGCAAGCCCAAGAGGCTGGATCCATGGGGACCAGCATCTGTCTCTCAGGGTGATACTCCAAACAAGGCATTTGATCATCACTGCCTACAAGACAGAGCATCAGCAGGACCAGAGGATGAGGCTTCCAAGCCAAGAAAGCCACTGGCAGATGGACACTCTGAACAACTCCAGCTATTCAAGGGTTTCATGGAAGGAAGAATGGCCAGGGCAGGCAGGCACAGCATCAGCCTTTCAGACATTGAGGGGACTTGTACCAGGTGGCTGGGTTGTGGTAGAGCAGCCACTAGGTGCTGCTGTCCTAGGGCAGGTGACAGGCGACGCTGGAGGCTGGACTGGGAGCGCCGAGTGATGTCAGTTTTACCCCTGCCTCCCACAGGCACACAGCAGGGGCCTCAGTGGCAGCAGCAGCTGGCACAACCTGGCACAGGGCCCAGAAGCGCTGGTGGCAGAAGCCCAGGTGGGGGTGGGGAGGTGCAGGAGACTCTCCAGCCACTCTCCCAGTAGTGAGGGCTGCAAGGAGCTGGGGGAGGGCAAACCAAGGAGAAAGAAAGGCCCAACCCCCAGCTGCTCTCTCCCTCAGCTGCATGCCAGGAAGGTGGAAGGAGGCTCCTCAAATTTGTGTGGCTTGTGCCCTGACCCAGCTGTGACCCCACCCTCCAATGAGTCACACGCATGGCCCGCCCTCCCTCCCCATCCCTGTGACTGATGCCTCTGCATGCCCAGGGCTGTGCCAAGCACTGTAGGGCCCAGCCATACGGGCCCACACTCTGGATGGGTGCAAATTCCCAGGCGTTTCTGGAGCACTGCCTGGATAGGACCGAGGTCTGTACAGCCAGTCTTCAGTGACAAAACAAATCCCTCCCTTAGCAGCTGAGGCAGGCCCAGCCCATGTCTGCCACTCCCCTGAGCGGAGCCACCCACTTAGAGATCCAGCCCAAAGCTGCCTGGCTGCTTGCTTCCTCCTCCCACTCCTTCTGGCAGGCACCCCAGCCCCACTGGCTGTTTGCAGACTGAAGGCAGGCTGCTCTGCTCCGGGTGAGGGCCAGGCTGGGCTTGCCACGCGCCATGGGCCTCACTCCACTGCTGCAGTTCAAGGTGATCCAACCCACAACCAAGGGCCAGGCACCCCACTATGAGACAGGCAGGCTTGACAGGGGAGGTTGAGCACTCCTTGCCCAACAAGCTGCTGGATCCCCACCCCAACCCCTCCCCATCCCAGCCCTGCCAGATTTATGGCCACTCCCAGCCAATCCCTCCCATCTGTTTCAGCATCCAGCTGCCTGGGACCACATGGAGCCCAGATTTCTCTTTGATCCCCTCCCCCTCCCCCAGCTTTCATCTCCCAGCCAGTGCTCAGCAGGGCCATTGCCCCCTCCCTGGCCTCTCCCACAATCCCACAGGCCCAACTCCCCCTTTCATGGGTGCAGGTGCTTCTGACAAAAATCAGCCCTGACAGTCAGCCCTTCAAATCACACCCTGCTCCAGCTCTGACAAGGAAGGAATCCCCCTTACTCCTCCCCCCATTAACTCCTTCCTGCCCATGCTGCTCTGCACAGGGCTAAACCAGCTGCTCCATACAGCTCTGCAGTCTCTACCCCCAGAGGCTGAGGGCATCATGCACACAAGCTGAGGAACAAATGCTGGGATCCAAGGTTGCAGTCAAGTAGCTAGCAGGGGCAGCGCATGGCCAATGTGGATCAGTTCTCCTTGGCATCAGCAATGGGCAGCCACTAAGTCTGGAGAAGCCCTGAATGTCTGAACCATCAGAACCTCCGGGGCCTGCAGAACTGGGCAGAAGGACTCACAGGACCAGCTTCTCTTCCAAGTCATTCAGGGACCTGTTTGTGCTTGTGCCAAGGCTCAGGACTCTTGGGTCTGGGACACACACCACATAAACCGGTTTGACTCAAATCAGTTAAGTCTGATACTGCATTCAACCAGGTTTATCTCAAAGTGGTTTCAGCCATTTTCAAACGGATTTATGTGTAGTTAACATCTATTCTGTTACAAGTTTAAACCGGTTTATGATCACGTAAACTGGTTTACACGTAACATCTATTAAGATCAACTGTAGTCACTGCACTGGCCTATCTCCTGGGGCCAAGATCCCTTTAGAATGGCATTGTGATGGATGCTAACTTGTCCAATGCACTGTGGACAGAGCACCTTATGAGAGTCTACTATAGCAGTGGTTCCCAATCTTTTTAACCTGTGTACCAGACATGACAGTGGACCAGCATACTGCAAACCAGAAGTGACCGGCATACTGTGGAACAACAGCCAATCCTTTTTTACACTGCTGGTCACTTTCAGACTTCTGATCTGGCAGCCAACCCTCCTACGGACCAGCAGTCAACCCTTCATGGCCCAGCGGTTGGGAACCTCTGTATTATAACCTCCCAGTGGGAGGATCTCAGCTACACATCTAACTATAGAAATGGAGGACTCCTACACAGCTTGCTTGTTTAGCTTGTTGGCTAAGGGTAAGTAAGAGTCAGATGCATCTGAACCGTAAGACCTCTGGGCTTGGGCTTGGGCTTGGCAAGTAGAATGTCTGCCAGTGGATTTGGGAATATCTAAAACCTTGGTCTGAAGAGTCTGGGATGGAGGTCTGAAAAGTCTGGGATGGAGAATACTTGCTAGTGTTAGCACCACATGGATTTGAACAACAGAGTTCTGCTCAGTAGATAGGATTTGGAACCGATTTGGCTAATTCAACCTGGAACACGAAAATTTTTTAAAATTCATAATAATGAGGCTCAGGACTGAGCCCAGGCTGAGGAGCCAGAGTCCCCCACTAAGGAATTTTTACGGCCTCTAGCCGAAAACCTCATTATCTTTAATGCAACTGCAAAGCTCAAAACTCCTGGGTGAAGCAGGGCTCTGCAACAATCACCATCTCATAGATGACTCATGAGAGACTAAGGGGCTCAGACTTGCACAGACTCTCAAGGGATGCCCATGGTATGTGGAGAACTAAATCTAACCAGCCCTGTTCAGAGGTGAGCAATGGATGCAACTCAAGCCAGTGACCTCAGCAATTAAACAAAAATCCCCATGTAAAGCCAGGTCATAACAGATCAGCTAACATGTTGGCAGAGACACAAGCAACACAGAGCAGTGAGCCCAGTGAGTCTGTGTCCTGTTTCCCCCACTTCACTGAAGATGCAAGGGCCCTGTAGGAGACAGTGATGGGATAATATGCCCCAGAGGAAGTTTCCTTCTCTGCACCCCCATTAGTCATGTGGGTTAGGGGTGGAGCAAAGTGGGGAAGCAAAGCAAAGAGCCAATCTAGACCCTTTAAGAAAAAGTCTTTCAAATTCTGACAGCGTCCTTTAAAAATATAAATCAAACATACACATCACTGAGGGCTACCATTGGAGTAAAGGCAGTTTGACTATTAATAGCAATGGTAGGTGAACTGAGCACTCTTTCCTTCCCTGCCACAACAGGTATGTGGTCTGGCAGATCAATTTAGTCTTCTAACCTTCCCTTACTGCATTGATCCCCACCCCCTGGGGATTTATTGGCATGCAGATGAGAACCAAGCTAATACTACTTGTTAGTCCCTGGATACTAGCCCTGACCAGCAGTGCTTGCACAGCTAGCTGATACCAGCCTGGGACAGAGAATGCCCACGTTGGGCTTCAGCAGCAGCACCAAGGACCAGCTCATACCCCCACAGGTCACCTTTGCCTGGCTCGGCACAACAGGAGAGGGATAGGCAGGAGATTGGCCTGAGCTCCAGGGAAATAATTGCCAGTTCCTTATAGCAGTCTTTCATCACAGAAGGCTCCCCCAGTGCAGAACTCCAGATGTCTCTCTTCTATGGATGGACCCAAGTTAATGGATTTCTCTCTTGGTCACTGACCCAAGTGGTATCTTGAAGTAGAGCTATTGTGCAATGAGTGTCTTCTAACAAGCTGGTTAGTGCAGGGGTATACATCACTACCTACTACTAGAAGTGATAAGAACTGCCCAACTATGAACCACAGGCCCTACCACAAAGGAAAATCCCACCCACCTTGAGCTCAAGCAGTAGGTGCCTCAGTGGTGGGAACATTTATCTCCATTGCCACTGCAATATGCCAAGCAGCCAAAACACGTGGTATGGCATTCTGTGTGGCACTAAGAAATCCTATGGCAATAGTCATCCTCCTGTTACCAAACAAATGCAACTACCTCCGAATCAGAAGTGAAGAACTTGGAACTTCTTCCCTAACCTCAAGCCCCAAAGCAGAACTCAGCAGGCTCCTCCTGATGGACTCTACATGCAATAAGTCAATGTCTATAAGTCCATCTCAGGCCCTAGGGCAGGGGTGAGCACAATGCAGCCCACCAGGCCTTTCTATCCGGCCCATGGGCCCCCTAAAAAATTAGAAAATTAATATTAATTTTCCCTGGGCTGCCTGTCATGCAGCCCTCGATGGCTTGCCAAAACACAGTAAGCAGCCCTCTGCCCAGAATAATTGCCACCCCTGCCCTAGGGACTGGGAACAGGAGCTCCAGGATTCTCCAGTGAGCGGCAGGAGTGAGCTGCTTACAGTGAGGGATCATGACTGCAGATGAACAACCACTGTCCCTCTAACCCAGCTGAAGGGCAGAGCTGCTTTTCCTGGAGCCTTGAGAAAGCTTGAAGCAAAGGGATGACAACCCTGTGTTCAAGCAAGCAGGAGTTTTCTCAGAGAGAAGGATTGACCACTCCCCTTCTTCTGGGGTCCAAGCTGCACTTGCTGATGCACTGACTCCCTGCACTTCCAAATGGCACCATGACAGGACCAGGTATCTTTGCAGGATGAAGCAGGTGGTTGCTCTAGTTGTTACATGCAGCAGTGACACATACAGATCTCACGGTGTTATCAGCATCAGGAAAGTACTAATGCCTCTGCTACACTGGGACTGTCACCATCACTATGTCTGGGAGAGCTAAGCCAGGAGCTAGCTCTCCCAGTGAGAATGGTGAGAAATCTGGGGCAGAAAAGCTTAGCAAAGATCAAGCCAATACACTACACGAGTCCTTTGGGTGAGGGGGCTTCAGGATCTGGTAGCAGTCAGCCCAGTGCAGCCATCAACTCTGCACTAGTATAACCAATGTCACTGTGGGGCTGATGGTCACTTAGGGTTCCACAGAACGCAGGGAAGATGCACAGAAGGGAAGTCTCCCAAAACCCAGGGACTGAAAGTCATGGGAACCAAACTGCACTCAGAAGTGGCTTCAAAACAGGAAAGATCGTGAGCACTCTCCTATCAGAGGGAGCGGCAGAGATGGAAATGCAAGGGAAGAGATCAACTCAGAGTTCAAGAGCTTGGAGTGGGGCACAGAATAATTCCCTTGGGACAAACACAGTGGGAAAGCCCCTGAATTACAAGCCAAAGACAGAGTGGTCACCTTTACACTGTAGTCACCAAACCACTGGGTAGACTAGCTACCCGATTCCTTCAGCACCCTCTCCTCCCCCAACCCTCCCCCCACATACACATCACAATGTCTTATGGGACTGGAGCACTACTCAACAGCTCACAAGCATCACACCATGGTTGAGCCAATTCGGCAGCAACATGCACCACCAGTTTGAAATTCAGGTTCCAAAACCCTTGCAGTGTATTTATAACATCCCAAAGGCCAGGATATCCAAGCTCAGCCCAGCTGGGAGCTTCTAAGCAGCTCATTCTTGCTCCTTTCTCTGGGACAGAGGAGGGGGCTTACGCACAGCAAGAGAAAACCAGTGTGCCCTCCCCCCTGCATCCACTTTAACATGCTTTGCTCTTAAAAGAAAGAGATGAGGCATATGGAACAGAATTGCCACTCCAGGCAACTTTGGTAGCACCTCTCTGCTCTCCCCCACAGACACAGGAAAACACGAAAAATAGAAGCTGCATTCTCTTGTTGCCCTGGGAGTCCTGGGCACAGCTCTGGAGCAGGTTCCTTGCTGCCTGCAATGGCCCCAAAAGAGCCACAGAAGAGCACACATGGCTACAGTGCTCAGCCTCTAGAACCCTCACATGCACAACGTGTCAAAATCTAACAAGGATCTTCTAGAATAGGGGTGCCCAACCTGCAGCATGTGTGCCAAAAGTGGCACGCACAGTCTGAGTGGCATGTGAAAGATGAAAGGGAACAGGGAACATGGCACCAAATACAATAAAAAACAGAAAGAAAAGCAGCAAATTGGTTAGGGGAACAGGATTGGAGCGGCACTCGAGAATACGGCAGGACTTACTTTACGATGTGTTTGCCAAAAAAGCTGGCCCCTATTGTTAAATGATACAACAGGTGGTTAGGAGGGTTGGAATAAAAGTCTCAGCATGAGAATTATTTGGGAAAGCCAAAGGATTTGTAGTTTTGCATTCAAATTGGCCACAACATCTCTCCACAGTTTTCATCAGAAGCTCCAGACCTTCCAATCATAACAAGGTAGAGCTGAATCAAGATGTAAACTAGTGAAATTTAAATCAATTTAAGTCTAGTACAAAATCCTAATGGGGGTACACTTCAAATTGGTTTACATCTAGTTTAAATCAATTAGGTTGAATTCAATAAACTGATTGAGTCTGCAGAGAGCCTGGGTGGATGAATTGTGAACTATTTCCTTCTGCCTCAATGGAGTTTTAATTCTGAGTGCCAGTGGACGATCATCTCAGTCAGTAGTTCTCAACCTTTTTTGTACCAGGACCCATTTGTAAACACTGATAGCCAGTGCCCCCAGACCCCAACCCCGCAGTGTATAGAGAAAGGGTGGGTATGTGGGGGCTATGGGGAGCTCCAAGCACCCCTTGAAGGCTGGGACCCTACCAGCCTGCAAGGAAAAAACCAGCTGCCCTCATTTTTCTCCTTTAAAGGAGAATCCATTTTTAAAGTTTGTTCACGACCCTTTCATATATTCTTGCAACCCACTTTTGGGTTGTGACCTGCAGGTTGAGAAACGCTGATCTAAATGGCAGTACTGAGGTAAAAATTAAGGCCTGAATCTTCCCTATAGTCAACTTGCATCCAAGTCATTTGTGTTTCCAGTGATTCTTAGAGCAGCTGCCCCAGGTCCCAAGGTCCTGCTGGCTCATGTCTTTCTTTGTCTGGGTGTCTTTAAATCAGCTATGATCCAGTTTGGAAAAGATGCCAAAAATGGTGAACGAAGCACCACCACAGAGGACCAGCCCCACACTGTGGAAAGCAGGAGGGATTAAAGCAGTAGTGATCACAGGCAGAAGGGTGAGATTTGGTTATTATGGAATGCAAAACTGCAAGCCTACAGAGAAGGGGTAACCAGCAATGGAAGGAGAAAATGGAGAGAGGGAAGAACATAACCCAATAGCCAAGTTCATGACAGAAGGCAAGCTTATATTCACACTGTTCTCTTTGGTGTCTCTTGGCTTTTCCCTGGAACTGCTGGAGAAACCAAGGGAGATGGGGGAGGGGAGGATCCAGACTGGGAGAGATCAGGCCAAGAGGCATCCACAAAACAGAGGATCTTTGGCATTATAGTATACAAAGGACAGATGATGTGCATCGTCTGGGGAGTTTCTTGACCAGAGCCAGCACTCAGGCTCTGCCCACATAGTGATCTTATTCAGATGGGCTGCACTGAGCTAGCCTTCTAGAGGGAGGATTGTGAGCCTTCTAGGTAGGTTCCCATTACTTCTCAGCCTTCTGGCTCACATGACATATAGCATGTAGTCCCTGTTGGCTCACAGGTGCTCACACCTAGAATCTCAGCCTCTTGTGGGCCAAGATCACCTCGAATGGCATTGTGTAGTTAAAGATGGAGACTTGACCAATGCACTGAGGGCAGGTCCCTCTATGAAAGTCTATTATAGCCTCCCAACAGAAGGATGCGTGGCTACATGCTTTATTTTTATGGAGATGGGGGATTTCTCCCTAGCTTGCTCCTTTGGCCTTTTGGCGAAGGGCAAGAGAGATTAGGGGGCATCTGAACTCCAAGGCCTCAGGGGTTGGGGCCTGCAGTTGGATGCCTGCCATGGATTTGGGAATATGTGAAGCCCCAAGCTGAAGAATATGGGAGACAGGATACTTGCAATGGCATTGCCACACAGACTTGAACGACTGAGCTCTTCTCAGTTGACAGAATTCAGAACTGATTTGACTAATTTGGCCTGAGACATAAAAACAAACAAACAAACAAACAAACAAACAAACAAACAAAGTGGGAGGGCACAGGAACCACAAGGCAGCCTTAGTACTGGGGGAAGGGGGCAGAGCAAGAGTGCTAGAGTGATTCCTCTACATCACAGTTTCTCAACCTGTGGTACGTGTACCCTTGGGGGTACACAAGACAGGCAGGGGGTATGCAGACAGTCCAACACTCACTCTCTTGCCCTTTCCACCTCTCAAAACTATGGCAAAAAATTTGGTGCACCACGCATTGCACGGTGATTTAAATTCCCCAGTAATAATTTGGCATGCATTGGGTTCAGCCCTCCTAGCTTTGGCCAACATCACCTCTAGCCCAGTTACATACTTGAGTTGTGCACCCCTTCCCACACCAGATCAGACATCTGTCATAACACGGCCTTATATACAAAGCCTTTCTTCCAACATATAGCACACATTAGTCTGTAAATATAAAATCCCCTGGAAAATTGAGTGTTGGGGTACTTATTAAAATTTTCAGAATTTAGGGGGTACTTGATACTTAAAATATTGAGAAACACTGCTTTATATAACCACAGGCACATCAGCCCCTGCCACAGCATTTTAGTCTTGACCTGGAAAAAAAAAAAAAAGAGGCTTGGAAAGGATCTCAGGTGGTCATCTATTCCAATCCCCTGCTCAAGCAGAACCATTCCCAACTAGATCATCCCAGCCAAAGTTTGTCTACCAAGGTCTTAAAAGTCTCCAAAGACAGAGATTGCACCTCTCCGAGTAACCTATTCCATTTTTTTTTACTACGCTCTTAGTGAGAAAGTTTTTCCTAATATCTTACCTAAACCTAACTCTGCCCCCTTCCCCCATTATTCAACAGAAAGATCTTTCCCATTTCTCCTTCTTCCCAAGGAGTTTAGCAGCAGGGGTGTTAAACAGCAAGATTCTACTTACACAATGTATTTTTGTATAACAATCAAAGTATTCTGGATTCAAGCTTTCATCCAGGACTCTCCCAGGTGGAGAGCACACCTTCCCAATGCAACCTTAGGGTACAGTGATGCATGCCTGCCTGAGTCTGCAAAGAGCCTGAACCAAATGATGGAGACGGCTACATTCCCCTGCTGCTCCTGCAATCCCATTGGATCAGTTCCACAGCCCAGTGATGAGACTTAACCATCACCATTTGCTATTTCATTACTGATCAATATAGGGATGGGACAGCAAAGGAAGTAGGGGTGGAGCCCTGGCAGGGTAGGACCTTGGGATACTGACGGGAAGTATGCTAAGTGGGGAAAAGATTTGCAAAGACAAGAGGGATGCGGAAGGAGGAAGGTAGGGAAGGAAGAGAAACAAAGGGGCTGCAGCACCATGGCCCAGCCCTGAGCACACCCACTAAGCTCTGCTGAGGCTAATGTCCACATCAGAAGCACTGTATTGGTGATGGGGCACTGGGAAAGCATGCCTGGTGCAGATGCACCTATACCAGCAGCACTGGGCTGTGTCCCAGTGTCACTACCCCAGGAAATGCTCTAAGGAGGTCTGTTGGGCTGATGGGGTCTGTACATGCTGCCACATGCAGCAGTATCAGGCATGAATCACACCCCTTCACAGCCCTGCCCCAATGCCAGGGTGCCAGCAGAGATCCAATCGGCAAAGTGGACACTGTCTCAGAGCAGAGCTGGCCTTAATACAACTGAGTACCACAAAATGACTAATGTCAATGTCAATCCAGGCCAGGCAGTGCACTCCGATCTCTACCAATCCCCCCACAACACCCCAGGTGGATGGGACGTGAACTCCCAGGGGGTTTACTGCAATCCAGGATTAACCACAGCCCTCTCAGCACCCCTGTTCTGTGCAGCTGCTCCCTGCGGCTCAGCCTCCTGCTGCTGCTGCCACCTGGCGTCTGCTAGGGGCATCAGACTTGCAGAGAGCCAGGGAGGTGGGGTGGGTGCGGCGCACCTTCCTCCTCCCTTCCTTAAAGGCACAGTGCAGGGCTACTGAGCACACCATCTGCTCCTTAAAGGTCCCTGATGTCCTGCCTCAACCTCCCCTTAAGGAGGCAGTGCACCATACTTCCTGCAGAAGCTTCCGCCTTAGGCTTCCATGGACCAGCTTTGGAGGAGGGGCATGTGCGCACGCACACGCACACACACACTCTCTCTCTCTCTCCCCCCTACCTCCAAAAGGGACAGACTTACAGGGTTGAGCAAAGCAAACCTCCCCCTTATCCCCAACCCAGGTCTCATAGCCATAGTCCAGCATACTTCCCTTCTTCCACCCCTCTGACTAAAGGTAAGGGGTGGGGGAAATGGGAAACATGTCCTGGCTTGAGGCATGTAGTCATGGAGGTGGGGGGCTGGAGGCCAAACAGGGATCAGAGCATTCCCCCAGCCAGGGCTGCAATGAGATGGGGAGCGATACCACCCCCCAAGGGCTCCCAACTGCCAGGAAGCAGCAGGTGCCCTCCACCATGCACAATGGCACCTGGGCAGGCAGCATTATGCCGACTTGTCAACCTCTCTCAGTGCCCCCTTCTCCAGGATTGCCCACCCTGGCTCCAGGGTCACTTACCACCCACGCAGCGTGCTGGGGGCTCCTCCTCAAGTGCACTGTGCTTATGTCTTCCACGGGGAGGATCATACTCCTGAACCCGGTTCTACACAACTGCCCCCTCACCGCACACGAGGGCCAGACGATGCTTCTGGTCCAGTGACCAACGGGTCCGGCGGGGGTCCCCTCCACCACAGGACAATACACCCCGTGGCTCTGCCTGGTGGCGGTCAGCAGGATCCCCCGGTACCTCTCACCTCCTCTGGCCCAGCCGCCTGGAAACTCAACCCAGAGCTGGCAAGAGTCCCGGGTTGCACAAGCCGCTCAGCAAAGTGCCTCCCCGACACGCCTCTCCATGAAAGGACGAACGAAGAAGGAGGGTTGGAAAGAAGAAAGATGTGGCTGATGGCAGCAGCTTATTGCGAGCAGATATTTGCGTTGGGAGCTGCCCAGACCAAGCCCAGTGACTTGGGGCCCCTTGGCCTCTCCCACTCTCCAGAAAAGGGCACGGCTGGTGGCTACCCAGCAACAGCCAGAAATCTACTGGCTGCCCCCAGTCCTCTGAATAAAGAGCTGCCTGCTGCTGCTGCTGCTGGTGCTGGTGCTGG
>JAGPOW010001327.1:6144599-6166091 GCA_030014935.1 Caiman crocodilus | reverse complement strand
CTGCCCTATGCCCGACTTGGAGCCTTTGTTGCACAAGAAGGATTGGTAGGGGTAGGGATCGAAGGACTGGGAGATGCCAAAAAGGTCTTTAATTTCCTGAAAGGGAAGCAGAGGATGTCGGATATTGGGGAACTGCGATCGGAGCAGGTCAGTAGAGTGTGGAAAGTACTGGTGGGGAAGGACTGGAAAGCGGAGCATGAGGAGCTGGCGTGGAGGCTCTGCCAGTGCGACAGGTGCTCTATCACTGGGGACTCTCTCGGTCCCCTAAGTGCCCAAGGGAGCTCTGCGATGAGCCTGAGTCAGTGACAAGTGCTGTGGGACTGCTTTTACGCACAACGGGTATGGGGGAAGGTGGCTACTTATTTGAAGGAGATGGGAAGGGGAACAGGGATCACTTCCAGGAATGTCCTCTATAGTTTATCTGACAGGACAGATGGGACATGGGGGGTGAGAGTCTTAATCACCTGTACCAAAGTAGCACTGTGGAAAGTATGCTCCTTATTGGCTCTAAAGGGCTCGTGTTTTTCCACAACAGAGTGTCTGCAGTTAGCAATGCATGAGCTACAATTTTATAGAGCTAAAGAAGGAAACATGAAAGAAAGAGGAGAGAAAATATTCTGGCAAGAATTGGACTTCAGGGGACTGTTCCAACCCTGCACAGGTATACGGTAAAATAAGTCAACTTTTGTGACCTGGAAGACTGGGGGTTTTTTTAGGGTTGTACATGGGGTAGAGACAAGGGACCTGTATGTCCTCGCGTTGCTTTTTCCAAAAGTTCATGATGCCTAGCATGACACCTGTAATATATGTTTAATAGATACTACTCAGGAATCTTTGTATATACTGCAGCAGAACATGGGTAACCCCTGCTTTAGTATGGCATGAGGCTACCTAGTGCTGCCTCCTCTTCTCCAGGGGCACAGCACCATGGTCTCTGTGCCCCAAATGACGATTGCCCCATGCCAAAGTATATCCATCACCTTCATCAATTGTCCCCATCCCTCTATTTCCATTCAATAGCTCAAAGGTTTATCAGTTTAGGAAGGGAACAATGGCAAACTATTTGCAGTCCCATGATTCTGCCTCAGCCAGCCAGACTGCTTAGAATTCCAAGTGTGTAAGTGTAACCTACCCTGCCAGAAGCCTTTAATCCAAGGGCTTCCCCGTGTACCCTGGTCACTACTTGTCCAATAGGAATGGTCCTCCTATTAACCCTGTGTGCAAGAGTCCACGTGGGTCTTACTCCTAATCAGAGGATCTGCTCATGTGGAAGCTTGTTCAATCTTGTATGCAGGGGTTATGCACAGAGATACTTCTTAACACCTACTGTTCTGCTTAGAAGAGGCAAATCCATGAGGGTTTCCAGAAAGCAACTCTCACTGGAGTAAGATCTAACCATAGCTCTGGTATCTCACTACCATCTGACCTTTGAAACAGCCCTCTGTCTCCAGAGGGACTTTACCACAATTTGCTTCTCCCCATGTGGAGAATCAGGAAGAGCTTCTCCTAAGAAACTGCTCAGGGGCCAATGCTACCCACTCCCCACCCAAAGCTCAAATATGCCTTTCCTCCCTGTTTACGGAAAAGAGAGGCTGGGGGGGCAGCTCTCTGCACGTTAGCTAACTTAAAAGAGGCTCCTTGAGATCCCAGTTGGTGTTCAAGAAAAATGTCACATGTCAGTTCTGCTGAGCAGAAAGGCCTTCCCAGCATTATGTTCCGGGTGCCCAGAATCCAGTTGGGGAGACTGGACCAGATGTCCTCTGGTGGCCCCCTCCAATCGAACTTTCCTAGGACTCTATTAAAATGCCACTTCAGCAAGAATACTTTAGAAGAAAGTACACTCTCTCAGTTTTGCCAGTATAACAGCATCACCACCAGGGTTTTGCCAGCATAGTTATGTCAATCAGGGCAGTGAATTTTTCACCTTCCTAAACAACACAGATATTCTGGCAAAACTTATGAGCGTAGACCATGGCTTGCGTTTTCTTCCTCTTTCCTAGAACGTCCAACAAACAGAACCTTCTCTGAAAAATAGTCTAGGTTGCTTAATTACAAAACCCACCCCCACAAGTGCTTACCAGCAAGGAAATGGCATAGGAAGGTAAACTGTGGAGATTTTCTAATATCTCTGATCACCATTACTTCTCTGAACAACAAAGGAGCTCCTGTTCACTCTGGATGGTGGGGACATGCCCCGCACAAACCCCATTCCCCGTAATTGTAGCCTCAGTATAATTGACATGTTTCTTCCTTGCTTGCATGCACCGTAGAATCTTATGAGGGGGAAAGCGTGAGGTCAGAGTTAAGGCTCTGGCTCCTAGTTGCAAAAGCTTCACAGATCTTGTGAACTTAAGCAATTTCCTCCAGCTTTTAGTGCATTGGGTAATTTTCTACAAGTTTTGCCTATTCCAGGTTTTTGTTCAGAGAAAGATGCAACCCAAAATTTTTAGAAACAAGAAGGCTAAAGTTCAGCTGCTGAATAAGCAAATGCTCAAGTTAGAGGATCTTCAATGGACGTATGGGGAAGTGACCGGGTGGTCAATATATTTTAAAAATTGTCTTGTTTTGACTTACCTACACTTCAAAGTTGTAACCCAATACAACTCTGGGAGAAGGGGACCTAGCAGAAGCCGGACACACACTGCAAACTTCCCTCACCCAAAAAGTGTCAGGGTCATGTGAAATAGGATTTACTACCAACATTATTTTGCCAACCAAAGAGCTTAATGTAGATGTGGTTCTACTAGCTAACCTGCACTTTTACCAATATAAACCCTGTCAGCACGGGGAGCATTGTGCCATTGTAATATCTCAGTACAGGTAGAATGGTCTTCCTATTGTAGCTGCAGAAGCAAGTGCCCTAGCATGGCTGTAGTTATTCTGATGTAACGGGATATCGCCCTCCCCTGGGATATTCCACTAGCTCCCTTCCACTCTTAGAACAACAACTGTGGTATAAGACAGCTGAATATCAATCTACCTGTATCCACACTTGGAGGACTGTACCATTTTTATTTCCAGAACAACTAAAGTAACAACCTTTTAACACAAACATTTGCTCAGATGGGGGTTTTATACCCACTGAACAGTCCTGGGACACTTAAACCAGTATGACTCCCCAGAGGGGCATTTGTACTCTGGTATCAGACTGCCTTTTCCCAATTTAACATGTCACTATGGAAACAACAAACTAAACCGGATAATAGGCCCTTTTTGCTACTGAAGCAAAGGCTCTCTGATATTACAGCATCTCACTCAGCTCTGACTGACATGTTCCTCAGTAGAACGGTGATACCAGGAAAATTCTGCCCTGTGGATAAACCCTATATTCCTCTCATTTCCAGGGCAAAGACACAGGCTTCAGAGTAGAAACTGCACTGCTCTTGCCCTGTTAAACCAGCCTTGTGGAAGAGGAAACACCCTTCAGGCCTTTACAGCTGTATCACACTGTGGCATACAGCATCCCATGACCACAGAACCAGCGTCAGGAAGGGTTGTTAGCTTCCTTCCATAGGAACAGCAATGCCCCTTCCCCTCCTGCCTGTGGTCATACTGCGGAGGCAAAGCCATTCTTATTTTCATGCAGACCACAGCTGTTCCCATGATCACAGACTCTCCTGCCCTTCCCAAAAACTCTTTCCCAGGGAAGGAAGGATTCAAGTTCCTGTTGACACTTTCCCACTTCTGCCAGCAGCAATTCTTGCAACAGAGAGCAGCCACCATCAAAACACATGTGCCCATGTACTTCTGGCATGTACTCCACATGGCTTTAGTCACCGGCACACAAAGTGCACCCTGGGAAGGCATCCACTGCTGAAGGGGGCTTCAGTAGCCAGCAGAAGACATGCACCATTCCTTCCAGAGGAACTGTTGGCAGAAAAGGGCTGGTTCTACCATCAGTGAGGCTTTGAGGTGAAGACATCAAGGACCTGTCTCCAGAACAATGAAGTGTTGATTATGCCTCAACACACTCTCTCAAAACCACTTCTTCCTGGTTGCTAGATAGTCCCTCCCCTGGAGGTCCTTCAGCTGGAAAAAGCTGATGCACAGCTCCCAGGAACCCAGCTCTACACAGCTGAGAATCCCACATAGCAGCATCAAACAGCATTTTCCTCAGGGCTGGAAGGCAGGGCAGCCCTGACTTTCATCCAGGGGGCTGTAGGAGGGTCCTGATAATCAGGAACTGAAAGGCTCAGGGGTCTCCAAGGGGGAACATAATAATTGGGAGTAAGGGCAGGGCAGATTCCAGGCTTTTGTCCAAAAAGATGAGAACAGGTTATGCAGCAGAAGGCAGGATGGTGTAGAGGCATGGGGTTAATGCACAGAGCCATTTCTTACCACTGTCTTGTATGGAGGCCTGAGATCTCATGGGATTGTACACTGGTATAAATCAGGGTTAACCACACAAGGGAACCCCCCAATTTAGCCCAGAATCACCAGCGGAAGAACCAGGCCCTCACACAACACGTATGGGCAACTCTCTTGTTCTCCCTGTACAGCCTTTCCCAAGCAAGCAAGAGAAGAGTCCAGCCTGTGGCAGCTGGCAATTCTGAGGGAACAGCTCTCAGCATGCAGTGTTGCTGATTGGCAGCATTTCTTTCCATATTTTCAGGGAAGAGGGGACCTGGAGACCTCCATCATCCCCATGCCCTGCTGAGCCCAGCAGAGGTTTCAACCAGGTCCCCATAAATAAAGCCTGTGGTTCACCCTCGCTACTTCTTCACTCTGGCCCCCTGAGGTGGAATACACAATTGCCAGAGGGCTAAGCTGGGGCCACATGCTCCCAGTGCCCTCACTGCCCCAGTGCCAGGAGTTTCTGCCCCTGAAGTGCCAATGAGAGTTTCCCGGGTGCGGCAGCACCATGGAGGGCTCCCAGGAGCCTAACATGCTGCATTTCTGTTCGGGAATGAGATCTGGTTGAATTTCCCCTGACTCTGCTTCTGGGTTAGAGAACTGTCCTGAGGTGGGCAGAGCAGGGAATGGCCAGGTGCTAAGTGGTTACAACAAAAGCAAAACAAAAAAGGCATTTCTCTGGATTCAGCTATAGTCACAGCCTCTCCCCTCCCTGCTTTACTGGTCATCTGTGTTGCTTTTAAAGGGTCAGTCCCAGCTTCCATCAGCTACCTCAAATCAGCCACCACCAACCCTGCGCCCTACAACCAGATGCCCAACCCCAGTGCCTCTGCCTTGCTGAGCCCTGCCCAACTCATCTGTCCATAAGGGCTTCTGCAGAGCTGGTTGTATGGCAGTTCCTGGTGGTAGGCTGCAACCTGGGTTCTACTCCCTACTGCCAGAGCTACTTACTTGTGCTGGCTTAGACAGGAACAATCCTTCTTTGAGGACTAAATGGCCCTTTGAGCTCCCTCCCAGCCCTAGTTTTCTAAGGAAGCATAAAGTGAAAGGAATGAGATCACAGCCCTGGAAGAAGCAGTGCAGGATGACAGACGGGGCTTCCAAACATCCTTCCAATCTGTGTGTGGGCCAGCACAGAACCCCACATCCCCACGTTATTCTGTACTCCCCTGATGGATTCTCTTGGCATAGTTTGGTTCCTATCCCTGCTAGTCCTCCTAGATCTATGATAGGAATGGCCATGGCTATAGCCAGCACAT
Source organism: Caiman crocodilus (assembly GCA_030014935.1). Classification (NCBI taxonomy): domain Eukaryota; kingdom Metazoa; phylum Chordata; order Crocodylia; family Alligatoridae; genus Caiman; species Caiman crocodilus. Next base: position 6,160,479 of record JAGPOW010001327.1, on the reverse strand, counting down.
CTTCCTCCAGCAGCACAGTCTGGGTTGACACCGGCAGAGGGACAAACAAGCAGCAGCAACCCTGCACACTATGGTGAAATGCCATGCCTAGCTCTAACAAGACAACACCTTTGCTTCACCACTCAAGGACCAAGCACTGGGGTGTTGTTCTCACAGTTAGGACTCCTAGCAGGAAGGGGCCAAATGTCATCCCACCCCAATTTCAGGCTGCTTTGGATACAGCAAGTGGGAGCTCTTCACCACGGCTAACTTTGTGATCTACATCCCCTAAACTGACCCCATTGCCAAAATGGTCCCTGTGTAGCCCTGCCCTTTTAGTACAGGCACCGGGTGGGGGATAGCAGCTGGGTGAGCTGGATAAGCTAGATCAAACCTACAGCATTCACACTCCCACCACAGCTGCACACACCCATCCCTGCCACTGGGCCCCTGCAGCCAAACACGCCTATTGGTTCCTGGCTTCCTGCCCAGAGCAGGCCCTCTCCCCTTGTCTCCCCAAGGTGGCCAAACACTGCTACAAGTGACCAACATAAAATGAGATCAAGCCAAGAGGGTAGGAAATTTACTCCCTGAAGAACAAGCAGCACCAATCCTTAGGAAAGGAGTGGAGACTTCTCATGGGAACAGACTAGATCCAGAATGACTAGGGAACCACTAAACTAGAGTGGAGTGCAGGTGGAGAGGGTGGAGACAGTGGGTACCTGGGATACAGGGAGTAGAGCAGAGGATGTTCAGGGCCACAGGTACTGGGGCAAGCAGGGAGCAGGCAGCCAGGCCCCAGACACAGGTGAAGAGATAACTACACCAGAAGGAGCCCATCTTGCACCTCAATTAGCTTAGAATGTCCACAGATTTAGTGGAGGCCAAACACCTCCCATAACTGGAGAAATCTAACTGGATTAGAGAGAGAGCACTGCACAAACGTCTCTAAATGGCTAGGAATTAATTGGATCCAGTCTAGTAATCCGATTGTTGGGCTGTAATGGCCCCGCCTGCTCCACTCAGCCGCTCCCCTGCTTCCTCCCTCCCTTCCCCCTCCCCTCTGGGGAATGGGGCAGCAGAGCCACTCTAAAGCCTGTAGCAAGGTCCCCTCCCTCGCCCCAGAGTCAAAGCCTCCCTGTGTGAAGGGAAGGGAGGTGGCAGCCACGCGACATTCTGGTGTGGGGGACTGGGCCGTGAGAAAGCAGCCATCTGACTCCCCGCCTGGCTCTATGGGGCCTCACTCTATTCCCAGGCACAGCTGGGAGCTGCAGATATCTGGGCAGCCCTCACAGATTTAATGAGAGCAGGGCTGTGTGCTGCCGAAAGCAGACACACCCTGCCTCCAACAAGTCCACACCTCCTGCAGGAATTTCCTACCAGTGCAGCTTCTCCCTCCACCAAGCAAAACCCCTCCTCTGCAGCCTGCCAAGGGATGCTTGCCACAGGCATTCTCTATCTGCCCTTTAAAAAGGGGGACAAGCAGCCTGCCATGTCAACAGCCACTCTCACCACTGCCGATCCAGACCATACAGAGCCAGATCCTCAGCAGCAGTAAAATCAGTGTTGCTCCACTGGCACGAACACCAATTTAGAGCTGACAGTTGCTTAGACCATAATATCCTACCATGCATGGTATAAAAACTATGGCCCTCCAGACTCAGTCTGTTTCAAGAGAGTTAAAGAGCAGAGGTCAAAGCCTGCTCTCAGTGACTCTGGCTTTGTGCATTTGTGTAGAGAAAAATTTGGTGCTGTACTTTTGTATTTCAAAACAAAATCCTTATGTCTGGTGTTTCCACTCCCCTAGCTTATAGCAGCCAAGAAGTCCATTTTCCAGGCCACTGCGTAAACTGTTTACTTCTTGCTTTTCCAGGCCAGGACAATGAAAATAAGCTAGCTAGTTCCATTTGTTCCCATGCACTGTGGCACCGAGGTTACCATACCCTTTCTGGGGAGAGTGCTAAGGAAGTAGGTATCGAATTTTTTTAAGAACAAAAAAGTCAGAGATATTTCCAATGGGAATTTACATCCACCAATGTTACTAAGCTTACATTTGGGAAGCACTTACCCTGGACACCAAATAATTGAAAAAAACAAATGGCCAGCCCTTGGCTTCTTGAAGCCCACCAAGAAAAGCAAGGTCCCCAAGCACATTTTGTTGAATGAGCCCCACTGAAGTTTTAGAGTTGTGAGCCGGGGTATGTAATTCAGGGCCATTAGCACCAAGACATGGTCTAAAGTATTGATTTAGAAGGTACAAGCCACTACGTGCAAAGAGCCTAAAACATATATAGAGAGAGAGAGAGAGAGAGAGAGAGAGAGAGATGAGAGAGAGAGAGAGAGAGAGAGAGAGAGAGATTATGCTGTGTGTCTTTAAATGCACCTTCAGCACATATTAAAAGTACAACCTTTTTAAAATCATCCAGCTTTGTCCACTCCAGGATCAACACAGCTTGGTTGGCACCATCCTTGTTGCTTGCCTGTACTGGCAAACATTCGTAGTGTTTAATACATCAGTCTGAAAGGGCTAGCCTACAGAGAGAAACGGACTGGAGTAGTTATTCCAAAATAAGTTGTTCCAACTCCAGAACAGCTTTCTACTTAAACATTATTCCCAGTTAAAAGACAGTTCATACCAGAAAAACAAACATCTTTCCAAAGCAGAGTAGTTCTTTCCAATTCAAATTAGCTGAACTCTGGAGCATGCACTGTCCACATAGAAAACTATTCTGGAATGTTTTGTTCCAGGATCTCTCTTCTGGTCACTTACCCCAGACAGACACCACCATGCAATGGCTCATATCTGCAGGAAGTTTGCTCAAATACTGAGAGTAGAACAGACCTACATGGTAATCAAAACATTTTATGATCTGTTCAGTCAGCACCACTCAGTAAGATCCTGTTCCCCATTAAAAACACTGCTCTTTAGTTTCTCTTCTTTTCCCGTCCTCTTTCTTTTTCTTCCTTTCCCATCTTTCAACCCCTCTTCTTCCTGCTGCATTAACCTTCCTTGGAGCAACTCCCAATTCTCATCTCCTCTTCTTTCACATTCCCAGCACCTACTCCCTCCATAGCTAAAAAGCACCCACATTTAAATAATTAATGCTAGTACTAGAGGTGCATCACTGGACTCCACAACTAACATCCTAAATAAGGCAGTGGATGCAGAGGAACTCTCATGTCTAGGTTAGGTTGCTTCTTCAGGTTGCCTGCAGACATTGCTGCATGATTCTATGCTGTGTTTCACACATGTGGAATACTTCTTTGCAACTACAAAGTCTAGAAACTTTAAAAGATTTCAACTAGCTGAAAAAAACACATAGACCACACAAATTTGGAAACTCCTAATTGGAAGGAATCTGTTCATCCAGCACAGAAATGCAGCCATCTCTAGGGTAGCTATTTAATAACTCACAGCAACTCTGCACAACAGATCTGTAAAGGAAATGAAGAACAATGCTAAATCCTTCCTGCTGTTTCAACTGCATACAATTCAGCAGACTGAAATGCAGGCCACAGAACAGTTCTAACCCTACTGCACATGAAGAAATAACATCTACCCATCACTCTCATACCTTCATCCCCTCCAAGATTGTCATCTGTGCCCATGCAGGAATTCTGTAACCAAGCAAAGCTCAAGGCTCCAGAGCAGTGTGGAAATCGACACTGCACAAAGCTTCCTTTTAACCCACTTGTTCCTTTGGCCCCATAGCACACACACAGAAGTACTGAGGAATGGGCTGGCACCTTGGCAAAAGCCTGTGGGATGCACCTACATTTACATAGACTTTTAAGATGAGGTTCCCACACAAAGAACAACACCACTTTGAGGGCTGCGGGGCAGCAGCATCTATGGATTAAGGGGCAATGATGCTCTGGAGTTGGGCTCTTACACAGTGTGTACACTATGGCAAAAGAAGGGGCTGGTAGAAGCAGTGAGTGGGCCAGAGGGGGATGGTTTTAACCAAAACTCATTAAGTGGCCCTCCAGACAAAATAATTGCCTGCCCTTGGAATACAACGACAAGTTAGGGTGCTATACCTTGCAGCTGTTTGACTGGCTTGGATGTAGGGAATCATAAAAAATAAGGGTTGGAAGGGACCTCAGGAGGTCATCTAGTCCAGTCTCCTGCTCAAAGCAGGACCACCCCCAGCAAGACAATCCCAGCCAAGGCTTTGTCAAGCTGGGCCTTAAAAACCTCCATGGATAGAGATTCTGTCACCTCTTTAGGAACTCGCTTCAGTGCTTCACCACCCTCCTAGTGAAGAAAGTTGTTCCTAATTATTAACCTAAACTTCTCTTGCTACAATTTGAGACCGCTGCTTCTTGTTCTGTCACCTGCCACCACTGACAACAGCCTAGCTCCATGCTCTTTGGAAACACCCCTCAGGTAGTTGAAGGGTGCTATCAAATCCCCCTTTCAGTCTTCCCCTCTGCAGACTAAATAAACCCAGTTGCCTCAGCCTCTCCTCAGAAGTCACATGGCCCAGTCTCCTAACCATGTTTGTTGCTCTCTGCTGGACTCTCTCCAACTTGTCCACATCCTTCCTGTAGCGGGGAGCACAAAACTGGACACAGTACTGCATATGTGGCCTCACCTGTGCAGAACAGAGAGGAATAATTACTTCTCTCAGTCTTGTGATAATGCTCCTTCTAATACAGTCTAGTATGCCATTAGCCTTCTTGGCAACAAGGACACACTGCTGGCTCACATTCAGCTTATTGTCCACTGTAACCCCCAGGTCCTTTCCTGCAGAGCTGCTGCTTAACCAGTTGGTCCCAAGCCTGTAGCAGTGCATGGGATTCTTCTGTCGTAAGTGCAGAGCTTTGCACTTTTCCTTGCTGAACCTCCAACTTGTCTAGGTCACTCTGAATCCTAGCCCTACCCCCCAGCATATCTACTAATCCTCACCCCCAACCCCAAGCTTGGTGTCATCTGTGAACTTTCTGAGGGTGTAAAATATCCCATCTTCCAGATTATTAATAAAGAAAATGAACAAAACAGACCCTAGGACTGACCCCTGGGGCATTCCACTTGATACTGGCTGCCAAACAGACATCAAGCCATTGATCACTACCCACAGAGCCTGACAAACCAGCCAGCTTCTAGTCATTTTACAGTCCATTCATCCAACCCATATTTCCTTCTTAACTTGCTTGCAACAATGCTGTAAGGAGACTGAAGTGATGCTGACCGGTCTGTAGTTCCCTGAATCCTCTTTCTTCCCTTTCTTAAAGATGGGCACTATATTAGCTCTCTTCCAATTGTCCAGGACCTCCCCCGATCCTCACAAGTTTTCAAAGATAACGGCCAGAGGCTCTGCAATCACATCAGTTTAGCACTCTCAGATGCACTTGTTTACACAGAGCACAAACTCTACGTAATGACCTCCTGCCATGCCAGTGCGCTGCTGTGTCTCTAAGGGGGTTCCAGCCCCGGGGAAGGAGCCTCCATTGACTATGTTAAAAACCACAGCTCTGTTACCAAAGCTGCAGTAAGTACAAATATGTGGCCCAGGCACTGTTAGGGAGGTGGGCAGAGACCCAAGACTGATGAGAGCGTCACACCAAGCCTGTATTTCTACCCAGTTAAGCTTTGCAAATACCAACCCATGGCTGTGACTGTTCCACCTCAGGCAGCCTCCCAGTGCCCTGCTCCATCTCCAAGTGACCTGCTGGATCAAGCTGCCACCCCCCCACCATGCTTCTGTTGTACACCATGTTGCTTCACTACATGCGTTACTCCCCTATGGATCAACCTGTCAGGCCTGCCCACCTTGCCTCACCACCAGGGCTCATTCTTTTCTCAATGCTCTAAGCCTCCTTTCCCTCTGGGACCCTGCCCCTAACCACCCTCCCCACACTCTGGGAAAGACTAAAAATTCCTCAAGGACAAGCACCTGCCACGGGGAATGCATCCAGGGGCAGAGGCAGGTCAAGTCTCAGGGGGAAAAAGGGAAACAGTCCTCTACCTTTGGTTTGGTGCTGCTATGCTTTCCTGATGGCCTGTCTTATACACGTTAAAAGAAGAGAGAAAGCAATCATGCCACATAGGCATGGTGCTCTAGACTGCCAGCTAGCAGTGAAGGAAGGAGAGTCTTCATATGGGGGTTTTAATATGGGGATGCAGCAGGGAGGTGCTCCCCAAAATCCACAACAGCCACCTGCAGAGCAGTAACATCTTGTGGTGTTGAGGGAGAATTACAGCAGGAAACACTAAAAATTAGAGCTGGGGATTAGATTCTGGGTCATTCAGTTTGGCATTTCCATATTATCTAAATGACCCCTCAACAAGTCCCATTCCAGAAATAATCTTTTTTTTTTTTTTTTAATTTTCTGTATTCCAAGCCAAATGAGCCAAAACAAATTCCAAACCTGAGAGTCAGTCCAGAACCGTAAGTGGCCCTACTACCAGCAAACATCCTCCACCCCCATCTGGGGCTTCAGATGTTTCCAAAACCTTTGACGAGCATCCTACTAGCAGGCCCAAGCCGGGAGGCTTGGGGTTTGGATGCCCCTGAGTTTTGCTTGCCCTCAGCCATAAGGCCCCAGGAGCAAGCCAGGGAGGAGTTTCCTATTTCCATAAAGTGAGCTTAAAACCAAGACCTTCTCAATCCAGCAGCTAAGTGGAAGGTTTACTATACATTAGCTTGGCAGGTCCTGTCCCCGTGCCAGGACAGCAGTCCTCCCCGGTGCAACTAGGAAGACTGCCTCTGTGGTCACAGTGTTTCGCTTGCCAGGTAAGCATAGACTATGCTTGATCTGAGCCTTCAAGAGGCCGAGAAGTGATGATTTCTGGTCCCATTCCAGAAATCTTTTTTTTTTTTAATTTTTTTCATATTCCAAGTGAAATTGGTCAAATCAATTCCAAATCCATGAGTTAGTCCAGAACCATAAGTGACCTTCCATTCCAAACTGTGGCTTCAGATGTTCCCAAATCCTTTGACGGGCATCCTACTTGCAAGCCCAAGCCTGCAGGCTCAGGCCTTATGCCCTTAGCCATAAGGCCCCAAGAGCAAGCTAGGAAGGAGTCTCCCATTTCCATGAAATGGGCATAAAGCCAAGGTTAACTATGCATTGCCTACATGGGTGTTATCCCATGCCAGCAAAGTGGTAGGGTGGCCATCACAGAGGACATTCCAGTTTTCTGCTACTCTATTCTCTATTGATACAAAACCCAATGCCTTTATGTCCTCTATTTTTCTCTTCAAGAAAAAAATAGAGGACAGACAACCAGACTGTCCTATATGGTGGCCACCCTACAGAGCAGTCTTCCCTGGGTGCAACTAGGAAGCCACTGTGGTGCTCACAGCATTTCCCCTAGGTAAGCATAGACTAAGCTTGATCTGAGCCTTCAAGAGGACAAGAAGCAATGATTTCTGGTCCCATTCCAGAAATCATCTTTTCCTTTATTTAAATATAATTTGTAGCCGAGGCCAGATTAGCCAAAACTAATTGCAAATCCAAGAGTCCAGAACCGTAAGTAGCCCGACTACTGGCAAAAATTCTCCATCTGCACCTGGGGCTTCAAATACTCCCAAAACCTTTGGCAGGCATCCTACTTGCAGACCCAAGCCCAGATACTTGGGGTTCAGATGCCCCCAAGTTTTGCTTGCCCTTAGCCATAAGGCCCTAAGAGCAAGCAACTGAGGAGACTTTAACTTCCATAAACTGCGCTTAAAGCTGCTGCACCTCCGCAGGTACTGAACCATGCCAGAAAAACAGTTCTCCTGCGATGCTGTTGAGGAAAACTGCCATCTCAGACACAGATACGTAGTATTTCCCCTGCCACGTTAAGAAGCCACTACGCTTGCCCTGAGCCTTCAAGAAGACATCTGAGCTAGAAATTATCAATCCCATGAGATCTAGGACCCCACAGCAAACCCCAGCCAGTACTGCAGGGCCTGCCAGAGGTGGTGAGCATTTGAGTTGCCTGAATCCTCGCTCCAATTTTGCTCTTAACAGTGTCATTTTAACTACATTCTTTTTATATCTACTCCAGCAGGCTCGCACTCAGGCAGGCAGAAGGAGCAGAGAGGCAGGGCTGGGTGTTGGTGTCAAGGCAGCACTGGCTGAACCCATCTGCTTACAGGCCACTCCACCCAGCCACCGCCCACGTGCAACAGCACCAGCCCTGCCCAGCAGATTACAGTAGAGCTGGGTGATTTAACTTGAAACTCCTGTCATTTTCCCGTACACCTTAGGCCTTTAAGTGCAGGTATCTCACACACTGTGCTCATCCACCCCCTTGGGACACACCCAGGGGTCTCTACAGCTCTGAGTCTCCTCTCAGTGCAGCTGGACAGGGACTGCCTCATTGGATCCTCACTAAGAGGATGAAGGCAACATGGCCTATGGCGACACAGACCCCCTGGGCTGCTGCTGTTTGGGGTGAGAGGGTCTAGAGGGAAAGAAGTGCATGGAGAAGAGGTAAGTGTCCTGAAGCCCAGACTGTCCTTTTCCTGCCTTGTGCTATGTGTGAGGAAGAAGGCAGTGGCAATCCTGGTTAACTGGGCAACTCAGCTTAATGTAAGGTGAGCCACTCAGGGGTAGAAGAGGCACCAGAGGCAATGCATGATTCACATGACAGCATTTCCCCAAACCCTGCCCCCTAGGGCAATATGGGCCCCATTCCCAAACCCCTCCCTCCCCTCCACTTTCAGTGAGATCTTACCCACTACCATGTCATGCACAAGCAGCCTCCCAGCCTGCTCTCAAGGTCTACACAATGCCCTGGGTCCATACTGTACCCAGCCTGGGTCCTGGCTTTGTTGTCAAAAAAGGACCACCAAAGTAAAGCACAGCTTGAGCTTACTCTCCAAACTTTGTTCCATAGGACCCTCTAACAAGACTGCTGAGCCTACACCACAGATCCACTCTCCACCCATAACCCAGGGTATGGGTAGGCAGGAATAATCAGAGTGCACTTAAACCCTATCCTGGTAGAGGTCATACATGCTAACAGACTGAGAATCATACAGTACAATCCAGCATCACCCACTCGGTGGGGTATAAAGCAGAGCCACCCCTTCAACTGTGAAGATTTCAGTTTAGACCAGCAGTTCTTAATTAGGGTGCCATGGGGTGCCTTGCAAGGGTGTCACACAATGTTAACACTGTATGGTGTACAAATGTGATTCATAGGTTATACCCAGAGCTTTCAATAGGAATCCTTGGTGTCAAAAACACTGACCCGCTCTGGGCTTTCCAAGTTCTTTGAAACAGAATTGCTCTATTATTTGGTTGTAGTCAAAAAATGAGCAGAAGCTCAGAACTAGCATTTTCTGAGGGGAACCCTTGAGTCTATCAAAGGGTGCCTCCAGTTTAAAAAGGTTAAGAGCCTCTTGTTTAGACATTGCCTTCCAGGCCTACAACAGTACCACAATACTGTGCTAACACAGACATATAGAGCCCAGATATCAGGGTACTCACGAGTGCAGGGGAGGACCCAGCCAATTCCACTGCAATAATACCCAGTCTTTCCTCTTCCTATCTAGCACCTCAAAGGGCTGCATAGACATTGATTCAGGCCTTCAAACCCCTCTGAGGTAGAAAGCACTGCTGTGTCCATCTACACAGAGGGGAAACCAAGGCATGTAGAAAGTCATACAGCAGCACCAGGAATAGAATCCAGACATCCAGATCCCCATCCTGTCTTTGATCACCTAACCCCTAACCCCCCACAACCCAGCTTCCCTCTCCTTACACCTAGAGCCTCTCTGTACCACTGCCCCGGGAAAGCTGAAGCCTTTCCAAGGGAGGGGTGCAGCCATGCAAGTAGAGGCACATGCAGCTAACTCAAGCAAGAGTTAAGCGTGGGGTGTGGAGCAGCCCCGCCCTGGGGACACACCAAGCTCTCAACCTTTCCATAACCCTGCACAGGAGGCTGCCAGCAGTGGAAAAACACACTGAGCCACTTCCCAAGCCAGCCCTGCCTCTGCATGCTGGGCCTTGCAACAGGGTCACACATGGAACAAGGCTGCTTGCAGAGCCAAAGCCATCAAATGGGTGCATGCAGTCAAGAAAGAGAGGCAGGAGGAACTACAATGCAGACCATATGAAAGACAGACCTATCAAGGATCAGAAGGAAGCTCCAGGTTTGGATGAGCAGGCAAGGTTCTTTGAGTAGATGTGATCTCTTATTAGACCAACTGAGTAGTTGGATAAAGTTCTTAGAAAGCTTTTGGGTGCAGTCACCCTTCTTCAGGCATAGGGAGTCCCTGATGGTCTTTCCTTGGAGTCTCAGACCAATAGAGACTCCCTATGCCTGAAGAAGGGTGACTGCGCCCAAAAACTTGGTAAGAACTTTTTTCCAACTACTCAGTTTGTCTAATAAAAGAGATCACATCTAACTCAAAGAAACTTGCCTGCCTATGTCCTTAAACCAACATGGCTACAACCAAAAGGAGAAAGAAAGCATTTGTTAAAAATAAAATTGACACCTCTGCCTTTTCAATTGATGAACAGGTGGAAGCATGCAAGTGACATCCTAATGGACTTTATCAACAAATCCAACAGCAAAACCAGAGACCAGGGAGGCTGAGATTCCTGAGGTTGCTAAAGTGAAAAGGGCAAGACAGACACCCCGATCTGTCAAGTTTTTGTTAAACATTGCTAGGGGGACTTGACTCTACTCTCCCCAGAATCCTTTGCAGCTTCACTTTGCTTTCCCCATCTCTTCTCTTCCAATAAGCCACTTACACCTGGTGCACATGCAGGGTTTGTGCCACCAGGGGGAGATGCAAACTGCAGAAACAATAGATTTGTTCAACATTGAGCAACTCCAGCACAAAAAGGAAAAACGTCATGTTAAGCAGCAAGGCAAGTTTCTGTTCCAGGACTTATCACCAAGCAAGGACAGGCTCTACCCAGCCAGATTCCTTCTCCCCTTGTCCTTCCATAGGAGAACAGAGGGTGGAAGGGAGGGGACATTATCTTATCCAGCAAGGTAGCAGGGACTTACCTACTGAGCTGTGCTGCAATCTTATTTACTAGCTGGCATATCCATGGCTGGGGGAGAGGGACAGGGGGAGGAGGAGAGACAGATGAAGCCACACAGCACAGGCCTGTGATGCTGCTACCACAAGACATGACGCCCATTGTCTCCATCACAGATGCCTGGGGTATCCTCGAGATCCTGTGTCTATTCTCCCTGGTTGGATCTCTTCCAACAGAGCAGCTTCCCCCACCCCCGGTGCCTGCTCTTCATTAGCCAGACTGGGACACTTAGTGCCCCCACAGGAGACACCTCAACCTCTAATGGATCAGAAGAATGTCCCTACCAAGTATGAAGAGTTAAACCCTCACCTGACCCTGTGACACTAGCGCAAACCTGCTCTTTTTCTCCCCCAACACTGGCAACACATCCAGCTCATCAGGAGGGTGACTCCTCTGGCTCTCCAGATACCCCAGAGGCTCTGCACCTTGATCACTTTCCAGGCTGCAGGCCAGTTTAGAGAGCGTGCAGGTCATCCTGATGGCCCCTAGATATCAAGGATCTGAGAGCAATTGGCACTTTACAGCAAAATACAGCACCCATTGGGGCTTTTCCAGGTCACCAGCGAGTCAGAGGGCAAAGTATCCAGGTTCTCTCTCAAAGTATCCAGGTTGGACAAGTGCCATATGCCCCTGTGATAGCTCAGCAGGGTAAGACTATCACTAGGGCAGAACAGGGGGTGTCCAACCACAACAGGGAGGCATTTGTCACAGTGTCTCTATGGCTTGAGGTCACACAGTTGGCAGCTCTAAGTGCCTGAGGGGGGTGGGGTGTGCAGGGACTGTGGGAAGAGGGAGGGCTGGGCGGGGGTCAGCCAGCGGGCGGGCGTGCCTGTTCCAGGCTGCCAGCTGCTCCCTGGTCTGCTCTCACCCTTTACATGCCTCACTCATACAGGGCTAGGCTGTGCAGTAGAGAACTCCCAGCCTCCAAGTCATTATCCCTTTGCTACAGATGGGGAAACCGAGGCATACGGTTATCCAAGGTCACACCACAGTCAGTGACAGAGCAGGGGGCATAGAACTCAAGACAGATGCACCCTCCTACAAACCAGACAAGAACCCATGTCACCTGACTACCCACTAGACCACCCCCTGTTCTCAGGCAGCAATAAGGTCAGGGGCCCTGACACCCGTTCTAATCCTTGAGCTAAATGCTTCCCCCAGAGCTGACTCTGAGCTTGAGGGTGTCAGTACCTAGGTCTCCCCACCACACCCGGGCCCTGTCACTGGCACAGCACAGAAGCTACGACCTCTGCCCAAACACCCCCACCCTGTACCAGAGGGGAGGGACCTTCACAACCAGGTGTGTTACTGTGCAGCTTCCCATACCGGCAAAGCTGGGTGAATACAACTGATATACAGAGAACATGCATGGGTAACAAGGGCCATGTGTGTAACTGGGATAGATGCAGGGGAAGAGACATGGCCAAGACAAAAGAAGTTTAGAGGGAGAACAGAGTTGCATGGCCCAGATGCTATCAGTGGGAGGTGCAGGCTAAGGACAAAGAGCCCCATTGGGTCTCAGAAGGAAGGGGAGTGGTGGCCACAGCAGGGAGCTCCCAACAGTTACATGGGCCACATAAAATACCCATGCTCTAGCTCCATGCCAGCTGTCTCTGGGCACTAAGCAGCATCAGAGCTATGAACCTGGGGATCCTTCTTCCTCCTTCCCTCAGAAGCCTGGTTCAGATACCTTCTCTGTCAACCCCAGCTTTGCTCTCATGGAAGCAAACCCCAGCTTTGCTTCTGTCAACCTCTGCTTTGCTCTCATGGAAAAATCCCTCCAACAGCACTAGATCTGCTACACAGACCGTCTCTCCCTCTGTGTCCACAAGGAGAGCAGGCTGAGCATGAATGTGTACACACACACACACACACACACACACACACACACGAATACTCATGCACACATGGGCTAAAGGGTTAAAGTCAGCACTGAGAAGGCCAGATTTGCTTACACCCTATCCCACCCCCACACACAGGTCAATAATTCCTGCAAGGAGAACTGGGCAGGCTCTGGGGCAGCTAAGGTGCTTGAAGCTGCCTCTATTTTAGAACTGAGTGAACTAAATGGTCTTGGAAGAGAGGCTAAGCAGAGCCCAGCTTGGCATGGCAGGGGCAGGCAGGGCAGGGCTAGATTCCCCCCAGCCCAAGCTCAGCTAATGCCTCTTACACTCCTGAACTACAGCTTCACTCTCCCAGTCCTGGACTCTTTCTTTGGCTCTGTCAATGCCCCTCACTCCTTCCTCACAGTCCCCCTACTCCATCCCTAGGTGACCCAGGGTTATTTCAGGCCATGAACCTTCTACCAAAAAAATACATCCCATAATATGCAACGCCTGAGCTCTGATCCAGTTCCTAGACCAGCTCCCAAAAGGCCAATGGGTTCTGTAGGGCCAGGAACATTTTGAGCCATATAGTCCGACCGCTGCAATATAGGCTCTGGCCAGCTGGAAAGTGGTAGGGACTACCAAGTCTTATCCCAGGCATGTGGAGAAGAGTAGAGGCAATGTGCCCTGAGGTGGATTGCACCCATGCATTTATTGAGTCATGACTACAACCCTGCAGGTGTCTCCAAGACCATCTTTACCTTCCAAGAAAGCTCTTGGCAAATGGAGCTTAGGCCCCTTCTCTCCATCACCCCCAAAAGCTCTATTTCTGGGCAGCCTTGATCACTCCAGCACCCTTCCTTCTGTGCAGCCTGCTATCTACTCTGAGCTGCTGCCTTAATTCTCAGATACCTGAACTGCACTAGCTCACAGGGGTGAGAATCTCACCAACATGACCATATGCAAGGTCACATTAATCTAGCCAGACAGGCACCCTGGCGTCAGGACTCGGTGATATGCTCAAAGCTGTTCTATCGTAGCCACAGAGTTACAATCTGTTTCTGGAAAAGTGCCTGACAGACCTACCCCGAGCTCTCTGGTCACATGTGCACAGGAAAGGAAGTGAAACTGAGAGGAAAACCCAGTGGGGAACCCTCTAGGAGAGGAAGAGAGTACACACTGCTTTGTGGGAATCAGCAGCCACAGCCCCAACTCAGAGCAGCACTGCAGTCCAACTAGCACGACTGAGGTCAGGCCTTGAGCCCAAGGTGCAGTTCTGTTCTGGGACAGATGCAAAGCCTAGTATGGCTGCCATCCAGCTCACCCCAGATCAGGCCCACACCTAACACCAAGTATCCTTCCTGCTCCTCTGTCCCTTAACCACCAACGTATCTGCCCAGAAAGGGTTAAGGAAGAAAAGCAAAAATATATGCACCTTGCCCAGCGCTGCTGCCTGGGTGCCAACACTGCACCAAGCAAAGGTTAACAGTCCAGCAGCTCCCGCCTCCCCCTCTTCTCCCCCTCCGCAGCATGGCTTCAGTGAAGCATGGAGGCCCCAGCTGGGAATACAGTGCAAAGGCCAGGCATCTTATTGCAGCAACAACACCGAACCCCGAGACTGCAGCCAGACCCCCCCATGTAGCGGAGCCTTCTCCAGCTCAACACCATGGGAGCAGAGCTCTAGATGATGACTCAGCCCTGCCTCCAGTCAACAACAGTCATCTTCTTTTTCCACAGTCCCATTTACCATGGAGCACAGTGAGGACAGTTAGCATCAGGCCAAGCAAGGGACGCTGTGGATGAAAGGTAGTTACGCAGAGGTAATTCTATTATTACAGCCATTAAAGCAGCTATACTGATGCAAAGCCCCATTCACCTTTGCCAGTGTAGGTCTTTACCCCATTTCAGGCAAGAATATAAAGAACAGATGCTCCACAGAGGTTCATAAACCCAGCCCATCAAGGCAAGTCTAACACAACTGGCTCCAAGAATACTCAACATACTGGCTTTCTGTGGGGTTGACGGCAAGGCCTCCAGAGACTAGCAGTGCAGAGCTATCGCCCCTGCTCAGTGCATGGGCCCCTACTGAGTTCATTCTCTCAGCCTTAAAAAACAGAGCTTCAAGCAACAGCATCACCTCCCAGTTCATCCCTGGGCATCCCAGTATCCAAGAGACCACTGAGCAGAGCAGGCAGGTGACTGTGGGCAAGGGAAGGAGTCATACAGTACTGCAGACCTAAGGGACCGGCCCAAATGCCCCACAGTGGGACTTCAGATCACAAGGCAGGGCCGAGAGGCTGATCTAAGAGGCTGCAGATATCCCCAGACCAGCAACCTCCAGCTGTGACAGTCAGACTGGCACATGGAGCTGAGGGCATTTGTAAAATGCAGCTTCCAGTGAGAACTGTATAGATAAAAAGGAACAAGCCACCTGGTGCTCCACCCCCCTGTGCCAGCAGACTCCCCACCACTGTGTTCCCAAGCTCAGCAGCTCAGTCTGCCAGGGCCCTAGGCGCCAAGAAGCACCTGCTCCTGCTCATTATGAATGCCGAGGAGGTTCCCCAGGGAGCTGCAGGCCTGTACAGACCTGGGGCTTTCAGATGTCAGGGTGGGTGCAGCGGGAAGCCAGGGAGGATGGTTGGTAAAGGGCCATCTACTTCTCCCTGAGCGAAGCCAGGTGCAGGAGAGCTGGCAACTCTACAGGCACAGGTAAGTGCATGCCTGTGTGCAGGGGCACACAGACAGGATCCATCATTTTATACCTCCCTTTCTCTCTCTGTTAGGCAAAGCCATCTCATCTTCCCTTATTACAGGCTGCCTTTCTCAATCCTGCCAATTATGCCCAGTTCTGCATGCACAAACACACTCCTTCAGCACTGCACTGGACCACCAGCCTTGCTACATGAGGTACCTGCAGCCATCTTGTCTTCACTGTGGCAGGAATGCCACCATGGGTGCCCCTCTCCAGAGGTCTCTCTCTGTGTCAGCCTGAGAGGCTGCTGGTGAATCCCTCAGGGCAGGGATCTCATCCTTGTCTGCATGACAAAGGCCTGGGCCTGGGAGGGGATACTGTAGTC
>JAGPOW010001327.1:6118586-6144499 GCA_030014935.1 Caiman crocodilus | reverse complement strand
GGGTGTGCTCCAGGGAAGGGGTCGGCCGGACGCGAGGCACCCCAGGGAGGCACTCGGAGCCTGGAAGGTGGGCGGGCGCAGGGAGGTGGGCGGCTCAACGCGGGAGCGCCCCCTGCTGGCCCGCCACATTCACAATGCAGCAGGTCAAGGAAGAATGTAATCCAAGATGTACCAACTTCTGGAACATCCACCTGTAGAGCCCCACACTGTCTGGCCACCTGCCACACCCAGAAACATGCCAGGCAAGGCCCATCTGCAGGCACCTGGGCCATCACAGGGTCACCTCACAATACCCCAGTGAAGGCAGGGGAACTGAGACAGCAGGGCAAGGTGCTATGACCTTGAACAAGTCCATTAGAGCCTGCTAGTAACCTGGTGATCTGAGCCTAGAGCGGTGCTATCTCCTACAGCAGGGAGTGATCATTCCAGTCCCAGTCCTCTGTTCTGATCATCAGACCTGGATCACTGGGAGCTTGCCCAGAGATAGTTTCCCCTCTGCTCAGCCTCCCGCTGGTCCCACACAGGTCCCTATTGCACTAGCACACAGCCTTGGACACATGTTATACTGACCAACTTAAGAAATTACAAGTCTCTGAGAAACAAAGATCTTTAATGGGGACCCCATCTGCTAGCAGCAGTGCATGAAAACTAGCTGTAAAAGACCTTGAGCAGGCACCGGCCACATTCAGAAGGGAGGCAGGCAGGTACTCAAGCTCCCTTCTCTTCATGGCAGGTTAAATCAAACTAACAGATCATAGCTAGAGACAGGGGGGTAGCATCATGTGGAAGTCACACACCCCACTGCAAACGTCCCCCTACGCCCCCATCCCTCTGCTGCTTAGCAGCCAGTCCTAAAAACTTATCACCCCACCATTCTGAAATATTCATGCCTGAAAATGATCTGCTGGCCTCCGTAAGGCAGCTGTGGTAGCAACTGTAAACATGCTGTGGGTCAAGGCAGAGTTGCAATGGGACACTAGAACAGCAGAGCTGGCCAGGGTTGTGGGCAGAGGAAAGCTGGGATGGTGGAGGTGCACCAGCAGAGCTGTGCAGGGGACAGCAAGACATCAAGACAGTTCACTACATACATGTGGCTGCACAAGCGGAGTAGATTCAAATTTATTATGGGCTGATATTTCTAAAGGCTCCCCTTGTACTTTGCAAAAAGCATCTGGTAGCATATATGCAGGAGGCAAACCAAGTAGGGGAAATAGAAGTGGAAAAGAGAGCACCCTACAGGTTTGGGAGGAAGATCCCTGATCTCAGCTAGGCCAAGAACTCAGGTGTCCCAACCCAGACCACCTTTCCCTCTATCTGGCCAACTGCCCTTCCCTATAAGACTTGACTCCAGGAACTCAGGAACACTGTTTGCAGCCTTAAGCACCAGGGGGAAACGTCCCAGCTTCCTGCATGTCTCACTGTAAACCTGTTCACCTAGCCTGGGCTGGAGTGGGAAGGGTATTCCTTGACCTGGTCTGCAGTAGGACATACAGCAAGCTGAAGAAGAGAAGCTTTCAATACAACTCAGCACAGATGCTAATTGGATAATGGTTTTAGAAAATGCAATCAAGGAGAACAAAAATACAAATAAGCAGTTGCCAAAAGATTCTCCACTCAGCTCTGCCCAGAGTCCTGGGGACAGCGGGGTAAATATTGTTGCAGGAGAAAGCCCATGAGAAAAGGAAACCTTTTAATTAGCAACTGCCACAGGGCCAGAGATCCAGGAGAATATGGAAAGGGGGTGACCCAGAGGGGCTGGCAGAGAAGAACAGGGGGTCAGGATGTCTGGTTCCATTGCTCAAGTTGGCAGCTGACTTCCTAGGTGGCTTTGGGGGAGTCACACTGCTTCTTTGTGCCTCAGTTTCCCTTGTACAATGGGGCAATCTCCTCCCAACAACAGGGGGAGCTCTGGGGAAGGCTGGTGGGGAAGTCCCAATGACCTCTATTCCCTTTTAGAGGCATGACCAGCCTCACTGTGGTAATGAGCAGCCCCTAAAACATGCAGATCTTTCCTGTATTCACTGCTTTTTCCATGCCATGGCCCTTGAAGCTTCCAGCATTTGATGTCTGCTGAGCTGAAGCAGATCACAAGTCCAGAGAGATTTATGAAGAGCAGAAAGCATCAGGAAGAGAGACATACAATGGTTGGACCTTCAGTCATAGGGAGAAGTAAGAGGATCCCCCCCCCCCCATTCTGTTTTCAGACCACACTAAGCACAGGTTGGGGCCAGTGCAAAAGAGTAAGGCCCCAGCCTCAGCCCTGTTCAGACAAAGGCACCACAGAAACTCAAGTATTGATGAACTTCCAAGTGGCAGAGATCCCTGGGCACGGGAAGAGGGTTTTAAAGGCCCAGCAGCAGCCATATCTGCAGACACTGACTGTTTCAGAGGGCCTCCAGCAGCCATGCCTGCTGCTTTAAGAGTGAGACCTGTTCTGCTTACAAGTCCAGCCCAAGAGCCTGCATCCCAGTGGGGTGCAGCCCCACCCAGCACAGGGAGGGAGGTGGCTGGCCTCAGACAGGCAGTCACAGAGATGCTGCAGTCGGAGTCCTCCTCGGGGCCCCCCCATCGCCTGCTTACAGCTGTGACCTTCCAAGCCTGTCACAAGAGTCTGCCTCCCGCTCCATGGGAAACTAACCCTACTCTTAAAGGCAGAGGATCTCACATGCCTCAGATCAGGTTAGTCCGGTGTGGAGGCGGGGTTGTAAGGTTTAATCCCAGTTTGCACCAGGGTCACAGGAGAAGGTCACTCTGATCCCAAGGTGCCTGCAAGTTCACCTGCGGTGATGCACTGAACTGGAATCAGGCAGGACTCAGCCTCCTGCACTACCCTCCTGTGTCCCTACAGCACCTAGCATGGTGTGGTCTCCAAGGCAGTACTACAATACAAACTGTGTCACCTGAGCCCAAGTCAAATGCCAGAAGAAACAGATGATTTACAAGGTCCTGACATTCAGAATCCAGAGCTTTTCATGGCTCTGATGCCAGCCAAAGCCATTGGCAGCAACAGATAGCCACTGCCACCCCTGTATTATTCAGTGTCCCTTGAAACACAGAGAGGTGGGAAGAGATCTCAGCACAGCTTTTGGCAGGCAATGAAAAGCCCACACAACTGGCATGATCACTGGAGGAAACAGATGAAGTCCCAGAAACAAGCTCCCAACAAGAGTGGCTTCCCCCAGAGAAAGGTGGGGCAGGTTGGCAAGCACTGTGGGGCTGGCTCTGCGCAGTGGCAATCGATCAAATGGTGCCAAGGGGTTGGCAGAGCAGGGGTGCTCGGGTTGTGTCCCCAGCAGGCTAGGAGGTGAGAGCCACACCACGCCACTTATTGCTGCTTCGTGTTGCATTTGCAGTTCACACACAGGATCCGACAGGAATTTCTGCAGCTCCAGAACAAACTGGGACATGGGGCATGAGCAGCTCTGTCAGTGCTGATGTGAACAGGCTACCCAGAGGAATGGGCATGGGCTGAGTCCTAGCTGCAACTCCAGACCAGGCAAACAAAATATTTTACATGCAGAAGACAGCCAAATCAGTCTCAATAAAGGGAAACTAGACAGAGGGCCTGCAGGTCCTTCCTTCTTGGGCAGGAGTGGGGAGGAAGGGATTCTTCAGCAAGTCACTCAGTTCTTACCCCTCAGAAAGCCCATACACAACCTGAGGGAAGCACAAGAGGTTGGAAGAGAGTTATTTCAGCCTATTCAGGACTCACTGAGACACTGCATGCTGTGTTTGAGTGTCCTTGACCCCTCCCCTCAAGACAAGGGTGGTGCGTTGTGGCAACCTACTAAGAAGGCAGCGGCTGCCATGCTGTGGATGGGAATCCCACAGAGGAGGACAGGCCCCACCTGCCAAGCCATGTGATGTTGCAGAAGCACAAGCTGGGAAGGCCAGAGGGAGATGGGCAGAAAGGAATAGTCTCTGTTGTCACCCGAGGGGCCATGCCACACGCTCCTGGGACAAGCCCCTCCTGGGCAATGGGCAAAGCAAAAGAGAATGGGATGTTGTAGAAAGCAGTTGCCCTACTTGGCATGGAGTTGCCTCTCAGTAACCAGCAGGGGCAGGCTGCCCCAGAGGAAGAAGCGTGTTTGTTATCTAGGCAGTGAAATGGCTGGAAGAAGCCAAGCCAGCCCAGCCCAGCAGGACACAGGGAGGAGTCTGCCACAAGGCAGGAGACTCAGGCAGGAGGCCTGAGGAGATCCTGGAACACCCAAAAAAGGAAGGGGAGAGAGTACTGCTGAGCAAGGCAAAGCAGCCAGGGCTGGGAAAGGGCAGAGCCAGCTAAGGCTGAAATGCAAGGAGAGAAGAGGCAGGAGCTTGCTTAGTTCAGTGATGGCTGAAATCTCCCTTCCCACACAGCCATTTCATTCCCACTCCCCACTCAGACTATGTAGTGGGGCCTGAGGGTGGCAGTATTTTGGCCAGCAAAGCTCCCTGGGACTTTGAAGGAGCAATGCCTTCAGTCACCAAGCGTGCTGGAGAGAAGCGGGCAGCTGGCAGGCTGCAGCTTCCGCTCCCAGTGCGCAGAGCCAGGCTCTGGGGGCTGAGTGGGGGCGGGTACAAGATCCCCTCTCCTGCCAAACACACATAGGAGCTGGACACAGAAAGTAAAATGACTCCTCAAGAAAGGACTGGACAGATTTCTGCTCCCCCTGATCCAATCACTAGGTCCCCTCAGCTTCCTCTCCCCACCCTGTCCCCTCCAGTGCATGCGGAGGAAGAACAGGATTTACAAATCAAGAAAGGGCAACTCGGAGGGTCAAGGACGCAGGAGCCAGACTCCCGGGTTCTAATTCCAGCCCCACCACCGACTTGTACAACCCCAGCACATCTCAGCTGCCTCCTCAGCAAACCTGGGATGCTAACTGCATTTCCACCAGCACAAGCATGAACACCCTGTATGGGGGAAGAAAGGTAAGAAGGGGCAAGGACAGGAGAAAGGAGTAGGAGTTGGGGTGACAAGAACCAAGATGATAGGGGTGAGGAAGGATGGAGCAGCAAAATCCCAGAACTGCAAACAGCTATTCTAGATACTAGTCATGCTTCTTAAGCAGTGTCATTGGTAGCTTAGGGATAGATGCCTTAGACATACCCCTAAGGAAGTACAGAAGCAGATCTTTAGACAGGGATATCCAGGGACCAAGGAGAAGGACCTTAACTGACACTGGTTAGCTGTTATTTTGTTGGTTAGTTCCCCAACGTGGGTTCATCTTGGTCCCAGTGCTTAGATCAAAGAGCACTTCAAATGCTGCTTTGTCTGATGTTAATCACTGAAGGAATCATGGACTAGACAGCCACCTGGACAAAGCTGGGACCCCTACAACCTCTGCCGGCATTCCTCAGCAGTAAGGCCATCTGGCATCCCACCAGTCACCTCCACAGGTATGAGAAGCATCAGGCACAACAGAAACATGCCACATGGAAGGATCCTTGTGCACACACAGGGCAGTTCCCATGTAATAAGGAGAGGATGCAAAGAAACATCCCCTGGCATGGAATCTATGTCTGCCATTGGACCAGAGCTCTGTTAATGCCGCAACTGACCTACCAAGGGTGCAGAGAAACTTTCATATCTGCCCAAAGTCTAGGGGCATAAGAGGAAACTGATGCCCTGGACTTGTCTTGACCAAGGCTTCAGCCAATGAGTTGTCAGCCAGGAGCTTCCCCCCACCTTGAGGTGCTCATCACAGCACCTTCTGTAGCCACCTAGATTCCCTGGCAAGCACACACAGTTTATATCCTTGAACTAGGCCTGACCCTCCCGTGGCTGCCAATGAATGACCCATGTCATTGTTTATTAAATTTCGCACTGAATTAATACACCAAAAAGGGCAGCATGCCCTTTGGACACGAGTACTGGTGAAATTCAGCCACCTCTGGAACAAATATAGTGAGAAAAGGAAAAGGGAGGAAAAGATGAGCATTGAGAGCAAACCCTCTAAGCCATCTACACACAGCACCATCTTCACTACAGGCTAACACACTCCAGTGTGGACTCTCACTAACATACACCTAGCCTGAAAAATCATGTTTTTCTGTGGATTTCAAATCTCAGCTGCCTAACTGTTGCTGACCCCCCCACCCCCCCCAAGGTATTCTGGGAACCCAGAAGAGTTTGAAGAGCCAGTCTCACCAAAATTAAATATTCACAACAACAAAATAAAATTTCAGAAAGGACATAAATGAACAAATAGTACAAGGAAAGCATGTCAAGCCAATGATTAAAATCTTTTATTTCGCTAAATTAATGCACATTTTACAATCAGGTTAACATTTGAGATTAAATTTTAAATTATCTGAGTCCTAAAGTCTTTAAAAAAACCCTCTAATGGGTGGTCAGCCTGTTAGGTATACAGCTTTCTCATCTAGGTGTTACATTATGTTTTAAAAAGAGCACTTACTTATCTTGGGTCATGTCCAGATGGACAATTCAGCAAGAACCATAGTTCAAGGCTGAAGAGCAAATATTGCAAAGTGAACCCAGATTTTTATACTCTACTGCCTGGCTCAATAATCAGAAAGCTTCTTAAATAAGGCCATTTTTTTAACAATGTTCCTAATAGGTTCTACTCTAATTAATATTCGTATGTTTGTTTTTAGTTCCTGTTTAAGCCAGATCTAGTTAGGACAAGATATAACTGACATAAAACAACTAAAGGTATTTTGAGCAACCTGTAGTCTACTTCTTTTAACCCATCTTCTTCACCTCATCATTCTCTTTCTTGCTTATTCCCTTTGCCTCTTCTTTTATTAAAACTAGTCAAGCAAATGCTGTACCATATTGCCATCTATACTCTCATTGGGCACTGCATGGAACCAAACTCAGGGCTGTGGATTTCACCAGAAGCAAAATGTCTGATGCAAGAGAAAAGCATGCAGTATCCAAGTCCTCCTGGGGATCCACCCAAGAAGCCCCTTCTTAGTTCTTGCAGCCCCCTCCCCACCCCTTAAAAGAGCCAGGAAGGAACACACGCACACACCCCAAGGACAGCATCGGCAGATCTAGGATTTTGAAAAGGGGGTGCAGATGACATGGCACATCGTCATATAACACATCTGTCTCCAATTAAAGAGAAACTAGAAGCTTTACTAACATGCTTGGGGTGGTGGGGCTAGCACTATACTATTTAATTTAATATCAAAGCAAAAACAAATATAACTATCAGAATGTGCACTCACTTGCTAGATTATATCTAAAGTGTTAAAAAACACAACAAACCAGGCAAAAAATAGTCAAAAGTTATTATGTCATTAATCCTGCAATCAAAGTTAAATGTATATTTCTTACTCAGATTCATAAACCAAAACCAGCCTTTCTGAGTGGCTTGCCAATGCCTCTGATGCGTCACTGTCAGTCATTTCTACACCCAAGTTAATACTACCATGTCTAAGCTAAGGTTTTTAGAAGCAGCAATCAAAGAGGGGTGCAACGGCACCACTGTACCCCTCCTGGATCTCCCCCTGAGCATGAGCAGCCCCCTCACCCCAAGTCCCTATGTGGGTTACAGTATCATAACCCACAGAGGTGCAAAGTACTTTACACATCCTACACCCTGCATCATCCCTCAAGCATGGGGCAGCAAAGTCTTTGTCCACAATCACCCTTCTGGTAGCGCTTGCCAGAACTCGGGTAGCTTTCTCAGTAGTTCATGGAGATGGGTCACAAAAAAAAAGTCACCTGCTTTGACAACAGGCGGGTCAGGGAAATGACAATAACATGTCCTACTATCAGAGGAATTATAGGCAGCTACAAATCATCACACACCCCTTGCAATCATGGGGGCCATTTTAAGCTCCGTGCCTTAATTTTCTCAAGTTCCTGTTGAGCCCATGACTACTGGAAACAGATTTTCTAGGTCTTAGCCCCCCCACAACCCCACATAAGTCAGAAATTCTCCGGAGGAAGCTTATGCAGCCTATATGATCCTGCCTCTCTACCCACTAGGTGCATTTACACGTGCAATGAATTATGACACAATAAATTAATATAATTCTGGAGTTTATTGCTCCTGGGTGCCGTACCTGAACATGCTCCCAGGACCACAGCACACTGAGCCAGTCCAGGGCAGCCCCGGTTGGCAGGCTCAGGACCCAGCTCAATGTGCTGAGGAGGGGCTGGCTGGGGCACAAGGGTACTACAGTGCAGGGCTAGCTGGCAGGCAGCTCCCACACTGAAGCACCCATGTGCCCCAGCCAGCCCTGTCAGCCTCTACAAGTGCATCGCTACAGAATAAAACATCCTGCCGCAGCTGCAGGATAGTACTTGTATTTACAAGCACTAACCTGGCCAGGAATTAATTAGTTTACTCCATCCGAATAGCACTGCACATGTAGATGAGCTGTTTACTGAGGAGCTAGGGAGGCAGCTCCACAGTAAAGGTTGTGAAGATACACCCACAAGCATTATCCTCTCTAACAGCCACTCCCCTGCTGCAACACATCCATTTCCCACAACAAAGCTCCAAGTGGGATCCAGTACTGTCATTTCTCCTGCACTGACCTGGAAAGCACACAGATGAACCACAAAGCCAGCTTCTCTCCCCTAGACTCACCAGGGTTAAAACCACTCTCCAGGTGTTCCTGAGACTAGTGGGTGGGAGAAGAGAGTAGTTTGGTTCCTAAGAGACACAGTCAGAATCCACTCACACAACAGTCATCGTCCCCCCCACCCCCACCAAAAAAAAAATCTACAAGAGGGTAGAAGTGACAAGCTTCTGGCTGCATGGCCACAGTCAGCATAGGGCATTTGCTGAACCAAAAGAAGGGCAAAACTAAGGCAAAATTAAAATTAAAGCAGACTCCACTGGAATGGAGCCAGCTGCCTGTTCATCTCACATCTGGAGACCTCTTGACACCTCTGTCCATGGAATCAAAGAAGTAGAGCTGGAAGGGACCTCAAAAGGTCATCTACTCCAACCCCCGGCCTGAGGCACAAATCCACTAACTTCTTAGCAAAACTACATAGTCAAACTTAACACAACACAAGACCTAATAGCCTCCTAACCTGCCACCAGTAAAGTAGAGAGACCACAGTGGCCAAAGTCCTGCTGCTACAAAATATTGTTAAAAATGCTCAAGAGATCCCAGAAAGAAGGCCATGCCCCCCCACCACTGCAGAGGAAGGCAAAAACCCAGAGTGTGTACCAATCTGACCATGCGATAAAATTCCTTCCTGACCCTAAAAATATGGCAGTTAGTCTGACCCTAAGCAGAGGGGCAGGATACTCTAACCAGGAACCTCTGACTTTAAGTCCCAGCAAGCGCAATGACACATCCATCAAAATCCACAGCCTTGACTGCAGCCAACACCCAATGCCTCCGAGGACTGCTCAAAACAGAACAAAAAAAACAAAAAACCTGATACTTGCGGGGAATTAAATTCCCTCCTGGCCCCATGCAGCAACAAGTAAAATACAACCATCTGATCTCAAGACCTGTCAGAAAACACATCAATGAGCTGTCACTTGCACTGGTTCCGTATACCAAATCTACTTCCAGCAAGCAGACTGTGGCCAGAAGTTGTAAGCCTGCTGTTGTGCCTTTCTACCTAACACCACTGGGAAAGCAAGTAGGGGTGTAGGGTAGAGGTGAAGGGGCCAACAAAGAACTTCACACAAGAATATTCACTGCTCTCTGTGGCTTTGCTGAGGTGGACTGCGTGAAAAATTACCTGCCCTCCCAGTCATAAATCCAGAGACTTCTCCTCTCACTCCTGGAAATATGGATGGCCAGAGAAACATCAAACCATTGGTCAAACAAATCATGAGCTTCCTGTTTCTGGCAGCTTCAGACATAGACAATAAGATTTTGGATGGGAGAATAGAAGACCCTGAAGTTTTATAACAGGAATATGCCACCCCATGCCCTCCATTCCTAGAGCTTTGCTAAATTTAAGCCAAAACATGCATGAAATGTATTATTAAAAAAAAAAAAAAAAGGAATAGTGTAAAAGCACTGTGTAGTTACAGAGCTTATCACCCTGAGGTGCTCAAATCACAGGTCGTTTTATGCCTCTTGCATTAAATGACCTTGGAAGGTCATCTCCTGCCAGTACAGGGACTAGGGGTGTTCAGCTACAACTCTACATATTTTCAGTGTGATTGGACACACTCAGTGGAGCTGCTGGTTCTCTGTACTAGTTGCAAGGTGTCCAAGAAGCCCAGGATCAAAGTACCCCAAAAATACATCAGCATCTGAACTAATAGGGACAACTTAGCCCATCTTCCTCCCAGGACAGAATCAAACTAAATGCCATGCTGTTGCTGTGCATCAGAACAAGGAAAGATTAGGGGTGTTCAGGGAGATCTGAAACCCCCTGCAGGAATGCAAGAACTGGTCACAACAGGATAGATTTGCTGTAATAACCTCAGACAAGGGTTACAGGGTATTGGGCAATAAAAGAGCTGATGGGCAGAAGGAAAGACCACCCATATCCACACCCACCAGGGCAGATGCCTGCAAAGAGCACAAGGTTTTCTTACTTCCACACTACCTTCCACCTCCTCACATGCACAACACAGGGTGCCTTCTCAAGGACTTTCTCAGCCCTCAGAGGAAGTGAAACTTCAACACAGCCATATTCAAAGATCTGGGTCAGAAGCCACTTCCGAGCCCGGAAGAAGACGGAAACCCCACATGCAGAGAGGAGGAGACAGGAAAGCAAGATGAAGGGACTCTCGGGATAAAAAAAAAAATGTAAAGATAAAACCTCCAGGATATGGACAGGGAGTCACTCCCACCCCAGGAAGGATGCCCAGACACTCCTTGGAATATCCTTGCCCAGTTCATGGTGATGTTAAGGAAATGGACCATGTCAGTATCAGTGAAGTGAGAAATACCAAGAAGGCCAGGAAACAAGGAGGCCAAGTACCCCTTTGGATATTACAAAGGAGGTCTGGACTGAGTTGAGTCAATAACATCACATCACCAAAGAGCATGGCCTGTGACAGATGCTTGTAGGTAGAGAGCAAGTGGGTATAACAGGGGAGAGCAGAACATGGAGTGGGAAAGCCACAGAAAGAGGGCAGGGAACAGCCAACAGAGCAGGGACCGTGCAATGGTAAGAGGATCATTGGAAGGTTTCACCACATGCCCACCACGCCCCTTTCCTGCTGTTCAGGCCCAGGCTTCCAGCAGCAGCCACAGCTGTGCCAGGAGGACAAAGACAGGGAGCTCAGAGGAAAGGGAAACAAGTCCTAAGAGCAATGGCTTCCAACCTGAGGTAGGGAAGCAGGCTCAGACAGGGGAATCCTCAGCTGCTCAGCTCCCAGGACATTACAGAATATCGGCCATGGATTGTGCAGTCTGGAGGTGAGTTCTTGGAGCCAGAGCCTGGGCACCCAGGGAAGGTGATTGCTGACAAGTGTAACAGTGAGGAGCAACAATTAAAAGGCATTATCAGCTGAGCTGGGATGGCATTAAGAGACAAGATAGCAGCACAGTGTCCCAGATTCATATGGAAATTAGAGGTGATCTAGGGCAGAGATAAGAGAAGGAGAAGCTGAAGGGAAACAGGGCAGGGCCTGGCTGGATACAGAAACAAAGCCAGGGAATATGCTCCTGGAAGAAGCTGCAGGAAAACCACACCGCATCTAGGTGATGGGCACCAGAGATTACCAAAGGATAGTGAGAGAGCCAGTCAGCTCTGCTGGTATAACCACCAGACTGGGGAGGATGCTGCAAACAGATTAGCAATATACAAAACCTTTCCTAGCCTTTTCCAAGATTTAGCCCATGTTAAACTCATGCCTTCCACACCCAGGCTGGACCAGCCCCATGCTAGCCCTGCGTAAGCACCTAGACTACCAGTTGTACAGCTTTTACTGCTTGTATTAGAAAAGGCTCCTATGGCACCGGATCAAAGCAGGGGTCCAGTGTGCCAGGTGACAGGATTTGTCTTTACAAGAGAGGCATGGCTGAGCAGTGTTAGCAAACTAGATTTAAAATAGCAGGGAAGACCAGGAAGCTTTGTTTAAGTCAGGTCCATCCCAGGCTCCTGAATGAACCCCAAATTGCCTGGGCATCCTTGCTGTTATAGCCAGAGCTGGTTAAGGGGTTAGCCAGTGTACGTGACTCTGGGTAAGTCATTTAAGGAAGCTGGATGGCTCAACTGCTGCTTGCCCTGTGGATAGGACTGTTCTGCGTGTACCTGTGGAGAGCACCATTATGGGTATGCCCTCAGACCCTCACCACAATCCTCTGCTGTGTTCAGGCCAAATTCGCAGGACTCCCCAGTCCCAGAAGAGGTGGGCAGGGCTGGCAGCTAGAGAAGGGACTTGTTACCTGTGGACAGAACAGATCTGATGTGGATTGAGTTAGAACTGAAGAGACCTTGAGTCTACACTGGACAGTGGAGCCACAGGCTAAAGCAGGATTCTTAAGCATGCAGGGGGCACTGGCCCAAATACACTTGGCAAAGGCTCCAAATATCTTGATGCCAGGGCCAAGAACCACAGCTCCAGAAGGCCTGCAGCAAGGTACAATTCCTGCCAAAGTCCAGAAGGAGAAAAAATAAAAATCAGGCTGCAGACTGCTCACCCATTCCCAGAGCTCAGGGGTGGGGGTGTGGATGGGGGTGGAGCAGAGCTAGGAGCAATGCCCCAAACCAGCTCTGCTGTCACTGGGAGGCAGAACCCTCCAGGGTGTTTGTAGTGAGCTGGCTGCAGTGCTGGGGGGAGTGGAGGAGCAGGGTGGGGAGGGGGGGCTGGATTTTGTGTTTGTTCAGCCTAAGCCTTTGACCTGTCAGCTGCTCCACCTCATGAAACTGGGGCCTATTTTGCAACACTGCTGTCCCAGCCCCAGGTGGGCACCAGCCACACACAGCTGGGTGTGGTTAGCAGGCTAACACACCCCTGCAGAGCTGGCTGGGTCCCAGCTACAGCCCAGCCCCCTAATCCCGGGCCAGAAGGACAGGGAAGAAGTGGGGCCCTTGGCAGGTGCCTCCTGGGGACTGTTTAACTTGGCTCCCAAGCTGCAGAGAATTTGATTTTTTTTCTTTGAGCTCAGAGACTGATCTGGCCCAAAAAGAGACAGCTGGTGTAGGGAGGGGGCAGGAGCTGCCAAGGCCCAGGGCTGACAGCTGTGGAGGGGGTGGGGAAAGTAGCACAGCAGGGCGCAGGCCCAGGACAGGCAGGATAAGCAGCAGCTCACACAGCAGCTGCCTGATACAGGCCCAAGAGCCTCACCCTGAAAAATTAGTGAAGGAGGCTGCAATGAAGCCTACCTCTGCCTCCCACCTGCTACACAGGGCCAGAGACTGAGGGAGAAGCAGCAGCAATGGCAGTGCAGATTGCTGGGGGGAGAGAAAGCAACCACCGTTCTCAGCTGGAGAGGAAGATACCAAGGGTAGGTCTATGCACCATGGTTCTGCAGGTGCAGCTGGGTCAGCTCGGGGTCTGAAGAGATCCTGGCCTGCTCCTGCCTGGAGACACCGCTAGGCAGACAGGGGGGCACCTCTACCAAAAAAAGCCCTCCTGCTGCCACACAGCATGTTTCCACCAGGGGGCCTCGCTGGCACAGCTGTCGCAGCACAGCTATGGTGGCAGCAGCCCCAGCATGTACACAGGCCTCATGTCATAGGAAAATAAGACTGGATGGAAGCTCATAAGGTCATCTAGTCCAGCCACCTGCTCAAGGCAGGATCATCCCTCCCAAGTGTCTATCTAACCTGCTTTTGAAAGTTTCCAGATAGAGATTCCAAAACTTCTCTAGGTAGCCTGCCCACTCTGACAACTCTCAATAAGAAAGTTCCTCCTAATCTCCAACCTCAGTTTACCCTGCTGCAGCTTGAGGTCATTGCTCCTAGTCCTATCACCTATGGTCACTGAGAAAAGCCAATCTCTCCATACTCTAAAAAACTGCCCTTCAGGTATTTGAAGACTGTTATTAAATCTCCCCTCAGTGTCTTCTCTAGGCTAAATCTAGTTCTTTCAACCTTTCCTTATAAGTCTAGTCTCTCAGGCCCCTAATCATTTTTGTTGGCCTGTGCTGGACTCTTTCCAAACAACCCATGTCCTTCTTGAAATGTGGGGTCCAAAACTGGACAGAGTACTGCACATGATGCCTCACCAGCGCTCAACACAACAGAATAATCCTAATCACTTTGATTTGCAAGCAACACCTTTGCTAATACAACCCAGCTTTCTCTGCAACAAGAGCACACTATTTGCTCATATTCAGCGTATGGTCCACTGAAATCTCCAGGTCCTTCTCTGCTGTCCTGCAGCCTACCCAGTCATCCCCCAATCTGTATTTGTGCATGTGGTTATTCTGTCCCAAGTGCAGGACTTTGTACTTGTCCTTGTTGAATCTCATCTGATTGACCATGGACCATTTTTCCAGTCCATCCAGGTCATTCTGGATCCCAGCCACATACTCCTGACTGTTCACTATTTTGCCTAACTTGGCATTGTCCACAAATTTGCTAAGCATGTACTCGATCCCAGCTTCCAAATCATTAGTGAAGATGTCTGCCCTGGGTCTAGTATTGTTCAGCCTCTGAGGAACCCCACTTCATGCCTCCTCCCAAGCAGACAGTGAGACACTGAGGGCTACTCACCAAGTACAACAATCCAGACAGTTTTGTATCCACCTTACAGTACTTTCATGTGGTCTATATTTCCTTAGCTTGCTAATGAGAATGTCATAAGTAGTATCAAAAGCCTTGTTAAAAGTCAAGGTATACAACATCCACTGTTCTTCCCTCATCTACAGATCCTGTCACTATCCTAGAAGGAAATCAGGTTGGTCAGGCATGACTTACTCTCGGCAAATTCATGCTTTTTCAGATCACCTTGTTCTCCTATAGGTGCCTCACAATGAATTCCTTGAGAATCTACTCCTTGATCTTGGAGCAACAGAACAGAAGCAGTTGCCCCATCTAATAAAGCACCCTGTCCCCAACAAAAGGCCGCACCAGATATACCAGAAAGAAGCAGCAGCCCCCACCCTGCCTACATGTAAAACCCCTTCCTGAGCCAGCTTGGGAGCAGCATATGACCTGAAGCATGAAGGCTGAGAACAGCCTCTTTGAGAGCAAATGCAGCCCAATAGAGGAGGGGTTCTCATCAAACAGTCTGGGAGGCCAAGTCCAAAGCAGGTACAGCCCAGACAGTAGAACTGGTGCCCTGTAGATGAGAAACCAGCTGAGCTCCTCTGCTGAGGCAGGCATTCTTCCACTGCAAAGTGGACCAACTCTGCCAATTCCTTCCACTAATACCCATCAATAGCAGCTACCAGAGCTCAGCTATAAACAAAACTGGGGTGACATCAACATGAGGGGCTCTGTTACCCGTTGCCAATTGCCTAGGCCACACAGGCTTGAAGATCCCCAGGCCCCAGCTGAACTCAGCTCTACTCTGGAAAAGACCCAAACTTCTCAGCTGGGATCTCAACTCAGCATCCCCTCCAAACACAAGGGTTTTGTTTTGGGCCCAGTTCTGTTGAGACATTCAGGTCCTTAATATCACACAATGGTACTACCCACATCCAGCTAGAGCAGGGGTGGGCAAAATGCATCCCACTAGGCCATTCTATCCAGCCTACGGAGCCCCTAGAAATTTTAGAAAATTAATACTTATCGTCTGCCCCTGGTTACCTGTCATGCGGCCCCCGATGGCTTGGCAAAACTCAGTAAGCGGCCCTCTCCCCAAATTGTCCGTCCCTGAGCTAGAGCCCCACTGCCACAACCCCAGGCCTGACACCACCCCAGGGTGGCACTTGGAGCTCTAGCACCACCTACTGGTCATGCAGAAAGTGCCTCCTTATTCCCTACCAAACCTCCTGCCACATAAAGCATTTCTGTTGCAAAGGGCAGCAACAGTGACATGAGCCAAGAACACAGCAATGCAGAGAGGGGGCAGGTCCAAGCAGGGATGCCAAGGACATCTGCGAGCCCCAGGCGGAGCTGCAAGTTCTCAACGTCAGACAGCATACATGCTTAGAAAACAACTTTGCCAAAGGCAGCAAGCAACTGGAGAGGATATGGGGGCAGCCATTCCCAACACACCCAGGTGCACAATTCCTGGGTCAGAGGATGCACCCCAGAGGCTGGATTCAGCTCAAAGAGGTGTCAAGGAGTTGGAACATCGATCACTGACTGAATACTATAACAATGTCTAGGAACTGCCAAATCGGAGCCAGGAGTACCATGCACACAGCAGTTGCCACTCCAAATAGCTCACAATTTGAAGAGGACAAGCAGGGGAGGAGGCACAGAAAGGGAAAGTGACTTGACCAAGGCTACATAGGCCACCAGTGACAGAGTGAAATAAATAAACCCCAGTCCTTTATCCACCAGGCCATGGCAGTTCTTGATTTGAACGGGAACCAAACTGACTTCTTTAAAAAGCAACGCTTCTTTCCTGCTTCTCATGAGGCCACAAGACCTGCTCTCACATGGAATGGAAGTATTTCCCAGCTTAGCTGAACTCCAGACAACAGAGTCACTCATCTGGAGTCAGCAGCCTAGCATGGCAGGAGTTAAGCAGCCTGGTTCTGCCAGGGATGCCTTATGCAACCTTGGAGAGGTCTCCTCCCTTCATTCACCTGTTTCCTCATGTACCTTGGGGCACTGATATTAGAACATATTTCACAATCTGGGGGTGAGCCAGGGCACAGCTGGCTATTGAAGAAGCTCCCTTGGGGCATCTTACTCTGTACCTCAGGTTCACACTGGGCTCACTCTGCTTTGAAGTGGGGAGGGAAGATGGAAAAAGAGAGAGTGAAGGTGACTTTATACAAACCAATTCACTACTTCCTCCCTCATCCTGGAGCCAGGTGGCCTTTGCCCCTCATCCCTCAGTACACAGAGTACATGACCAGTAACAGAGCCCCATTGCTGGCCAGGGACCAAGTCCCATGAGTTTCAACAGATGACAGAAAGAGGTAAAAACCCACACTATAAGCCAGTCCTATGGTTGATGCTAGGCTTTTTCTGAGCATTCTCGTAAGTAGCTTGAGAGGAAACAGAGACCACTCAGTTAGGGAAAAAAACACCCAAGCCTTGAACATGGGGCAGAGGCTATCCAGGGACCTCTGAATTTGTATTCAGCTTATTCACAGCAACCACACACAAGTGGTCTGAACAACGAGGTCCATGCTAACTAGGCTCCAAAAGGGTTAGCAATCACATGGTGACATGCAGAAAGGCATGGGGAGGGAAAAACAGAGGCACAGAGTAAATCATGGTTTCTATTTCAGCTTGGGAAAGTCAGAACCATTTTAGTCCAGGGTTCCTGGCTCCCCACACCTCCTCTAAATGGAAAACAAACCACAACCCTGTTAAGCATGAAGTGAAGGGGGTTTCTATAATAGCAGTTCCCAAGCCTATTCTGATCTCTGCGACTACAACAGACACCCATCACATATAATGGACACTGTCCATTTTTCAGCAGGATTCACCAGTTCCTTCAGGCCTCAAATCCAACTTGCCTTCAAGTAGTCACACTTCCCTGGCTTCAGCCTTGTTCCCACTGTGCACAGAGTCCCCAAGTGAGTGCTGTACTTAAGGGAGGTGCCAACAATTGGCACTCACCCTTTTTCATAGGGTGGCCATAAGTGGGAGACCCAGACTTTAAGCCTGTCTCAGCCTAAGGGGATTTCCACTCTCACTTCCTCAGAAGACTGCCCTACCCATATGCCTCTGGACTGGTCTGTGAGGAACCCTGTACCTGTGGTTTTGAAGCCAGACTGGAGGCCAATGGTGCAAGAATCAGGGGGCTATTACAAGCCTGACTAAGCTGGAAGGTTTCTGTCCCTGCTGCTAGGGTTATTTCTGTTTTTAAACCAGTGACTATCAAATACAAAATGCATCAGCTGTGAATCCAAGACAGTCCTCCCAGAGGAACACCCCATCTCTGAACCAGTCAGGTGCCCTCCTCCTGGCTTTCCTTCAGGCCCCAGGACTCCTGCATTTGTGGGTACCCAGTGACACAGCTTCACCACATGGACTAAGGGGTGCTCTGCCCCCCTGACTATACTACAGGCAGGCAGCTGGAGCACTCCCTTGGAGTGGTGGGTTTGTATCTCCTCAGGATGAGGGGGCACAAAATCCAGGTTTCCTACTTCCTAGACAAGCGGTCCAGCCACTGGGCTGTTATGTGAAACATGGGCACCAGTATCAGCTCCTCTTCCTGCTCCTGTCATGCTTTTCCAAGGACAGTGGTCTTGCTGAACTGAGTGTTGTTGGTGTGAATCACACGGGCTCTTGGCACTCCTAATAGATCAGGCCTCTCAAGTGGAGTCTGACATGTCCTTGGCTCTTATCTAGAGCACAAAAGGGGCCCACGTGGCAACACAGCACCCAAGGGCCCAGACTGGGGCACTTCTAGGCATGTGCAGAAGCCTAAGTTAAGGTACCTGAGGATCTTTTCAGGTTAAAATGTATGTGGCCTAAGGCAGGGGTTTTCAACCTTTTTTAATAAGTGTACCCTTTCTCACTCAAAGTTGCAACTCATGTAACCCCTTTATATTTTTTTCCTGTTTTAAGGGGCAGGGGAGGCAGATCAAAGCCCCCATGGTTCAGGAGGGAGCAGGAGTGGGGCTGGGGCTGCCCAGCCAGGGTTGGGCAAGGCAGAGCCACAGATGGTCTGGGGGGTATGAGGAGAGGAGGGTGGCTCTCGCCAGTGCATGCACCCTGGGAGACCATGGAGGGCATGTGCCCCCAGATCTGCATGCGGGGCAGAGCTGGGCAGGGCAGGCTGCACCAGCAGTGGGGCTGGGGCTGGAGCTGGAGCTGGAGCTACACAGCCAGCCAGGACAGGGCACAGGACTGAGCCATGCTGGGGTCAGCAGCTGTAGCTACGCACACCCTGGGAGGGCACGGGGTGTGTGCACCCCCAGCTCTGTGCATGTGGCGGGGCAGGGCAGGCTACCGCTGCAGGCTGAGGCCAGCACCAGGCTCTTCCTGGCAGAGACTGAGTCAGGCTGCACTTGGGTAGGGCAGCAGCAGCATTGGGAGAGAGAATTAGGGGGGCTACAGCAAATTCTGGGGTGGCTGCAGCCCTGCCCCCCATAGCCCCCTTCCAGTGCCGCCGCCCACCCCAAGTGCAGCCCGGCCCAGCCTCCCGCCTGGAAGAGCCTAGCACCGCCCCAGCCCCAGCCCAAAGCTGCAGCCCACCATGCCCCACGCAGATCCAGGAACACATGCCCCCTCCATGCCTTCCTAGGGTGCACTCAGCAGCAGGAGCCGCCTCTCCCACATCCCCCAGATGAGCTGCTCATGGCTTCATCCTTTGCTGTGCCCCAGCTGGGCAACGCCTGCCCCAGCCCCAGCCCTACTCCATCCCTCACCACAGCATCTGCCCTAGCCTCACTCCATCCCTTACCAGGGGCCTCGATCAAAGCTTCAACTGGCTAGTCATGGGGGTGCAGGGAAGAGAGGGGTGGTTCCTGCCACTGTGCGTACCCTAAGAGGACATCGGGGTGGGGGGGCATGTGCCCCTGAGTCTGCACATGGGGCAGGGCAGGCTGGGCTGGGCAGCACTCAGGGCAGGCGGCAGCAGTGCTGGGAGGGGGCTACAGAAGTGCTACAGCAAATTCTGAGGTGGCTGCAGCCCCTCCCATAGGCCTGCTCCCAGTGCCACTGCTGCCCACCCCGAGTGCAACTCAGCCCATCCCCTTGCCAGGAACAGCCTGGTGCCAGCCCCAGCCAGAGTGGCAGCCTGCCCTGCCCTGTGCATAGATCTGGGAGGCATGTACTTCCCATGCCCTCCCAGGGTACATGCAGTGGTGGGAGATGCCCCCTGCGCAGCTCAGTCCAGCGTCCCGCCCTGCACATGCACGCGGCATTTATCGGCCACATTAGGTGTGCATACCCCCTGGGACCTTTTTAAGTACCCCTAAAGGTATGCATACTCCCGGTTGACAACCACTGGACTAAGGAGTTTTGCAGCTGCTGGAACAAGGTGGGTCTGGATCACACACATACCCAAATCCACCTAACTCCAGTTTATCAATTCAAATCATAATACATCAATGAGCAAACCAGGCAGAGAAAGCAGTGCAACAATGCAAGCACAAAATGGGCAATGGCAGATCAGGAAGACTTACAGGACCCGCCAAGGGTCGTGCATTTATTTGCTATTCCATTCCCCATTATTTTGGTGTAACATTAAAAATAGCACGTGAGCATTCTGCTCAGGCTGCAGCAAACACCTGGCCAGTGACTGTACAACCCGACAGCGGTGCAAAGGGGTCAGGAAGCCCAGCTGTATTCAGCAAGAAAAACAGGAACATTTGCTAGCTAGCAATAGCTGAAAGAGGCAGGGAGTTCCTAGTAAAGGAGCAGGGGCAGCAAATAGAGGGGAAAGAGAATCATAGCAAAGAGAAAGCCCAGCCACAAAGCCACCCTTTCCCCATTAGGTGACAGACAGCAAAGCTAAGGTGCTGCTTTCCCACTGGCCCTGGTATGTCCCAACAATGCTATCTTTTGTTGAGGGGCTGAGGCTAATTCCATTTAACTTCCTTAAAAGAGCCAGCAAGTGAGAAACCCAGAGCAAGTGGGGCAGCAGGCTTAAAGCAGAGATCGGATTTCCCAGGACGGCATGTACTGCACCACCCAGCATGCCAGCAAGGGATCCCAGGGTCATGAACTCATGCCAGGGCCACTCTAATGAGAACATGCTGAGGTAGGGAGGGTAGGCAGCAGAGGAGCAAGGAGCCCAGCTGAGGCCACTTCAACAGGTGAACAGAAGCATCACTAATGGAGGCTCCCATGGGGAGCCTGACAAGTAGACAGGAAGGAAAGAGCAACAAGGTCTGAATGTCCCTGGATCTCAGACAATTGCCCTCAAATGTTACTAGCCGCTGGACTGCCAGGCACAGGCAAGTAGAGCACGCCAGCCAGCCCATCACCAGGCTAAAGACAAGCAGCTGTTTATGCATCTTGAACACTCCCAGACTGGGAAGGACCATACGAGGCCACTGATTCCAGCATAAGCTGCAGTACAGGGCTGCAAACTCATGCAAGTTACCCCCTTTCTCCATCAAGGTCCTGTGTTTTCACTGGGGTTTCAGACTGATGCAGCTATGTCAGTACATGATGCCCCAGCAGCCAAGCTCCAAGGGATCCATGCATGAAGTCTTGTGTGCACAGACTCCCTACAACCACAAGTTGCTTGGTTTTCCCAAGGCTTGGACACCAAGCACGCGAGGGAAGTTCTATCTATTCAGGACATGCTGAATGGGATCCCAGCACACTCCAAATTAGCAGCTGCAAAAAGACTTTTCCCCTTCTTAGCTCCACATGGTATCAGGCTGCTCTAATATTTACGTGGTTGCAACGTGTACTCCCCATGGCCTTGAGGTAGTAGGCTGGCCCCAGAAGAGGGTGCACCACAGTCAGGTACAAAACAGTTCCTGTATGCTATATATGGGAAATGCTGAGGATGACGTAGCTACGTTTTGCAGTGCTTGGTATGCAGCCAGTGCAGTTTGTCAGCCGTGATTCCAAAGGAATCAAAATGCCCATTCAGGAACCCAGCTGCCAAGGCCCAGGGAGGCTGGGTGGGTCCCAGATGGCAAACATCAGAAGACTTAGCTTGCTGAAGCATTAGGGCATCACCTCCAGCCCAAGTCCAGGGAGAAGATATAAGTAGTCATTTCTCCAGCCAAATGTCCTACTCTCAATGGTCCAAGGCTGATAAGAATCTACTTCCAGCAATTCTGATCTTAAAAGCCTTTAAACTAGAAGCTAAGTCTTGAAAGTGCTGATTCAGGAAAGATCCCCTCCAGCTAATGTGGGCTGCTGGATATCTTTGCACTTGCCAAAAACGGCTTCTTGGGCACAGGGGTCTTCCAGGTTTTCTGCCTTCCAGCTGGCCCTGGCAGCATGGACCTAACTGAAGTGTGGCATGGAGCACCCAGCAGCCTCTCCGATGGAATAGGGCAGATTGCAAGGGTTACATTGGAACAGTCCAGCTTTTCCCACCACCCTTTAACTCTAATAACTAACACACACTTGGCAGATCCTGTTAAAACTCCAAGACACTCAGTTTCCCCATTAAGGTATCAGCAACTTACAAGGGGCATTATAATGGGGGTGATCCTCTATATGTCCTCTAGCAAGGAAAACAACCCAGCAGAATCTAGATGTATTTTTTATTAAAAGAGATTAATAAAGAGCATTAAATATATTTCTTTTAAAAGAAAAATATTTGCAAATCACCTGTGAAATGCAAGGGTACCTGTAATCTGCCTGATTCTAATTAAATGATGTATTAATCCCTCCATTCCTGGCACTGGATGAAGGATCAGAAAACTGTTAAGTGAAGCAATATTATCTGAATTACAGAAGAATCCAAATCAGGACTGCCTTGTGGTTGGCAGTGCATGCACTGACAATGGGAGAAACAATCTATACCCCAGAGTACATTTTATGTAAACACACAGATTTAAGAAAGGAAATAAATACAGAGAGGGGAAACTCTTTATTTAAAAAAAAAAAAATAAAAAAAATAAAAAATCACCCAGCAGGTTGCTGGGAGAAATGGAAATTGAACCCATGTCCCCAGAGTCCCAGCCCACTGTTTCATGCATTAGCCAGTCTCCACTGGGTGTGCCCTGAAGTCTGGACAGATTCAGATGAACTCCAGGGGTGAAGTCCTCTCCTGAGTACCAACACTGTTAAAACAGGTCCCAATTTTAAGCTATTCCTGAATAAAAATAAATGAGGAACTTATCTGAAGAGCCCAGAGAGTGTTGTGGCTACTTAAAGCACTGGAAAGTGCTACAGATGCCAACTTAAAAGCATCAGTTCCAATTTCTTAGCCATTGATATTCAGAGAATTACAACTGAATTCTTATGCAAGGGATTTGGTTAAACAAGACACTTGATGATTGTAAGTAATAGATCAAGACAGGGTCAATTCAGCTGAAAGCTAAGTCCAAGTAATGCATCCCTGGAGAGAAGGAATCTAGGTGTGAAAGACAGCCAAGGGAACCAGATATCTGGGAGAAAGATGGGGGACCTAGGGTCATCTGGAGGAATGCTGGATAGTTACAGTAACAGAAGCAATCAAAATCAAACATGTGGAAGTATAAAAGAAAGAGGGGAATGATTAAGACACCTAGCCAGACTGGCAGAAGCAAGTATGGGAAGAAAGGCAAAGTTAAAAAACAGGACATCAAGGTTGACCAT
Organism: Caiman crocodilus; assembly: GCA_030014935.1. Classification (NCBI taxonomy): domain Eukaryota; kingdom Metazoa; phylum Chordata; order Crocodylia; family Alligatoridae; genus Caiman; species Caiman crocodilus. The sequence continues at coordinate 6,121,362 of JAGPOW010001327.1, read as the reverse complement.
GACACTGGGAAATGTCCAGGAAGTCTTGAAGTGGCACTACTGAAGTTCATCCTGGTATAGCTCCACTGTCATTAGAAGCAGTAAGAGCACTTGTATATACCAGCCACCTGCCTTCTTGTTGCCATTTCACCAAATACTCCTTCCCAGAGTAGATTCATCTGTGGATGGTGAACAAAAAACATCATGACATCAGAAGTCTGTGAAAGGTGAAGAACAGGGCTGGGAGATGTTTTACCACTTTAGGGGTTGTTACTAGATTAACTTTGTGGGGAAAAAAGTCCATATGAAACATACGTGCAACGTGCTTAATTAGAACGATCTCCATCTCCCAAGACCTCATGAGTTCACCATTAAAACCACATTTTACATTTCTAAAGGGAAGCATAAGTTCAGGAGGACCCCTGGCTGACTTTCTCCATCAAGGACCCTTGAGAAAGATGACACAAGGTCAGTATTTGTTTGTTATTCCCTCTGGCAAATCCCCTTTTAATTAAACAAAAAGCAAAATAATACATGAAATGATGCACCATGTACTAACTGTGGATAAAAATGTATCTGTTCCAGTCAACCCAAGGAATCTGGTCAGCTCCTTGTGTGTTACTGAACCTTAGACTGAGTAACACCTATTCTAAACCTAACAAGGTAAGAGTCCCTCCTTCACAGGCCACAGCCCTAAACTGAAAGGCCTTTGGAGATGCATGGGAATGGTAAAAGGCGGGAGGACAGGTGCAAATGGACCAGCTGATCACATCAGATACCATCACACAGGTCACATGGTGGTGAAGCTTAGTAACAGAAGACCAACATGGATTTTAGTTTTAAGCTTGCCATTGATACAGGACAGATCAGATCAAACATGTCCTCTGGTTCCTACTTGCACTATTGCCACCAGTCAAAAAGACTAGACAACTTCAGACTCAGGATTCCTGGGTTCTGTTTTCATCCCTGTCCCTGGCTCCCTTTGTCATCTTGCACAATTGCTCCATGCCTCTACTTATGTACACAGCCCTTATCCTTCCAGTATCAAGGTGCCTCACAAATATTTACAGATTATCCTCAACAATCCTGCAGTTTTATCATCATCATGGGCCTGGAGCTAAAAGAGAGAGTGACGTGCTCAAGACCACACAAGGCGTCAGTGGCAAAGATGGGAACAGCCCATGTTGTCCCAAGTCTCAGTGCGATGTGATGCCTCAGACCACTTGAACCTTCCTCAGTTTTCTCATTCATAAAATGGGAGTCATGAAACTTACCTTGGAAAGCTCAGGTTAGGACTGCCCTGTAAATGCCTCTTGCCACCTTGCTGAAATGGGGCTTTGGGAAACCCTTAATGAGATACTACTTAGGAACCACTGCAAGTAGTCTAATGCACTTGGCATAATGGGCCAAAGAAATGGGTTCTCAACTCCAAGCCATGAAAACCCACAAAGTCATGAAGCCTGAGCTGCAGCAGGAGCCAAGGCTGTCTACAGGGGCATCAGTAGGTTCTACATGTAAAGCAGTCACCATAAGAACCAGGGTGGGCACCAACAATCATGGCAGTGCCAGCATATGAAAAGAAAAAGGCTGTGTCTACCAAAACAGGCCAGCACCCGATATCCAAGCATGGTGCTATATGCTCAGGCAATAGAGTCAAGAACAGATGTACAATCCATTCTCCTCATTTTATGGGAAAGCTAAGATACAAGGGGGATAAGCAATGTGCCCGGGCCGCGTGGCAAGTCAGTGGCAGCACTGAAAACAAAAGCTTGCAGAGTCCTGGCTCACAGACAAGCCACTACAGCACATTTCTAGTAGAGAGGTCTGAACCTCTGCTGACACCGGCTCAAGAGCTATGCCATGTGGAAAGGATTAATACACAGATCCCTCCGCGTGTTCGGTTTTCTGGACAGGCCCAGAGCATGAGAACGAAGGGGCCAGTGAACCTGCCCAGACCGCGAGCAAGACAGCATCCTTCTTGTGCTGACAGATGGGGCAGCGAGAGTGCCATCTGCCAGCATCCTCCAGCCAGAAGGGTTTCAGATACACCTGCCCCCACACACTTTGCGCCTCACCCCTTGCCTCAGGTGGGTTTCATCTCCCACACCAAGGGCAAGAGGCTTCCCCAGCCGGGAGGGGGCAGCAGCCCAGCCTGCAAACCAGCGACCGGGGACAGGCTGAAGGGGGCAGGTGCCGCATCCCCCTTGACCACATGGATGTCAACCTGCCCCCAGGGCCGCTGCCAACGAGCGGGCCTTCTCCTCCACCCCCCGCCCTACAGCAGCCTCGCCAGCCAGGCGTGCCCGGGGGCGACAGGGATGATGCCGCCGCCGTCCCCGCCGCCCCAGGAAGCAGCGAGCGCCTCGGCGCCGGTAGCTGCTGCTGCGGGGCCGGGAGGCGGGGCCTGGAGCCAGGGGCGCGGCGCTGCGGCGGGGCTGGGGCTGGGGCTGGGGCCGGGGCCGGGCAAGGAGCGCCCCCGCCCGCCCCGGCCAGGACCGCCCGCCCCGGCAGCCGCCGCCCTCTCGCTCCCGCCCGCCCGCGGGGGGCCGGGCAAGATGGAGCCGCCGCCGCCGCGCAGGGCAGGGCACAAGGGCTGCGGAGCCGCGGGAGGGGCGGGGCGGGGCCGAGCCCTTCCCGCAGCCCGCGCCAGCCCCGCAGCCCCGAGCGGTCGCTGCCCAAGGTGGAGCCGCCGCTGCCCTGCCCCCGCCCGGCAGCAGGCGGGGGCCCAGCCTAGCCCGGCCGCACTTACTTTCTCCGGCGGCTCCTCCGAGTGCATCGCGGCGGGCGGGGCGGGGCG
>JAGPOW010001327.1:6067515-6087303 GCA_030014935.1 Caiman crocodilus | reverse complement strand
CGAAGGGTTTTTGAACCCGAAAGCTTGCTTAATAACTATTCTCCAACCATTTGGGTTGGTCTAAAAAAAGATATCAAATTCACCCAAGGAACCTTGTCTGCCTATGTCCTTAGACCAACACGGCTAAAACCCAAACGCCTGCATTTAATAGGTTGGCTTTTTCCTAGGCGTCAGTTGTCCCATCTGGTTTAGCAGGGGTCCAATGTTGCCCTTGTTTTTCCTCTGGCTCCCCACACATCTTCATTTGCTTCATTTCAGTCTATTCATCTGGTTCATCCAAAATTAAGAAATTGACTGGGTAATGAAAGAGCAGGAAGGCTACTTTTCTTCTTTCAACATATTCATTAAAATGAGTTATTAGAGGATGCGCTCAACTTCTTTTAAAATCTTGAAGGACAAGGTGACATTAAAATATCACTACAGTCACTAACTACAGATAATACTTTCTTTGCTGTATAATTACTTATTGTGTACAGATACAGTATATTTTCATGGCTAGCAAGAAGAATTTAGTGTGAATGGCATGTTTAGTTATAAAGCAACATGTTTTAACCAATGAGAACCAACCTTTCTTCCCACTTAGCCACATCTGAGTTTGAACCCAGCTTAAGAAACTTCACCACTGTACTGTATGTAGGCTGAATGCTTTGTATCTTCTTACACACAGCTGGAACTCTGGCTACTCTCTGCAGACTCAGGATACCAATCCTTTAAGCATCTGAACTGATTTCCAAAAATCCCCAGGAGTGACACTTGATTAGGAATGGAAAATCAAATATAAGGCCTTGGCTGTGCTCCTAAAACATCCTGTCTAGACAAACTAGGGCAAACCCCTAATGCAAGTGGTTTCCCTTTGCATCAATAAGTTCTTGACTTGAGCTAAACTGTTATAACTAAGGAGTCCAGTGGTTCAAGTATGTCTAAAATAGGAATTTGTTCTGGTTTGACTAGATCAACATTTAAATTTCACTGTATTTGGAGTGAATCATCCAGGAACTATACAGAGCTAATGATAGTGTAAAGTTGCCCAGGGTTGTGAAGTTTCCTAGGTTCGACAGTGGGATTCTCATGCCATGAATACAATCAATGCCATAGCTAGAGGAGAGGAGGAGAATATGGTATAAATATGGAAGCAGCAGCAAGTTGGGTGAGAAATACATCATTAAAAGAGGTTCCCCATGGCTTTATAACCCTTTGGGTGCTGAGCTTAAAGTATATATGTACTTCTGAGCTACCTATTCCAACAAGTATCTGAAGAAAAACCCAGTCTGCCCAATCTATCCCTGTTGGAGTAACAGCATGTTCGGAAGTACAGTCCCCATGAGGCTGCCCTCTGTGGACTGCAACAGAGAGGCCATGAGCAAGGCAGTGTGAGTTGGTGTGGGTGAAATTAGAACCTCCCCTCAGCCTCTGAGCTCTGGTGAGAAGGGATGGCCAAGTTCAGTTCAAAATCCTGTTGGAAACCTGGCTGTATTGAAGTCAATAGCAAAACTACCACTGAAAATAGCAGGACTTGGACTTCATTCCCTATGTTTCCACAAACAAGTGTACCACTCGCCCTGCCTTTGATGGCTGGAAACATCAGAATGTAAAGATCCACCTTCCTTTCTGGCCACTGCAGTGCCTCTCTCTGCATGTTCTCCCTTTGGCTAACAATCTCCCAGGCTTCCCCAGGGTATATCCTCTTTTTCAGAACCACCAGGCTGCACTTTTCACTTTACCCTTTCCCACCCTGGATCTAACTCTCCAACTCCCACCCACAGTTTACTGTTGGGAATACAAAGAGAGGAACCAAACTAGCATTTCCTGGCCATCGGGAATAGCCTATGCTTTCCACCCCATTTGTAAACCCAGGATCCCATGGACCCGTTATAAAAACAGACTGACAGAAATGATGAGAATGAACATGGGTGGCATTCCCACCACCCATGACAGGCCGTGGGAAAGCACATCGCATTAGCAAGCAGGGTGAGAAACTCACACCACCCACCAACCCCCCAAATAAAACACATTCATGTCTCAGGTCCTTTGGCTCCAGGACAGCTCTGTCAAGTTCTCCCTGCTGGTAATGCACACTGCAGGGGAGCAGCCACTGCTTTGGGAATGGTATCAGCCTCTGTACTCATTGTGCTGAACAAAAAGTGCTCAGCCATTTCTCTGCTTTGCTCCTTTCCCATCCCCAGTCAGGACATCAGATTCTAGTACTGAACACCCACCCATGAAGGTTGGAGATCTGGGCATGGTTTGCACTGAAGATTTGTCACCCCTAGCTGGCATAGCTAGGCTGGAACACCCCTAGCATTGATACGATCTGACTACCTGCAGCTCTTTCACTGGGAGAGATGCTGGGGAAGAAAGGGCTGCTTACAAAGGAACACTGCATCTCCACTAGGGTGCTTTGCTGGGGTAGATGTCCCCACATGACTACTTCAGCCTAAGCCCTGGCATACAGAGAAAATCCTAATGATGGAGTGTGCCACCAATCATTCCTGCCAAGTGACAGTCTTAGGCAGAGGCCTCCATGTAGACCATGAGCTGCCCAAACTATATACCACAACAGCTGATCTGGCAACTGGACAGTGTAGAACTCCCTTCACACTCTTGCATTTCTACACCGTTTGTAGGAAATAAGCTGTCATGAAAAAGCAGTCCCGAGCCTAGTCCTCCAGCATAGAGACAGGGCTGCATGAGGAAGTTAGCTGCGTAGATACACAGGCTTCAGGGGGACTTCCCCCAGCATGAGATTAGTGTAGAGCTAAAAGAGGGCTGTGGGTGAGCTATCCAGGTAACCAATGAACCAGTACATTTAACAGCTCGTCCACTTACCCAGTGACCTTTCCATCCCAGTGGACTTTACCCACCCACTTGCCAAGTCGGCCTTTAGCAACAGCTCTCCTGAATGCCCCTTACTGGAAAGGCAGCGAGAAGGTGTGCAGGGGGAGGGGGCGTTCTGCGCTCCACTGGGGGAAACACACCACCGCTCAGGTAACAAAGAGCAGGGTGGGTTTTTCGAGCTTGTCTCATGTCAGAATTTCCTGCCACCAGAGCCTACACTTCCTGCGTCAGCATCATCACTTCCTGCCTTAACACTGCTCGCCTTGTGAGAAAACTGCTGCCTCAGAGGCAGTCTTGGGCAAGGGAGGCTGAGGCACAGGGGTGTGCAAAGACATGGGGAGATGTGGTTTATATTTCAGAGCTATCCAAGCACCTGCTTGCAAAGGACTCAGTGATCCTGGAAACTGTTTTGGCAAGGGCAGAGGGGGGTCTTTTACAGTGCTGCCTTTCAGTGTGCCCAGAGGATCCAAGTTATGACAAGCCCCTTGCTACCAAATCCAGGCATCCATATGCTGGTAGACCAATCCCAAGCTCAGGTTGCTGGCTGCTTTCCAGTTGCAAGACTGACCCTGGAAAGAAATGAAAGGCCATTTAATTTGTAGTTGTCAAATATTTGATGTAAATGCTGTTTGGCTCTTAGCTCAAAGGAAAAGAGGGCAGAAGGAATGCCTCAAAGAGCCTATGCAGCATTTCAAGATTCTCCAATGCTACCAAAGGAACCAGGAGAAAACCTTGACTGACCAGCTGAGTGGTGGGGCTTCAGCAAACTAGCACAAGGATGGAGGGGTTCAGATATACTACACACAGCTCATGCTGGTCAGCCAAGGAGCCTCACAGCAAGCACAAAATGTCAGTGGGAGCAGTGATAGGTGAGGTGACTTTCACACACAGGAGCTGTGCATAGGTGTAACTGTGTCAATGGACTGGCTCAGTGCAAGTCCATCTGAATCAGTTCAGACTTTCTAGTTTGCAGACTGCCAGGGGAGATGCTCTCCACTGAACACTCCTGTGCTATTCCAGTGAAGATAATATCTGCTTTTTGGAAAGGCTGGGCTGGTATAAAGGGCAGCTGCAAATGGGAGGGAGATGGATATTCTACAGGGTAGCTCTGTCCCTGAGGCATGATGGGAACAAGTCAAAGGGCTGTTTGGTTCCAGTGAATCTGGCTCAGATATAAAGGGTGGTGTTCCAGGCACAGGAAGCAATGGAGACTTCTTAGGTGGCATGCAAGAGCGACAACTTGTATTGGTGATCGCAAGGTAAACTGAAACACTGGGCATATCCTGGACCTTTTGCTCTGGTAGGCTGTTGCTTTTGTATGCTGGGGCCATTGGAAATTCCCCAACTTTCCTAGCTCTGGAAGACAGAAAGAGTGTAGTAAAGGTTTCTGTTTAGGGGTAGATGTCACTGGGGGAAAACCTGCTCCTGGGCTGGGGTCATCTGACCGGGCAAAACACCTGGCTCAGAAACCAGAGACAGCAAAAACCATCTTAGCAGCACCGAAGGTGGGGACATGATACTTGTGTCCCTGGGTCCTCCCATCCATTTGCTTGCTTCAGAGTGATCCAAGGGGCAGGCTATGATAACACAGTGGCTGTGCTAGCTGTTGGGCAACATAGTCCCTTTACGGGAGAGTCTGTACTTTATACTGTTGAGAGAACTGTACCTTTGTAGCTTGACTTAGGGTGTTGTAGGCCAGACTATTACTGAAACAATGTTACAAGGCATTACTCCACAAACATCTAAGTGATACCCAATCAAGTAATGAGCTCCAAAGCCTGGAATGTGGTCTAGGATGTGAGCACAACCCAGAAAGCCCAAAGATCCAATGATGCTTTCAACCTACTGAGGCAAATGACAAAGACCATGGGGAGAGAGGTGTGTGAAAATGGCCAGTCCCCCCACAGTGAACTGCTGGCATTCCTGGCTTTGTGTTGGTACTTAGCAGTCTCTTTCACATCAGCTTGGTTGTGGGACAGCAAACAGTAAAAATACCATCTTGCTTTTCCTCTCAGACTTGGTGTCAGAGATCTGTAGATCTGCTCCAGAACCTGAATTAGAACCTCTCAGTGTTTCCACAGGATACAAATGCTTTTTTCCCTCTGCTTCCCCTTTCCAGTGAATGCAAGGGTCCTGTCTGAATCCCTTGAGGCTGCTGCTGTCCCAGGTGGTTCTTGTTTCAGCCAAAGTAAAAGCGGCTAAGATAACTCAGTGAAGTAGGAAGAAAAAAAAAAGCAGGGGCGAAAGTGGGAAGAGGAAGAGTACGGCTATAAGGCTGGCAGTGATCACAGCTCCTTCAACAGACCTGCTGCTCAGAAAGGGGTTTAAAGCCCTTTGGTAGAAGCTATTGCTGATCAAATCCAAAACCCACAACATGCTCTTGAGGAAAAGCCTTCCCCCTTTTTTTTTTTTAAGCTAGTTACTTGCAAGTCTGGTAATTTAACAGAGCTATGAAATGACTGTGGTTTGAAATCCCCATGCTTGTGTGGGTGTGGGTGTGTGGATGCTGTTCTGGCCTGTTTGGCTTTGTTTCAGAATTGTAAAACTGCATGGTAGAGAGTAACCCAGATCCAGGGGTGTTGTGTCTAAGATCAGGTGTAACGCAAGGCATATGAATTCCCATGCCTTTTGGCCTGGGAGCTGCACATAGGACAGCAACTAGGTAGAAAAAAAGGAGACATGGGAATTGCTAGATATTTTGCTTTTGGATTTCACTTGGCTATTGGATGTGGACAAAGATGCAAGTTTGTGATTTGGATTAATCTGGACAAGAAACTAAACTGAGATACAGTAAACACACAGACACCACGCTGGAGGCATAGTCATCGTGGCTGAAATCAGGGACCATGGTTTGATGAAATAAGCTCGAGTCACTTCATGAAACAAGGTTTGCTCAGAATTTGGCTGTTTATGCTGATACCTCACAGCACAATTACAAAGGCTTGGCTGTGGTACAGGTGGTGAAAGTTGCAGTAAGACTAGACTTTACCACAGCCACAGCCCCTGCTGAGAAGCAGGGCAGAAGCGCAAAGCTGCATCTAGTTTGCAGATTGGTGAGAAAGATGTTATATACCAATGAGTATATTTTTTCTCTCTGGGGATCAGTCAGCTCCACTCATGAAAAGTCTCAGGAACAACACTTTCTGGTACCATACTGTCTGTTTGGCTTTACACACTGCTGAGGATTGGGCCCCTCATAGATCTGCTGTTAGGAGCTTGCTTGGGGTTTATAAGCTTTTGCTTTCACATGCACATGCACTTTTCTAGCCAAAATCCCCTTCAAACCCCCTTTCAATGAAGTTGCTTATGCAAATCTGGTCTATGCAAATACACTTACCAAGAACTTCCCCAATTGGCGTGAGATCTATGCAACTCATCCCCAGAGCTCTCCTCAGCAAGACAGCTGGGCTCTTGGCATCAAGTTGGAGCCTTAGAGGGCTTTTACTTACAGCTTGATAGGTGTGAATGGATCATAGCCTGATATGTTGACTACCAGGTAAGAGCAAGATCTCTCTCAGCATCAGTTCTGTCCCAACTGTGCTCTTCCACTGCTGTTCCTAGGGTAGCTGTCTGTAGAGCAAGGGACCATAGGTTAAGGCTATCCAGTGGATATGGCATTAACTGTGAGTGCAGTGCACGTCCAGGCCCGGGTGAGGAGGGTAGCTAAAGGATAGGTCCTCATGGAGGAATACATGTTCTTGTTATAAGGTCCATCTGCATGAGGTGGCTTGGCATTAAGAGTAAAGCTGTGCCCTTATGGTCCTGTCCTTGACTTTCCTTCTCTCCTGATGGCTGGGCAGGGAGAATGCTCCTGGAGTGCTGAGTGAGCCTGCCAGCTCTGACAGGAACGACTCTGAGGAGGTTGTCACCTACATCTCGGAGAGCATGTTGGTGACCTCAGCCGATGAGGAGAAGCTGATGCTGCTCAACAAGAACACAGAGCTGCGGCGCATCAACAAGGAGGTAAGCAAAGCCTGGACTGGGGTTTCCTCCCCACCCAGCATGTAGGTGGTTCCTCCACCCGAGGGGAAGGGGGTGGGGAAGGAACGTGCACCCCCATTCCTGCCATCTCAGTCACTGCTGCCCAGAAGGATCAACGCTCAGGCCCTACTCTCCATCTTCCTGTCCAGCTCCTGCATAGCTCTAGGCCATCAGGAGGTGACTTCTCTTGTCCTTAAGGTTCAAGCTCCCTTCAACTCATTGTATAGCAAAGGGCAGGGCATATGGCACAGGACCCACTGCTTACTTTCATCCCTTCCCAGCTGGGCTCAGAACAGTCCTGCCCCATAGTGCTGACTGCGCTGGGTTGCCGTGTCATCCCCTGCCATGCACAAGCTTGATTGCATTGCTTCTGTCCCTTCACTTGTGCTCCAAGGAGCTGAGAGGCTAGTACCTGGGGGGTGGAGGAGCAGTTGTACACTGTACTTGAAGGAGGGAGGCCAAAGCAGCATTCGCAAAATCACCACAGGAGAGTCATTGTGGAAGGATGCTTTCTCTGATCAGGCTGTGGTCCTACCTGCCAGCTGGGTCACCACCTGAGCTGAACCAGAGTTGCCTAGCATGACAGCCACAGCTTCTCCTACCATACCGTTTGACGTGGTGGTAGCTAGTGCAACTTAGTCGCATACTAACAGACAAGAGTCTTTTGTGAAGAGCAGCCCACAAGATCGCTACAAGTGCACAACTGAGCCCTGAAAGCATAACACCTCTTGAGCAGATGTGACCATTGAAGTGCCACAGTTCTATAATCAATCACAACGAGCGGTTCCCTAGCTCTGGCCAGAGTAGGATTTTAGGCATAGAGAACTCTGGGATGAGAACGCTGAGGCTGACTATCCCAGATCCTTCCCATCTCCCAAATTTCTTCTAGCAGAAGTTATACATTCCTATAACACTATAGTACAATGGATATTGTGGGCTTGACCCCCAGCAACATATCCCTCCCTTGGGCTGGTCTGGAACAGAGAGCAGCCTCTCACAGGAGGCTGAAAGTACAGCCACTACACCTCTGGGCACCAGCTTCCCACCAGCTCCTTACTGGCTTGTCTCTTCTTTGCAGCTGATGAAACTGAATCAAGAGTGGGACCAGATTTACCACACCACATCCCTAGGGCTTCAGCAGAAGATCAGGGCCCTGCAGCAGGAGGTACTCACCCTCAAGCAGCAGACAGAGAAGCTCTCCATGAAGTTGGAGCATGAACAGGTGAAAAAATAGCCACCCAATACCTTCTAAGCATTGGGGGGGGCATCATGCAGGGAGGAGCCTGAGGGCCAGGCCAGAGGTTTTGATAATAACCCAAGTTTACTTGTGGCTCTAATCTCAGAACCAATAGATCATACAGGAAAGATGAGCCTGGTTTAGCTAGCATCACCTCACAGCTAACTGGGCTGGAAGCGTCACTTGTAAGGTCAGTTTTTCAGTTCTTTAGCAATATTCTCTCTGAGGATCCTCCCAGCTTCCCTGAAACACAGCATTGCTGCACCACTTCACACATGCATACACTACTGGATGTAGAAATGAAGCAGACCAAATAGCAGGAGCAGCTTCCCCTCCCTTCCCTTCTAAACTAATCTGGTAGGTGACAACATGGATTAAATTAATTTGTCTTTCACCTGTAGAAACCCCTGGTTCAAGTCTGTTGCAGTTCACAACTGAGGTGAATTCTGATGGGCCGGAAGGAGAAAGGATATTCATTGCCCAGATCATTTTGCAAAGCTCTTCTGCTCACTTCTAACACTGAATGGCTTTGGGGTGTATGGGGAAGCCACTCAAGAGAAAGAGCATGCTAGAATCATGGTGACAAATCATTTCATATAAACTCCTGGCCTGTAGCTCTAAGAACACTTAAAAGGAAGTATCATTAGCCCCATTTCACAGATGAGGAAGCTGAGGTAGAGTTGATGCAACTTGTATGGGATCATACAGCAGGTTGGTAGCAGGACCAGGGACAGGATTCAGGTCTCCTCAATCCCAGATCAGTGTTTTGCCCACTATACTGTATATTTCCACCAGTTTAGCTCCTGGTAAATGACATGGCGAAACAACAGAAAGAATTGCAAGGCTTAGCACTTGCAGACACATTACAGCTCACCCTTTAGAGCTGGGTCTCCATGATGTTTCTCAATAAGGCTCAATAACTGGAGAAAGCCTTCCTTTTCTGGCTCCTGTTCTACAGACAAGTTTATCACCCAGGCCCTGCCTGTTCCATTTGGATAGTAGATGCCACTTCTAACTGTCTGCCTGCCCGTTTCAGAACAAGAGGGAGTACTATGAACAAACCCTGATCCAGGAGCTCAAGAAGAACCAGCATTTACAGGAGTATGTAAGGCAGTTAGAAGGCAATCGACACCATAGCAGGGAGAAAAGGACCTCAGCTGTAAGTCTGTTACAAATCCTCCTCCCTCTTGCATTAGAATACAGGATCTTGGCTTGCATCCAAAGGCTATAGTGTTACAAACAGAAGGCTATGATTCATTGGGCTTCAAGAGCATAGCTTGATAGCTGCTCAGAAAACAGACTCCTCAGTTGTCACTCAGGGAGGGAGAGGAGCCCCATTATCTTCAGAACAGTTCCTGGGTTTTGGAAAGGCACCCATCCTGGTCATCAGCCTGCTGATTTGGGATGAAAGACAGTATCAGCAGCTTAGTGCAGATGCAGACATGGGTTTTAGAACGTCCTGGGCCGTGCAAGCCTAGGGAGCTGGCTACCACGGTCAGGTATCACCACCAAGACAGACGTACTCCTCAAAGGCCACTGCTGCGGTTCAGGATACATGTTAAATGTGGATCTGGAGCAGGTTTTTTAAATTTGGGTGTCCATCTTGGACTCCAACAAATCCTTCTACACCAGGAATTGTTCTGGAAGAGTTATTTAGGCAGAGCCATTCCAGAATAGCCTTGAGTACCCATTTACTCTGGAAGCAGTGTGTACAGGGGAGTTATTTAGGAATTACTAGGATGCTTTAAATCAGCAGTTCTTAACACGTGGGTCACAAGACCATACGAAAGGGTTGTGAACAAACTTTAAAAATGGATTCTCCATTAAAGGATAAAACAAGTGGGAAACCGTAGCTTTTTACTTGCAGGCTGGCAAGAGTTCCAGCCTGCAAAGGGCTGCTTGTGTCCCCACCAGTGCCCCACACACTGAGGGGCTGGGGGCAGTGGATTGGGAGCAAGGGGCACTGGGTCAGGACTGGTCAATGTTTACAAATGGGTCCTGGTGCAAAAAAAAAAAGGTTGAAAATCACTACTTTAGATTACATCTCACCTTAATCCTCATTCATCTTTAAGTGTAGATAAGCCATTAGAAGGGTATGGGACCTCCTCTGAGCGAGGTTAGACAGCACACAAAGAACTCACCACCTGCGGCAGGGGGGCTAGAACAGAACAGCAGAACAACTGCTGTCTCAGTGAAAACCAAATTGTAGTCTTAGATCATGTGACCTTGCCAGCCAGTCGGCACTCACAGTCCTCTTTCCATTGCACTTCCCGAGGTCTTCCTGGTTGATGTTGGCTTTGAAGAGTGACACAGCTTGGTTACAATTGTACTCTTTGGGCTGTCCAATAAGCACTCAACTGTGCTTTGTTCTTAATAGGAACCTATACTGGAGCCTTGATCCAGCTTAAGTCAGTCCCACCCTCCAGAAGCCAGTTGCACAGTGCTAGAGAATCATTTCAGTGCAACCATGCTGAAAGCACAAGTTTCAAAAAAGAGTGACAGTCACAATAACCACCACACTGTTACATGCATTACAACAACATCTTAATGCCCCAGGATGATGTAGGGTTCTTGTTGTGTAGCAAGCACCTCTACTCTTGGGATCTTACTGCTGAAGCAGACTAGATAAATAAAGGGTGGTAGGAAGAAAAGCTAATACCCAGACAGGAAGATGCTTGATTGAGGTCATATAGTGGGCTGGCTCAGAGGCAGGAACAACCCATATTTCTTAAGTGTCCAGTGCTTAATCACTGGACCATGCTGTCACATCAAGACAAAAGTCCTAGAACTGTTGTCCCTCCCATCTTGTTGTTATCAGCCACTCAGACTGGTCTTGAGTGGCTTGAGCACCCTCCTCTTACAGTAATCATGACTCAAAATTACCCAAAATGAACTGGTGCAGGAAATACCCAATTTTACTGGAATGAGACAGCCAGGATATCTGCTGTAGTCTCTTCAGTGGCAGAATACTCCCTTGACAGTAGGTTGGGTACCATGACTCCTTAGTTTTACCTTTACACTTTTTCTATCTGGTGCCTCAGGCATGGTCTGGTCTCCCATCACAAGTCCCATGCCAACAATACAGGCATGACTCAGGATTTCTATCAACTAATACATTGTACAGGCACTCAGAACTGGCCCGTCCTGCTGGGTTCCAGCAGGTTGTGAGCTGGTTCCTGCAGTGTTGCCTGGGAGATGCTGTGGGACAGGTACAGTGGCCGGTGGGACCATTCCTCTACCCAGAAAAGTCCAGGTTACAAACAACAGGTTCAACAGCAGATATTTCCCACACAGAATCCCTAACTCTGGCTGGTAGCAGCATAATGGGACTGTTACTTTGACATGGAACTGCAGCTAGCAGTGTACACAGTATCAGGGAAAGAGCAACCCATGGGCCCAATGTTAAATTGACCAGCTTTTCTAAGATGCTAGTAATTTCTGAGTAGGGGTAATGCTGCTGGAAGATGCCAAGAGCTGACCTTCAATAATTGCTTTCCTTAGGGTGCAGAGGTGTTTTCATCCATGCCCTGGGAGGAATTCCCAGATTTCCAGTTCCCACTTCAGAAGACTGTGAAGGAGAATTCTCCAAGGAAACACGAAGCAGCTGGTCCAAAAGTGCAAGACAGTGACAGCTGCAAGCCCAGGAAGTGTCAGCACTTCCCACATTTTAATAGCAGCTCAGACCCTGAGAAAGAAGTGACAGACCTGAAGGACCAGCTGGAAGCCCTGAAGTGCCAGGTAACTTGGTACGGGTCCCCTGAGTTGCAGGTGCTCCAGGGAAAAGCAACTGGGGTATGGGGAGAGGAGAGAAGAAGCATGCTTAGATATTTGCTGTGGCTGACACCTGAGGAACAAAGGGTCTGGCTAATGTCCATTTGCCCTGCACTCCATGTCTCTTCAGTGACCCACAGGAAGAGCTGAGTGGTGAACCTGCCAGCTGAGTGGATGCTGCCGGCCCAGGGCAGTCCTGCAGTATTCCTCTAACACTGTATATTATACATGGAGCTGCCAGGGGAAAAGGGGGCCCTGACCTTGCATGAGAGTTGCTTTGCAGCCTTCCTTATCAGGCAAGGGTAGGCAGACTTCTGATAGACACCTCTTCCTGCTTTCACAGACAGAAATTTATGAGGCAGATTACAGGACAGAACACAAAGACCGGGAGCGAATCAAGGCAGAGAATGAGAAGCTGCGGAAGAAGGAGGAGGAAATGAGGCAGCAGATGGCACTTCTACAGGAGCAGGTGGGTCCCTCCCTAGATGGCCTCCCTGCCAATGCCATCAACCTGCAGAAGAACAGAACAGCTGAACAAGATGTGCATGCATCTCCCAATCAGTGCAGAACAGTAGGGCTGTGCAGAATGGCACCATTCCGTTTCGCCTTGAATTTCGAGGTTTTGATGGAACAGCATTCAGCTTTGAATTTAATTTTGATTCAAAACAGCTGTTCCGTTTTACTTTGTCAAAACAGTGAGGCTGTTTCGACATTTTGCTAGATCAGGCTGGGGCCAAGGAGCCAGCCCAGCTGGGCTAACGCCCAGCGCCTAGCCCAATCTAACACTGGGGGATGGGAAGTCAGCCCAGCTGAACTGCCTTCCCATCCCCCAACACTACAGTCGAAACGTTTTGACTAGCCTCGTTTTGTTTGAGGCTATATCGATGCCCTTTGTTTCATTTTGATTTTGCTGTTTCAACCTCAAAATGAGTTGAAACTGCATCAAAAAATGAAATGGCTGGCAAAATTATGCACAGCCCTACAGAACATATGTAGGGAGAGCAGGTTTGCCTTACTAGATCAGAACAGCCCAAACTAGTTTTGCTTCCTGCTTGTGGCACTGACCAATTCCCAATGCTTCAGAAAACAAGGGAAAGACCTGCCTAAGTGCCCTGTACAATTAACATAGCACATGAACTGAGGGGGCATGTAGGGGAGTCCTTTCTGGATCCTCTGTGAAGTGTCCCAACTATGACACTGAATTCTTCATAGGATTGGGGTTTGCAGAATTATAGCCATCAGCAGATCCTGCATTTAAAATGTAGTTATAGCAAAGAAGTAGTTCAGCAAGAGCAGCTTGCTACTCTGACCTGCTTCAACAGCCAACTCCTAGACATTATGGCAATAGACTCTTTAGAAGAATTGAGAAATTAGATCCAATTTTAATGACAACAGATTTTGCTACAGGCTCTGCAGAGCCAGCACAGCTGCAGAAGAGCAGGGTAGGCTATAGCCTGACCCCCACACCTCAGCAGCATGTTTAAGGAAGATCAGTGGCACATTCTGCCTTCAGTTTATAGCAGTGAGCACAAACAACAGGTGCAGGGAAGAACAGTGCCTGACTTCCCAGTCTCAGAAGGTCATTGAACTGACAATTAAAAAAAAAATCCCACTCTTGTGATCCCAGTCAAACACAGCTGGCCAGCATCCAGCAGCCACAAGCTATTTAAAGCTTTTTGAAAGCAATGCAAGAAACTCATTCCAGCCAGTCATGCCCAGCATGTGCGAGCTCCCTGATCTCCAGGCATACCAAATTAATTTCCACCCCTGCAATAGAATCCTGGTCTCCTCAAGTAGATGGCACAAGGCTGCCTACCCTCAACATCCCAGAACACTTGCTCTGCAAAGCCTGAGGATTAACACTAGCTCAAAGACTTAGCCTCTTTCCATGCTGTGTTCCTATTTATAAAAGGCAGCTAATTGCCAGGCTGAGGACTAGATAGGTGAACAGCTGAAACTTTTTCTCCTGCTCTTCTATAGAAAGCCCTGGCCTTATAGGGAAGAGGAAATCAGAGCAGGAGATGGGAATGAGTCTCTTCTCAGATGGGCCTGGATAGGGTTTGGGCCATGTTCAAAGCTGGCTTAATGTCTCAGTTGCACAGACCTGCCTTGAGATCCCTGCATCAGGTCTCTCTTTTTTTTTTTTTATTTGCTTCCCCATAGCTCAAGATTTTTGAGGATGACTTCAGGAAGGAAAGATCAGATAAGCAGCTGCTTCAGCGCCTCTTAAAGAGCAAGTCTCACCCCAAAGAGCCCATTCTGGTTCATCGCTGCAACAGCCACGAGAAGCCACCAGCACTCATTTCCTCTGCACACAGCATTTCTTCCCCCACACCCAAGCGAGGCACCTGCAACAAGCACTGTGAGAAGCATGGCCCCAAGACAGGGGAGCAGACCAAGCATCAGCAGCCCCCAGATGCTCAAGCACAGGCCCCCCCTTTCAGCAGAGACTACTAGGAAGGAAAGACACAGAAACAGCAGACGCAGAACTCCAAGGCAGTCCCTTCTAAGCTAATACATCATCTTCTGCCATCACTTCCAGCTGGGTCCATGTTTCTACTGCAACTAGGAACTAGTTGTAGCGCCGTTCTTCTGCACTGGCAGGCAAATAACCATAGATGCTTTTACCCGTCACCACTGGTTACAGCTTAGACCAAATCAGGGCTTGAGGGCTGATCCAGTTCTGACGCAGAAGCCCAGATGAACTGCCTTGCTTCCTCTCCTGCCTTTTGTCCACATCATTGAAATAACACTGGAGTGTTTGCACACAGGCCTTGATGGGAACCCAGCTCCAACAGCAGTTCTTGCTCCTAGAGCACCACCAGCTTCAGGCTAACCTCCAACATACTCTAGGGAAATGAAGCTTGAAGAAGCACATTGTCCCATGCATCAAGAAGGGCACTGAGAAAAAGGAGGCCTCAAGGTAAAATTAGGTGATGCTTCTGTTTGCATCTGAAAAAGGACTTATTGCTCCTATTGCTGTAAAAGGACTCCAGGCTCCTTTGCTATATTTTGTCCTCAATTAACAGCATCTTCCAGTGCCTCATTAAGCCTTGGATGACTTCAGCTCTGCTACAGCAGCACTCACTTGGCACCAGAAACTCAGCCAGAGAAAATCAGGGACAGCTCGTTTTTATTTATTTTAACCTTTTTCCCTAGATTTTATTACTGTGAAGCTTTGCACAATCTATTAAAAGTACATACAAATATCTTGGTTGCTAAGCGCCTGTCAGACAGGCAGCAGTATGTTCTTTTCTTCATTAGAAACCAATGACAGCTGACCCAATAGCTCTGGAGATAAAGGTTTCCATCTTCAAGGGAGCAGGGAAAGATACAATGTCTGGCCTGCAAGAGAGGAAACTTTATTATATTTCTCCATCTATGCCCCAAGAATGGGGTGAGGAGCTCACTCTCATGGCCTCAGGAGCAGTTCCATTAGTTGGTTGTGGCAACACCAGCCATCTGTAATGTAGACTGCTGTCCACTAGGAACTAGGCTGAATGTAACTGGTCACAGGTTGGACCCTTGCTGCATTCAGACAGCGACCTAGAGCTGAAAGCCCCAAAATCCAAGCAAGGGCTTTCAAAACCAACATCCTCAATAGGAAACTATTAACAACAAAACTGTGCTGCTTTGAAAGGCAACCTAGGGGTGGGCTGGATACCCACTTTGTTAAGCATCTGTGGGAGGATTTTGTTACTTTTATCTGATGCATGATGCACACATGAGCTTGTGTGGTTAAGCCAATGCTTCTGCAGACATGAGTGCTCAGAAACTGAAG
This sequence comes from Caiman crocodilus, assembly GCA_030014935.1. Lineage (NCBI taxonomy): Eukaryota > Metazoa > Chordata > Crocodylia > Alligatoridae > Caiman > Caiman crocodilus. The sequence goes on along the minus strand of JAGPOW010001327.1, from coordinate 6,071,698 downwards.
TTTGCGTGGTATAAATACCTAGAGCACAGATAACCAGCTCAGAAATACCAACATACTAAGGTTACAGCCACCTCAGAAATCCAGCTTCATGCATCAGAGTCACTCTTCCATGAAGGGCATCTACATACAGAGTTATGAATCCCTAGGTTTGTCAGGTTAGTAACTGGCTCATGAAAGTCTGAACACCTACATAGGAGAAATGGGAAGAGTCTTACGACCAAAGTCTGCCTTTAAACTCAAGTTAAGTCTCCAAATAAGAAAATTTTACTTCCTTCCATACCAAGGGGAAATACCGAACCCACAGTCAGCAATACTATCCCCTAAAGGCCTACAACAAACACAAAAGAAAACTACTCACTGTTAGAACACTCTCCTTAAAACACTCTCTCATGTTTCACAATTTTATGCCCAGACACTATACCAGGGGATCTCAAAGCAGAGGTTCTTCCAGGCAAAATGTTTCACAGACATTAAAGCTCACAATGCTGCTGGAAGGTAAGAGTTTTCCCCACACAACAGATGTAAAAGAGGTGGTGTGATTGGTATGTCGTCACACAGCAAGACAGTTTCACTGGGAAATGGAATACTAGACTGACCCCAAGGCCTATAACATGTGTTTATGATGGTACTCTGCTAAACAGTTCCTACCAGCCTCCTCATTCAGACCGCATACCATTGCTGTGGAAAGGATAATGCTTAGTTACATGAAGAAGTTATGTTAGAAGACTTGAGAGCCCACAACTGAACATGCATCAATTTGTAGATTCAAAAGTATAAAACAGGGGTGTCAAAGATAGGGCCCCATCATCGAGCCCCTGGTGCTGGCCCTGGGTCTTCTAACGTACCTGCCTCATATAACTAAGCATTATCCTTTCTACAGCAATGATCTGGGGTCTGGATGGGGATGTTGGTAGGAACTGTAAGTCACATATGGCATCCCATCTGGACATTAGCTGTACATGGCACCTGTTCCAGGACCCGTGCTGCATGCAGCACCCACATGAAGCCAGTTTAAGAGGTAGGGCAGAAGTTTTCAAGCAAGGGTACCAAAAGAGCCTTATAACCAAGAACTCTGTTAAAATCATAAACCTTGTAGAGCATGGAACTCCAGGAAAGACCAAGGACTGGATCAACTTCAGTGGGATTTCAGTGCTTTTCAAATCTAATTCTAACCATTAACCAAGCTCTGATCCACCAAATACTTAGCCCACAAATCCAGTAGTGATCAACAAGAACAATGTGGTTTTTAAATAAAAGATGTACAGGGAAACAATCAGCTCAGAGAGAAGAGCAGCCTACAGCAAGTGTTGCTTCAGGGGACACTGCTGGTAGCGATGAATCCAACAAACACAGCAAGTCGCATGCAAATCTTCCATGCTGAACTGCTGACACACCAGCATATATCCACCAATATTAATCCTCCTTTACTAGCCTAGGATCTCTCTCAATTGCTTGTGGGGCAGGAGCTTTTCCTTCATGTTGCAATTATCTTTGACTTATAGACAAACCTTCAAGTTAGAGATGCAGCAGCACTAACATACCATCTAAATACAGAATAATGGGTATACTGTATATTGGTCATGCCAAGGATTTGCCCTTTCATTAGAGGAAGGCTGGTTAAAATGAGCCTTGATTAATGCTTCCTGTACTGTTTACCTGTGATCTCATATGATGCCTGACAGTCTGTGTAGACCATAAGTTAAATTGTGTTTAGCATCAGGTCAGTTAGAATGACTCCTGACAGTCCCTCACGCTATACTGAAAACAAGGCCAGAGTTAATGATTTGATTTCTTCTGTAGGCAAACACAATTACAAGATTTCAGTCCTCAAAAACCTTTTATATAAAGCAGCTTGAATTTCCCCCCACCTATACATACACCAGAAGTCACTGCAATGTTCAGCAACAAGATGCCTCCAGTTATTGATTTAGGCCCAAGAGTTGCTGAAACAAGTATGAATAAGATTCAGTACTAGGACAAGCAGCCACAATTGTTCAGAAGCAAGTGTCCTGGGTAAGACCTTGATAGAATTAATTCAAGAACCGTGTCCAGCCCTCAGCTGCTTAGTATGTACTGCCCAAAGCTCCTTGCCATACAGAAGATCGGGGATTGCAACTTTATAAGAGGACTTTGAATACCAGTAGGCTGCAGTTATGAATATAAGGACAGTTGATCTCAATATTCGTCAAGGAAGCAAAGATCCATTTTAATAAATCAACCTTTAAAAAGGGGAAGAGTTCTCATTTTGAGACCAACAGTAGTCTCTTTCCTCCATGCTGCAGCTTCATTCAAACAGCAGGAAGGAAGGAAATGGTTACAGAACTCCCCTGGGAGCAAAGGGCAACAGAGCAGACTGGCACTGGGTGGCCATTACAACCTGTCTTCATAAATTTACAGATGCAGTAGGTGAGCTAGCAACACACCCCACAACCTCTGCCCTGGCAGAACTGAAAATATGGGTAGATTGCATTGAAGCAGAAAAAATATTTGGAAAGGAGAAGAGACAGTGATGGGAACTTAGCCAGCAAGGTATGCTGAGGATGTAAAGTGAAGATTAAGAGTGTTTTCATTTGGCCACTGTTGGAATGGTGAAGACAAGTAGTGTGGTATTCACGTTGACACTTGTTCCTTGCAGATACAAACATTATGGTACGTCACAGTAACATTAATCCTGCATGTCTTTGGTAGACAAAAGAACAAAAGACCCCATTAAAATTTAGTTCTTGCAACATGAAGTTACATTTACCTCTTGCCCCTAAAACTTAAGCTCCATCGACAGAAGATCTAGAGATATGGCCGTAATAAGTAGTAAAAGCTAGAATTCTCCAAATCAGCCAGAAATAGGACAATGTAAAACAGGTCCTGCTGCTTGATGATGAATAACAATAGGACATCTCTCAGGACAGGAGGAACAACCCTGTTAGAACTGGTCTGTGAAACACTGCTGGTGCTATAGCAAATCCTGTAGTGGAATGCTGATCTCACATGCCAAGGCTTCTTTGATGCCAAAACTAAATACTGCCCTCTGCTGGCAATGCTCCTCTGCAGCTTTTAAATCAATCTGCTGTTTCAAATAAATACCAAGCAACAAACTGATAGCAAGGAGCACAATTCAGTTACAAGCTTGTCTTTGAAAGCAGCCAAAACAATGCTCCATTCAGAACAGCTGTAACACACATAATAGTTACAGTGGCCCAGCTAACATGCTTTATTAACCCATCTGAAATTGGGGAAGTTTAGACCATGAAGGGAAGTAATGAAAGAGTAAACTTCAGGCTACTACACCAATGTGCTTCCACAGAAGACATCACACAACAATTTCCGTGGTAAGTAATAGTGTCAGCATTATTCTGCATTGCACCTTAGCCACTGAAATTTTACTTCAAGGAAATTACTAGCAGCTTGCAAACTGCTCCAAGTTGCTTCCCCTTCTCTCAACACGTGGTAAAAATAAATTCATTTTTGAATCCTGGAACAGTTATGTATGTCTTCCTACTTCTATCCCTCATTTAGTCATCTAGCATCTTACAGGTATAGCATTCAAACCTGCTCCAAACTGCAACTGTTGTAGGATGGTGAAATTAAAACCAAAATTGCAAAAACAGGAGTGGATGCTCAGAATGTGAAGAGACAGGACATTTTCTACTTTCCCCAGCAGTATTTGAGGTTTGAGAAAGCATGGCTGATAAGAGCAAGAGGGCCAAGAATTCTTCTCGGTAATTGCCTGCATGCTTCTATACTTGAAGTCCCCTAGATTCAAGCAGCACATTGGAGAATTGCACTTGGGGATTTAAAAAACAAAAACAACAAAAAAACCCAAACAAAAACAAAAAAACAAAACCTCAAGATTTCTATGAACTGAACTTCAAAACAGGAGCTGCAATGGACAGGGATTACTTGAGGGGAGCTTTTGTTGTTTCACTCCTCCCTTGTTCCTGTATGGGATTGATTTGAGTTGGTAGCAGAGGCTGGCCATACTGGTATATCCCATGCCATAGCGTGCACCATACTCATCACCTTGGGAGCGCTAGAATTCTCATCAGCGTGTATAATCCACTCAAAAAACCTTCCATGTGATGAAATGTCTGCATTTTAATGTCCCTGGGTAACAGGAAATTTCACTCGTGCTGGAATGCTGACTCCACAACTCCAGGTTTTAAAATAGCCCTGACAGCAAAGGATA
>JAGPOW010001327.1:6029986-6060109 GCA_030014935.1 Caiman crocodilus | reverse complement strand
GAGCACCACCTCCCTTGGGAGCCCGTTCCAGACCTTGGCTACTCTAACTGTGAAGAAGTTCTTCCTAATGTCCAGTCTAAATCTGCTCTCTGCTAGCTTATGGCCATTATTTCTTGCAACCCTCAGGGGCACCTTGGTGAGTAAAGCCTCACCAATTCCCTTCCGTGCCCCCATGATGAACTTATTCCCTTATGAAATAGGGTGCAGGGACAGCAGTTCTCACCAGAAAAGTGGCTCTTTCAAACAGAAGAACTTCATCTGCTTCAATAATCTGAGCAAAGTTCCTCAGGTTCATTTCCAGCTGCTGGACATTAGGAATCAGCTGATAAACTATACTGGACCAAGCCTGTTGAAAGAATGCAAAGAAATGCTGTGAGGACTGCATGAGTCCACTTCCTCCTTCACTTGCTGTGCAGCATTCATGAAAAAAACTGTATTCAGGCTCTAGTTGGTTAAAAACACAAACAAGAGTTATGCAAAGTTCTCTCACATAGCTGTTCATACAACAGAACTATGTCTGAGGGACCTGCTAATATTCTCATCCCACACCTCTTCCTGAACAATAGATTTGCCAAGGCCAGTTGTAAGAGGAATAAAAATAATGCAGGAACTAGGCTATCAAATTGCCATTGCTGACCAAGCTGAATTGCAATGGTATATTTAGTTCCCTTATGATACTAAAGGGAACTAAATACATCGTTGCAACTGAATCACAGGTATTTGTAACCACTTAGAATCAGGCCTTCAATTTGTACAACCTTTACGTCGCTGCCTCTTCCCAAATTATATATAGTTTTACCCAGATTACAGTTCTACCAGGTCAAGAACCCAGGAAAATCCAGAGCTCTAAATCCAGTATTTTTTTCCCTGAACTCTGCAGAGCCCTTCTGTTAAGCTCATGGCAGAATTGGAGATTTGAGCCCTGCCAAGAGCTGAAGATTCAAACTATTACCTTACTTTAGAGCTCTGAAAGGGCTAGACCTACAATGATGGAATTCTGTTTATGGACACTTCCATACAAAGTGCAGACCAATGGAGAAAACCAAGGGAAATCAATACGATTCAAACTTTGAAGCCCCTTATTCAAGAAGTAAGTTTAGCTAGATAATGCTCAGCAAGTCTTCTTTTAGGAAGACAGTTAGCTGCCTGCAGTATGGCAGCAATTAACACATATGGAAGGATTATTTAAAAGGATGTATCCTGGACCAACTCTATTCGGGCATGCCACACTGCAGGCTAAGAAAGTCTCTAGATTTACGGACTGTAAGAGCTCAAGCTCTCCAAGCTCCTCTGAAGTTACTGTGACTGCCTAACAGGCTAACATCCAAAGGTTCTGCCACCCAGTCAGCTAGTCTGTCTGCTCATTAAGACCAGATTTGTTTTTCTGAACATAGCATATCATAACATCATTTGATCCCTACTTGGCTCAGGTAGTGCCATCATACCAATGTCGAAAGGGAAAGTAGCCCAACATTTTAACTGGCAGCAGGTCCCTGCCTTGAACTGCTTGCATGGAAGCCACCCACCTCAGAAATTATTTCCAATTTCAAGAACTAGAAGCATTTAGTCCAGTTACGTAACTTCACAGCAATCGCCCACAGAATTCATGCAGGAAAAGAGCCTACAGGAAGACGTGTCCTAAAGAGGAAAAGAAGCCATACTAACCTTGTAAAGGGTTTCATCCCAGATAGATGTTCTAAAGCAAGCACATTCCAGGGGACGGGACAGACGCCTCAGGTCCTCCTCCCTCTCTTTAAAAATCTAGGAGAAGAGAAGTTTGATATTTCCAGGTAAGCAAATACACTACTGTTTCTGGTGAATACTCTTGCTGTAGTAATTTTATTATATTCATAGTACCAAATTTGCTTTTGAAAACACAGGACAAGTCTGTACAATACTTCTAGGGCTGAGAAAAGTGAGGATACTGCTGGCCAGTATGGAAATACACTGAGAGCACTATGAGAGGGACAGAGGACTAGAATAGCAAGGACTATAGAGAATAGTGGCTTGGGTCTGGAACAGCAGGTATTACAGATCTTAAGTAAAACAGACTGACAAAAAAAAAACAGGGTCCTTAAAACATTTTAGAAAATTATTATTAATCTGCCCATCATGCAGCTCTCAATGGCTTGCCAAAACTCAGTAAGCGGCCCTCCACCCGAAATAATTGCCTGCCCCGGCCTTAAAGTGCTGCATTACTAAAGTTAGCATAAGAAAAGTACTTTTGTACCCACAATGGTCTAAGGAGTATGCCAGAAACATATTCCTCTACATATGGAACCTGAGGAAGAGCATTTTGTGCCCAAAAGCTAGTTTAATAGCTCTTGCAACCCTATAATTGGTCCAATTAAAGATATTGCATGGCAATTCTTGCTTCTTACATGAGGTAAATACAAACCCACTGCTGCAAAGCCCACTTCCAGTCTGCTCATACTGATGCTTTTATTTTGACCTCAGTTATTTTTAAACTTTCCAGGGCATCAAAATTTACAAAACAAACAAGGGAAGTGTAAAGAAGGGGCAAACAGCTGTGTAAATCACACAAATGGCCAGGTCCCATTGACTTCAACATTAAAAGCATCAGTTAAACTGATTTAAGCTTACCTGCTCTAAGCTATTTGTACCTTATTAAGATTCCTTTCCTTGTTACTAAGAGCCTCTCCCCTCTAACAGCTCTGAAATTGAGAGGACCTAGTCACTTTCATGTCAGTTAACAGTACAGCCCCAAAAGCAGCTGAGATGGGCTACACAGTGGTCTCCAACCTTTTTAAGTTGGAGATCACCTTTGGCATTTAAAGACAACCCAAGATCTACTGTATGCTAGTGTCCCCCCCACCCAACAGGTAAGTCTGTGGGGAGGGAAGGAGGGGACAGATCAAGGCATAGGGAGAAAAAATTATTTGGGGGCACACCTCCCCAGTAGACAAGTCCCACCCAGCCAGAGGCTCACTCAACTTACCCCTGCTCCTGCCACTGCAGCACTGTTCCTCACCACAGGGGCCTCAATTTAGCCCCTGTCCCTTTCCTCCCCCACAGACTGACCTGCTGGGCTGGTGTTCACATCTGCATGCACGCAGACACCCAGCCCCCCTGCACCCCAGTCTCAGATTGACTCCAAGAGGCTCCAGGATATACCAGTGGATCAAGATCCCCTGGTTGGTGACCACTGGGCTACATGGTGAGCTGTAGAGGGCTGCATGTATAAAAACTTTCAGAAGATATCATTTTAACAAATTAATAGATAAAAAAAGATATAGCATTTGATTTTTAGTATAACATTTTATTTAAAAAAAAAGTTTTTGTCCTGGTTTGTTTTTGAGTAGTGTATATAGAAGGTGATTGCATAATAGCTCAAAATAAAGTCTTACTCTTGTATATTGGGTCTGTGGAGGGGTGGGTGTGCGCCTGCATGCGGGGGGGCTGCCTGCATGCTAGGTCCTGGGAGACAGCTGGGGGTGAGGGGAGGAAGGGGCAGGGGATGCTTGGAACAGAGCTTACCCCACATTGAGATTCATCCCCCCTCATCCAACTTGCAGCTGCCCTCACAGTGCTCCATATGCGGCCAAGACCCTCTTGCTCTAGCCAGGGCAGTATGTGCCACTCTCCTGCTTACACCCGCCCCAGGCCTAACCCATCCAGCATGCAGCTTCCTAGCAGGACTGCTCCTGTAGCCACCCTGGTACTCCTTGGCTCCTTCTCCCCTCAAGACGCTCCTCCTCCTGCCTGCTGAGCCACAACAGGCAACAGAGTGCAGAGAAGCTGATGGGATGCACGCCATACCCAGCCAGGCAGAGGGAAGCTGCAGCTCAGCATCTCCTGCCCCAGCGTGCAGGGCTTCAGTTCCAGCTTCTGGTCGCCTTCCAACCGCTGGCCACCTGTAGGTGGCTGTTCATTGCACTGGGCAGACAGATTAGGTGGAAGGCAGTTGGGAACTGGAGCCCCATGTCCTGGGACAGACACTGCCCAGCTGCAGCTCCCTCCCTACCTGACTGCGCACATGGTGCTCAACACACATCCCCACTTTCCTGTTCTACCTGCTGCTCAGAGCAGCACAGAAGGAGCAGGAAGAGAAGCAGTATTCTGGACTACTCTGGGTGGGACATGGACTCAGGTGAAGCCCTGCAGGTTGGACATGATCAACTGACAGGATAGATCTTGTCCATGGGCCATATTTTGCCCACCCCTGGCTTTGTCCACATTAAATCCAGTGGACAAAATCCAGCCTGCTTGTTTCAGCTATATTTATATGATAGGTAGTCTCAGAAGTAGAAGCTAGAAATTAAAGGCAAGAAAGATGACAAGAAGGTGGAAGCCAGATGAGCTATCTGGTGGGGATCAACAATATTTCAATTTCTCTCAGGTTTATTCAATCCACAGAAATGTCTCCTTAAGGAGAGGGATTCTAAAGACATATTGGCCTGAAAATGAGCCCAACGTGAAAGCCACACTGTATCAAAGCACCTGGCTTCCAAATTTCTGAAAGGCTTATACCATCTTCTGCATTCAGTGGCAGGGGCAAATATTACCCAGACACCTCCTGAATTGTTGCATAACAATGTATCTAGACTGTATCTGTTGGATGCTAAAAATCTACCATGTGATCTGGGACTGCTTTCAAGTTGGGTCAGTAGTTTCAGTCCAATTACATAGCACCTCTGACCCAAAATAGTCTAGCCGATACTTCGAAGCAGTTCTTATAGGAGATGCAGTACTTCCAATTCATGTAACTGTGTGACTTCACACCACTATCCTCTTGTCTCAGGGAGTGGCTAGAATGCAGTAACACCAAGATCCATGTGCAGAAGATTTAACAGCTACTGGATCATAACCTGAAACACCAGGCATCACAACAACGCATGAGTGTTTTTTGCTTAACTAGTTCCATGTCCAAGACAATCCTGAATTCTGTCTAACCCGAGCAGGTTCACTTGTTGTTTTACACATGGGGCCACTTTGCTTTATTCAAAGTCCTTCTTTGCACAACTGCCTAAATATAGAGGAACAGAAGAGAGTTAGATTTGAACCAGCAACCTAGAAGTGAGGGCATCTATCCCTCACAAAAAACCCAGCAACCCTCTTTACCATCCAGCTGTCTAAAGTACTACAGCAATACTGAATTTTCAGTATTTCTTTCCCTGCAGCACTCCCAGGAGCTAGTAAAGATGCTACAATCAGGCAGAAGGTGGATTAAAAATAAATTAATTTGATCTTACATTGCACGAGCCAGCAATATCTGAAATGAGCAAAGAGTAGTCCAGAAAGAGTAAATTTGGAGGCTGCAAGCAATTCAAAATGTTCAGAGGCTTTCTTTAAATAGCTGAACAGAGTCTCTGGAGAAAGTGTTGGTGAGGATGCATTTAGAGTGAGAGATGATAACAGCATTGGATAAGATAACAATGCCAATATGCTGTTCCTAAGAACTTGCTAATAAGGCAACGAGGAAGTTCCTCACCAGATCACGCTGATCCTCTTGTACCAGATCCATCTTGTGCACCAGGCAGAAGATCTTGGCATCGGGAGAGTTCTGGAGAATGGCCTCCAGGCATGACTGGTAGTAATGCATGTCCTTCTCCAACTCACGGCTCTCCACATCAAAGACATAGATTAGGACTTCCACATTGCGGAAAATGTTATCCCGCTGGCTGGTGAAGTAGTTCTCCATAAAGGTGTCCTGTCTGAGACAGAAAGGCATAATTTCTGGTTAGTTTACCTGTGGCTGAATTACCCAAAAAATCTACAACATCTGAAGATTTAGCTATTGAGACTGCAGCTGTCAGTGCCAAAGCCCTCTACTTATCTGCAGAGCAAGTACAGCACAAATAAACTCTTCTCCCAACATGACAGCCTAAATCCTGATCAACTAGCATGCAATTTATTATTTAGGAGACCAACTCCTTCCATCAGAAGTCTTTAGCCTGTACATATCCCTACCAAGATTGCCAGTAAATGGAACTGTTCAATGGAAAGTTGCCCACTAGGAGCCAGAGGTTTATTACCACCCACCTGTTCATTTAACATTACTACTAGTTTGGTCCAGTTTGAACCAGTGACCTAGACAGAAGTTCTACACTCTATTTCTAATAATCCTCTCTCCAGTCTAGTTTGCGCCCAGATACAGAGCTAAGATGCATCAACATAGTAGAAGGCATCAGTAGACAGTCTTACTGCATATCACACAGATTCTGGGTCATCAAGCTAGCTTCTTCCACCTGAGTCCATGTGTAAATTTAAGATATGAGATCTACTACTTACCTGGTCACATCATCTGTTTTGCAAGTCATCATAAACAGTTCATTTAACGTGTTCAATAAAAAGAAAGCATTCCAGCACCACTGCAGATAAAAGATGGACCTCCTGCTGATTAGTGACCAGGGCTACCCCAACAGTTTTCATTCAGGAAAGAGCAAATACTTACCCACCACAGTCCCACAGGTTTAACACCAAGTTTCCTAGAAATCGAACATGGGAGTGCTCGACATCAACTGCAAAGAGATGAGAAGCTTATTAATGGTGGCTCACACAAAATACACAACAGGCTGAAGTGTGTGGGGGGGGGCAGGACTGCTGGTTTACCACCATCCCCATGATGAAGAAGTGATACAGGGCAACATGAAATCTTGTACTGCAAGGATGAATTCCATCTAACTGGCATTATTAAGTGTATTCAGCTGGGTGGTTACATCACAAGTGACCATAGCTTACTGAGTGAACTCAAGGCTGCCTACCTTAAACAGGGATCCAGGTATTCCCCAATAAAAAAAAAATTGCAAAATTCTCTGATAAAAAGCCCCAAATCCATGATTAAAATTAAAGGCTCCCCATAACCCCCCTAGCTCTGCTGGTGCCCCTCTTCCCCCCATTACAGCCCCCCCCCCAGCCTTCCTGGTACCCCTTGCTCCCCACCCACAACCCCAGCAGGCCTGCTTGTGCCCCATGTCCACCACCCACAGGCACTGGCCCCCAGCCCTGCCAGAGGGGGCCCCCAGCTGCCTGGACTATGGGGCCACGGACCCAGGTCCACAGCTCCCTGTCCTCAACAGAAGACAGATGCAGCAGAAGGAGCATAAGCCAGCTCCCCTACTGTTGCCTGCTGCAGGCCATGTACCCCCCAGATCTGTGCAGGGAGCAGGCTGCAGGCTTGAGCTCCCACCCTGCTTCCCTCATGCAGGGCCTCTGTAGCCCTGCAGGCATGACCCAGCATAGGTAGGAACAACAGTGCCACATGGGGATCTCCTTGCCCCACCACCGCCCTGGAGACATGCCTCCTGTGCCTGTTGCCACTTTGAGGGGTGCAGCCCCGTGCCACTTCCCTCAGCGCAGTCCCGTACACAAAAGGTGTGTCAGCAAGGCAGCACAGGGTGAGCAGCTGCTAGGAGATCCCTGCGCAGCTCCTCTGTCCTCATCCACGCTGGGTTGCGGGGGAAGGAAGCAGGGCAGTAGGAAACAGCAGCAAGCAGCTGCAGGATCATTGTTCCTTGCTGCCTTGCTTCCCTCCCCCACAACCCAGCTCAGCTGGAGACAGAGGAGCAGCCTGGGAATCTCCTAGCAGCTGCTCATCCAGCACTGCCCCAGCAACGTGCCTCCTGCACTTGCAGGAGGGCTGTGCCCCTCAAAGCAGCAGGAGCAGGAGGCATGTTGCCAGGGCAGCAGTGGGGCAAGAAGATCCCCATGTGGCCCCACTGTTCCCAGCCATGCAGGATCATGCCTGTGGGGCTGCAGAGGCCCCGCAGGAGGAAAACAGGGCAGGAGCTTGAGCCCGCAGCCTGCTCCATGCAGAGATCTGGGGGAGCGTGTCCCCCTTGCCCCCTGAGAGTGAAAGACAGAATGCCTGGCTAGCTACACGTGGACTGCCCACAGTGCTATTGGCTCAACCTTCATGCATGGCTTCCCTTAAGGGGCCATTGCACTACTCACAGTCCACATGCAGCTGGCTGGGCACTCCATGCGTCTTGCCAACACCTCCCCACTCCTGGTCAGAGTGCCCAGCTAGCTGTACATGGACCATGAGCAGCACTATGGGCCCCTAATGGAACCCACACATGGTGGTGTCAAACCCAGTCAGGCTGATAGCATTGTTGGAGGTCCACGTGCTGCCAGCTGGGTACCCCATGTCATTCACTAACACCTCCCCTATCCCTCAGCTCCCAGCCAGCTGAGCCCCACAGCCCCTGTAAGCCCCACTTATCTAACCTTACAGGCACCAGAAGGAAAGTGAGCCAGAGGTAAGCTTTGGGACTGAATAAAAGCTTCAGGCCTCGCTCTTCCCTCTCTCCTTCCAGGCAGGGCTAGAGGTTTCCCATCCATTTTGCAATCAGCTCTTGCAGGCTGGAACTCTGTCAGCCTGCAGAACTCTTTGCAAAAGCAGGAAATCCATGAGATTCTCTGGTAAAAAGGAAAATCTACATTCTCTCTGATAAAAATGGGAAATCTGTGGTTTTCTTCATTTTTCTGTGGGAAACAGAAAACACAGATGCCCTGCTTATGAAGTACCAGGATACTGCTCTCTATTTAATACCTTAACCATTTTAAGGGACTAATACCTTAACCCCCATATCATGTTAAGCTTAAAACCAGTGTGGTCTGGATAAGCCCAAGCAGCTTTAAACTAACAGTGCTAGAAAGGAAATGGGGCATTTAACATTTTTTAAAAGATCCCACCATTCTGACATATGAGAAAACTCCATTATACTTGTATGCATCTCTGTCACACAAGACTTACAGCTTTTCCCCAGTGAGGACAGCAGATGGAAGCCATACTAGGACTAAGAACTGCTTGCAGATCTTTACATTAATGATCCTACAAAAAGGGGAAGACAATATACTAACACAGGCTAATGAGTTGTGCTGCAGAAGTCAGAGGTCCTTATGTCAATCAAAAAAATCCACCTGCCTCAACATTCAAGTCATTTTCTGGTTTACAGTTTGGAGGGAAGGATGAGACGAGTCCACTGACATAAGCTATCTTGTATGACCAGGTAGCGCTAGGTCTCTTTGAATTTGCTGAAAGTAATTCCCAAGCCTTTTTTCCTTCATTTAATCTATTTTTGCTAAGATTTTAGCTGAGCCATCTTGGAAGAGCCTCCATTTGCAGGAGATGCCCTATTCTACTGCAGCTACAGAAGAGGAAAAGCAGCACTCTCAAGAGGCAGTGACCTCACAGCCATTTACAGATGTTCTTAAATTCAGGCAGAATTCAAGAGCTGATGCTTTATGATTCAATTAAACAGAGATCTTACTTGTAGCACCGAGACGCCGCGTATCCCTGGCGATATAGTTTGCGAAGATAATGGATCTCATGCTGGTCTTACCAGACCCACTTTTTCCCATCAACAGCACCTGGGTATGGAAAAAAAGAATTCTCCATGAATCTCTCATAACTGAGATACTAACACTGCAGAGATAAAAGGCCTTAACAGGCAATTTGATTTGGCTACATTGGAAAAAGATGGTAAAACTCTTGAACAGCTGGAAGCAGTGTGGTCTTAACCCCTTTACATATACAATGAATGAACCAATTAATATGATAAGCTATGAACCTCTACAGCTTATTGCCAATTTATATGCTGTCCATGCACTCAACATGCTTTGGAACAATTCCCTCCTCCTCGGGTTTTGCCTTTCTTCTCTCTTCCCACCCAGGTCTGTCTGTACAAGCTGTCCACTGCTCCTTGGATGAGGTGCCCAAAGCCAGGGATTAGTAACCTATGGCCTGTGGGCTGGATCCAGCCTGCAGAGCTGAGGGGTTCTGCAGCATTTCTAGGAGAGGAGGCTTCACCTAGGCAGCAAGAAGCGGCAGTGGTAGCACTGCTGTGGGGGGTGGGGAAGGTAACTAGCACCAGCTCTGGCAGCATAGGCTGGGTTGGAAGCAGCCAGTGCTTGGAGTTTAGCTCTGTTAGGGCAGCTCCCTGCACACACCCTTCCCCCAACTCCCACTGCCAAATGTTGCTTACCGTTGCCTTAGATCTAAAAGAACAAAAAAAGAGCCATTGAAAAGTTCTCTCTCATTTCTCATTTTGCTTTCCTCGTGATAACCCCCAGCTTCCCCTATACAAGTAGCCATGGCCACACCAATCAGTACAGATTTCTCCTACACACATGGGGAGACCGCTTTCCACAAAGTTTACAGCTAGATTTCAAGTATCCAATGAAGATCTGGGTTTATTTTTTAAATAGCTTTTAGTCTTTCACTTCCCCAGACTGTTCACGGAAAACTGCTCGACTACACATGATCATGTGCCTATTCAGTGCCCTCTGCCACTGTGTCTCTTCTGATTATCTTGTCCTATCAGGATCAAAAGATTCAGTTTCTTTCCCTAACTGAAATGCAACTGAAATCTCGCTCTTAGCTGCAAGTGTGTTAGAAAATGAGAAGTACAGTGTACGTCATCTACATACTTATTGGGTAAGTATAACTCATGTGCCTTAGCTGGTAGTTTGCAAGTTAAGACAATTTCTTGCCTATCACTTCTGTTGTACCAAACTTGACTGCAGGCATATCCCTTAAATGCATAAATCAGTTAAGTGCACAATATCTGTAGCCTGCTGTACAACTTTGCCGTGTTCCTGTTAACTGTATATGAACAGCCTGCCTGCTTTGTAACAAGTCCTATTCCTTTAACTATTCCAGAAATAGTGCAGGGGAAGCAGCTGTCAAAGGCCTGCTATCAGAAATCTTGAAAATGGTGGAGTTGGTCAGTTTGAGGGCTGCTAACCCCACAGCATTGACAGCAATGTGTACTTACCAAGAATTTGTTACAGCATTGTCAGTGCCTTGGTATTAGCAGGACCCCAAACGGGTTAGATCCCATCAATTCCAAGGCTTTTAATATCAGCCCAGAAACTGAATAGTAAAAGCTTTGAAAATGAGGGGAATAATGGTCAGTTTCAGGGCAGCTAATATCACAGCACTGTGAACAATGCTTGAAAAATGCATAGCATTATTCATGTTGTATACATAATGTGCATTCCTTGCATTAAATTATATAAGCGCATATTCTTTGTCAGATCTGAAGTGATGCACTTCTACAGAGTACACTAATTTGTAGGCTAGAGGGCCAATGCAGCTTGAGAACTCTAAACTACTATACAGATTCAGTTCTAGTTTCTTGCTTCCCAAGCCCCAGGAGAGCAAGAAGCAGCATTCTCAACTTATAACTGGAAGGTGGGGGAGGAACATAGGAGAGTCACTGGAATGGCTCTGCATATTGCCTAAATGATAGGCTTAAAGCAGCAGAGACTGGGTCACTCTGTCAAAAGAATTACTGATTGAGTTCCAGTTGCAAGGCTAAACTCTGCCTTTGACCCTACTCTGAAATCCTACTGTAAACAAAGGGATTATAAGGGGGCAACTAGGCTGGATGTGCCCTGTAGATGACATGTTATTGGCAGCAGAGTGAACACCAAAAAGATAACCACCTGACTCTCAGACTTAAGAGTAAGCTTGCAGAGCTAGCAAACTGAAAACAAATGTGATCAACTGAGCCATTTAGAATCTCACTCTGCTAGTTTATAAAATAACTACTCAAGGAAGTGACTATAAGTGAGGTTCAAGTTCTGTCTCAGTAGTTCAGAACCCAGTTATGGTACTGAATTGATTTATCTACTCTCAAAGCATAACAGAGTTCAAAAGAGCTAGGGATGACAGGTCTTAGTGGGCTTTGCAGCTTGGGAGCCATCTTTTCCAGAAACAGGCAGGATATGGAGTACCTCACAGTTTTCCTGACGGAAACCTCTCAAGTCATAGTGCAATCTCTCCTAACTACATAAGGGATGACAAAAGATAGAAAAATACCTGCTTTCATTTCTCACAACGAAAGACTCCTTCTGGTGCAAAAAAGTGTTCCTGTAAGCTTTTGGGTTACGTGGTGTTCGATTTCACCATCACCCTACACTGACTTTTCAAATGGACCAGATATTGACATGTGGTAGAAGAAAGGACATCCGATCTAAATATCATGTACACAGTTACATTCTTCTAGTAGCTATTTTGAGCAATTCTTGCACATTTGTCATTGATTGCCTATACCCCTAATTGCAAGTGGAGAAGCTATTTCTACCTTAGGATCCTGATGACTCCCTAAACAAGTCAAGCTTCCTCACCCCATCACTTCAGGGAACCAGCTCACCAATTTCCACATTCCTTCACTTGTAACTTATCAAGCATGTTTCAACAAGTACCTAAGGACTGGGTCCTGACACACCTACTCTCCTTATGCAGGAAGAGGCACATAGGAGGTCAGAATTCAGTGTTACGTGCAGTGGCTGCCAAGCATGTTTTTGGAATAGTCACCAAGCAAGGCTATGCCATGCAGGAGTTCAGTTGTTCTGTTACAAAATTATTTGATATCAGATTTAAATTTTGCTACAGGGGATAGTCAACTGATAACCAAAAAGATGACAATGAATCGGTACAATACAGTATATTGACTTCTGCAAAAGACAGTGTCTGACAAACATAAGAATCAACTTCACCCACATTTGCCAATCTATAAAGCTAGAATGGAGAGGGGTTAATTAAATGGTTACCTTTTTCTTCATGGCTGTGCTGGGCATCACCCACCTACAGAATAACGAGAGACACAAGTAGCCTTGTTATATTGTACAAGCTTTTCCTCCCACCTCCAAGTCTCGCCTCAGGTGCAAAGCAGGAAGAGATCCTTTTGCAAGGGGGAATTTCTGACCCAGCACCGACTACACAGTAGGCCAGGGAGAGCTGCCACAGTTGTGCCCTCCCTGAGCAACACTGATGACAGCAGGCTTGTCCCCAGGATCCTGTTTAAAAGAAGCCTCGAACACACCAGTAATAAACACATCCCTTCATTAGACAATTACATTGAAGCCAGCAGCCTGAAGGAAAGCAACGCCCGGGTGCTCTCCTCTCAGACGGTCCCCAGCAACAACTAGACCTCCTCACGCGCCGGCTGAAGCCACTGGCCGCCCGCCCCGCCCCGCCCCGCCCCGCCGGCTGCCTGGCCTCAGCCAGCGCTCACCACTGCCCCCCCACCCCGGTGCACGGGGCGCTACGCGCCAGCCCCGCCCCGCCCCGCGACCGGTCACGTGCGGCCCCGCACATTCGCCCGCTGCCCCCGCCCCGCCCCGCCCCGGCCCCGATTACCTCCGGCTCCGACAGGCGCCCCCGGCCGCCCCAGCGGGAGCGGAGCGGGTCCGTGCGGGGGGCGGGCGGCCCGGGCGGGGAGGGGCCGGCTCCGGGCCTGCGCCCCGGCGAGGAGCGGGCGGCAGAGGCTGAGCGCGGAGGCAGCGCCTCGCGGACCGCTCCTAGGCCCAAAGCTTCGGCCGCGCCCGGCCCGGCTCGGCTTGGCTCGGCCCGGTCCGGTCCCCGCCCCCGCTTCACGAGACCGGGGCTGGGTGCTCCGGCCGGTCACGTGAGCTGCACCCGGCGCCCCGCCCCGCCCGTCAGGTGACTGGAGGCCGTCACCATAGAGGGGTGACGCTAGAGCGACCCAGTGAATAGGCGGGGGAAGGGCACGCGAAGCCGCGGCGACCATCTTGCTTGTGGGCACGTTGCCCTGCCGCTGGGGGATCCCCACGGGGACCCTCCCCGGACTGGGCGGAGGGGCCCTCCGACACGCCCACGTACACCCACACCGCGGGCGAGCGGGGCGGGGCAGGGCGGGGTGACGTAGCGGCAGCAGCAGGCAGTGCAGAATCATGAGAGCAGTGGCGGCGTATAGCTTTTCAGCGCCTCCCATATGGTCTAGCGGTTAGGATTCCTGGTTTTCACCCAGGCGGCCCGGGTTCGACTCCCGGTATGGGAAGTTCCCTTTTTTTTTTTTCTCCACTCCCAGGTGCTGGGCGCGGGGACCGGTGCGCCCCTCTGCGCGGCTGCGCTCGGCCATCGGCTTCAGGGGCGCCGGCTCCCGGGCCCCCGCCTCAGGAGCCGGGAGGGACCCAGTCCCACTCCGCTTCCCGCGGCATGATCCGCACTGTCTTTTGCCCGGGACAGCCAGGGGCAAACTGGTGGCTGCCGCCCTCCGCTCCGAGCCGCCGGGGCAGGGGGCTCCGCGTGTGACGCGAGCCCGCAGCGGCAGCGTCAGCCCCCGGTAAACCGCTGGTCTGTTTGCAGCCAAATTGCCCTGAACCCCCAGCGCTGGCTGGGACCCGGGGCCGGGCCGGGCCGGGCGGCCCGAGGTGGGTCCTTGGAGCGGCAGCCCGCGCGGCCTGTCCCGGACTGAGTGGCCATGTCTGCAGGGGCGCGGGCTGCCGCTCACCGCAGAAAAGCGCCGGAGGCAGGGTCTCCCCTTGCGGGCAAGGCTACCGGCTCGGGGCCCCACGCGGCTGCCCGCGCCTCGGGAGCCTGACGGGCCGCCCCGCCCCGCCCCAGCCCGGCGCCCGCCCGCCCGCCCGGCCGCGGCAAGGGAGTTGTGCCCCTCGCTGCCGCTGCGTGGGCGGGGTGCCGCGCCGTGCAAGGCTGCGGGAGGTGGGGAGCCCCGAGCTCACGCGGGAAGCTGGCATCCGCCTTGTCCCCCTGCGCTCGCCCCGTGGGCCCTGCTCAGCTCCGCTTCGGCCGTGCATGGGAGAGGGCAGGGTGGAGGGAGGTGGGCGTGAGTCCTGGGCCTCGCCAGCCTGGAATAGAGCGGGACAATCACTTCCCTTGATCTGCTCCTCCTTATGCAGCCTGGGGTGCCCTTAGCCTTCTTGGCAGCAAGGGCACACTGCTGACTCAAATCCATCCTATTGTCCACTGTATCCCCCAGGTCTTTTTCTGCTGCTCAGCCAATCAGTCCTCAGGCAGTAGCAGTGCATGGGATTTTTCCCTCCTAAGTGCAGGACTTTGCACTTGTCCTTGTTGAACCTCATGAATTTTCTTTTGGCCCAGTCCTCCAATTTGTCTAGGTCAGGGGTGGGCAGTTATTTTGAGCAGAGGGCCACTTACTGAGTTTGGCAAGCCGTCTGAGCACCACGTGATAGGCAGCTAGGAGCAGATAAATATTCATTTTCTAAATGTTTTAGGGGCCCCACAGGCTGGATAGAATGGCCTGGCGGGCCGCATCCAGCCCCCGGGCTGCATTTTACCTACCCCTGGTCTAGGTCATTCTGAAGCCTAGCCCAACCCTCCAGTGCATCTATTACATCCCTCAGCTTGGTGTTATCTGAAAACTTGCTGAGGGTGCACTCTGTGCCATCTTCCAGATCGTTGATGAAAATATTGAAGAAAACCAGGCCCAGGACTGACCCCTGGGGCACTCCACTTGATACCAGCTCCCAGCTAGATACTGAGCCATTGTTACTACCTGCTGAGCCTGACAATCCAGCCAGATTTCTATCCACTGTATAGTCCATTCGTCCAATCAAAACTTCTCATCTTGCTTGCAAGAATGCTGTGGGAGGTGGTATCAAAAGCCTTGCTACAGTCAAGGTATATCATAGCCACTGCTCTCCCCATATCCACAGAGTCAGTTATCTCATCATAGAAGGCAATCAGGTTGGTCAGGCATGACTTGCCCTTGGTGAATGCACGCTGACTATTTCTAATCACCTTCTTCTCTTCCAAGTGCTTAGAGATGGATTCCTTGAGGACCTGCTTCATGATTTTTCTGGGAACTAAGGTGAAGCTGACTGGTTTATAGGTCCCTGGATCATCCGCCTTCCCTTTCTTAAAGATGGGTACTACATTTATCCTTTTCCAATCATCTGGGACCTCCCCAATCACCACAAGTTTTCAAAGATCAAGGGCCAGTGGCTTTGCAATCACATCAGCCAACTCCCTCATCTCCCTCAGGTGTACTGCATCCGGGCCCATGGACTTGTACACATTCAACTTTTCTAAATAGTTCCTAGCCTGTTCTTTCACCACTGAGGGCTGCTCATCTTCTCCCCAAACTGTGCTGCCCAGTGCAGTAGTTTGGGAACTGATCTTGCGTGTGAAGATCATGGTAAAAAAAACATTAAGCACTTTAGTCTTTTCATCAGCATGTCACTAGGTTGCCTTCCCTACTCAGTAAGGGACCCACACTTTCCCTGATCTTCCTCTTGTTGCTAACATACTTGTAGAAACCCTTCTTGTTAGTCTTCATGTCCCTTGCTAGCTGCAACTCCAGTTGTGCATGGCCTTTCTGACTTTATCACTGCATGCCTGAGCAATATTCTTATACAGGCAGTCCTTGAACTTACGACACAGTTGGTTCCTGAAAACCTGGTCTTAAGTCAAAATGTTGTAATTCGGAACCAATGTTCTCATAAGAAACAATGTTATAAATGGGGGATTGGTTCCTGAAGCAAGGCCCAATACTCTGTTTTCATCAAAAATACTCAGAATTTTGTACTCGATTAATTATAGGTGAGTAATATAACTACATTAATGTATTTATATTGTAAATAGCGATCTCATTGATTTGGAAGAACTTCTTTGAGGTGACTTTGCTGGACTTTTTCAAGGGCTCTTGGTTGGACTTTTTGCAGGGTTCTTGGCTGGAGTCATCTCAGGAGTCTTGGCTGCATTTTTTCTGGGGTCTTGTCTGATTTTTTAAAGAAAGTGCCCAAGGAAGTTTGGACAGATGTTCTCCAGGGAGATCGGCGATGCAGCAAACTTGTTTGCTGGTATGGCGTCACATCAGGTCAAGTACTATAAAGCCAAAACTGATGTCAGAAAGCTGAAGCAAGGTGTCAATTTATAAAGGTTGTAAGTGCAAAACATTGTAACTAGAAACGTTACAAGTCAAGGACTGCCTGTACTCCTCCCAAGTTTTTATCCAAACTTCCAATTCTTATAAGCTTTCTTTTGAGGTTAAGCTCACCGAAGAGTTCTCTGCTAAACGAAGCTGGTCACTTGCCAAATTTTCTATTCTTTCTGCAAATGGTTTGTTCCTGTGCCCTCAGTAAGGCTTCTTTCAAGTATAGACAGCTCTCCTAGACTCCTTTTCCCCTTGGACTGGCCTCCCAGAGGATCCTGTCCATCAGCTTTCCAGAGCCTGACAAAGGGACTTTGATCCCGAAAGCTTGCAGAAAAGGACAATTTTCTTGCCATTTTCCAGTTGGTTTAATAAAAGGTATCATTTTGGAACCAAGAGTTCTATATTTTGTATTTCCCAGGCTCTGTGCATTTGTGTACAGACACCTGAGGTGACTGAGAATTGCCCTACTTTCTCAGGAAGAATGCTGTTGCCCCCTCCTGCTCCTGCTTCCTCCAGGCCTCCCACTTCCCCACATACCTCAGGGGTTTGTTCTCCATCCCTTAGTGAACCTAATTTAGAGCCCTCCTCACTAGGTTAGTAAGCCTGTCTGAAAAGATGCTCTTCCCTCTTTATCAGGTAGATCCCATCTCTTCCTAGCAAGCCTTCTTGGAACAACATCCCATCATCTTTGCTGGCAACATCACAAGCACAACCACGCACTGATTTGCAAGATGCACCCACTTCTGCCAGGGCCATTCCCCTTCACCAGAAGGATTGACAAGAACATGACCTGTGCTCTCATCCCCTTTACTCTTGCACCCAGAACCCTGTAGTCACTCTTGATCTGCTCAGGGTCACTTCTGGCAGTATCATTTATGCCCACATGGATGAGCAGCATGGGGTGGTAGTCAGAGGGCTGGATGAGTCTCAGTAATCCTTCCATGACTTCTTGGATCCAGGCTCCAGGCAAGCAGCATACCACCCAGCAGAGGTGATACTTAGGGGGTGCATATGTGTGCACGTGCACCCTCTGAGCATGGCAGTGCACCCCCTACAAAAAGGCACTGCTGACATTGCTGGCGGTACCTGTGGGTGATTGCCTCTTACCACCCCACCACCAACACCACTGGTGGCATTTATTGGTGGTCAGCAATCCTTGATAGCAACAGTGCTGGTAGTATCTGCGGGAGCTCCCACTTACAGACACCGTGCTCCTGCCGCTGCCGTGCCCCACTAGTCACTGGGGGCATGCATAATTCATGCCTCCCAGGACAACAGGTTGGACTGGCAGATTAATCCCTCTGTCCTCTTCAGAAAAGAGTCTCCAGCCACCACCACCATCACTTCCTCCTCATGGCAGTGGTCTCAATCTTTCCTGCCTTGGGGATTCCTGGTCTGGGCTCTTCCACCAATGGAATGTGCTCCTCCTCTGCTGAAAAAGCTCCTTTGAGGTAATTTTCATTTGAATGGCTGTTCTGGCCTGTTTCGATGCAAGTCAAAAACCCAGGACAATTAACCCTGTATTAGACCAGCTGTCTGTTTTTAGCTGAAGCGATAGCAGCAATATCTCAATTGTGACAGTGACAAGTAAGGGTCTGCGTGATGTCAGCTGTCCCAGGGAAACCACAGAATATGTGGCGTCCATACTGAAGGGTCCTCTGCCAGCTCTGTACCCAGACAAGAAGGGACAGCTGTCAGCAGAGACAGATTAAGATTTATCGAGGCTCTGGGCTCCAGCAAAGGAACGGGCCCCTTCCTTTCCTGCTGCTGCTGCTGTCAAGGGTGAGGTAGGCTTGGGGGAACTATAGCTACCCCAAAATTCAGCCTAGCCACCCTTACCACTACTACAAAGGTGCAGCACTCTCAGCAAGCGTGGTGCCAGCCTCTTCCCAGTGGAGGGGGCTAGGCTCGGAGTGGGTAGGAACGGGGCAGGCTCACCTGTACAAGGTGGATGGGCAGTGGTGGCAGCAGTGCTGGGAGGGGTGGCTACAGAGGGGTCTAAGGTGAATTTGGGGGTGGCTATAGCCCCTTCAAGGCCCTGGCCTGGCCTGACCCAGCCCAGCCCTGGTCCAGCCCCCCACTTTGGTAGGAGGCTGATGCCCACAGGAGAAGCTGGGTGGGACGTGGGCTGCTTGCTAAGGGTTTGGTGCTCTCCTCTCTGCTGCCTTTGCCCCAGGGGCCCTGCGCTGGCAGTGTGTTCCCTGCCTACCCAGCAGTGGGAGGCATTATTTGTTGCCCCCACGGCTGCCAGATGGGCAAGGGATGCACAGCTGGTACAAGGCCCCCAGGGCAAAGGCAGCAGAGCAGAGAGTTCCGAGCCCACAGCAGACAGTGCACATCCATCCAGTACAAAAATCTGGGGGGGCACGTGCCCCCCCATGCATCCCCTGGGAGTGCATGCAGTAGTGGGGAGCTGCCTCCCCCTGTGCCACCTGTACAAGCCACACCGATGGTTCCATCCCACTCCTTGCCCTGGGTCCCATGCACTGCCCTCACTAGGCAGCATCCCCAGCCCCTGCCCTATGCCCTCTGTCACTGTGGGGACCTCAGTCTGCCCTCCCTTTCCACTCACACCCCTTCCCTCCATACACTTACCTGCAGGGAGATGCTCTCCATGCTGCCTGGCTACGTTCCAGGCCATGTGCTCGTGTGCGGCTGTGTACAGGCACACCATGCCTCCTGCATCTCACTCCCAGCAGCCCCAAGCAGCCCCTTGCAGACTACAATGCTGCTCACCTGCAAGGGGAAACTCACCATTTGTAGTGGGAATCCAGATACCTGGGGGCCCCTGGTTGGCATGGGGCCCTAGACCTAGGGCCTGCTAGCCTGTGCATTAATCCACTCATGGCTGTCAGATGAAGAAGTCCCACTGAAGGTTCCTTCACACTCTGTTCCAAATAAGGCAGCCCAGGAGGCTGACCCATGGGGAGAGCCTGCAGCACACCACATGGCATATTCTTCAAGGAGGTAACAATGAAGGCGCAGATGCAATGGCTTTGACACATGGCTCACATGGACACATGAGCAATACATAAAAGCCTGAAGAGCTCCTATAGGATGAACTGGAGTGTGAGAAGCAGAAGTCTTGTTGCCCAGATATGCACCTGAACAATGTCCTAAAGAGGCCCTTTCTGAGTTCAGCCAATTCTTTTGCACTCTTAAGCATAGGCAGGCAGCACTGGAATGCCAAGGTTTGGGAAACTGCAGGCCTTTTTGAACAACAGAGGCATTCCCTTGGGCAAGAAAAGTGCTTATGGTGAGGGCTGCATGACCACCCTCCTCCTCATCACTGTCATCAGCAGCAACCTGGCTCACATGCTGAGTGACACTGCAAAGTTCCTGACAACAGGCACTCATTGCACACAGGCCTGTACAGTCATGGGACTATCTAGCATGTTTGACTCCACCCCCTAACAGTGACATCATCATCCTCAACTAAAAGGGACTCACTGTGGTACCTTTCCTGGCCTATCAGCAATGTTCTCCTAGCGTTGACCTGGCTTGAGCCTAGGGTTTATTTAAAGGAAGGAGTGAGAAATGTTAGCTGATGGTGGGAAAAGTTACTACTGAAAATGCTAGACTATCACCTCATGGCAGGTTTGCATCTTGGGCTTGAGAGCAGGGCATTAACCATGAATCCAGCCCAGTGGTGTTGGTGGGCTCTAAACTCCGAAGGACACTGGGTGCTTTTTATCCATAGACTACAATCTGGTATTAAAGAATGAGATGGTTTATAGAGTACATCAGTCATTACCAAAGTGTCCTTTGCCAGCATGAACGAGGGCTGGTATGAAACTCAGGCTGGATTATATATGGATGATTTCTGCTTTGGCTGTGCCAAAATCCTGGTTTTGAGCACAGAAGGCAGTTGTTTGGGGTCACTAGCGCCATAATCTCTGGCAAGGTGTTGCATCACTCGTCCTAGCATATGCAGTTCCTTCAGAGGGGCTGAGCATTGTTAGGAACAGCCAGCCCACTGCCCCAAAAGCTGGTTAAGAATCAGTACATTGGGTATCTAGCACCGATTTCCCGGTTACCCTATAAGCCTCTTGTAATCCCAGCTCTTACTAGAAGTCCTTTATTCATATCCTGCAGTAGATTTTGTGTCTTATGCTTAAGGTCTTCCAAAGCTCCTTATGCAAAAATGAGCCACATGCTGAGAGTACAGTAACCACACTGATATACACAGCCTCCACCCTGGGCTCAGCCCCTGCTCCCATGTGGCCACAGACCTTGAATCTACCACAGTGAGTGAAAGTCTAGGTTTCTCCCCTCTACAGGGCTTTGGTTTCTGCCTGGGCAGGCTCCAAAAGTGCACCAAAGGGACCAGAGTGCAGTGTCTCCTCTAAGAGGTGATGACCCTAATGTCTTCTCTAGTTAGCTCTAGGGTGACCTTGCAAGTTATTTCACTTGAGCCAGAATGAGAGTGACCATGCTGGGTCCAACAGCTAAAGTGCACAGAGACGGGTTAGCATCACAGAGTCAGTGTGTTTGCATCCGATGAGTTGTAGGAAATCAAATGCAGTAAACATCAGCAGTACTTGGGTGTCAACCCACCCAAGTGTCCAGCCAGCATAAGCTTCAAACACCAGCTAACTCGGCAAGAGGTTCCTGTGTGTGAAGTTCAGGGGCAAAACTTTAGCTGTACCTTAAACGAAGAGAGTAGAGAAGGCAAAACAGTAATGACTGTCCATCACAGCCCATATCTCAATCCCTTTCCAGTTGCTTTGTCCTTAACTTTGACCCATCAAGCTCCTAGATAAATTTGGTGACCCAACTGGGCTTAAATCAGGAGAGCATCTCCCATGATTATAATGAGAGAAATCCAGTCCTTACTTTCAAAGAGCAGGATGAAGCAGGAGTTATGCAGTCACTTCATACAGTACTGGAAATGGGAATGCTCTCATTTTTCTCCATTTGCAGCCTGCTTTAGAGCTCCAGAGGGGAGGGAAAAAAAAGAGTAGTGTACTGTAGCCTAGAGGTGTTATGTGCCCCATTTGCCACAAGGGGGCAGGGTTGGGCTGGGAGTAATCAGGATTTACAGAGGGCCTTTACAAATGTCCAGGTTCCCCCTGGAGGTGTGATCCAGCAGAGCCTTTTTATACATCCAGATGGGATTAGGTCAAGGGTTGGCAACCTATGGTACACGTGCCGAAAGTGGCTCGCAGCATGCTTTCAATTGGCATGCAGACTGCTTCCCAAGAGCCATGTGCAGATGGAGCAGCACATGGCTGCGTGGGTACAGCCTTGCACTGCCACCAACCCCAGCCGGGTAAGAGCCCCTGCCCCCAACCCTGCTTGGGCCACAGACCTGGCCCAGCATCACCACCAGCACCCGCTGGCCCAGGGTCCAATGCCACGCTGCCAGCAGGCCCTGGCCCTGCCTGGGCCCGGCCCCAGCCCCAGCTGGCACCACCTCCATGGCTGGCCCCAACCCAGTGCTGTCCCGGCACTGCCAAGGGCCCTGTGCTGCCAGCGAGCCCAGCCCCAGCCCTCACCACCGCTGCCGCCAGCCCCAGCTCAGTGCCGATGTTGGGCTGGGGTTCACGCGGGGTTGGGGCCATGGATCTATGCAGGCCCTGGCCCCATCCCGGTGCTGCTGACGGCCTTGGCCTGGCAGCGGCACTGTGCTGGGGCCAGCTGCTGTGGTGGTGAGGGCTGGGCCAGGCCTGCCAGCCGCTGGCACCACTGCCGTGGCTGGGGCCTGGACCTGGCCTGGCCTGGTCTCAGCTGGTTGCCAGGGTGGTTGGCAGTGCTGGGATAGGGCCATGGCCTGAGCAGGTCCACAGCCCCGGCCCCATCCCGGCGCTGTCAACTGCTCCGACGAACCCGGCTGGCGCCACTGCCGCTGCTCACCCCAGCCTAGTGCTGCTGCCAGGCCAGGGCTGTTGGCAGCACCGGGATGTGGACAGGGCTGGGGTCCGCGCAGGGCTGGGGCTGTGGATCTGCACAGGCCCTAGCCCCATCCTGGTGCTGCCAACTGGCCCAGCAGCCAGCAGGAGCTGGGCCGACCCAGGCCCAGGCCCAGGCCCTAGCCGCGGCAGTGGTGCCAGCTGCTGGCAGGCCCAGCTCCAGCCTGTGGGGGCTGAGTACAGTCAGCAGGGCTGTGGCCAAGATCCCAAATGGCAGGTGGGTACTTTTGACCAATGGAGCAGAATTAGGTTCAGACACGTATTGGTTAAACTGAGATGGCTTTCTCACTCATTAACAGATGACTTACACTGTTGATGTACACAGCGTAGGAACTTCAGTTATAGTTGCACCGGGTAAGAGCTCTAAACAACATGACGAGATATGTCTGAACAACTCGACGAGCATGCAGGGCACGGGGTACGTCGGGACAGTCGGCAACGGGGACTCGTTGGTGGGTGATCAGTCCACCAAGTTTACTCCGAGATGTACATGGAGTTCTCCAACTTGGGCAGAAACTGCTCTAGCTTTTATACGGCTAGTGAGCCAATTGCTAGTTGCCAGGTAGGAATAATTTACAACTGGCCAATGGGTGGTGCTCACTTAAACAATGCAGGTGTTAGGCTTGGCGGGAACTGTTCACTGCACCAGGGTTGTTTTTTTTTCTCACTGTACCAAGAAATTCTGTCGTACTGAGGAATCTCAGTGTGCTGAGGCATTTTAACTACTGGGTACTGACAGCTGGTGGGCCCAGCTCCAGCCCAAGTCCTCACCGCTGCCACCAGCCCCAGCACAGTGCTGCTGCTGGGTCATCAGCAGCTTTGGGATGGGGCCGGGGCCTGCATCAGACCCAGCCCCATTCTGGCACTGCCGAAGGCCCCGGCCCTGCACTGACCCAGCCCCAGCTGGTGCCATCTGCCCAAGCTCTGCATGAACCAGGTCTCAGCACGTTGGCCCCACCAGCCCCATCCTAACGCTGGTTATGGCTCAGCTGCAGCCCCAGCACCATGCTGTCAGTGGGCCTTGGCCCCAGCCTCAGCCCCAAGCTGCCAACAGCCAGGCTCCAGCCTCAGGCCCTGTTGCCCGTGGACCCTGGCCATGGCCTGAGGGCCCCCAGCCCCACGCTGCCAGACTTCAGCCCGACCCCAGCCCTATGCTGCCCACAGCCCCATGCTGCTAGTGGGCCCCAGCCACAGCCATACACTGCCTGTGGTCCCGGCCCCAGTGGGCACAGTGCTGGCACCTGCTATCTTCCCGGAGACAGCTGGGGTCGGGGTGGGGACGCAGCATCTGTTTGCAGCCTCCTGGCTGCAGCCGGCCCAGGTTCAAGGTAGCTGCTGATAGCCATGGAGCCTGGGCTGCTCCCAGCAGCCAGCTGAGAGGATGGAAGCCCTGCTGGGAGCAGCCCAGGCTCTGTGGTTATCAGCAGCTACCTAGAACCTGAGCTGGCTACAGCTGAGAGGCTACAAACAACTGCTGCCTCCCCTGGCCCCAGCTGCCTCCCAGACCCAAATCCAGCCCTGGACTCCAGGGAGCCAGCAGATACTGGTGATGCTTCTCACTGTGCTGCTCTTGCTGCTGTTTGTTTGGAGCAGCGTTTGAAACCTGGCGCAGCAGAACACAGCAGTGGGGTGCAGGGAAGCTGCCTGCTGCTCCAAGCTCCCCACTGCCCTGGCCACACTTACCCTGCAGGTGGGGGCAGCAGCAAGGCACCCAACCCCTGCGTGCTTGCCTATGCTGCTCTCATGCGCATAGGGGAAGTGTGACCCGGGCAGTGCAGAGCTTGCAGCAGCAGGCAGCTTCCCTGTGTGGCCCCTCTGTGTCACACATGCTGTGCTCAGGAGGGCCCAGGGGAGGGCAGCACAGCAGAGAGCATTGCCAGTATCTGCTGCCTCCCTGGGGCCTGGGAGGCAGGTAGGGCCAGGGCCAGGGCCAGGGCCAGGGCCAGGGCAGGGAGGCAGCCGCTGTTTGCAGCCTCCTGGCTGCAGCTGGTTCAGGTTCTGAGTAGCTGCTGATAACCACAGAGCCTGGGCTGGGGGGCAGGGGCAGCAGGGGCACAAACAGGGCTGGGGGACAGGGGCTTTGGTCGGGCAGCAAAGGGGCACAAGCAGGGCATCCTGCCATGTACCCCCTGCCCTTGTTTTGTTTTTCTGGCATGCCGGCATTCCGGCACCTTCCAAGGTAGGCATTGTGGGGGTTTTCAGCACTCTGGCTAAAAAACGTTGCTTACCTCTGGATTAGATAGGTATAATGAGCCCTGACATCAAGTGATTCCCTCAGCACAGCCTGACTAGAATGCTGCTGCCACTGGCCAGGTGATTAGTTTTAAACTTTGGGTGGACCAAGAATCAAAGTGGGGTGCAAGTGCAGCAGTGGCCCCCTGCCCTCCTCCCCCACCAGATCTGCCCCTGCTGGGTGGAATTAGCCCTAGTTCTGCCCTGGGGAGCTATATTCTGCAGAAATACCCTTGCCATTTGAATGAAAGCTGTCATTTGTCACTACTCCTCCTAAATGTTACTGCTTAGTGTTGCTGTTGCAGAATGGCTGCTGTGTTCCCTCAGGAGGTGGCTGCATTTGAGAGCTGAGGGAATGATATCTTCATATTTAGCTTACAAATCACTTTGAGAACCTTCTGATTTAAGGGTGCTCTTTAACTAATTATAATGGATAGGCTTGGAAAGGATTCAGGCTATGCCTTTCCTTTACCTCCTGCATCTCCATGAAGCTGAGATTTGCCGTCAGGATTTTCTGGGCCAAGTCTATAATGGACAGTGACTTTCACTAGGCAGTAACAAGGCCAGGGCCCAATGCTAAAGTAAACCTGTGATCCCTTTGAGCTAGTGTGGGTCTCAAAAGGAGATCCCCAGGGTATCAGTTTGTCTTAATAGCCCTGCTATGCTGGGGCCTAACTCCCCATAAATAACATATATATTGTGATGCAATGTGGATAAGTCCCTGCTTCACATTTTATGGCACAGTCACCCCTCACATCATTCATACAGCCCCAGCCTCTGCCACTTGTCACTCATGCTAGTCACCCTCGGCTTCTCTGCTTATAGCGTATAGCCTTTTCTTGCTCCCTTTTTGTCTTTTCCCATTGCAAAGTCAGTGGTTTAGGCAGGCTCTAGACACCACTTAGCACAGTGCAGACCATTCAAGACTTGCTCTCTCTATTAAGGATGACAATTTGGATGTATGTTGAAATGACAATGCCCCGGTACCCAGTAGGGCCTGTGTACAATATGGAGAACACTGGGTTGCTTCAGCAGCTATTCTGAATCAATGAGTCTGGGATGAAACCTTTACAACAGTTGGTGTTACATTGATGTCACATTGTTACCAGATTTGCCTGTCACTTTGGGGTACACTCATTTATTAGGGGTATGTTTTGGGGGGTCTCTGTAATTCTATCAATGTGCTGCTTGTGTTATTTGTGTTTCTGTACAGAGATGTATCGCTCCCTTCTGCCAGTCCTCACCCCCAATACAGTTATCTTGCAGGACTCAGTTTTAGTGGGGCTGGGTTCCTCTAACCACCTAATCAGTCAAGCATATATATGGACATACACACACAAATTAACACACCTGAGCCAGGCCGGGTTATTTAGCATTGACCGACTAACACCCTCATATGTCTTGAACTCAGTTCATCAGGGCAACAATAAAATGCACTCAGACACAAGCACACAGGTTAACAGAGTACATTGGAGTCAGGCCGGGTTGTTCAGCATTGACAGGCTGACACCCTCACGTATCTTGAATTCAGTTCATCTCTTATTTCAGCAGGACAATAATAAATGCAGTTAGACACACATACACACATGCTAACAGTGTATGTCTGAGGAGGCTTGGTCTGATCAGCACTTTCAGCTAATATCCTCGTGCACCTCAAAGCTCAGCATATCACAAACTCTTGTCACTATGGTCCTAGTAGTAACTCCCTTGATGAGCAGACTCCACCATAGTTTTGGGCATTACAGGGATCTTTGGCTTAGATTAAAAAAAAGTGTTGCTGCAGAGCAAATGGGGAGGTCAAGTGATGTTCAGAGAGAGAGAAAGTATAGCAACCAGCTTGACTATAAAAGTTATTTAATGTCAGGTGTATGAACTTATGATGAAACCACTAGTAATAGCCATATAAGAGAGACAAATAAAACAGTTGCAGTATTACACAGTTTCACTTAGGTATTTAGGGAAGTCTAGCTCAAGTTTGATCAGCAAAATTCCAATTTAGAAAGCTGTGCCTGGAGTAAGAGAAAGAGAGTTAGGGTCTCACAACTCAGCGAAGCTTGAACCAGTTGAGGCTCCCAGGTGTTTGGTGGAGCTTGCAGACAGGCAGAGCCCTCAGCATGATCAATGCAGGGATTCCAGGCAGAAAAGGAGTGGAACTCGTATACCTTTTGGATCCAAGCATCAGGACAGAAATTTGAGCTTAGGTATGGGTTTTTGTAGAGAATTAACAATAGCTTAAGAGAGAATGCTAGGTTTGTTTATGGCTAAACAATGGCTCGTATGTTGGATAATAGGAACTGAGCACTCTTGGCTATGGGTTGCATTACTCTGAGGGAGCTCACAATACAGACAGGCACATTTAGTGTTTTGAGTACCAATAAAGGAGTCATTACTAGAACTGGTCTGATAAATGCTGAGCTAGGTATGTGTAGATGTGGGTTGATAAGCATTTGAAGCAGGGATCCCCCATCATGCAGTGCTTCCCTGCTTCTCTGGTCCCAGAACTAAGTGCCTTGGAATCTCTGTTCTCCATCCTGAATATTAATAAAGGTGCTGTCCCATGTCAACGAGACCAGGGTAGTTGCTTCACTCCTATCACCCTTGTCTGAAGGGCTTTAGATGTTTCTACCACTGCATCTTCATTGTCTTTTGTACGTCCTTCCTCTAGTCAGTTCTTGTTCAGGCAGAGTTGGGGTGGGGAGTGGGGAGGTGAGTCCTTTGTGAGTCAGACAGGCTGCATACTGTGCCAGGGTTTCCCAAGAACACAGAGCAGATGTGACGTAGCAGACAGATGACACAAATCTCTAAGACAGGGCTGTCCAACCTTTTTGAATGTGGGGCCGGATCACAAACTTTTTATCACCCAGTGGGCTGGTGAACCATGTTCAAAGACGTCACAGGAAGTGGTATCATATCAGGAAGTGATGTCATGTGACCTTTGACACCAATGAAGTTTCAGGGGTTGACATGGTGCTGGTTGACATGGCATGCATGCCTGAGTTGACATGGTGCTGCAGGAGCCGCTTGGCTACAACCGGGTTAACCTGGGGCCCGCCCAGCCTGCCGGGGGCCATGCCTGGGTTGACATGGTGCTACAGGACCCACCTGGGCAGAACCGGGTCAGCACCGGCCAGGAAAAGGAGGCAGGTGCAGGCTGGCACTGCCAGTGGCTGCTGCTTGGCCTCCCACGTGTGGCCATTCCCCTGAGCCTGGAGGGGGTAAGTGGCTCCCCTCCCCTTGCTGCCAGCTGGGGCCCGCGGGCTGGCGCTGTCTGCCTCACCACGGCTCCGCACTCCACAGCGCTCCCTGCCCACCTCGCTGAGCTCCCTCCACGCTCCCTGCCCACCTCGCCACTGCAGCTTGGCGCTCCGCAGCCCTCCCTGCCTGCCTTGCCACGCTCCCTCTGCGCTTTCTGCCTGCCTCGCCTTCGGCACTGGCTCTGCGCCGCCACGGGCCAGATAAAATGGCTTGGTGAACCGCATGGCAGCCTGCGGGCCATAGGTTGGACAAGCCTGCTCAAAGAAGTCAGGGTAGATATGCACCTTGATAGACTAACTAAATGAGATACATATAGAAAGCACAAGCTTTGATGAACTCAAATGCACTTCATCAGATAAATACCTCTAAACCAGGGTAATTTCACTCAATCTGGTGGAGAATCACCCCCAAAGAATCAAGGATAAAACTCTACCAGTGTAAGTCATACTAGCTTATACAACCTACATGCCTTGTGTGATAGCAATTTTGCTTAGGTAAACAGGCTACTACTACCTGATTCCCTGTCATGCTTAGCAGTGAGGCACTAAACTAGCCACCTACCAGGTGAGTTCTATTGGTAGCTGCACATCTGTCTGCTTCTGATCCTGATGTAATTTGCATCCATTTACAAAATCAAAATAAATCACATCGCAGTATATATTCCTCTGTTCAGGGCTTGAAACTGGAAAAGCCAACAGCTCTAGGCACTTACTTGCACTGTGTGTGCTTTGCTTATGCTACGAGAAAAGAGAGATTAGCAAAACAGATACAGCAAATGCACATGAAAGAGCCATATTATTTATCACTGGTATCTGGACCTTGCATGTTGCAGCTCTTGGTATCTCTTAATTCTGCCCTAAGTTATACTAAATTTATACTAATGCAGTCTGGAGCTGTCCAAGCTTTCAAAAGTTAGTCCTTCCCCTGCCCATATGTCACAGAAATCATGAAATCAGCTGAAAAATCACAAGACTTAAAAATAACAGTAACTCTGCTTCTTTCAATGTGCCTCCCGGCTCTGAGCTTCACGGTGTGTTCTGCTTATTTTATATTTTCAAACTTTTTTTTTGCAAACATGAGTCCTAGAGTATATTTGTTCTTTTTTAAATGGGGTTCTCACGCAATCTCTTGATTCCAGTAGCTGAGAAATATACCTGACAGGAGAGGTGAAAGCAAAATGCTAGAACTTCTGACACTGTTGGAATAACTCTTGAAATAAACAGAATTATATCTGCCCTAAACTGAAGAAAAGGGGCATTCTTCTGAGCTTTTAACTGTGCAAGGATAGGCTGTCTAAACATCCCTGATGATTTGAGAGGTGTGTATAAACCAGGGACATGGGAAAACACGGACCTTGCTGCTTTGGGACAGCTAAACTGTCCTCTCTGCAGCTGTTCAGCTCATGGAACTAATGAACTCTACCCTCAACCCTTGAAAATCCTTCCCCCCCTTTGTCCTGAATTTTTAGGTCTATTTAACTAAGATTAATACATTGCATTGTACCAGCAGTGACTACAGCTCATCTAATTGGATCAAAAAAATATACTAAAAGCTCTGATCTGTGTTTTAATTACTGGCAAAGACAGGCTAGGGAGGGAGGCATAGAGAACCGATGTTTCTAAACAATATTTGCTGGTGGAAGTAAGAACTGTAATTTGAGGGGGAGTCAGAGGGAGGAGGCCGTGACTGCTGGGTCCTTGGGTGACTACTTTGCTTTCCCAGTTTGTTTCTGACTGTTTGGTGGGTTGCTGGGGTGGCAGGAGGGGCCGAGCCCAGCGTGACTGGTGACCGTGGAGCTTGCTCCCATCACACTCACACACACATGCATCCCCTCCCCCGCCAGTCATCACTCATGTTTCCTTTGCCGCCCACCAACACCCCATCTAAATGCTACGCGATCCCCCCTGCGCTGGAAAACTGGTTTCCCAGGTTATTGGTTCCTCAAGAGTTGCAAGGCTGCTGTTTTCAGACACCACACACCACTAACAAGTTTATTTTCAGTCTCTACACACCCCTCGATTTAGTTCTTTCCTGGGCATACACACTGCGTGCCTTTGTGCGAGCGCGCACGTGTGTGTGTGTGTGGGGGGGGG
>JAGPOW010001327.1:6001556-6029886 GCA_030014935.1 Caiman crocodilus | reverse complement strand
CTCTGGGTGGGGAGTGAGTGGCAGCAGCAGGTCCAAGGGGCTGTGTGTGTGGGGGGGGGGGGGGCGGCTCCTAAACCTTCCCAATAACCCTGCCTGGCTTTCCTCCCCCTTCCCATACGAGTTTGAGCAGCTGAAGTAATACACCTCCTCCCCTTTTCCTGCTCTCCTCTAGTACCGGCAGACGCCCCGCATCAGGACGCGATCCTCGCCGCCAGGCGCGGGACGAAGAGGCAGCTCCGCACCCGGCCCCCGCCCGTGCGGCGCGCGGCCGCGGAGATCCCCCGCCCCCCCCCGCGACACGTCCGGACTGTCCCATTCACAAACCCTGCTGGGTGACGTAACCTTGTATTTTACTAGGCAACCCCAGCATCCCGCTGATTGGCTAAGGGTAAAGAAAAGGCGTGGCAGCGAACACAAAACTTGCCGCGCTGCCGCGTCTGCCAGCGCTGCGCTGGTAGCCGCGTGTCGGAGCAGAGGCGCTTGGCCCCCCCCGAGCCGCTGATCATGGACACGGACAGCTCAGGTTAGTGCTGCCTCCGCCTCCTGTTCTGGGCACTGCGTTCGCTGCACCGCCGGTGGCTGCAGTCCTCGCTGGAGTGGAAACGTTTCTCTTCATTCCTCTAACTGACCTTTCAAGCACGTGCAAGCGCTGCTTGGTCTTCTCTGGGTGCTTCGTTTAAAGACAGACAAACACCTCCTGGTTGTTTCGTATTGTGTTTTGTATGGTGTGGTTTGGTTTTGTTTTTTTCTGGCGTGTTGTTAGAAACTCTGGCTGCTTAAAAGAGTTACTTGACAAGAAGCTGGTGTCAGTCCTGAGGCTGTAATAACACTTGGATTTGTCTGTGACCCCCTCTGTGCTTGGTGTGTGTTTGTGAGTGAGGGAGAGAAACATCTGTCCAGTTAAAAAAACTAAATTAAATCAAAAAATCTCCAGCCCTCCTGTGGCAAAATATTGCTTTCATTGAAAAATATAGCCAATGTGCAACCCCTAAATGATGTTAAATCTGAAAGAGGGTTTTCTAGAAAGTAAGATGCATTCACACATTATGTGTATATTTGCTACTAACTTATACAGTTCCCTGAGATGAGTGTTTCTTATCTCCTTTAAGTGATCCTTGATATATTAAAATACAGCTCTTTGTGAACACTTGTTTCAAGTAATAACTTGCATAATTTATCACCCAACAGATCTTATCCTCATGATCTCTCATGAAAATCATCCAAGTCTTTCAATCCCAGATAAATATACTGTATAGCATGTCCTGAAGGTCCCCAAATGACAATTTCCTCTCTTAATATCTGCTATTTGAAGTAAATTTTGCGCCTGGGTATCTTTCTGGGAATTCTGGATGTGTGAGGGCTCCAAGCATGGGTGTGGTTTGTGTTTACTTGTGTCTTAGTTTTTTTCATTGATGTTAAAGGTGATTATTACCTAGTAGACGTCTATCTCCCGTGAATGCACAACTTGGTGTGCAGTATCAAAGCTAGCCATGTGCAGAATAACACCCCTTTTTTTTTTCTACTTTTCATCTATGATGGGAGTCGGTGCTGGGGCAGCCCAATTCCCAGACCTCCAGGTGTTGAGAGGACTTCAGCACTCCTGCACAGCCTCTAGCTCGGTGATTTTCTCAAGCAAGAGTTCTGTTGCACCTTAGGGTGCCTGGAAATTCTTTGAAGGGTGCTGCTAAATGTGAGGAGATATGCTGGTAGACTCCTACTTGGGCTTGTCCCTGTTTGGTCGACTTCCCCGTCCCCTCTACAAGGATGTAAGCAGTGCAGTATAAATTCAGTTTTGAAAGTAGATGCCACTCAATTAAAGGTTATGGAGTATTGCCTTGAGTCCAAAAAAGTTGAGAACCTAGTTCTTCTCATGTGAGCAGATGAATTGTCTGTTTCCAGTGTTTAGCATTACTTTTTCCCAGGACTGGGGGGAAAGCACCATTCTGGGGTCACTACTGTACCATGCCGTTTACTATCCTGGCCATTTTCCACCTAGAATCACAGAGTAGCCCTTGATATATAATGATGAGGAAAAATGAACATCTGGGCTGTCTTGGGGGCACCACAAGAAATGTTCTAAGGCAGTGTCATCCCTTAACTTGTGGTTGGAGCCTCAAAAAAACAGCTGTCTTATCGGGACCTGGCAGACAACCAAGGTCTGTTGCTCAGAATGAGTACTGAAGCACAGTGCTACCTCCCTCTGACAAGCTGTATACCCACAGAACAGTTCCTGCTCTTGAAAAACGGTTGCATGCTTGCTTCCTGCCATTTGCAGATAATGCGTGCGTTGTTCGTTTCATTCTTGAAATGGCTGCAGGATAGCCCTGTACATGTGACAAAATAATTAGGGTGCCAATCTGCAGGCACCCGTGGAGCACTGCCCCCAGATCTTCTGTCATCTCTTGTGGTTTGGGGGGAATTTTGCATGTCCATTCAGTGAGATAAGGCTGAGAATTTCCCTTTCTGTAGCCTATTATTTGTGAGTGACCAAGAAATTCATCTCTCCTCTGACAGTGTTACACTAAGTACTCATGAATTTACAAATGTGGTGGGGATACATTCTTCTCTAAACTACATTCCTGTAAATCCTAAGAATGAACCCGGTGGAAATTTTATGCTTTATACTAGCGTAACTGAGATCAGAACTTGGCTAGTGAATTCCAATTGCTTCAAAGGGGTTGCTCCAGTTCAGCACAGACATTCTCATGTAGTTTGGAAGAATTATTTTTTACTTCTCTGGACAGTAGACTTTTTAAAAAAACAAAACAAAACAAATGAGTCCCCCCCCCCCAAGGAAATGAGTTTATAAAAGAGCCTATTGTTTATGTCATGTGAAGGATGTGATTGAAACCGGCAACTCAAGGAGATGGAAAGATAAAGGAGCAGCGTGGCCTTCTGCTCGAACTTTTCCTATTCTTTATGAGAGTTGCAGGGGGTCTCAGGTAAGCCGGGATGGTACATTCTGCATAGAACTTAGTCACAGCAGGCTTCTGCATTGCTTAAAGCGGCTTTGTCACAAACTTTGGGCCCACAAACCTCTTTCTGTTGTGTTGGGGACAGTGTGTCTGCAGCAGTTGTAAAATCACAAAGCAAATATTTAAACTGTTTTTAAGTAGGGAACTTGTATTTCCCCTCTCTAGGCAAAGGGCCTTGCATATAAGTGATGGGCATCCACTAACAGCCATGATTACACTCTTTCTTTCTTTCTAGGAATGATTAGGTTCATTGGCAGAGAAATGAGAAGATAGGAGGGCTTTGTGGCAATGGTGCTGAACTGAGATTTGAGTCTTGGTTCTTCTCTAGGCTTTGCCACAGGCTTCCTTGGTTGAGTGGTTTCATCTACATGAAGTGGGTGTATTGCTGCTGCTTTTCCATGTGCGTGTGCTGTGAGGATAATGCCACTGGGCTACCAGCCATGCTGACTTATGCCACTAGAGGACCTGGCCTAATTCTGTGAGCCATTTGGATACGAGGGGAATGTCAAAGGGTTACTTAAGTCAAACTGCACGTTGGGGCTAGTGTCAAGGTGTGGATTTCTATCACCATCAATATACAAAGGAATGATGTGGCCTGCAACATGTGTGGCCACCTCTGACTACCCAGCCTGAATGCCAGGTACCTCTGATGGCTGAATGAGCTTCAACACGTGTCCAAAGTAAGGCTTTGAAGCCATCAGATGGCTGAACTACTCCTCAAACTCCAGAAAGGCAGAGGGCAGTGATATGGCTCTATCCATACCTACCTGTCCTGGCTAAAAGTATCCACTAAGCATGCCTGGTCCTATTCACATGCTACTTAAATGTGCACCAGTGGCATAAATTGATAGCAACACCAGGATAAGCAAAAGCACATGCAGGCTCTTTATAGAGTGGTGTTTGTGATGAGCTCTGAGGGGTGGTGGTGCCTGTAGCACTTCTGTAGCGCCTCTACCTCCCTCTCTTTCCTGTAGTTCTGTGATGTTCCTTCTTTCATAAACTCTTGTACAAGTTTATGAAGACAAGCTATGTAAAATATCAGCAGTAATCCTAATGCCTTCCTGAAGACAGATTTACACTAGGGAAGAACTTGGCTTATTGGGTTCTTGTCATTGGCTGTAAATAGCAACAATGTTGATCCTTGCCCCTGTGGGTGGGCTGTTCATGAAGTCACTCAGTTGCTGCTAATTGTCTGGCTGCTTCTGATGGTGGAACAGCCAAAAGCTCCATCCTCAGAGAATGGAGAGTGCCTTACACCAGCCATCCCTGGTGCTGCCCCCAACCCTCTTCAGCCAGAAGGATGGCCCACCCAGCTTGGGTGGGAGGGCTGCATAGAGGAAATCCTAGAACTTTTGAGAGGGAAGAGTGTTCTGTGCTGTTCCAGTAGCAATAGGCACCAGGTTATGATTAAGCTCCTGCTCAGACATAACCTGGGGTGGGTCCACTGCTCTGCCTCGGGAAGCAGATGACTGCATGGCTCTTCAGGCATTTGCTGTGAAGTTCCAGACATTTGCTTTGGCAAGCCTTTTCATGAGGAAAGAATGACAACCTCAGCTCCTAGACCCCAAAACAAGGGAGTCAAATTATAGAGGAGACTCTGCCAGTTGTATTTATATTGCATAATCTGCACATTGCTGGATGGCTCAGTCCTAGAAATTCACTTAGTTCCCAGTGATTAAGTACAGGACTCCTCTGAAATGCTGACAAAGCTTCCTCTACAAATTTATGTGTCTTAGTTAGTTAGGAACACGGGACTAGAAAGGGCCACTGAGTCTGGTCCTCCATTCCCAGGCAACTGCTTATCCAAATATTCCCCAAAACAACCACTTCGAGCCCTCGTGCCTTCCGCAGCACAAAACCAGAAACAACCAGAACCCCTACAATGGGCCACAGGCAAAAGCAGGGGAGATGAGGCCACCAGTTGTCCTCCACATCAAAAGCAACTTGGGTCACTCCTTAGATTTTCCCCAAGTTGATTCTACTTCTGTGATGGGATAAACTTGGAGTAATTACATTGAAGTTACTGATGTAATGGGGATAAGTGAGACCAGAACGGGGTCAGATATGAGTCGGGTCATTTCCATGCTATACCACAGCATCTATGGCTATTGGTGAGGCGGTTTCAACAGCTCTGGCAAGGATCCTGGTATCACTGGGATATACTCAGGAGAGCCAGCAGAGACCAAGCAGTCTCATGTCCTACTCAGAATGACATGCTGGTTTGGCTAGCGTGTCATTCTATGGTGGCTGGGACCAAAGGTTTCCTTGATGGGGAGAGCCAAGCTGTGGCTGCTGCTAGGGTGTGCAAGCTGCTCCATGGCTCTGCACCCATGGCTGTCCTGCCAGAGAGTTCCTCGCTCTCCCCACCCTTGCCAGGCTGGCTTTACAGCCCCCACATGGTCTGAGTCTGGGGAGTTGAGCACTTTCACACAGTCTTTATGGCGGTGACTACTTGTGCCAGGCTCCTCTTCACTCTTCTTCCCCAGCACCTTCCCAAATACCTGGATACTTTGGACATAAGAGCTTTCTGACTAGCATCTTTTGCCTTGTGAGGCGGCAACCCTGTATCCTCTGAGCAACAGGCCCTTCTGTCAGCCATCTTGCTCCAAGCTCCCTTCTCCCTTGGCTATTCTACAGCTCCTAAGAGCCATTGTGGTGTTCAGCATGTGTAACTCCACCTGAATCTGTGCGAGATGAATGCAGTCAGAATGAATTACTTGCAGTTAATGAACTCTGCTGATTTTGTTCCCTTTTCAGTGCTGACTGATGACCTCCGTGACCTCCTGAGGGAGTTTGATGAAGTGATTGAAGACTTTGACAACGGTGAGGCCTGTCAGTATGAGCAGCACTTGGAGGACGTGAAGAGAAGGATGGTGTCCAGCGTGTATGACAGTGGCATTGATGAGCTAGAGAGTGAGTCTAGGCAGGGGTTATTTGGTTCAGAATGAAATGAGTCTGGTTCTCAGTGCTTTTCACCTTTTTGTTTGGGGAAATGCCACTAGTGCACAAGGAGACACGTCCGCCCTCAGCCTCTCCAGCAGGAAATAAGCAACTTGGTAGAGACCCCTTGAAAAGGATGGTAGGCCTCAGACCGTTTCAATTCTCCAGCTCTCTGGGGCAGCGTATATAACTTGCTTAATTATTTGTCTTTCATGTCATTCGGTCTTTGAGCAGCAGCACCCCAGCCACTGGCTCATTGGCCTCTTTCCTCTAAGGCTGCGTTAGGCAGCATCTGGCTTTTTGCCTTCAGGTACTGTGCCTGGTTGCTTAGAAGTTCATAGGCAAGGGTCCATCCATCATGCCAGAGGGGACATATCTCTGCTGGTTTGATAGCTTCATGTCTGCACAATGCACTTGGGATAGGGGATTAAACCCACCTGTTCCCTCTTGTTTTGGTCCTCTGTTCCAAGAAACCCACTGACGTTCCAGACTGCTGTGTACCATAGTTGCGCCCAGTTTGTAGCAGGTCTGCTGGCTAACAATGAAATCCAGCAGCCAGATATGTGAATCCTATTGCATTCATTGTTTTGAATGCTATATTCCCATCCCCTGCTAGCATATTTATGTATAGTTGTGGCCCTGGGACCTAGACTATGCCTTGGCAAACTGACTTATCTTACTATGTTGGCAGGTGCCAGCACCTCACCTGGAAGCAGTTTAAACTCCAGTGAGGAGGATCTCAACACCAAAGCCAATGCTTCTGACTCCAAAGGTAAGACCAAGACAAATTTCCTTTGGAAAGGGCTCCTGAGGAGACTTCAGGGGGAAACCCATTTAAAGAGGAGACACCTCCTCTCTGAGGTCTATCCAGAAATGGATACCTTGGCAATGGACCAGGATCCATTGAAAATGTATGCTTGGATAATGAGTGGTAACTTCCCTTACATCCAGGTTTCCAGCACAAATATTTGGATAAGGTGATGTGTTACAATATAAATGGGAAGAAGAGTGCAGTAACCTTCCAGCAGACTTCAGCATATGCATGGAGTTACTAGGAAATGATATATTTGATCCAGGCTGGAATTTGATATTGGGCCTATTTTAGAGATTATTCAGGACTCATTCTTGGCTGAGAACTGTTACTGAAACAGTAACACTCCTGACAAAGTCACTCACTGCAGTGCTTATCCCTCAGTCCTGACACTGACTGAGGGATAAGCACTGCAGTGAGTGACTTTGTCAGCAGTGCCTTGCGTGGCATATGTCAATATAAGAACAATACTGGGAATTGTAAGCCTCAATTTTCCTTGATATGCCAATATAAACCTGCTGACTTGATTCTAGGCTTACAGCAGTGGAAGTGAGAGGGGAATAGGGCCCTTGCCTTTGATCTTGTAGTTCCTACTGTTTTCCAGCCTGGGCTATGAGTTGTCCCATTGGACATGGATGCTTTTTGGCTGGGATTTGTGGCTGAACAGTGCAGATGCAAGGGAGTGGGGGGGAAGGCAGATTGACTGTTTAGACAGCTCCTCCTCCACAACTCCCTGCTTTGAACATTTGCCCTTGTATGTGAGTGGTCCTGGTAGAAGCAAGAGCAGAATTTGCAAACATTAGCAGATTTTTCTAACACAGGCTCCATGCTGGATTGAAGGGACCATGGCCTAGATTTCTAGCAATGTCCAAAGCTTCCTAGGGAAGCACCTTTGGGTTACTCAGACCTCTTGATTCTTACTTGGGGATTTGGCATAGCCAAAAAGACTGTCATAGAAAAAATCCATAACAAATCCTACACTAAATTTGGCATGTGAAGTATAAGACTTTGTGAAGTTAGTGCTATGCAGTGGCTCATGTAAACTCAACATAATTGGCAAAGATGACAATCTATATGCCAATTAAGTCCAAAAGCCCTAGTTGGAGGAGCCCAAAAACCTAGACTATAATGCCATGCGAAGAAGGTATATGTAGTGGACATTACTTCAATCAGGAAAAAAATGTGCTGATCAAATTTGACCTAGTTTCATCTTGGCAGTGTTGGATAGATTTCTCCCCCCCCCCCCTTCTGTTCCAAATGAAGCTATTTTTATATAAACCTTTTCCTAGATATTTCAAATCATTGTGCTAAAAATGTGCATATGGATGATATGAAGCCAGTAATAAGTAGCAGTCAACCTCGGTAGATATGGGCAGGGAATCCCTTTCATAGTCTGTATTGGGGTGTAAGCACCATGCTAAATATCTGACCATGCATATCTCCATCTGCTAGCTAAACTCGGAGACACGCAAGAGCTGGAGGACTTCATTGCAGATCTGGACAAAGTGCTGGAGGGTATGTATGCAGCTTTGATCTCTGCTTCCTCTCCATGCAAGCTGATGAGCTCCTCCACTGCTGTTTAATCAGGGTTGCTCCTTCAAAGTCAGTAGTACCACAGTGAAAACATAGACTGAGGGGCCATCTGTAGCCATTAATGCATCTGATCATCACCTCACTTAGTTTCCCACATTGCAGTCTCTTGCACTAACAAATGAGTCCCAGCTATGTGGTAGTTCTGGCTGAATGCTGTCAAATGTATGTCAGCAGTTTGTCAGAACCTGGCAGGCTGGAATGCTGCATCCAGCATGGCATGATCCTGGGCTAGAGTGCAGTGCCAGGCTGTGGGGCATTCTGGCTTGGCTTGGTGCAAAGCAGCTGTGGTTGAGAACATGAGATCATGTTCAAGGACCCCAAAGGGATAAGGTCCCAAGTCTTGTACGGCCACTATCAGATTCATGTATTCAATGGGAGCAGGGCACCTAAACTCTGAAAGCACCTTTTGAAACCCTAAAATGACACCTGAATGGAGGAGGTACAATTTTGGCTCCACTGGAAGTCTGTCAGTGACTTCTGTGGTTACAGTTTTACTTTTAGATTCTACTTGCTCTAGTAGCAAGTTGCCAAAAGCTGCTGGGTGATTTCTTGTGCATCTATTTTCCCCCTCTGTGGAACCAGGGTGAGGATGGTGACCTGCCCAGGGAGGTTTGAGACATAGTTGCTCTTGAAGTGCTCCCAGGACACTGGATGGAGGAGGCTGTAGGACTTGCCATTCTAGATTGTTTGGGGTGACCCTACTGCACTGGCTCCTGTGCTCTGCACCATGGATGTTTTACTTTTAGTGCTTCTCTGAGTTAAAGGAAAGCAGAAAACATGAGAAAGGGGAGAGATCCATCCTTAATAGTGTCATAAGGCTGGCAGGAATTCCCCTAGCCTAGAGACAACCCAGCCTTGGCTAGGTTTTC
Source organism: Caiman crocodilus (assembly GCA_030014935.1). NCBI lineage: Eukaryota > Metazoa > Chordata > Crocodylia > Alligatoridae > Caiman > Caiman crocodilus. Next base: position 6,020,698 of record JAGPOW010001327.1, on the reverse strand, counting down.
CCCTTGCATAAGCTATCAGTTGTAATCAACAGCTTGAAGCAGTGTGAGTTTCTAGAGGGTAGGATGGTGATTTGTGGGGGGTTAGGTCACTACTAGGCAAACCCTTGACTCTGTGGGTGTGTAGGAAAGGTCTTTGTTCTCACTACTCAGCTTGCCTGTTCTGATAATGAAGCAGAGAGTGAGGGGTTATGTTCTAGGTGGGAAACTTTTTTGTTTTATTTATCTGACTTCTTATGGGGGGAAATTCCTGCCCTCCTTTGGCAGGGCTGCTGATCACAGACCATTCAAGCTCTCTAGAGGCAGCAAGCTTTCATATGTATCTTTTGCTGTTGACAATGGCCAGAGTGACCAAGAAAATGTTGCCCTTCCCTAGCACTCTTGACCCAAGCAGATTGATAGACTCTGTAGACTGTGATTTAATTAAGTCTTGCAGCCCCCTCTTAAGCTAACTCGTCTTGGTATTTTACAGCTAGGGAGACCGAGCTCCAGAACTTGTCTGCCCTTTCCAGACCAGTTTGTAGGTGCCCAACAAGGATCTGATTTCTCTGATGCTGAGCAGATCCAACTGAATTCACTTATTGTTCAGGCCCCCTTATGAAAGTCACCACCTTGTGGGGCTGAAGCTACTTTACCTGAAATGCTGCTGTGACTTGACAAGGAACAAGTTCCTGCAAGTGGAGCTAGGAACGAAACTTAAGACCCCAGGTTCCCAATCTTCAGGTCCAGTCACTAAGTGCACACAGCTGCAGTAAAAGAGGGGTTTCCAGTGTGTTGGCTCTGAGGTAGGTCTTAGCCCATCAGGATTCAGTTCAGTGGTCTCACCAATACATTTCTTTTGTCCTGCAGAGATGTGAGATGCTATGTCCTGGATGGATGCTGAAAGAAAGATATTAAGGCAAATTGGAACTGTGCCTCATTCTTGCAACCCATGTTTCATGTTCTACTCTGTTTGTTTGAAAGAGCAGAGTTTATGACCTGCACGCAAAGCAGCAAGGATGAGACTTACTCTGCAAACAGGAATTGCTTGCTTAGCAACAACCACGAGCTTCCGGTGAAGACCCAACCACAGGTTGCAACAGCAGTGCAGTCATAGCTGAGAATCCCAGCTGGGCTTCCTCTGTCTGGTTTATGGCTGCCTCTTCAACCAGCATACGTGGTGGAGACCTGACTCATTTTTGGGAGCGAGTGATGCTGAGTTGGGAGGCAGTTGTATATTGGCTTGGGCTGGGTTTCCTCTGCCCTCAAGCTTTCTGCTTACAAGGCAAAATTACACCAACTCTTAGCCAGAGTACAGCTTCTATCCACCTCCCCCACTTATTAAAGGGCTGCCCATCTCCAACAGGGTAGAAGATAAATGGTTTTAAAGAGAGATCTCTGCTCAAAGAGCATCATTTGGTCCTGCAGCCTTTGGGCCTCTTCTGGGCATTATCAGGATGTCTGTGTGGACTAGCTGTTGGCTACTAAAATTGTAAGTAGCATGGGCATCTCTTTAAACTGGTAAGTCTTTGCTTACATGTTAAGTATTTCTTAGAAAGCATTTTTAGGAGATCAGTGCTATCAACTGACTGGCATCTTACCACAGTTTAAGAGTAGAGAGACCCATACCTTCTAGTTCAGATCCAGGGATTTGGTATAATTAGTATACCAAATCTGAAATTCCCTCTGCTTTGGATCTCTGTTGCAACTTGGCAGTTACGCTTATTTTCAAGATGCATATTCATCGAGAGTAACTTGAATCATAAATTATGATGATTTTTAGAATGACTCAGTTAAACCTTCAGCTGCCATGAAATTGTGGTTTTTCCACTGACCAACCAGGTGAAGACTTGCATGCAAGTACTGCATTGGCACACACAGTGCAACTACATCACTTTCACTTTCAGTTCAGAGAAAGTGATCTCCTGTTCTAAGTATTATGGACAGAATGATCTTGCCAGTGGGCATCTTCAGACACTGCCCTGCCTGAACTCTGGAAGTCTGATTCTGTTCCACCTATTGGGTACATGGACTGATGTTGGATGTCTAAGTCTGATCCTGTTTTACCCTTTTCAAGCCCCAGAGAAAATATTAGCATGCCTACTTTTGAAACGGGCCACTTTCCCCCTGTAAAATGGTGTCACAAGAAACAGCAAGCTAAAAGAGAATATACTGACCACTTGCACTGCTGCTTTTTCAAATACTTGAGCAGGATAAAATGGACTCAGCATCCAGGTGCAATTCTATTTATCTCACTTGAGTGTGGGCAAAATGTGGCCTGCCAGGCCTTTCTATCCAGCCCGCAGGGCCCCTAAAAAAACCCCAAAAAACTTTAAAAAAAGAATATTTATCTGCCCTAGACTGCCTGTCATGTGGTCCTTGAGGGCTTGCCAAAATGCAGTAAGTGGCCCTCTGCCCAAAATAATTGCCCACCTCTGGTGGAACAGGATTTGACTGTATGTGCCTCTGCCTTAGGTGCTTGTATTCTGCTGTAAATATTGTAAATAATGATGAGTCTTTGTATTTTATACAGATGTTTTGTATATATGAATAAAAAGATGTTGTGGATTGTGGAACCTCTGAGCAAAGCATTTTTCTTTGTAGACCAAGAGATCCCTTGAAAACCATTTAATCTCCAAAGCCATGTGCTAAAACAGTTTTGTAGTTACAGAGCTGCAACTAACTAATCCAAAAATGCTTGGAGCAGCAGGTAAGGAGCACCCTGAAAGGATGATACCATACCCCCCTCCCAGGTCTTTGCCATATGCAGAAATGTAGCAAATTGAATGTAAGGTTTAAATGCTGAACTGGGGGTTTAATAACATGTAGATAACTGGTATGCAGAAAGGGAATAAATGGAAGGGCTGGAAAATGGCTCAGAAGAACTATGGGAGGACCCAGGAAGACTATCTGCCCCCAGGTTCAGCTGCTGCACTGCAAGGCAGGTGGGATGCAGGCTATACTCCCAACTGGGTTGGCTAGCCATTTATGTAGGTGCACCTATATATGGGCTTTAATGCACATTGGCCTATTTTCTTTTGGGTGATTCTTTAATGTACATTAACTCTTCAGCTAATGTGCATTAAAATAAGCTAATGCACTTTTTTTCTAGTACCTCCAAAATGAAGGTACTAGATTTAATGTGCATTACTAATTCTGACAGACATTTGGGCACATCTACATGTTCATTAATGTGCTTTAGGTATGTGGACACTAATGGGGTTGAAAGCAAAACTTGGAATGTGTTTTTAAGTGCAAAGTAATTTGAATTCACACCAAGTGATTCTTCCACTTGCAAGCTGTCTTGAATTCTGGTCATCTGGAAGAGTTCACCGTAAACAAGTGCCCAATAAGACTGAAAAGGCTTCAGTGGGAAGGGACTTGTGCATGGTGAGCGCATCCTGCATTCCTTTATTATAGCATAGGGACAGCTCTTACGGTCAGGATTTCTAAAGTCTCCTTAAGCCACACTTTAAACCAACATCCCCTTAGGACAGGGTGATATTACAAACTTGGAGTCATTTGAGCATGTAGTTCCAGAGGTACACGCTCCTCACTCTGGGGTGGGGGAAAAAATATGACCTAAATAGTGTGAACATTTATAACTTCTCTGGTGCAGGCTGAGAAGTTCAAGTTATGGTTACACCTGAGCAGGATATGTAGTAAAAGAACTTTTTTTTCTTATGCTTTTTTTCCCTCCTTGTTCCAGGCATAACCAAAGGAAAGTGCCTGTTTTCATGAGCCTAAAAAAGAAAAGTAATCTACTCCTTTCTCTCATTTCAAGTCTCTGTTTTTAGTCCTTTCCTTTTCTTCCCCCTTTATGATTGTTGGCTTGAACAGAATTTTAAATACTGTTTTTAGGGTGGGGGGAATATATGCATAACGGGTCAAGATGAGCAGCAGGGGATAGTGGATTTTTAAAGAGCTTGGGCAATTCATACACAGCCTCATAGCCCTGAAAGCAAATGGGCTGTCCAGCACAAGACCAACTGATGGACACAGCCTGAGAATGAAGCAGAGCATGCTATGACATGGGATCACAGCCTTCAAGGCAGATGCATTGTCTAACACAACAAGGACACATAATCTAGGAAATAAATAGCCTGGGAAGCAAAGGAAGTATGTCTTGTAACACAAAAAAGTGACACCAGCCACAAAGCCTTAGAGAGGATGGGGGCCTAAGTCCTAGTTTTGGGGGAACAGACCAAACTAGGAGAAGGCCTGGAAGGCTACATGGACATGTGACCACAGAGAGAGAGCCACATCCATAGCAAGCAACTGTGAGTGGTTCTAGTTTAACTTGATTTGTCCAGCACCTTCCAGGTTGTTTTGTTTTACTTCTGTTTCCTGGAGATAATGAACAAATACTAAGTCCCACTACAAGGGGAATCATTTTAAAAGGAAGATAAATAAAAATGCCCATTAGTATCTTTTCTTTTTAAATGTTTTGCTCCTGAATAGGTCTTGATCTATGGCTTACAACTAGGAGGCAGCCAAAACCTCCTCTCCCTATATCATATGTAGAACAGTCTGATTTCTAGGAGTGATGGAGGAAAAAGGTGGAATGATTTGTTAGATCCATGCAAATGACCAGTCAGATGATGAAGGGGTTGGTCATGTGACTGGGGTCAGACTCACCAATTCCAATGAACCATCAATCATCAATAGCCAACATCTGTTGGGTCAGGAAGAACACAGTAATTCCTGGCACTGACAGCAAAGTGCCATGAGCTACAGCAGGGAGCTGCAAGTCAGTCAGTGCCCAAAGAGCAAGGGAGGTGGGCATGTCATTTCTTGATGCTGAAAATGATTGGCACTTCAGTGAGCAGCACTAGTCTTGATATTTGCACTAGTCTTGGTTTTTGTTTCCTCTCTAATGGACTGAAGCATTTGGAGATGGCTGAATGTGACAACTCTCTGTCCTTAAAAAGAGCAGCTCATCTCAGAAAGATCCAGCATGATGGGGGCTGTCCCATCCTCTCCCTAAGACAAGGATGGGAAAAGGGTGTAATGTTAGAGCCAGCTGGGACATCCATATTAAAGGACAGCTTCTGCTCTCACAATAGAAGGTGTAGTTACCACTGAAGGAATAGATGGTGCTTTCAACAGCACTAAGCTTATGACCATTGACCCCTGGAAACTCACAGCGGCAGTGAGGTGCAGACACGGAGCAGAGGCTGAGCCCAGCTGCAATCCACCATGATCTGTGCAAAGATTGGGGGCTCACATATCTTCCTCCCCACCCACTGGCTCACCAGTGCTGCACTGGCTCTAGAGGAGCTGCTGGCCTGTGCTGAGCTCAGGACCTGGTGTGCCTGTGAGGCCACCCCTTCCCTTGTACCCAGGGTCATTGCCCGATGTCAGCAGCCCTCACAAATCTGCTGCCCCGCGCTGCCTGGTGGGACCCAAACGGGGGCCAGCTTTGGCTGCGCCACCAGGCCAAAGATGGCAGAGCCCCCAGGACCCTGTCCCAGCCCTATGTCATCCCCAGGACAAACCCAGTGCAGCCTGACGGCTCCTCCAGGGCTAGCATGGTGCTGGGGAGCAAAGGGAGGGGGGCATGTGGGCCCCTGATCTTTGCACAGGGCAAGGGCAGGCCACAGCTGGGCTCAGCCTCTGCTCCCTGTGTCTGTGCCTCATTGCCACCGCTGCTTTGCAAGTGATGCAATGGCATGTACATACTGCCACTGGGTGGGCCACGTAGTGAGGCACATGACGCTGCACCGCACTGCATTCAAAGCAGGGGCGGCAACAAAGCACAGATGCAGGGAACAGAGGCTGAGCCCAGCTGTGGCCCACCCATGCCCTATGCAAAGATCAGGGGCCCACACATGCCCCACTTCATTCCCCAGCACCGCACTGTCTGTGGAGGAGTCACTAGGCTCCATTGCCTCACGACCCGGCCTGACCAGGGCCTGATTCGCCATGAACAGGGCCCTGGCTGGGCCAGTTCATGGAACAATCCCCACAGTGCATAAGGGAGCAGGACAAGGGTGAATGATTCATCCTGCCCCTACCCCACTCTCAAACTACACTCCCCCCTCCTCCAGTTAAAAGAAACTTACCTGCCTGCAGCTGGGCCAGCTGCAATTCTGGCTGTGAGTGCACAGGGTATGTGAGTGTGTCCGCCCCTCCCCACTGCTGCAGCAGACTGTGTCTGCTGCCCTTTGGCTATATCTGCTGCTCCACATTTGTGGGGCCTCAGCCGTGTTAGTCCCCCTCTTTCCACTGCCTATGGTGGTCCTCAACAATTTGTATCAGGACCCATTTGTAAACATCGATGGCCAGTCCTGACCCAGTGCCCCTCACTCCCAATCCATTGCCCCCTCCCCCAGCCCCCCCAATGTGTGGGACAGGAGGAGGGGAGTGTGTGTGGAAAAGGGGTGCACCCAAGCAAACCCAGGCAGCCCCTTGTAGGCTGGAATTCCACCAGCCTGCAAGGGAAAACACACAGTTTCTCACAGTTTTCTCCTTTAAAGGAGGATCCATTTTTAAAGTTTGTTTACAACCCTTTCATATGTTCTTGTGACCCACTTTTGGGTCATGACCCATGGGTTAAGAAACACTGTTCTAAATGACCCAAGCAATTGCTTGTGGTTAAGAACAACCTGGGGATTTCTCTGATTTCTCTGATAGCAGGAACCTGATAGCATTAAAGTTTGATCCCTGATTCAGCGTGTATATCCCAGCTAGGGCTACACATATGCAAATTCACTGCAACTCTATTGTCCTCACTGTTTGCACTCATGAGCTGTTTGTAGATGACACTTTTTAGCAGGTTTAAAGTGGGTTAAATGCCTTTTGCAGTGCTTTAATGGCATTGCTGTTTGCACATTCAGTGATATATTGCATGCTAATTCCAGCCACTGTAGCACATTCAGCAGCGTAATGCATCTTAAATGACTTTGGGATGCAGCAAATGACTTTGGGGCACTGCAAAGTAAAACACCTCTGTGGAATTTTAGTTTCCTACCCTACATCTGCAAAAGAAAGCACCAGGCTCCCTGTGGCTCAGGGGCTATGCAGGCAGACCATGCAGGCAGCCCAGTACCAGCCCAGGAAGGCAGGCTCCACAGAAGGTAAAAAAAACCCAAACACTAGCCTGATCTCCACCCCCTGCCTGCTTGCCCCCAGAGCCTGCCTGCCTGAGCTGCAGGGGCCTAGTGCTTCTCTCTGTGGCTGCAGTGCCCCCTGGGACTACCTGAGCCAGGTGCCTACAGGCAGGTACTGCCTGAGGGGTGTGGGGCAAATGCACCAGCCCCACCACAGCTAAGGGACCATTTTGCCCACCAGCAGCTCTCTCTCCCTTCCCCGCTGCTGGAGAGACAGGTAAGGATCGGGCTCCAACATGGGTGCACACAACACAGGGGTTTACTTCACCCTAAATTGAAGCAGTGTTTTTAACACTGCTTCAGTTTAGGGAGAAGTAAACCCCTGTGTCATGTACAAATGCCCACGATGTTGATTGTCTGTGTAGTTGGAATTCATGGAATCATCCTTTTGAGTATGCCTAATAGCAATCAGAGTATAGCTCAGTCTCCCTTTTCCCTGTTGTGGTCCCTCAAGACTTAACAGGGTTCAAACACATTGTTGACATCAGTCACTTAGAGTTGGGATACAGTCCTCTTATGCATTCAAGTGATAAAATAAACTCTGTGCAGGAAACCAGCACTCCAGTTCCAGACAATTGCCTTCTAGTGATGCATAGGTCTGTGCTGCACTAATTCTGGTGTGAAATCAGCCTGATATGGTCGCTTATCAGAGTGTAGCCAGGATCTATAGGAAAGTTTCTTTCTAAAATAAATACCTATCTAAGTTCCCCTCAAACTGTTCAGCTTGTTCAAACAAAATCATGTGGGAAGAAACATTCAATAAGAGGAAGAGGAAGGTTTTGCTTGCTTTTAATTGTTTATCATGATGCCTTAGTCCTAGTGATTCCCTGCTGAAAAGTGAAATGATACACAAATATGCTGGAAAAGTTCTAAAGGCAACTCCATCAAAATAGAAAATTGCATGTTTTTAGATTGAGCCAGAAGTTCATTTATAAAAATAGTTTTCCTTCAACTCTCTAAGGACGGCACCCTCCCATCCTCCATTTTCCACCTCCCTGCTCCCCCTATACTTTACTTTCAGAGGCTCTGGCTTGGGCAACTGGAGAGGCAAAGCGGCGGCAGCAAGCAGCAGCAGAGCACAAGCTGGAGGCTCACACAGTTGGTGGCTGTTGGAGGGACATGACACCTCGTTTTTTTGGCACCTAACTGGTGGGTTTTTTGATACTTGACAAGTCATGGCTGGAGAGAGGATGTGGGGGGGGGGGAGGGCTGGAGACACAGGGGACTGCCCACAGTGCAATATTGGCCAGTTTTTTCTTTCTGTCTTAACCATGAGATCATCTTTTCTCTTCCTTCAGTCCCCTGCTTCGTTCATCATCACACATTTTCCAACTTCGTCCGCCAATGACTCTCAGGGCTTAGAGACAACTTTGTTCCACATCCGAGATTCATCTTCAGAGCAGGGCCTAGGCACTGAAAGGCAAAGGTGCAGTGGAAATATCAGTATGTGATCACATAATTAAAATCTGTATCACAGAGCATATACAAGCAGCCAAATGAAAGCTGCATGGACATTGCATGCATTAGTTAGTCAGTGGTTCCTATTGACATCTTCCAGCTCTTGAATGTGGTTTATAAATATGCAGTGGTCAATAACTCTTAACAAAGAAATCAAAAGCGTCTTTAAAAAAGAAAATGAGCAGAGAAGGTTGCCAAGCTCTCAACAGCCAGAGTTGGAAAGATGAGGTTTGTGGAGCTGGCTGAGATAGGAGAACATTTAGACGGCCTAGTTCTTCCTCTGATTACATAAGCCCTGTGTCATATGTACTTAAATAGTGGGGAGCAGCCATGCTGGGAGAGCTGTAAATAGCACAAGCACTGTGTCTAAGGGCTGGTTCCTTTGTAATACAGTTACAACCACAGCTCATGTTTCCTGTGCCTGGACCCTAGCGTGCAATCATGCAAACAATCTGACTACAGTTGCAGTCTTCTTCCAGTCCCAAGCCTTCTAGTGACCAGTAGGTGAAATTGATCCTGCAGGTTTCAACTAACCCATGCCAGTTTGAAGGCCTCTAGGTGACCAGTGGGGATATGGCACCAATTCCATTGCTCAGTATGAGTTACTGCAGGGGCAGACAATTATTTTGGGCGGAGGGCCACTTACTGAGTTTTGGCAAGCCATCAAGGGCTGCATGACAGGCAGCCTAGGGCAGATTAATATTAATTTTCCAAATTTTTTAGGGTCCCTGTAGGCCAGATAGAATGTCCTGGCAGGCTGCATCCGGCCCCCGGGCTGCATTTTGCCCACCCCTGTGTTACTGGGACCTTTAATCATGTTTGTTACTCTTTTCTAGACTGTTTTGAAAATGAACACCATTTTTCCTGAAGTGTGGTGCTCCAACATTGAACACTATTTCAGGGGAGTCCTCACCAGCAGCAGAGTGGGAAAATCACTTCCTGTAACTTGCACATGACACTCCTATTAATACATCCCAATATGCTATTTGATTTTTTTTCTGCAACAGTAGTAGGCTGTTGGCTTCTATTCAGTTTGTGGTCAACTATAGCTTGAAGTCCTTTTCTACAATACTGCATTTTAGCCACTTATTCCCCATTTTGTATCACTGTACTTAACTACTCTTTCCTAAGTGCAGTACTTTGCACCTGCCCTTACTATGTTTCATCCATGTTTCAGATTGCTTTTCAACTTTTAAAGCTACTTTGAACCTTAATCCTAAGTAGACACTCCAGGTCTTTAATAAAGATATTGAACTGCACTGGACCAGGAGGTAGTGCCAAACACTTTTATGCTCCTTCGTGTTTTATGTGTCTACTTTTTAAAAGAGTGTAGCTCCTTGCGCCTACCTGACTTCGAACTCCCGTTTGCATGCCATGTTGACCTGAACAGCAGAGGGTGTACGCTCTCTAGCTTCATAGGTTCCCCGAGGTGGGCTTCGGTTGTCCCTCTGGCCTTCCCTAAACTCTCCTGCCATGTCTTTGAGTGTTCCGTCAGTGTGGGGCTCAGCCTTGAAGTTTCTCTCAGGGATGACCACTCTGCTTGCGAGATGCTCGTGGGGCTCCACCTCCCCTACACCCCAGCCTTACACGAACCTCTGGTGGGGCGCCAGATCTTGCCACAGCTGCCTTTGCAGTGTAGATGTTCCTCATGCCCTATTGTATCCTCCTTCCTCCTAGAGGAAGGATAACTAGCTGGCCTGGGCTTTAAGCCTAAGATCCCCTTCAGCCAGTCAGCTCTCTTCTTGTGGTCAACAAGAGGCTCCTGTCGAGCAGGGGTAAAGAAATAAAACAAAGGAAAGAAACAAAAAGGAACCCAGAAAGGGTCTTTCTATCCGGTGCCCTACTGGTTGGCTTTCCCAGCCCTTCTGCTTGAACTTGGCAGTTCTCCCCTGACACTGGTCCTGCATGGTCCCTCTCTCCATTCCACCCCTAGCCCAGCTTCCTGACCTGGTACCTGGGAGTAGTCAAGCGAGAACACCTCTGCTTCCCTGAGTTTGGTTTCAGCCTTTCCTTTGAGTTCATCATCCTGGCTATGCCACTGCTCGGTGTCTCCCTCAACAAACCTCCTTCACAGCACTAGGGGGAAGTCACTCCCAGTGTTCCACCCCTCCTGGGGCTCAATCTCAGCACCCCCGTGTGAGGAGCTCTTGCTGCTTCCACAGCTGCTCGCCATCTGGGCGTTCCCAGTTCATGCTGGTTCTGCCTGTCACAAACATGGAGAGCCTCCACCTTCTCACTGGCTCTCCCCTCCCTACTGCCGGTAGCTGTTTTTATCTCTGCTGACTGGTGCATGCTTGTGACGTCACCCAATGGCCTTAACTGCATAAAGACGTGGCTTGTAAACTGCACGGGCTATTCTCTTTGATCTTCTGGCATCGCTCATCCTGCAGGTAAGTGATTGTTTTGTATTTCTTTCTTTATTTTAGTGTTTCTTCCCACATCAAACCCCATGGTTGGGGCTTTCCAGCCCGTCTTCTCATTATCCCTGGGGCACCCCTGAATGAAGCATTATGTCAAAGTCTGCTGTTAAGAGTCAATGGTTGATGCCCATCATCTCAGCTGAGTCAGTGCTATTCTTCACTACCAAAACTTTGTGAGAAAAGCCACATCCACAAAGATCTTTAGTGGAGGTGTGGGATGTATTGGCAAAAAGAGATTTTTTTTAACCAATATTTTAAATATTGTCCTTATCTGTATTTTTCACCCTGCCAACATTCTGTTGAAATCTATGCATTGCTTCTTCCCTTCAGTCAAATGGCAGTACCAAGCATCATTTGCCAGCACTGCTTTACCTGGAGGGTTGGCATTCAGATGCTAGACTGTCCAGAAGTTCCAGAGCCAAGAGGAGTGACGGCCCTGCAGAGATGGGCAGTACACCCACTGCCTCATTCTCTGCTTTTCCTCTGGTGAAAGGATAGAGCAGCAGTGAGCTACTCCCATCCAGACCTTCTTTATAGAGATTGCTGCCATGAGATTTGGTAATGGCATTTTAAAGAGCTGTACAGAGCCTGGTCTGAGTTTATCTTGCAAGTCATGAGTTAATGCAGATATCAGCACTATGAATGCTGCAGAAAGCCAAAGTGGCTGGAGCTAATTTGGATCATTGGTGGTATTAATAGCTACGGGGGATTCCCAGCAAATTCTTCTTGAAAGCTTGAGTATTTATGTGAAAGGAACACAACTAACACCTGGAAGTATGAACAACTGGTGCCTCCTGGAACTGAGGAGCCATAGTTTGTGGGCGGCAGTGTTGGTGATATATGTGTGGTGAGTGGCAACCACCTGCAGAAGCTGGTGGTAGTGTTGGTGGCGGGGGGTGGGATGGGTTGGGGTGTGGAGGTGAGCAGCAACCACTCGCGGAAGCCAGTGGTGAGAGGAATCCGTTCACAGAAGCTGACAGCGGTGATGGTGGCAGCAGGGGGTGACAAGTGGCAACCTCCTGCAGAATCCGGCAGTGGCCATTCTCAGAGGGGCACGTGCCCCCCCACACCTCATACCTCCCCTACGTGTCACCTATGCCTGAAAGTAGTGGGTGAGGTGGGTTTCGTGCTCATCCATGCAAACTTTTCCAATGAGGTTCATTTTACCTTCTGTTGCCTTTTGTGCTGATAATGAGGTCAGTCTTGGGGATCCTAGCACCCACCCAAAGACCCAGAGATCAAGGAGAGTCTTGCTGAAATCAGGGAGTCTTGCCATTGACTTTCATGAGCTGTATATCAAGCATAAAATAGTGTTCAAGTTTCCTTTCCATGTGGAAGTGAGAATGACATCCCACAGACTGAAAGCCACATGGCAAGGCCGGAAACTGCACAGCTGCAGTGCTGCTATGGAAAAGGCTGCTACAGAAAGGGCAAAGCAATTGCCATGTGCTGAGGTCAGGGGTCTGCTAGTCGCATAACTGGGACAGCAGCAAAGGTATGCTGGGGCAATCAGTGGCAAATGAAAGGAGTTAGGTCCTTTCCAGTGCTGTGGGTTCCTTTGGGAAGGCAGATGCTGGACTTGACTCCAGTTTCTGTGGTCTAGGTGGCAGTAGCATCCAGAGTGGAAGTGGTGGTGGTTACACCAATGGCAGTAGCTGGGCCAGCAGTGGTGATAGTTGCCATTCTTGTTCTCCCTTGAAAATTGGCACCTAGGGCTGGTTTCCTGATCACTCATCCCTAATTACACTACTACTTGACTCTCATTTAGGTTAACACAAATTTACAGCATACTAGCAGTCTAGAGAGGCCTTAAAGTGACCTGCTAGATTGACAGACTGGTGAGGATGAGAACCAGACTTATTAGGCCAAAGACTGTCAAAAGCAGCTACTGATCCAAGGTATGTTGTCTAATGAGCTGGGTTTCTAGAGGTCAGGGGCTCAGAACTTTTAGGGTAAAAATCAGGCCCTTTTAAGGTAACCCAGTTTGGGCATGCCAGATCTGTAGGCATTTGTTAAAGCTTGGCCTAGTTCCACATAAAAGATCACTCCTAGCAAAGAATAGTGTATGCATGTGGAAGGAACTGACACTATCACGGCTAGGGTTGCCTACTCTGACTGAAGCTATTCTGAGAGATTGTTTTTTTCCAACATGACATAATTCATTATTAATTGTACTGTTCAACCTGTTCACAATATCAATCTCCCAGGTTGCTTTCAATAGTCACTAGGAGATGGATGCCAATTCCGCTAGACTCCCAGCCAATCCGGGAGGGTTGACAACCCTAGTCACAGACCATACTTTCCTGAATGTGAGGATTGATCTGCTTCCAAAGCCGCCATGCTGTTGCATTTCAGTAAGCACCATGTTCACTTAGACAGACATTACACATAAACCAGTTTAAGTGATCAGAAACTGGTTTAAACCTGTAAAAGAACAGATGTTCAGTGCACATAAACCAGTTTGAAAATGGCTGAAACTGGTTTGAGATAAACCTGGTTGAAAGTAGTATCAGACTTAACTGATTTGGGTCAAACCAGTTTATGTACTGCCTGTTCCAGACAGTTGTTGGTTTAAGTTAAACCAAACTCCCCCAGCATCCCAGTATGCTCTCTGGGCTGGGTGGGGCTCCCTGCTCAACAGCAGAGCTGCCCCCTTCCCTCTGTTCCCTGGCTGGAGCTGCGCAGAGACTGGAGGCTGCCTATCCCCACCCCCTCACCACTCCCTGCTAAGCAGGAATTTCCCCCTCCCCTCTGCCTTGCCAAGAGGTGTCTGTGTATTAGCTAGCAGACCATATGCTGGCTATAGTCTGTGCTGTGGCAGATGGGACGAAGGCAGAATCAACAAGTGGCTGGTAATGTCCCTCTGTTGTTTTCTTAATGGGGTGATAAACAATGAGTTAGGGATGATAAACATTGTTATCAATTCCCTGCTGGGCTAATCAGAGCATCCTGCTGGGACCTGGCCATGCTGCCCCTCAGCTCAGTGCCATGGAAGGGAAGGAAAGGCTGTTCTAGTGCTCCACAGCTTCTAGCCTGAGCCACTGCAGGCATGTGCTCTCATGTCTGGGATGTCTCTGCAGTTAGAAATTGATTTAGCTTAACCAGGTTAGACTAACCTGTGAAGATTGAATCAATTCAGGCTCAGGCTTTTTGAATTTCTGTCCCTAGCCTTATAGGACAAGAGGGCAACCTAAAGGTTGTCAGCGAAATATGGAAACTACTGCAGGCTTTTCCCCAGCAAAGGTCAGAACTAAGGTGTAAGAGTGGGAGGCTGCAGCATCTAACCAACTGCCCCAGTGGCTCAGAAGCCCATCTCTAAGCTCCCACTCAGTTGGGTACCATGAGACAGTACAAGCAGCATCACCTGCAATATAAGAAGGGGATTGGACAGTGTGCTGTAGAGGTGGGCTTGAGCCAGGTAGCAGTGGGTGAGGGAACTTGATGTCATCAAATAACTTTCTCCCCTTCTATGAGTCATTCCATAAAGTAGCATCACCATCAACAGTCTCTAGCAAAAGGTCACTGCTATATTCCACCCACAGGACCCTTCACCTTCTCGGCACTGTAACTGCAGCCACCAGAACAACTAAAGGTTATATAAAACTTCACCTTCTGGGTTGACTACGAAATAAAGCTTTTCTCTTCTGAGCTTGCCTTACTATACTTGGTTTGTAGAGCGAGGGAGGTTAGCCACTTCCTCATTCGGTAGCCTCACATGTTGTCAAACTTCCCAGAAGATACTTGTAAGCACACTGACTGCAACGTGACTGGAGACATTGCCAAGTAACTATGCAAGCCCTGCAATTTACCAGGTCTGGTATTCCCCAGAAATTCAAAGCAGCCAAATGGTAGAGGCAACAAAATGCTTTCATGACTGTTTATCGTGCACGTTGCTGGGAGGGGTGGCTGTTTTGCAGCCTGCCTTTGGCTCTACAAATCATGGAGTCAAGAGCTAAACAGTGCTCTCTAATGTGAAAGCGAAACAAACAACAAGTGATCTGCAGGATGAGCTGGGCACTTTCTAGCTCCTGTAGCAACTCCAGTGGTATGGATCCATGAATCCTGCAATCAGCACTTAGTCAAGCTTTCTGTGTCTGCACATGAGCCAGAAGGAATTCTGGTTCCTTTTCCCATGGTTGTGATAGCTGTGTTAGCTGATAAGGCAGAAAACAATAAAATTCACTTCTGTCATTGACAGTAAGAAAGATCTAACCTTGAACAGGCACTGGAGAAGGTGCATTTTACAAAGACTCTGGGGTCTACATGACATTGTCAGTATTGCCATGCTCCCTCCCCTCCTACCTGCTTCTGCTCACATATGCCAAACCTAGAAACATGGCTATGAAGGTTGCTCTCTGAGGTTTTCTTGGGGAACTTTTTCTCTGGTAGGTTTCAGAGCAGCCTCTGAAGCTTGTCTACAGAGCATACTTAAAAGAGGATGGCACTGGCAGAGCTGGGAATACACTATAGACATAACCTACAATTCCCATCTAGGGCACAAATAAAGTGTTTGCGCTGAAATGGGAAGCCTTCTACACAGCAGTCCAGCAAGGTATCCCAGAAAGCAGGTGTTTACTGATCCTGCCTTCAGATCTGGCTACAATTTCAAACTTTTGAGGTGAAATCTCCATGAAGGAAATTAAGAAAGCCAGCAAGCAAGCAAGAAAAAGGCAGACAGACACATGACTATCTTCTTGCAAAAGCCCCTTTTTGTCATTTCTTCCCACTAGCCAAGTTGATATTGGTCGAACTTGGATGAAATTATTCATTATAATTTTGAAGAAAATAGCAGAAATTAAAAAAAAAAGATACAAACCAGTGAAGCAGCTCTCCATTATCTCTAATAAAAGAGGAGTTGAACTGCTGTGGTTTGCCTATGTCTGGCACCAAGACCTTCCTTGTCATTCTTGGTTTCTTCACATGCTCCTTCTTTAAGGATGATCCAAGGCCCTTTGAAATCTGTTATAGGGCATCTTCCTGGTGTCTGAAGATCTTTATTGATCGTGCTAGTTGCCATTCCCCTTTTCTGGCCCTTCCTGCCAAACCTTGATGGGAGAAAACAAATAATATACCAAAGAAAAGGAAACTGCAACTCATATGTCCTGGTAGGTGCCCAGCATGCTAGCTTCCATTGCAGGGCTCCACCACCCTTCATACCCTGTCCATCCTCATCCAACTTAAGTCCCAGAGATCTCTCCTTCTGTAGCTGAGTATTTAAGGATGCTTCACCCTGCTTGCACCATCAACAGATTTGTCCTGCCATCTGATCTCTCAAAGGTCCCCAAACAAAAAAGTCGTATACTTCGGTTTTGCCAGACCACCCGGAATGGAGTTCTTGACAGTCCACTGGGGTCCCTTCTCAGTTGCAGAGCTCACAAGGGGGGAAGTCTCACATCCCCTTTAACCTCCTTCTCCTCTGCTGCCCAACTTTGGTGCCTTACCAGTCGCCATCTGACTATCTCATGGCCATGTCGTCTGTGTCACTACTGTCTCTATGGTGGTAGCTCAGGTCCACAAGGTTCTGCGCCTCCATGTAGACTATTGCAACCTGCTGGATTGCTCAGTTGTCCATTCTCTGGGGTACGAACCTCATCTGGTGTCACCTCTCTTATAGGTCCTTCTAGTCCTTCGACTCCTGCACAGCTGGCTCTGGACAACTTTCAAATGGGCCACCATGAGATGAAGTCATCTGGTTGTGCTGTGGGCTGTGCATCCACCTCAGGTAAGTAACTTGCTGCATCTCTTCTTCTTGAACAGGGGCCAACGTTGGTCCCATTTACAAAGTCAGTAGAAAGACTTTTTATTTCAGTTATTTTTATAGGCTTTGCTTCAAACCCTTCCTGCTTGCAAATGTAGGCATGTCCTTAACTTTCTACTGGTTCTTTTTGCATGGACAGACCCTTTTCATGTGACAATTTTCTTGAAGGAAAAGGCTTGAAGAGGGAGGGTGTTTCCAACATCTCTCTAGTGGGCAAAGCTTCCCTGTGAATTTGTTATGAGCAATGCATAAGGTAATTGCTTCTGTTCAGCTTTCTCAAGGCCAATAAAATATAAATTCATAGAGAAGAAAACCTAAAGCAGATAGTAACATAGGTGAGATGAAAGCATCTGTCTTGCATATTTATGGTGGATGTGGTCGATGGAGAACTTATGGGACAACTGGAAGTAGCAGAACAACTCTAGGGAAAGAATGAAACTATAAAAATGATGTTTAAGGGCATTTCTACATGTGACAGGGGTTTAGTCCCCTAAATTGAAATGGTGCATTTTTAATTGTGATTATTAAAAACACACTGTTTCAATTTAGGGGTTTCTGTCACTGTTACAGCGAGGGGCCTGATCCTTCTTTTTTTTTCACGGAGCCTGCCTGTGTCTCCTATGGTTGGAGGGTGAGCTGCCAGTGGGCCAAGTGGTCCCTGAGCTGTGGGGAGCCCCAGTCCTTCCCTCCAAGGCATCAGCACCTCCCAGGGCACTGCTGCAGAGGGAAGGACTGGGGCCCCCTGCAACTCAGAGCCTTCTGGCAGCTTGCCCCCTGGCCATGGGGGAGGCGGGCTGGCTCAGAAAAAAAAAAAAAAAAAGGATCGGGCCCCTTATTGCTTCTTTTGCTAGTGGGCCAAGTGGCCCCAGAACTGTGGAGGACCCTGGTCCTTCCCTCCACAGTGGCGGTGCCCCCTAGGGCCACCTGGGCAGGGTGCTACCTGGGTGGGTGCTTGAAGGCAGCACCCTGCCAGATCCAAATCTTCCCCAAGCCCACCCTCTGGAAGCCCACCAGGTGCAGCTTCCCAGCCAGGCTCAGAGAAGAGTTGGACCTAGTGGGGTGCTGCCTCTGAGCTGGGACAGCACCTGGTCTGTTAGCACTCCAGAGCACTGCCACCACAGAAGAAAGGACTGGGGTCCCCCCACAGCTCAGAGGCTGCTTGGTTTGCTGGCAGCTCACACCCTGGCTGCAGCAGACATAGGCACACTCTGCAGGGGGAAAAAAAAAAGATCAGGCCCCTTGCCACTTCTGCCTTCAGCCTGCCTCTCCCCCAGTGGGGGGCAGAGGGGTGGGGGTGAGATGTCAAAAGGCTGCAACCTTACAAATAGCTACATTACAAACTAAACTGCATGTGATTTAGTTTGCAACATAATGTGCTCATTTAAATCGCGACAAACTCTGTATGTGTAAAGCACGATGCAATGTGTAAAGCATGATACAATTAAACTGCAAAAATGAGCAGTTTCATCACATATACAAATGCCCTAAGGCTCGACATGGCCCCAGAGACCAACAGGTCCCAAGACAGCTGAATAGTCAAGTCTCTAGGAAACTGGTTTTCATTTCTCTCCCCAAGTCCTGATCACCCAGTACACCAAGAGCTACAAACCACTTTGGGGTGCTGAGCATGGTCAGCCAGAAAGGAAATCCGACTTGTTTTGCTCCCAGGTTTCATCCTACCCTATTCAGCAAGGGTATCCAATTGGAATCTCATAGGTTGCAGGAGGCCTGGGAGTGATTTAACTACAGCTTACAAGGCGTATTGGCATAGCAACCAGAGTCACTGCATTGGCAGCTCCAGAATTCGGGGGATGAAGGAAACTGCCACTTGCCCCCCACATCTCCTTGTCTGATACGCAATTTGGAGTCTTTGGTTGCTACTGGTGACCAACATAAGTGACAGAGGAAAAGCTGGGAGCCACCATAGGTGGATTCATCCAGCTCACAAATAGCTCAGTAGTCTGGATTTGGCCTCTGGGGCCAACTGATTTGGA
Source organism: Caiman crocodilus (assembly GCA_030014935.1). NCBI lineage: Eukaryota > Metazoa > Chordata > Crocodylia > Alligatoridae > Caiman > Caiman crocodilus. The sequence goes on along the minus strand of JAGPOW010001327.1, from coordinate 6,001,980 downwards.
CACCCCTGCTCTCCTGTATGCAGGTCTGGCTTTGTGGAAGTTCAAAGAAACTGCTGGTGTGTTGCATTCTACTAGTGTGATCTCATAGCAGCTTGGGCTGCCTTTATTTCTTGAAATCTGTGACAGCCAGAGGTTGTCTAACTGAGTCATACTCATCTTTCAGGTAGTACAGTTGATTCCCATGGAGTTATAGCAGGACTGAAGTTGGCTTATTGTATTACATAGTGCTCAACAGTGAAGAGTGCACTTAGAGTTTCATAGTTGGTATTGTGGCGGGCCAGCAGGGGGCGCTCCCGCGTTGAGCCGCCCACCTCCCTGCGCCCGCCCACCTTCCCGGCTCCGAGTGCCTCCCTGGGGTGCCTCGCGTCCGGCCGACCCCTTCCCTGGAGCACACCCGCTAGCCTGGGGTTCCCGCTGCCACCAT
>JAGPOW010001327.1:5972278-5998865 GCA_030014935.1 Caiman crocodilus | reverse complement strand
TGTAAGCCACAGAAGCTTCCTCCCCAGTGTGCAGAACTCAGCTGGGGGGGCTGCAGCAGGGGCCCATTGCCCCCCAATTCACCAGCCCCCATGGTTGAGAGGTGGGGGGGCTGGTGAAGGGGTAGGTCTGAGGCATTCACAGCCTGGTGGAGCTACGCTGCAGGCAGAAAGCCCTCTCCTCGGGGGCTTCCCCCCTCCCCCACCCACTGTGCAGACCCAGAGCATGGGGCTCCATTCTCCCTTTCCCCCCGCAGCTGAAGGAGGGCCAGGGACTGGCAAGGGGGTGGGGTTGGGACATTTGTAGCCTGTCGGAGCTGGCAGGTGTGCGTGAATGCCCCACACCTTGGTCAGTGCAGGCATCTTTCAGCCTTGGCCAACTGACAAGCGAACGTGCATTTTATTTGTTAACGGCCCAATCTACGCAGCTTGGAGAAATCTGTGTCCATGAAATCGATTCCACCTTGGGCTTTTTGACCACCTGTACTTAGCTGAGGTGCTCACAAAGGAGCTGTACAGAGACCCATTCAGCTTGGCCAGAGACACTCTCCTCTGGCAACCAGCCACCGCCCCTATTCCTGACCGGAGTCTGACTTGACTTTCATGGCCTTCATTCTAGCTCCCTGTCCTGCACCTGTGAAAAGCCATGAGTCACTTGTTGGAAACTAGGCAAGGCCTTCAGATCCTGTCCCATGGCCTGCTTACTAGTGACTCTGTGACTCTGCCTCCCCCGACCTCCCCAGGATCCCAACACAGGTGCCTGCCACCAGGGCTGGAACTAGTACCTGTCCCTGGATGTGGCCAGCCCGACACTCTCTCCCCTAAAGGACTCTTGTGGGCTATTTATTTAAGAGGCTCTCGTGCCTCCCTTTGCTGTAGCAGGTCTTTGATTTCAGCAGGGGTAGACCCTGCCCCAGGGTCTACCCCAGAAGTACCTTTTATCTGTCCCATTCAGATTTGACTGAGATATAAAAAGTTACAAACTGACATTTTCCTTGCCTCCCTGGTACACCGCAGAAGTTTTAGCAGCCTGACAAGCCCTTGGACCTTTCTGAGGCCAAGCTCCAATTGCCCAGGCTGCATCAGCAGTGAGAGAAGCAGGTATGGGGAAGAGACTGCTGGATTAACTCCCCATACTGTACTCTCTCAGCAACCCAAAGGGAGAAATATGAGAAGCAAGGAGCTCCCCCAACTCCAAGGGATACAGGGAGAGATGTCAAGACAGGTTGGATTTCCCTTCTGGCCACTCTTTGGATGTAGCAACCCAGCTGTTCACTCTGGCGTTACATCCTCCTTCTGCTGCCAGCTAATAGCTCTGAGACACAGATCTGTGCTGAGCGCTCAGTGTTCAAACCCGGCTGGTGACTGGGCTTCATGCTACAGGGACACATAATAAAATCATTTTAACTTCTTCCTTTGAGAAAGCATAGAAAATGACACCCCCTACAACCATACTAAAAGAACATTTGTTAATGCTGCAATGTTAACCACTGCACCAGGAGGAAACTTTGCCAAAATTACAAATGTTTGTACAGCCTTAATTTAGCATTATGAGAGAATCTTTCCTCTTTCAATCACACGTGGTCTTTTTCCTACAGGTGGCTTGTGTCAGACTGCACAGGGACACAGAGAAGGGCCAAATTAACACAGAAGACATCCAGAAACCTGGCATTTCCTAACGTCTGATCTTACAATCTAATAAAGCTCCTTTTATGATAATATACAATATAAAAACACACAAGGACATATGGTCATTTCAGGCTATCTATGTGGAGAGTAGAGACCACAGAAGCACAGCCACAAAAGAACTCAGAAATGCAGAAAGTCACAGTCCCCTGGGCCTCTCTACAAAACAGCGGTAGCTCCACAAGTGGATTTAGTAAGTCACTATTGCCTAGTTTTTCCCAGTTCCCTCACTGGATTCAGAGCTATGGGCCTACCTGGAAAGGAAGAGGAGCTTCACAGCACCTCTTGACAGCAACTTCACTTCCTTCCAGTTCTAAATGTCTTTTTGCTCATTTGTTTTCCTGGTGGCGTGTGTTGGTTCCTTGTACTCTGTCCTTCTCCTGTGTCCTAGCTGTCTAATCGTGCTGTACCCTCTGCTCATTGCGTTTAACAGCCTCTCCCCCGTTTCACTTTCCCTTTCCTTCTACCCATTCCCTTTCCTCTTCCAGAATCCTCTGCTCTCTTAAGCCCCAGAGTGGGTAAGCTCTTTAGGGAGTCAGGTTTTCTGAATCCAGTTGTCTGTAACAGCACCTAGCATACTCCAAAAGCTACTACAACAGTTAAAGAATCATATCTGGGCCCAGTTCAAAATGGCTCTTCTCACTTAAAAAACACATTGGACTTGCATCAGATTAGTTCATAGATTTTTCTCTCTCCTTTCCCCACCCTCTACACTTAGATCACACTAAGCCTCTCTCCTTTTTTAACACTACCTCATCTGCTCTATTGCAAGAACTTACTCCCCTGCAGCATTTTACACCTGGCAGAGACTCCCTGTGTATCTTGGCCTCGACTACCACATTAGGGCTGATCTGGAAATCTCTCATCCCTAGCTGCCTTAATTTCTCTTTCCTTCTGTGTGACTCTGTAAACAAGCTATTTAGCTCTCTCAAATGTTTTGAGACAGGGTTATAAAACAAAGTTGTATATTATATATATGACCGTTGCTGTTTTCCCCCTGGTTTCTAAGAGGAATATTCTTCTCCAGGGTTATTTTAGTCTTTCCAGGAAATATTCTTTGTTAATGCTTGGTTGAGAACTGCAGGGAACAATAAAACATAGCTAGTCTTTCTTAAATCTTGTTCTGAGACTGTTTAGGATATTTTTTGATCCCAACTATCCATTTCTTATGAAAGAACTTCCAAATTGGTTGAATTCAGCAGCAGGTAAAGGGTGGTTTATGAAGCACTTTGGCATTCTTCATGATGAAAGGCAACACAGAAATACAAATATATTAATAATTATTCTGTTATATAAAAAGGCAGCATATAAGGGAAACCAGTTTGAAGCTTTAATGTTGTCAACAGCAACAATAATATTATTGGATTTTCTACTACCATCTGAAAGTCTTGTTTAGAAATGGACACAGACGTTTGGCAGATTGAGATACTTTCTGGTAACGGTATCTTAAAATGAATATTTGTCCCTCTTCTCAGTACTTCCTGGTCCCTTCAATATTCCAGCCCAGATTTCAGAGTGAAAGAATTGAAGGCAGTCACTGGGCAAGATGAACTTGAATACACATGCATCTTTCTTTTTCATCTCAGTGTGAAACTTCTTTCATTACTGCATAATGAATCCTTATACCTCTGGGACTGCACCAGGATGGTCCTTTCTTCCTGTGGATAATCAGACTAACTGTGAAACAAGATTCTGAAAAGGATGTAAAGTTTTCTGACATACTTTAATTTTCTGTAGCCTTTTAAAATGAATGGTCCAGTAGCGCTTGGTCTTGAGCAGAGAAAGGGGCTCTGGAGGACAGAAGAGGGCACAATGAGCTATTTTTACTTATTGCTCACTGCAACCATTCAGAATGATCCTGATGTTATGAGCCCCCATCACATTGACCTGAGGGTTCTAGTTCTCCCACCAATATCAGAAGTGTCTCAAAGGGACTACTCCAATGTGAAAATTAAGCACAAATCTTTGCAGGTCGAGTGCATGGAAATGCAGAGGCCAACATATTTAAGGATGTGCATGCACATACAACCCATTTATCACAGAAACAACCAGAGATGTCAGGTTTTAGGGAAGTGTGTCCTACTGTACCTTTAATCCAAAATTGATATTACATAAAAATATCCCTTCCATGACCTATACAACAGAATCTCTTCCAATGTATTTACTAGAGCAACACTACCAACTCCTTGTGACAAAGTAAGATGAGGGGAAGCAGCGGAATTTTACCTGGAATCTAGCAAAGCCTTATGTTTAAACAAAAATGCCAGGGGAATATGAAGGACTTCAGTCTGACACCTCATTTGAAAGATAGGACTTCCAAGGGAGACAGGCAAACTTACAAGCAAATACAATACTGGCTCAATACTACCACACAGGGAGGGGCACTCCATACCAAAGCATCAGTATCTTCCACTGGCAACTATAGTCCAATGCTCATTGTCCTGAAAAATGTACAGGAACATAGATGGCCAACTTATACTCATTTGTTCTCTTGCCATCGTCTATTAGTTAAATAACCCTTTTCCTTTCCTGAGGGAGGAGTCACCCCCTTATTTACCAGTAAGGAGTACACATATATATATCAGCCTCTGTTTTGTTAGACTATAGCAGGCAAGCTTCTTGCATATGATAATCTCTCCATGCCCCTGTTCCAGTTTGATTTCATCTTCCTTGAACATGAATGACCAGAACTATACACCAATTTCAGACAATTGCCTATGAGTGCCTTGTATAATGGCATTAATACATCCATACCTGTACTGGAAACTGAAATACAAATATATTAATAATTATTCTGTTATATAAAAAGGCAGCATATATGGGAAACCAGTTTGCAGCTTTAACATTGGCAACAGCAATAATAATATTATTGGATTTTCTACTACCATCTGAAAGCCTGTGCTGTCTTGTTTGGAAATGGACACAGAAGTTTGGCAGATTGAGATACTCTCTGGTAATGGTATTTTAAGATGAAACAACTTTCCAGAAACATCCTAAGATCACATTTGCCCTTTTCACAGTGCCTCACATTGACAGCTCATAGCCTTCCTCTAATCAGCTATATGTCCTTCTCAGTGGATTTGTATTTTTTAAGCAGCTGATGAGCTCACACCTTATAGTAGAAGTTTTTGCTGCTAAACCCAAGTGCATGACCTTGCATTCTGTACCATTTAATTTAATCCCATTTCTAATATGCTTTTCCTCAAGGTCATCCAGTTCTTTCTGTAAGATATTCCAGTTGTCTTCAGTATTGATGATTCCTCTCAACTTTGTGTCATCAGCAGATTTCATCAGCACACTCCTATTTTGTGTGTCAAGGTTATTAATGAAAGTATTAAACAAGATCAGTCCTAGCACTAATCCTCAAATAACTCTACTAGTAACCTCCTTCACTTCTAATACAGTTCCTATTTGAATATTCCCTGTTCTTCACTCCCCTTTAGTCAGTTCTTTACCAGCCCCAAAATTCTTTCCAGACTCATTGACAATGTGCCACCATGTCACATACTTTAACTGCAGTCCAGAGATAAAAGATCCGCTACATTTTTTTGATAGAAAATTAGTTATGAGGTTAGTACAGTTTGAACTATCTTTGGTAAAAACATTTTAGCATCATGACATCACAGCAGAATCAAAGGAGGACCAAAAAAGGTAATTCCAGTAATAACAGAAAAGGCTAGAAAAAAGCAGACCCGTGGTTATGTCTAAAGATAGTATTTCAATAATTAGTAAACATGGCAAGATAGAAAGGGTCTAATCTAGAGTGAAAAGTAAACTGTTTTTAAGCACCGTATCTGATTTAATTAAAAGTTTTCCCCCAGCCTGGAAGTTTCACTTTCAACTAAATGTCTTTGAGCTGGAGGTTAGCCAAACACACAGCTCAAATCTGGATTCAGTCTTCAATTTCTCAAGATGCAAGGAGTGTTGGGACCTTGAATTTTGGATTGAACCCATCTCAGATTTAAATCCAAATATTCAACAGTGTGACAAATTTAACCTGCTCCACAGTGTGAGAAAACTTTTACATCAGTATTATAAATTAAAGTAAAATGCTCCAACAGGCAAGGTCATTTTTATTTCAAGAACAACTTTCCTCTACACAGGGTGCATCTACGCAAGATGCGGTACTTCACATTAGCACAGTTTACTGCACAGTAAGCATGAGTGTCTACACTCCTGATCCTGCTTAAGTTTGCTACTTGCAGAGGGTTGTGGACAGGGGGTTGTGGATGCACAGCATGGTGTACCCCAGCACATCCAGGAGAGCCCCACACACCTCCAGGATGGCCTCCGCGGCAGTGGCCTTGCCCACACCAAACATACCAATGTACCAGAGATGGGTGGACATGGTCAGCTTGAACAAGGCGAGGGCTGGGTGGGTGTTGGCAGGGAGGGCTGAAAGCATGCCGGTGTCCTACAGCTCCAGGTGGGACCTGGAGCTGCTGGAGCAGGTTCCAAAAGGTGGCCCAGATCATGTGGAAACCATCTAGCCACTGCTTATCATTTCAGGTATGCTGAATGACATGCAGCCACCAGGGCAAGTGATAGAACGAGTGACCCAGGAGAGTGACAGAGGCCCTGGTGGTGGCATCATGAAGCCCCTTGTTGTTGTCCCTGATTTGGTGGTGGGTCTGGGACAGCATGCTGCAGTCAGGCAGGCAGTTGCTGGTTGTAGAGGAGCCAGGCTGGGCGAGATAGCCATGGTCCAGGTGGCAGGTGGTATGGCGCAATTAATCACGGCTGCCAGCAGGAGCATGGGGTGCTGGTCATCACTGCCAGGGGCAGGGATTAGAGAAGTCATAACATGGGGAGGCAGAGTGACTAAGGAGAAAGTGCCATATGCTGTTCCTGCACTTGGCACACTGCTCCTGAGCAAAGAAGAGGCTGGCCAGAGAGCAGCAAGCAGGGCTGACTTTTAAAGAAGGCTGCCAGATACTGGCAGCTGCAGCCAAAGTCTACAGCTCCGCCTCCTTCCCCCCACCAGTGGCTGCAGTGGCCCATTGCAGGGCAGCAGGGAACTGGGTGCAAATCTGCTCCCTAATCCCCATATGGTTACATGCGTGCCCAAAAACCCTTACTCTGGCTTAGTTTATGCCAGAGTAAATCTAGGCCAGAGTACATGTAGATGTGCCTACAGAAACTCACAAGAAGGGGAATTTTAGCTGCATGATATTCTAAGGCTGTTTTTCCTGTTTTCCTTATAAAGACAGCGGGTGTATCTACACATGCATTAGATCCAGGAATAGTTTATTCATGACTAAACTACTTGCAAATAAATGCTCCCAGGCAGGTGTCCACACGTGCAAGGAAGTAGAAGCAGATGGCAGCAAAGTGCTCCTGCTTCCTGGGGCCCTGCAATGGCTCTTGGCTCCCCCTGGGTGCTAGCCCAGGGGCTGCCAGGGAGCACCAGGCTAGGAGACAGCTATCTCCTGACTGGAGCTGGGACACTGCACCTTGTCCCTGGGGGGCTGCCTGTTGCTGGGGCAGGGACAATGTCCCTCTGCTCCAGGAGCAGGGAGCTCCTGGCCTCAGCTCCCTAAACAAAAGCATGGGACTTGGAAAGAGTTGCAGGGGAGGGGCAGGTCCCAGTCTCTTGCCCTGATCTGCTGGTGGGGCAGCTAGCAGCTGGTTCACTGCTTGCTGGCCACTGACAGATAAGAGCAGGAGCTGGAACTTATGCCACCCCTGCAGCTCTTTCCAAGCCTCATGCCTCAATCACCCAATCGGGGCATGGAGCTGACACATGCCTCTGACTGGGACATTTCCCAGCCCCCGCTCTGGGGTGGAGGCTGGGGATCCAGTTCCCTGCTCAGCTCCGTGAATGTGAGCTGGATGGGGAACAGGCTGGGAAGCTGGGCAATCATGGAGCTGGGCAGGGGTGTGCGAAGCAGGCCCTATTCGATTCAGATTCAGATTCAGCCCAAATCAGGTACAGGGATTAAATTTGTTGACTAGAATCACTGTCCCTGGTTCGATTTGGCCAAATCCGAAGATTTGATGCTGATTCAGAGAATTAGCGATTCGGACACAGACGCAGCTTTAAAGGTTTTTTCCACATACCTTGAAGTAACAGGCACGGCTGTGACCACTGCAATGCTGGGGTGCATGGAGTGTAGGGAAGCCCCTGTGTGCTCAGCAGTGGACCCGGAAGTGGACCAGAAGTACTTCCGGTGCACTTCTGGGTCTGCCAGGAAATGCACGGGGGGCCTCTCCCACACCTCCCTGGCTCAATGATCAACTTCAGGGGGACCCCGGGTGCTCCCCCAGACCCAAGAGGCACCAGTTGCTGAGTTGGGAGGGCATGGAGGGCCCCTCTGCATGCTCCCTGGCAGACCCAGAAGTGAACCAGAAGTGCTTCTGGACCACTTCAAGGTCTGCTGCCGAGCACGCTGGGGAGCCCCCGTGCTTCTGTGGGATGCCCCTTGTGCCCCAGCATGGCGGCATTCATAAGCCCCTGCTACCTACAGGTATGTAGAAAAAACATTTAGAGCTGTCTCTACGTCCAAATCGGTTCCAATTCAATTCAGAGACATTAAAGGGTCCTCTGATTCAATTCAGATTTGGAGATTCGGCCACTGAGTCAGGCTGAATCTCTGCCAGATCGAATCAGGGACCAAAGCTTCACATAGCCCTGTTGTCCAGTTGTAAAACTTATTTTTGCAAGCTTTTGATCAGTCTAGAGGTTACACTTCAATCAAATGGGATAAGTCTTGATTGGCTAAATGGGATACCTTGGGACATTGATTACAGGACACTGTTTTGGATAGTTGTCTTAACAGTGGAGCAGAACCCAAAATATTCTGAACTGGTGGTGGTCTATGGAGATACTTGCAAAATCCCAAACAGACTTTGAATGCCTCTTCTAAGACATATGCCTTAATCAAGGGAGGATGTGTCAACCAGAAGGCTATGGTCACATAGACCGCATCTCTGCCAAATTTAATTAGGAACCAAAGCTTCGCACAGTGCTACTGGTTAGGGAAGAGGCTTCCCAGCCCCTGCCAGCAGGGAGCTCCCAGAGCCAGCTCTGTGACCACAGGGCTCAGCTGTGAGATACTTATCTCCTAGCACCAGCCCTGCGACCATGGAGCTGGCATTGGGATATAAGGATCTTCCAGCCCCTCGCACCCTGATTGCAGTGCTGAAGTGGGGGCTGGGAGGTAAGGATCTCCTAGTCTCTGCTCCCTGATTGTGATCTCAGAGCAGGGGGCTTGGAGCTTCAGACTGCTGGGGCAGTGGGACATAGCTACAGTCCAGGCTCTGGTGGCAGAGCCCGCTGTGGCAGCAGGCAGCTCCCACAGGCAGGAAGCAATCTCCTGCCCCCTGGTGGCTGGTTGACCAGGAGCAGATTTGCTCCTGGTCAGGCATTTGCACGAGTGCTACTGCACAATCAGTAATAAGTCAATTTGCTATTTGCATTTGCAGGTAGAAAATATACTCAGGATTAGCAAGGTTTATTGTGCAGTAATCATGTGCATGTGTAGACACCTGTGTTTGCTGCACAGTAAATTATGCTACTGTGCAGTAAAGCATCTCATGTAGATGCATCCAGTATAACTAGATCTGAGATCACAAGGAGTCTTCCGTTGTGCTTTGAGATCAAAGCTCTATCAAGCAGACCCTGTTACAGCAGCCATCATGAAGGACATGTGTGCATGAAATAAACACTTGGGTTATAGTCCACTAGGGAGGGATACTAAAATTTGAATTTTATTATCAGTGGCCTTCTAGTAGTACCTAGGACAACCTGGACATAAATCCCATGATCCCCATGGCCCCATAGGCCATTGTTCACTGGCACCATGGAAGTGTACAGTAGAACAGAAGCTATTTCTGCTGCATTCGTGGACTGGATCTAGTCTGCATGTGGACCCGGCCTTACTGTACTGTTACAGGCTTGGCCTGTCCTTGTCTCACACCATTTCAGGATACTAATGCTTTTCAGAGTCACTGATATAAGTGCGAGACTAATTGTGACACACTTGCTAGGTGCACAAGCAGTGAGAAGAGAGACAGAGAAGGTTCCTCCTAAGTCCCTATATAACCACAGTCCCAGTCAACACAGTGGCGATTCCCTCCTTATTTCTGTTTTGGTTACAGGAGGTGAAAGCTTGCTATTCCCAACCACATTTATTTATCACTTTACTCCTGTCTCCATGGAAACACATCATGATATTACGGCTGAAATAGGGAGGTCACAAGGTCTGCAGAAGCTACTGGGAGCCGTTGGCACGGAGCAGAACAAATGCTGAAACTAGAAAGGCATAATTTCTCAGCAAACAGCAATGAAATAAATGGCAAGAGAGTTGAAAAGCATTAAATGTGAGAGGCTTGGACTTAATGTCTCTTCAATTATTTAATAAAATTGTCTCATTTATAAATAGGGAGAAGTGCGAGCAAACCTGTGGCCTACCCTGGTCAACTCTGACAAACAGCACAGGAATACTGTAACGCTGTGCCGCTGACACCCTTGATTTGCTTTACATTTGCTCTTTTATTTTCAGTCAGACTTTTTTTTATTAAAATGAATAAAAATGCACTGAGTACAATCCCACAGAAATGCCTGGCCTCAGCTATATGAAAAATAAGCATTGATTAGATAGGCTGTGTCCAAATCCACATCAGCATTGAAGCCAACTCAGAAGTGGACTTGGAAGTCAGGCACAACTGTTCATTTCTTCTGGGCTGTTCTTTGAGACACAGAAGGGAGGGTGTTTTGGTGTTGGCTTTTAAAATACCTACAGGGAGAGGAGTGGGGATCTGCATGCAGCCAGCCTGGGAGCTTACAAAGGAACCGAATCTCCCCCTTTACTTTTTGCATTGAATTGCATTGCAAATGCCCAGCACAGTGTTGCCTATCTACCTGTCCTCTGGGGTACCCATGTGTTTTGGTGGCACTATGCAAGGAGCTGCCTCCTCTCCTGGCATATGATCAAGCCTGCAGAAGCCATTAACTGTTTCCTAGACTGCTTAGGAACACATCAATTAATGGATTCCATAAGCTTAATCCCCTAATCAGGACCACGGAAGCCACTAATTGATGTGGTATTAAGCAGTCTAGGACATGGTTAATGGCTTCTGCAGGCTAGTATGTCAATTAATGGCTTCTCCAGACTTTATCAGGGGATTAAACCTGCAATTAATAGAAACCATTAATCGATGTATTAGCAAGCCCTGGTTTGGGGCCATCTATCAATCTCCCAGGAGGGGCAGGACTTCTGGGTTCCCTTGGCCAATCAGAGGCATGAGTGAGGGACTGCCACACTCTGTTGCAAAAATGGTGCCAGGCACTGTGCTCAGACCACAAAAACAGAGGGCAGCTGCCCTGAATTCAGTAGGTCCCTATAAATATATAATCAATTACCCAATCCGAGATCTCCTCTCACCACAGCCTATCTAAACTTTTTAGCTGTAACCAAGCCTCTTCAGTATAGGCAGAATAGTCAACTTCTCTTGAAATGTAAACCTACTAAAACTCTCTCACCGGAGCACAGAGTGGAACAGAAAATAGTGGGCAGCTTATTAACTATCACAGATAAGGCCAGAAGGAACCGCTGTAATCATTTAGTTGGACCTGCTGTGAAACAAAGGTTAGAGGACTTCCCTAAATCAATCCTTATTTAAACATGAGCATGTCGTTTAGACGAGCATCCAATCAAGATTTAAAAATTGATGGAGAATCTGTCACACCCCTTGATGGGTTGTTCTAATGGGTAATTATCCTCATTATCAAAAGACGTGCACCATTTTTCCAGTTTAAATTTGTCTACCTTCAGCTCCCAGCTACAGGATCTTGGTCTTTCTTTGTCTGCTAGAGTGATAAGCCCATTATCAAAGTTTTGCTCCCCATGTAGCTCATAGTCTGATCAAATCATCTTTAATCTTTTCTTTGGAAAGCTAAATATACTGAGCACTTGGAATCCTTCAGTAGGGCACCAAAATTCAGTCAATGAATGAACTGGTTGCTGTATCTCATAAATTAAATAAATGATGCAAGTGAGCCAACAGAGTGCCAACAGTCTGCCCTTGTTGCAAAGAAGGCTAACGACACACTGGACTGCATTAATAGGATCATTGCCAAAGACTGGGGAAGTGATTAGTTCCCCCTATTTGGCACTGGTGATGCCACATCTGGAACCCTGTGTCCAGTTTTGGGACCCCCACTATAGAAAGGATGTGGACAAATTAGAAAGAGTCCAGAGGAGGGCAAGGAAAATGGTTAGAGGACTGGGACTCATAACTGTGTTGCAGTGCACTGGTTGTGCCTGCTACTTAAAGACCATCAGGTAGGCTGTGGAGCAGCCGACAGGTGGGTTCAGGCCCAATTCGGTAGTCACCTGGCTGCAGAGGGCCACCTGATTAGAAGAGGGCTGGGCAGACAGAGTATAAGTGCAGACCCTTGAAGCAGGGTGGGCAGTTACATCTGGAGAGCTGGAGGAGTAATTTTGCACAGCTAGAAGACTGCAGCTCCTATAACACCTGGAGGTTAGAGCAGGAACTACAGGGATGGAGGAGGTTCCATTTGGTCCTGGATAAGACTTGAAACTGCACCTGCTGGAGCTGGTTAGTGTGATGGGGCTGCCTGTGGCAGAGCAGTTTCCAGGAAGTGTCACACATGGACCACTCCAGGGTAAGGTAAGGGTTGATCACCATAAAGCCTCAGCCCCCACTGCCCTGTGGGTTACCCCATGGAGGGGGAAGGCTAAGGGAGCACACCCTGACAGAAAAGCACTATGGGGCCGAGGCCCACTGAGTGGGGCCTGAGGAGGAATGTGTTGGACCAGTGAGGGGACAGGGCCAAGGTCCAGGAGGGGCTTGAAGCCTAAGGAGGAGAGTATGGCCCAGTGAAGGGCCAAGGCCCCACTGAGTGGGGCCTGAATGGGCCAAAGGCTGACTGCAGTCCAGTAAGGGGCTGGGGGAGTAGTATGTGGAATTGGATGCCATCTGCAAGGTATGGGACACAGTGTAGGGTTGGCCCAGAGCCATGTAATTGGCCCAGTACATCAGGGCCACAAATTAGAGCAGCCTCCTTCATTTATATAGCCTCTTTCATCAAGGCATGGCAGATGAGTGCAGGGGCAGACTGCCCTAAAATGGGCAGGGCATCTATCTCTTTGGGTGCTTGAGAACCTTCCTTCCCAGCTGCTTGCCATTACAGACTTATAAGGAGAGGCTGAGGGAATGAGGCTTATTTAGTCTGAAGAAGAGAAGACTGAGGGGAACTTAATAGCCACCTTCAACAACCTGAAGTGGAATTCAAAAGAGGATGGAGCTGGACTTGTCTCAGTGGTGGCAGATGACAGAACAAGGAGCAATGGTTGCAAGTTGCAGCAAGGGATGTTTAGGTTGGATATTAGAAAAAAAAACCCCTCTCACTAGAAGGGTAGTAAAACACTGGAACAGGTTACCCAAAGAGGCTGTAGAGTCTCTGTCCTTGAAAGTTTTTAAGAGACTAGACAAAGCCTTGGCTGAGATTATCTAGTTGGGAATGGTCCTGCTTTGAGCAGAGGGTTGGACTAGATGTGACCTTCTGAGGTCTCTTCCAACCCTTATTTTCTACTTTACCATTCTGGTGAACACATAATAGATGTGTTAGACTAACTGATATATGAAAAGTCCTGTTTCTTGCAGCCTCTTTCTCAGATTACTAACGTACAGATTATCCTCGACTCCTGCTAATCTCAAAGGAAGTCGGGGGCACCCAGCACCCTGTGGAATGGTTATGCTATATCCTGTATATAAGTATACACACACAATTAATATATATTATTGTATTATGAAAAGTATATACAATATTATCATATATTATATTACATATGCATAATAGACAAGCTATTTCCACAATGGCTCTAAACTATATGCCAGTGAAGGTACTCCAAGGGTAGATTCCAAATGCTAGGAACCCAGCATAGCCCCTACTGGTTCAAAGATACTCACTCATAGATTTTCTGATATAATGCTGCTTTTGGACCATGAAACTCCTACTTTGAATTCATTTGGAACAACATATAGGAGCGTAGGATGGATGTGTAATGTCCCAGGTGGATTCTTTACTTCATGTATGGTCAGCAATCTGCAGAAGCTATTACTGAGACTGGCCAGCATACAGGGAACTGTAAATGCATTTTAACAACAGATTTTCAAACAAATGCAGTTCAATCACATCTGCAAACTGTATATGTCTGCACACATGATGTATACTAATAGTTGCACATATAAAAGAATATGTTTCTGAGTAAGAAGAGTAACTGTATATACAGTGGCCAGACTAACTCTGGTACAAAGAGATGTATGTGCAGGTTTATTCAGGCATAGTTCAGGCACCTGCATTTTCAAGAATTGGCCATTATTATATAAGCAATATTTCTTTTTTTATATAAATAAGAGAAAAGCATCTATGTTCAGCAGCTTTTTTTTAAAGGATCCAAGATTTTTAATATCCAGCAGGTAAAAATTCACATTACGGAGTTGTAAGACAAAGTACTACAGCAAGTGCTTATCAGATGGAGTATATTATGCTACTCCGATGTGATCAACTACATTTAAAAGATGTGACCTCATGGAAAAGCCCTACAGAATCTAAAATGGACGCTAACCTATATACTTTTTTGAAGTGGCCTGTAAAATGTAAAATAACCTGTAGATCCTGGGTGAGTTTTAAGCTGCCTTCTCACCCATGTGCCAAGCTGCGCTATCAACTCCTAGGTTGCAGCTGAACATCCTGACAAATGAGGCAGTAACACAAATATCCAGGCAGAACAGGCACACTTGTAATGTCCAATTGAAAACAAAAATCAAAGAAAGAAACTGGAACTCGTTAGCATTGTAATGCATCTGGGGTTAGATTTAGTGTCATTCAAAGACCACAGGCAGCAGACGAATGAAGAAAAATGGAGCCAATTTGTGGCTCAGTATTTATTAGCATTTAGATAATATGTCCCATCCATCATACACAGGCATGTTTCAAAAGTACCAGTGCTCCTGCGTTCTGAGTGCTCAGAACCCTTGTAAATCGTCTTCCTCTGATCTTGCTGAGAATAAAAACACATTCATCTGGATGCAACCTCTAGAGTAAGATTTTTTTCCCCTTCTGATGGAAATAAAGACAGATGATCCCAAGGAATCATAAAAGTAAGAGGTGACAGATTAAGACAAAAGGTATCCACTACTTTGCATTAACATGTATATGTAACTTAAAACTGCAGGCACAGTCATGAGACAGTGGGATTTAAAAAAAATCACTGAGATAAATGTTGATGCATTTAAAAGGTTCAGCCAGTGGATCAGTTCATTAGCTGCATGTTATTTTGAAGAGGGGAAGGAAGGGTTGCCTGGACATATGGGAAGGTGCTTCAGGCACTATGTTCTTTCAGGAGCTTGACTCTAGCAGCATCTTACCCACTGGGAGAGTGAGCATGCCATGCAACACATTGTTTAAGTGCACAAGCTGAAGGCATTACAACATTACAACAATCACTGTGTGCATAGAAGAAAGCTGTGGCTCACAGCAGAAATGACAGATGCGGAACCATGGAGAAAACTCATCTCAGTAAAGGTCTGTCAGTCTGTTTTATAAGGACTTCCTACCATAACACTATGTTCAAAGGCCAATAAGTCCTCTGCCTAGGAGCATCAGGTTTCCAGAAATCTCAGTAGCTTCTGACTTCAGTATAGTACTTATGGTCAGCAGGACATAATCACGTTTAAAAGTTAAATGCTGGCTGAAGTGCTTTGCTTAATCATTGCTCAAGAGAGATAAAACAAGAACCAGATGAGATTTTTTTATATAAAAAGACTCTATTTTGGAAAATGCAAATTCATCAAAACAAACTTTTTTATGGAAAGCACTCGTTTCAATAAATTTTCTGTTTTGGAAGGTTTGGGGCTAAATGACCATTTTAGGTTTTTTGAAAAAGAAAAGTGCCATTAGTTGCCTCAAAATTACTATTCATTTGGAGATTTTGATTTTTCAAACCAATCTGGGATGGGAAAATTTATGCAAGAAAATCATTTTCTTACCACCAGGAACAGATCTAGACAGGGTGCAGTGCTGTGGTCACACACCCACCTTTTTGAGACCCCCAAATCAGGTAAGAATTGCCCCCCTTTCTTCCTCTCCATGCTCAGCAGCAAATCCCCTCTTATTATGTTCCTCCCCTGCCTGCCACTAGTTGTCCCCACAGTCCCCAGCTGTCTTAGTGGTGGGGGCAAGCTCCAGAGCAGCTGTTGCCCTGCCCCAGATAGATTGCATGGGGAGCTGGCTCAGCTGGGAACAGCAGCAGCAGTATGTGTGTTCCTCCTCCATGAGTCTGCTGCTGGGCTGACAAGGAACACCTTGTGAGACTGGACCAGGAGGAAAAATCCACCTGCTGCAGCCACCAGTGCTATCCCTGGCTGAACTTGGCTGGAGTAGAGCAGGAGCACCCCTGGAGTTCCCCCTGCCCTATAGGCAGCAAGAGATAATGGCAATAGCAGGCAGGGGAGAAGAGGAATGGAAGGGGAGTGGAGATACCGCTGACCATGGAGTGGAAGGGATGGGATACTAAGAGCAGGGGGGGAAGATTCTTACCTGATCAAGGGACTTGAAAAAGTCCCTGGGCTGTTGCTCCGGCAGCACTCTACCCATCCTGGTGGTGGGGATGCAGCCACCCTTCCAGCGCCAGTTGTTGCTCCCATATCCGTCCTTACAAATCCTGTATTCACCCATATGCCCAGCTCTTGTTAATAGGTTTCAGCTCTGATTCTGAAGTCGCAATAGAAGCTCAGGCTATAGATTTATCTGGCAGCTGTTTGCTAAAAATCCTCTTTCCATAATCAACAATGATTATGGTAGTATTAGGGTTCTTAATTTATTAACATAACAAAGACAGAGTTAATATTCCTACCACAGGCATAGACTAGTTCAAGCTATATATTTATTTAATTGCATAATCTTTGACACTGGAGTCAGCTCAGATGATCTATTTCTGAGCAAAATAGCAATTCTAATGTTGTTACTAGCAGATACAAATACCCAGGAACACTCTGACAGAAGAATTAACTCATAAAACAAATTTGACAAGTAGATGAGCCACAAACCCTCCTGTGGCCCAGGACTGCAATGAAGAAAGAGGCCTCAGTAAATAGGGTCTTTCTAATTCAGGAACAATGATGCACAATTAATATCAGTGTCTTATACCCATAGATCATGAAAACAATTACTGATATGCTGAACTCACAGCTTGTATGTTTACTGAGCCTCTCTTGCTAAAACATACCAACATTAGGCAGAGGAATAAGGTAATTTATATTAAACTGTAATTCATTATTATTTTAACTATTTCTTTAAAGCCCGATACTGTTGCTATCTCATGCCACTGAGAAACTAGCTTATTTAAAAAAACACTAGTAGAGCAAGAATGCGAGTCAGTGCTGTACTGCAATAAAATAATAGCTTCACACACAGATATTCCATCCAGTGCTGAAGAGCCATGTGACAAGGCTTCAGTAAGGGGAGCCCAAAGGCTAAGGCACGTGTCTGAGAACCCTGCTCACCACCTCCTAGGCTCAAATTCCCAAACTCCTTCAATAATCCTGGAGACAGCAAGAATTAACCCCACAAAAAATACTGCACTCAGCTATAAGACAACTGCTTTGTTAGATATGTTTGCCCACACATGGACATTCAGGAGCTACTATGGAGTCACACATTCCCCCAGCCTCCAGCAAGAAAAAAAAGAACATGGACAGCAAGTCCCTAAGGACCTGATACACAGAGGAACCCTTTTTATAACCCAATCTTTCCCTCTCCTCCACCCCACAAACCCTTGTTTCTTATCCCTAAATAGAATACCTTCAGCATCTGGTGCTGCTCCCTGGTGCTTGGGTACCCACAAGTTCAGAGGTTGAACTCCATCTCTTCTGCACTTGTTAACAAGCACCAGCACAGACATTAAACTGGTCAGAGAGGCTGGGCTGCCCCAGAAAAAAAAGCCACAACCCCAGGGTTTGGGTTCTAGCCACATTTCCTCCAGTAGCCACAACACCACCTGCGTCATCCTTGGTGTCTGCAGTTCCATCCCCATGCCAGCTGTTTGGCCCAAAGTGGATCAGGTGCCTGCAACCATTTACTATCCCTCTCTGTGCAGGCTCTATGGAGCAATATTCTTCCCTTCCCACTGAGGAGGCAGGCTGGCAGTGGGGAGTCAGGGCTGGGTAAGACAGTGGCTTGAACTGCTTCTTTTTTCTGCCTGCCCTTTGATCAGTCAGGCTTCACAGAGGCAGTTCTGGCCCTTTTGCTGATCTACCTCTAGAGTAGAAGGTGTCACCTGTTTAAAATGTATACAACAGTTTGAAAGACCAAGTGAAAGAAGACTGTAGCGTCCAGAAATGACGCCTTGAGGAAGGCTTGGGCGTAACTGCTCACATTGGACTATGGCCAGGGCTCTGGCCTGACAAAAGTATTCTCACAAAACATGCCACGAGAGCTTCAATAAACACAAGGGGTCAGGATCTTGGTTAGATACCTCACTTGAATCACAGCACCTTTTTCAGTACTGTACAATGTCTCCTACTGGCCAGTTATGGCACAGAACCCAGATTGCTACTAAATGAATCACCAGTACTTTTTGCAAGTAGTACAGACTTCTGCAGTTCCTTCATTTTTCTTGGTCTTCTGGAATCAAATCCCAACTGGACTTGTTCCTTCTGGGCATTTGGAAAGATGTTCTGCTGACACCTTTGTGACACTGTGGCTGCAAGACACAACAGTAATTTACTATCTCTTAGGCTATATCCCTCAAATGCTCTGAAACTTTGAAAGATAAGCTGGTAACTATAAGATCCTTTTGCTAAGAGCCCAAATCCTGGCAGAAAAATGAGGCTTTATCAGGAGATGAACAATACACGTGTGTATTAGGACACAGCCTCGGCTGCCATACCTGATGGTAGACTGTGAAACCAAAGTAAAGCAAATACATAATAAAGAGCGCAGAGAAGTTTCTTTTTACCTAGCTCACAAGCAGATATTGAAGCAGTCACAAAAAATGTACATGTAGTACATGTGTAATACAGCAAATCTTTCAGCTCAGTCAAATGCAAACGCAAGTAGACCTGGCAACACATACCCAGGCTTACATGTTATTAAATACCGAGAGATATAAGAAATCCTGTGAATTAGGGAGTGCTACATGCAAACATGCACAAGTACATGTCTCATGTATGAGTGTATCCCTCCTTCTGGCCCCTTCATACCTGTATGTTGCTGGAAACCAGATTACAATTTGGCAAATGGCACCTCAGGTAATGGGCTGAGATAGCAATTAAGGGATGCCGAACAAACTAATATTTTTATTTTTTTAGACACCACAAATCCTCAGTTCATACCAAAGAAGTGGATTAAACAGCTGGACCAAACAAATGACAATTTGTGAGAGGCCTGAGGCTAGCAGCAAGCCCATTGTGAAGGACAGACTATATTGGATGGGTTTTGCAGGCATGACAGATGAGAACTTCTTCCTGTTCTAAATACTGCTGCCTGCTCAATAAATTAGTAATGTCATTGGTAACAGCAGCAGCAGCAGCAGGGCTTCGTGTATGCAATGTGGAGATTGGCAGAGTCTGGTAAGAATGTTTGTAGCAGCTGGTTTGAGAGCATAGTGGGAGAAGAAACCATTACGGCTGACTCCATTGTTTCAGCTGTTTCCCTGATCTTATGTCTATCCTTGCCTCTGCTGTAGCTCTTTCAGAATGTCTCTCTCCATTGCTACCGCTCATGGATCTGCCTTTGGCTTCAGCTGGCATTTCTACCCCTATACTGCACAGTCTTTGCCACTTCTTCTGTGGCTGCACAATCACCCCACCTGTCTCTGCTGCTTCACATGCAGCTACACACTCAGTTTCAAGTTGGTGGCACTGTGCTGGCCCAGGACAGCTTCACACATGCATGTGCATAAATCTGTAAAGGAGTGTGATGCATTTTTCTGTATCGTCAGGTGAATGTTACATGCAATGACCAGTGCTAAGTGGCTGAAAATTCAAATGCCTTAGACTTGTTTATTTTCTTGACTAGTTTGAAATGCAGTTGAAAGATCTTTCAGGACCTGCTCTTTATCTAATGGCTCCCCTATCTGTACTTTCACTGGGCAGCTGAGTCACATCTACAGGTGGCCCACCAGCCTTTCTGTCCCTGATTCAGGACCTGGATTGAAACAAGCTTTGCCTCTTTTCTTTCTTTTGTGGCTCACAGGTGTGGCTTTGTGCCATTCCTTTGAGAAAAGACACAAGATGCTGTGCATGAAAGGCACCATATTAATGTGATTTATATTTTCATGCAGGAATGCCATATAAAGGGTCACAGTTTATCTGAGATGCACTGAAATGTACTTGAATATACCTGATAGGCATCTTGTTTATGTGATTGTCTGGGACGATTCTGTGTGCCTGCTGCAATGATAAGCAAGCGCCCAATTCAGGATGTATCGTCTTCCTGTTTCTATTCAACTGTAACTGCAGGGAAAGGTTTGTGGCTCTTTGTGAATTGCTATATTTTTATTAATACACAAATGAAAGTGACTGCCTGAAATGATACTGAGGAGAAAGGAGTGTGACGGGGTCCCTGAGGGAATGCAAGAGATACTTCAAGGTCTTCTCAAGAGGAATAATATTTTAAGGAATTTAGGTGCCCACCTTCCTGCTAGTGCTCTGAGATTGGCAAGAGGCTGCAGTAACATGTGTCTTTACAACAAGGGAACAGAAGTGATGTTTTGTATAAATTACTGATGGCTCATCCCATGGATGTAGCTTTTAGCAGACTCACTGTGTTTATTCTTCCTCCCACCCCTGTTTCTAGTCTTTTTTGCCCTCTCTATTTCTGTCCCTCTTTCCCTCCTCCACACTAATCTCCCCTCTCACGCAGCTTATACTGCATGTAAACAAAGACCTCCCTTGGAGAACCCCATCTTCCTCCTGAATCACCGCCCCAGGGAATGAACACACAAGGTGCCAAACACTCTCAGTGCCTACATGTTTTACAAGGCAGTTATAACCAAGACCCAGGAACTTCTTAAGCTGCTAAACTGCAGCAGGTGCAATCATTTGGGCATGGTTTGTAGAGCTGTTCTTTTAGCTACACTCCCCAAACAGCAGTGCACATAAGCACATGCTTATCTTTAAATCCCACAGAAATGAACCGTGACTGCTCACATGCAGAAAGTTACCCACCTGCTTAAGTGCTTTCCTTGATGAGAGCCTCACTGAATTTGGGGGATGTGTTTTCATATTCATTGAAAGGCATTCAACATAGGGATATTTATGCTCAGAGAGGTTTGTCTGCTTTTTAAAATCATTTTGAAAAAATCACTTCACAAACGACACCAAACTGTGGGGCAAAGTAAACACACTGGAGTGTAGGGAATGGATTCAGGTGGATTTGGACAGGGTGGAAAAGTGGGCAGAACAGAATAGGATGCAGTTTAACAAAGATAAGTGCAAAGTGCTGCACCTAGGGAGAAAGAATCACGACCACACATACAAATTGGGAGATGACTTCCTAAGCAGCACAGAAGCAGAAAGGGATCTCGGAGTCATAGTCAATGCCAAGATGAACATGAGCCATCAACGTGACGAAGTGATCAGTAAAGCTAACTGCACTCTATCATGCATTAGCAGGTGCATCACGAACAGGTCTATGGAGGTGATACTTCCTCTCTATGCGGTGATGGTAAGGCTGCAGCTGGAGTACTGCATTCAGTTTTGGGAGCCATACTTCAAGGAGGTGGAGTCCTTGAGAGGGTCCAGAGAAGGGCTACTCAGATGGTTAAGGGCCTAGAGGTAAGATCCTATGAGAAGAGCTTGAGGGACCTGGATTTTTTCAGCCTCTGCAAGAGAACACTGAGAAGGGATCTAGTGGTCATCTACAAATTAGTCAGAGAGGAAACAGCAAGGAAGAGGAGATGCTGTTTACCAGGGCACCCCTTGGAGTTACTAGAAACAACAGCCACAAACTGACAAGAAGCAGATTTAGATTTAGACATCAGGAAGAACTTCTTTATGGTAAGCGTTAACAGAATCTAAAACAGGCTTCCAAGGGAGGTGGTGCTCTCCCCTACCTTAGAGGTGTTTAAGAGGAGACTGGGCAAGCACCTGGCTGGGGTCATCTGACCCCAGTGCTCTTCCCTGCCCAGGGTAGGGGGTCAGACTCAATGATCTACTAAGGTCTCTTCCAACCCTAAACATCTATGAAATTTATGAAATCAGGCCATGATACTATGGTATTCAGTCATGTAAGAATAACACAGTGGCTCTCTACAGAAGAGGGATGCTCATATCAACATCTGCTCATCTCCTGAGTTTCCTCTCTGACCCCTTTGCTTTTCTACTAGGAGACTATTCCAGTGGCTCCTTTCCATCCCTGTCACTTTTTTTAAATTTCCACTTTGCAGGTGATTACCTGTGCCCAGGGGGATCTGGTGGAACCTACATATAATTTCAAATACCTGCTTGAGAGTCATGTCATCCCCTCTGAGATCCTTTCCCCAGAATCGGTTTTGCTTTTTATAATACACAGTTCTGAGGAAAGTAGGGAGCCCCTTGCAATACTGATTGAGACTCATGATGGGATGGCAAAGTCTTGAGACTTTCCTCTCAATAATCAGAGCCTGTGCCATGAACCCATGTGCTCTTCTACATACAAGTGAACATAGTAAGATCCGTCCAGTCTCCTACTGCATTCCAGCCCCAAGCAACTGCCTAATAACTGAAGATGACAGCCTAGGTTTTGATCCCTTCCAAGCTAAATGAGGATCTACACCGTGCTCACAGCTTAAAGGGCAAGCCATAACTACCTTCCTTTTAAGGATGGGAAGAGAGGATAAATGGACAGTGAGAAGGCAGAGTGAGGCGCAGGTGGAAGAAGCCTGATCCCACAGTGGAGAAAAGGTGGGGTGCTGTTTTGCTTGAAAAAGAACTACATGTATCAAAGCCGACATTGGGGCCTGGCTAAAAGGCATCCCCACAACACCCTCCCCAGCTGGAAGCTGAGAATTCTCTCCCTTCTTGTCCCCAAACACACGCACATTCCTGGATAAGGGCATTAAAATGATTCAACATGACAATGTTTCCAACTACTTCTGGATCCTAAAGGTCCTGAAGCTGCTTAGCTTCAGCCTGACCCCCTGAAACATTTCATTCTGCAAAGCAGTGTAACTGGGGAGCCATTGTGTGTGCACAGAAGTGGTCTTTGCAGAAGACAGGGGTAGGGTGAGGGGTAGGGACAGGGGAAGGGGAGGGGAGGCGGGGTGAGACAAGAAAATGAACTGCTCCAGGATGTGTGACATTAAGGATCCTACTAAATAAAATATTAAGGGAAAGAGGTCCAGAAAGACTTTACAATGGATATTCTAACACAATGTTTGCTAGCATTAGGCTGGTTAGTTTGCTGTTTCAGGCCACACAGATTACAGATTCTACCCCTTTATTGTACTTGTACCATGAATGACCATAAATGACTGCCCTTCATGAAATCAAACAAGCGTACTATTTGTCATGTCACCTGACTGTGCTGGGCAGATGAGTAATAGTGAGCCCTATTACTAGGCACCTACTTAAATCACAGTTTTTTTGTGACAGTCGCAAAAAAGGGCAATCTCTGCAAAAAACAGCATTGGTCACAATTTCTGAGGAAATCAACCAAAAAAACCCATAATAAAAATAAAATGTTGGCTCCCCAGTGAGAGGCAGCAGTTCTTGCTGCCAGGCAGCCTTGCAGCCCATCTGGGAGGAGAAGGCACCTGCTGACGGAGCAGCATGAAGGGCAGCAGCCAAGATGGCAACTGTCCCATTATGCCTTTCTACCGATCACCACCTGGGGCAGGGCCACACGAAGTGCAGCCAGCAGTCAGGATGGCAGCCACCCTCTTGTCCCTCCTCTCCCCAGGGCCTTTACGCCAATCAGTGCTGAGGAGCAAGGCCTCTTTGTGCTGCAACAAAGCTATGACAATTGCTTTCTCTTGCCACGAGTTAGGTGGGTCCCTACCTATTAACTTTTGTGGATGAATAATGAGATCCTACCCTAGCCAGTTTCATAAAAGTTCACTGGCTTTTGTGAACCGAACATGTTGGGGAGGACGAGAGGCTGCAGCCAGGATTCTGGATGAGGAATAGGAGACAAATGTGAGATATTATTTTGAATTTAAATTCTCTCCCAGAGTTGCAGCTGCATCTCTGGCAGGCTGACAGTGAAGAGAGACACTAGCATTGTGTGCAAACGTTTCAACAGCTGAATATGCTGCCTCGCACCCAGCCTGATGGAGCCAGGTAAGGTGTTATTTCTGTTCTCAGAAATAGGAGGAAAGATGAAATGTGAAAGTATTCAGCACCAGGTCCAGGAGGATCAGGATTATTCAGAACTTCTCATTCTTCTGACTCTTTCTGCTTTAATTAAGGGCTAGACTGGGCCATCCTTACACTAACACCACGGTGAGGTCAAAAAGGGAACCTGTTTTATTTTTTTCTCCAGCAGAAGTTTATACAGAGATACATGAAGTGAGTGCAGCTCCTCACAGAGTAAAAGACACTCAGCCTGAGGGAGGGAGGCAAAGTATGGCCCTAGTAGGCCTAGGCATCTAATTGTGCTCCTATTTCACTCCAAATCTCTGAAAAACTGTCACACAACAGGCAGGTGGATCCTTCCCCTTCTCATTGCTTTCTTTTTTAACTTAATCTAAGGCTCAGTCTTAAATCCTCAGTTGAAAAATTTTATGAATTAGTTGATTTTCAGGGACTCAACCAGGTTATGATCACACTTCAGTGCCTTAATCCAGTTAAGTGCCTAATTCAAGGAACAGGAACTGGTTCCTCCTTCTTTATTAGGACAGCACCAGCAGTTCAGGAGGCACAATTTCTTTTTCATTTTTTTAACTTGCTTTCAGGAAAAATTGCTTCTGAAGATCTTTATAGATATAACTAATAGATATTTGAGGAATATATGGGTGTGAGTAAAGGAAGGACTAGGGGTTGGTAGGGAGGGGCTGCCCTAATAGATTTAGTGTAAAACACTCTTTTAAGATCAGAATGGGAAGCTGTTGTCTCCCAGAATTTTGTACCATCTGAGCATGGAGCTCTAACAAACCAGAGTGAGAAGTGTGTAGCATCTCAGGGATCCTTTCCCAGAGCTGCCCTGCTCCCTTCCCTACATGCACTCAGTCACATAACTGAGATCTCTGTTGGCTTAGAAATGGCATTCAAAGTTTTGTTTTTCTGGGAATTGGCTTATAGGTATACATATATGCACTAGAAGGGTTCAAGATGGGCAGCTGGGGTTAATTCATAGATTCACAGGCTGTAAGGCCAGAAGGGATGTCAGAAAATCATTGCGTCCAGCCCCCTGCACTATGTAGGAAAGATAACTGGGGTCCAGGTGACCCCAGTGAGGTGACCGTCCAGTCTCCTCTTGAAGATTTCCAGGGTAGGTGATTGCACCACCTCTGGGGGGAGCTTATTCCACAGTCTGGACACCCTAACTGTGAAGTAATTTTTCCTAATGCTGAGTCAGTAATGGTCTTCCAGGAGTTTGTGGCCATTACTTCTGGTTTTCTCCAGTGGTGCCCCAGTGACCAGTTGTTTGCTCAGCCCTTGATGTACTCCCCTGATATAGCAGTAAGCTGCTACCAAGCTGCCTCTCAGGCTTCTGTTTTTTACGCTGAAGAGTCCCAGGTCCCTCAGCCTTTCCTCGTATGGCTTGCCATGCAAGACTCTGATCATATGTGTGACTCTTCTCTGGACTCCACATCCTTGTTTCGATTTCTAAAGAGCCTGAGTCTCACACACAAAGTTTCTCATAGCCCTGAAAGCACACAAGCCATTTAACACAACAAGGCCAGCAGATGAACACAGCCTGAGAATTGACGGGGCATATACCATATTGTCTAATATAATGCCAACAAGCCTGGGAACCAAGGAAGTATATGCCATACTGCCCATAACACAAGATAAGTGGCACCAGCTAACAAGGCCTCAGAGCTGGGGGGGCTGCTGAGTCCTGGTTTTGGGGGAACAGACCAAATTAGGAGAAGGCCCAGAAGGCTACATGGACTGTGACCACAAAGAGACAACCAACCAGAGATAGCCATGGATGAATAGTCATCAGGAATCATCAAGAGGGAAGGAGAATACAAAAGAGGGACTTGAGATTAACAATAGGGTTCCTACGTTTGCCCCATCCCTCCCCATCCTTCTCTCTGTGAGGGGTCCCCATCTCTGCCCCCCCGGGGAGAGTCCCCAAGGCTGCCATGGACAAAGGGTACACCAGCAGCCTGTCTCGTACACCCTACTGGGAGGATGTGGGCCTCATCATCCCACCTCCAGACTGCTGACATCTGACACCTAAGAGACAGCCTCAAAGTGAAGACTGCATCCTGGCATCACTTTGATTCTGATGACAGCCCTAGGATTTGGTAATCTATAGACTTACTTGATTGTTTGTATTGCTTCTTTTGTGTTATCATTGTGTATCAATAAATTTGCCTATTATTGAATGGAAAGCCCCCCATCCCTCCCCAAAATAAGGCATCTGGATCCTAAATCCAGAGCCAACAACTGGGGCCCAAGATGGGGCTCTCGGGACTCTGACTCAGGAACTGGAACCAAGTCCAGCACCAGCAATTGCTAACTGGAACCCTTCCAGACTTACCAGTTGCACACAGCTCTCCAAGCTGCTAGGCTCTGCTCCTTGCTGCCTACGTACTGCGCTGTGGTTGCACGTGCACATGGGCGTTTATCGGCCAAATTATTGGTAATATCAGGCCAATTTCTAATATGATCAATTTTCTTTATATTGGTGCTGATCTGATATCGGACCAATATATGGGTGCACCTCTAATCAGGGTACACCTGTATAAACAGAAATTGGTGCCCAGAACTTATTCTG
>JAGPOW010001327.1:5945924-5972178 GCA_030014935.1 Caiman crocodilus | reverse complement strand
GCATGTTTTTGTTTTTTTCTCTGCAGATGCATGGTTTGAGGGTTCCCTTTTTGAGCAAGGGGAAGCTTTCCTAAATCCAGAGCTGACAGTCTCCTGTGAACTTCATCCACCAGATGCCTTCTAGCTACTCTGACCAGGTCACAACAATTTCTAAACACAGTGGCCAAGGGAAACCCCCACCTTTTTGGCAAGGTAAGGAGAACCCAAGCTTCACAGTCCCAATCTAGATTTTTAAACCCACCCTCCAAGATCAGCTCAGTGGTTTGGCATAGCATATCAACAGAGAAGGATGGCAGCTGAAAAAAAAAAAATCAGATGAGGGCATGGATTCAGGGCTCAGTCAGCGCCTCAGACCAAAGGTCTGATCTGCCTTTTACAGCAGTTTTGCACCAGTAGAACTCCACTAAATTTGATGGAGTTACTCCTGATTTGCAACACTGCAGTGAAAAGAGAAATGAGCCCCAAAGACATACGGGGGAAGGAGAATAGAGCGCTAAGTCCCTGCATGGGGGGGAAGTTCTCCCACCTTTCTCCACCTATGATCCTGGAACAGCTGTGGTCCTGAAAAGCTCCTAGAATTCCCTACCAAAGCCGAACAGCACCTTCTGTTAGCTGATGCTCTCTGAAGTGTTAGAAATTTGTCCCACATATGCACATGCATACTTCTGTCCTGGATCCTAGCCAGCTACACTGGCTTTCTGCTATCCAAGGATTACCTAATACCAGGGAACTCTCTCCTTAGTGTAACTGTCAGTCTGCTTCATGCTGCAGGTAGGTCACATTTATGATTCTGTGATTAAATGAGCATAAGATGAGATATTTGTATGGCCTCCTGGGCAAAGAGTAACCAAAAGGAAATTGCTGGGACCGCAGCACAAGAATGCTCTGCACTGTGTTAGACTATGTTACATTGCAACAAAGTGGCTGTTGCCGCTTATCTCAATAAACACCTGAAAGAGGTAACCTGTAATTGCAAATAAATATTTTGCTGATATTTTTTAGCCTCTCTCAAGTTCTGGAAGTTGCAGTAACATATATGGAAAAAGTCCAGTAGGTCTTTGGTGCCTTGGCTGGTGATAAAGATAATAGGCAGTGATGCCACATCCTCCTGCTCCCGTGCATCTGAATTGTGGCAGAAGCAGTCAGGCGGAGGGCTGATGCAGACATCTCTGTCTCTTTTCTGATAAGATCTGACAACGTTAACGAGATTCAGGGGCCACTGGTCATGGTGGAGGATCAAAAATGGCCTTGTTTTACTCTTCAATCCTGACAGGAAAAATTGCAATAGTGGTGAGGATGTCACATCAGAAGAGGCAAAGGGAAAAAAGGCTAATTGCAATCTGCTGCTGAATTGAGATGCTTCTTTTTTGGGCAGGGGCTATTGCTGTGTGATCAGACACTTCACCTATCATATACTCTCTGATTAAACACTGATATTCTGTTATTAACATATTGCCTTCTGGTCTCCAGTAATCAATATGCCATGTTCCTGATGCTACTTGTAAAAGGTTTCTTGTAGTCTCAAAAAATTCTTACTGTGGCAATGTTTTCCTTTCTTAGGCAGGGAGAGATTGTTATTATAGTCAGAAGGAAATCAAACAGTGAGTGTTTCTTGCTATATCCTTTCAGCGTCTCTGATAAGGTTATCTGGGATCCTAATGGTACATCCTAAACTTAGATTCAAAAGCAGAAAATCACTAATGGGTTCCTGTGAGCAGCAGAGAATCTGCTCTTTTTAAGGCTTTAAAGCTCCCTGCAGTGGATTGTGCCAGTTTGGTCCTCTGACAGGGAGAGCTGTCAATCAACACAGTCAGTGCCCTCACTAAGAAGGGTGTTTCATAAGCAACATGACCCAGCCAGCCAAGACGCTGAACATGGAAAGGCAACAAGTTGCTTAGATCTCTGGAGTTTTATTAGCATGAAGGTAGGAGTCTATATGCTCTTACACAAATTCTTTTTTCCCCCTGCTCTTCACCTGAGCCTGAAAGGGAATAAAGCCACAAAGAGAAACTTGTGCAAGAGTTTAATCAAAGCTGAGAACAAAAGAGGCTGGCAGTCAGAACATGTTCCATTAAAATGTTGAAAAAACTTTAAGGTCTATTGCCTGCTCAGCTGGAGCTCATTTCAATATATTCCACACTCATTACATGGCTAAAACAAAAGCCCCAATTCTTTCGAGTTCTGAGCAAGGGGGAGAGGAGACTCCACACTGATGTCTCCCTGATATCAAGTGAGATGTGCTGCCACTTGCTTTGTTATTCAGTGTTGTGCTTACATACACACTTGTTCTATCGGCTTTCTTTGACCTCGGAAAAGACAAGATGCTTCTTCTTGCCCGCCGAGGGTCAGAGTCAAATCAAAGGCAAGGTTTCTCCTGACATGGGAGCTGTAAACAGAGTTTCATCTATCCACTTCACACTGAAGCAAAGAAAGAAGTTTTGGAGGCAAACTGGATATGAGTTCTGTTGCTCTTTCCGCTACAAGTCGTGCTGCACAATGGAGCAGGAAGGTGGCAGTTGGCTTTGGAAATGAAACAACTGTTGATCTCTTGTTGGTTTTGGGGGGTTTTTACAGCCAGGAGTGCTCATTGTAACAGACACGGTGCTGCTCCCCATGCAGATGCATTAGACACCAACCTCCGGACAGCATAAGAACCCGTAAGAAATGAAACAAGGTGACCCTAAGGTTTAAGACCTGTTTAGTGGCCCTTGCTACATTTCTCAGCCCAGTTCCTACTGAACAGAAATCCGCCTCACAAACAACATCATGATAATCAGCACCAACAGAGGATGTATGAAAAGCAGGGATCCAGGCTTTCTGTTCGCCATGGAAAAACATGGTAAAACCCAGATTTTCTTGTTTTAAAAAGAAAAACATGGATTTTCTCATTTTGAGGAGAAAAAGACTGGTTTTCTCTTTTAAAGGAGAAAAATGTGGAAAACGGTTGGTTTCCCCTTGCAGGCTAGCAGGGAGGTCAGGCAGGGGGTGCCATGTGCTTGTGGTACACATGCACATGGACAGCAGCTCCTGCATGCAAGTCTGGCAGCAGCTGGGGGCGGTGGGCAGGGTTGAGGCCCCCATAATGAGGGAGAGAGGGAAGGACGGAGTTGGGTAGTGGGGCTTGGCACCCCGTGTGGTGCACGGGGCTTGGGGCCCGGGGCTTGAATGCACAGCCACAGGGCCCCAGCAAGGAGTGGACTGGAGCAGCAGACAGCTCATCCAGGGGGTGGCAGGGGTCGGTAGGGCAATGGCTCCTAGCTGCTGCATGCTGCTTGCACTCCCAGGGGAGGTACAGGGGGCAGAAGCTTGGTGTTGATGCTGCTGCAAGACCTGCACTGCCATAGTGAGGCACCCCATGCCCACCTGGCAGCAGCGGGAGTGGTGGCACAGAATTGTGCCCCACACTGCTACCAGGCAGGCAGGGAGCAATTTGCCATTGTGGTGCAGAGCTCCCAATGGTGGCAATAAGCTTCCCCACCCAGCCCTACTCTGGCCTGCCATGCCAGGTCCTGTCCACTGGGCCGCAGAGGCCCCGGGGAAGGGTAGCAGGTTGGGGAGCCCAAGCCCGCAGCAGGCAGCCCACACCTGCCTCACCCCGCTACCGCCCCACAGGCTCTGTGCCCACTGTACTGCCCGTGGGGGAAAGAAAGGGGGAGCTGGGCAGCACCACTGCAGCAGCCACCACCTCCCGTGGGAGGCAGCTGGGGCTCAGGCACTGCTGGGGGGGGCAGACAGACAGGGGGCTGCAGACCTGGGTCCCTGGCCCCATAGCCCTGGAAGCCCCTTTAGCAGGGCTGGTGGGTTTGGGGGCTATGGGTCAGGAGGAAGGGCCACCAGCAGGGCCAGGGGGCTGTGGGTGGTAAGTAAGGGGCACCAGCAGGGCCCAGGGAGCTATAGGTGAGGAATGAGGGGCATCAGCAGAGCCCAGAGGGCTGTGGGTGGGGAGTAACAGGCACCTGCTGGGCTCAGGGACTGCGGGTCAGCAGTGAGGGGCAATGGCGTGGGCAGGGCACGGGCATATCAGGGCTGTGTAGCACCACAAAGCAGTGCGGGGAGGGAGGAACAGCTGCAGCTGGACCCACGTCCTGGTGAGTGAAGGGGGAGCTCTGAATTTCCATGATAAAAATCCCCAAGTCAAACTCCAAATTTATAGGTATTTAGAATTTATTTTATTATAGTTATTGAGGTACTGGTAGACTTCCAAATTGCTTTAAAATTATAAGTACATCAATAAAACATTGTGTTCAGCTGATACCTATATATAGTGGTGTTCCATTTTAATCATGGAAAAATGAAGATTTGGGGGAAGAATTTGCTAATTTTTAATCAGAGAATTTGTGATTTTTAAACAGGGAAAATCAGGATCCATGATTAAGAGTATGTCCTCGGAGTACAAGAATGAGCTAGCAGTAAAACGTGAACTCAGGTCAGGGATGCATCACATTGGCTAGAGAGGCTGTGTGATAAGTTGCTATAACCCAAAGAGCATCTAACATGCACAGGTCAATCTGTTATGCAGACTCCTTCATGTATTAGCAAGGGTTCACCAATCGTACATCATACATGCAGCCGCAGAAGGGTCCTAAGGAACGCAGACTTCCTCCTGTCCATTATAGGCTCCACCATGCCTGAACCACAGAGAATTTGAGTTTGTTACTATCTCACTTAAGGAGCTCTGACTCCTTAGCTCAAGCTATAGCAATGGGATGGTATGGACTGGCTAGCCCCTAGCAAGGAAGAAGTTGCTGAACATCTCTGGGCTGGATTGGCCTCGTCCCAGTATGCATGCAGCCGGTGTCAGGCCTAAAGAGCAGTATAAAAGAAGGGTAGCAGGCTCAGGGGTTGTAAGACTCAGTTTGTTCAATTAACAAGCTAATCAAGTATATGGATGGCCTACAAAACAGCTGATTACCGTGGCAGAAGTCCTGTGGAAAAATAATTATGTGATCATCCATCCACCCTTCCCCTCTGTGCTGAGAGGACACATCCCAGACTGGCAGGAAATGCCCAGGGAACCAAGAAGGGAGAAACCTGCCTGCCACTGCTGCTGTCCCTGACTGAGCCCAGCTCACCACCGTCTGCATCAGCGGCACTAGAGTAGCTGTGGAGTGTGCCCCCCACCCTCCCCATCAGCAGGAACAGTGAGGTGACTGATGGGATAGGATGTGCCATAGAAGGGAAAGGAGAGTAGGGAATACTTATTTCTTTTGGGGACTGAAAAAAAGCCTCCAGGGAGGGGGAGGCAGAGGGGCTGAACTGCCTACTGTGTCAACTGAAAGGCTACATCGACACTATTGCGCCCCTTCTGGGTCCACTCCTGTTCACCATGTATTATGCCAGTGTGAAGTGGCTAGCCATTTGCTTCGGATCTGGATTTGGCCAATTTGGGGGACGATTCAATTCGGTGATTCCCTGTCCCAAATCGATTCAGCTTAATATGATTCAGAGATTCAGCTGCTGCCGAATCAGCCAAATCTCTGAATCACAAAGGCCCCACTCCCATCCGCTCTCAATGGCTGCCCCGCCCAGGCCCAACTCCCCGCTCTTTGAAAAAAAGCCCTCGCTCACCAGCTCCTGCCCAGCAGCAGGTGATGCCTGCTGCCCCCACTGTCCCACGCTATGTGGGGGACTCCAACCCTGCCTCCCCCCATGGCTGCCCCAGCTCCTGGCCCTTTAAAAAAAAACAACCAAAAAACCCTAGACTCACTGGCTCCTGCCCAGCAGGGGGTCTATCCCTGCTGCCCCCCATTGTCCCACATTGCATGGGGGGACTCTTCTAAAAGCCCCCAGAGGTCCCAAGGCTGCTGCAACAGCTAGTGAGTCCAAGGTTTTTGATGGTTTTTATTTAAAAGGCCAAGAGCTGGAGTGGGCGGGGCAGTTATGGGGTGGAGGCTGGGGGAGTGGGGGGGTCAGGGAGCTCATGGCAGAACCCCCCATGTGGTGTAGGGCAGTGGGGGCAACAGGCACTGTCCCCCCACCTGGTAGCCCCCTATGAGTGGGGGCTTTTCTTTAAACAACCAGGAGCTGGGGCAGGTGGGGCAGCCATGAGGAGAGCCTGGGAGAGCGGGCAGGGGTTGGGGGCCTCTCGGTGACTGGGGTCCCCACCATGGTCCCCTTCCCCCCCCCTCCAGACTCCCCTTCCCCACCCCCTACTTACCAGCATGGAGTCCAGGTCCAGCTCCCTGCTGCAGCCAGCGGGATCCAAATCGATTTGGAGAGCTTTGAATCAATTTGGACCTTTTAATTGGTCCCCTGGTTCGATTTGGATTTGGCCACTGAATCGGGCCAAATCTCCTCTAAATCGAATCAGTTCCTGAAGCTTTGCACAGCCCTACCATGTATCACTTTAGCCACTTCTCAGTACACAAGCAGCTCATGCATGGAGAAATCTTGAAACCAAAGAATTTTGCTAATTGTGCACACCTGGGACAAACTTAAAGTAAATGATACTGCTTAACTTTCTTTCCAAGTCACTTCAAGAAAACGTTTCCAACAAAAACAGTTCATATGCAATTAATCACACAGAATTTATCAGCCCTCCCAAGGGGAAGCCATTGCCCTGCATATTCACCATTCTTCTTCACTCATTGAATCAATAAGGCATAGGATTTGGCAGGATATAAGTGAAAAATTGCCTGTTTATATGAAAGGTAAACTCAGTAGATAAAAAAAATCAAGCCATTAGGACTGGGACTCAGTGAATGGGATAAAGATAAATACCTACATACAGGATGAAAATACAAATGAACATTACATCACCACTAGCATATAAGGCTTTTAAGCTTATGCTTAGGTTCAGAATCAGACATGGCTTTAGGCTGAAATTTGCTCTATGACCAGTCAAAGCTACACTGCTGTTCTGGGAGAGACAGATAGGGAAGTATTTCCATGGAGAAGCCATGGCTAGAAATTCATTGTGGAGAAGAAAGGGAAGAGAGGGCCTGTGCATAAAGAGGGAATCCTTACTGGCTATTCAAAAGTATGGGCTTGGAAGTTATAGCATGAAGGAGGGAAGCTCTGGTTAGGAGAAGAGAGTGTCTCTTTACCCAAGACTTTTGTTTGCAATCTAATGCAATGAAGTGAACACTGTATATATACATCACTGCCCGCTACTGTAAGGGATTTTACTGTATGTCCTGCAGTTTTATCTACTGGGTGTCATAGCCCCTGCTACTAAAAGATCATTCTAATGCCAGATGCCTGAGCTCACCTAAGTCTGTCCCAACCAGGGCTGTGTAGCTGCAAGTAGCCACACTGAGCAAAATGGTGAGATCTGTAAAGTCACATCTGGTAATGGATCTGTTCCAGTGTACATTTCCTGAAAACAAATGCAGTCAGAAAGGGTCAGTCCTAGGCCAGGCAGAGGCAGTCATTGTGTGCACTGGTGCAAAAGAACTCCAAATAGTCCTGAGCATGAGCGACTGGTGCCTCCTGAATCTGGGGGGGAACCCGCAGAAGCCACCAACAGCAGCAGCCTATGGTCCTGAGATCTTTTTCTGGCTGTCACTGTCACAAGTGTCACAATGCTGTGTCCTGCCTTCATCACTGACAGCTTGCTTCCTAGCCCTGCTGGCCAGCAGTGTCTGTACAGAAGGTTTTCGCCTTCTTCCATCTAGAGACTGTGGTTTAAATCTCTACATTTTTAGAATAAGAAATGGCCAATGGTGGCTCTAAGCCAACCTCATCAGTGTATCATTGAAGCTTTTCTGGAATGCAGCTGCAATCATTAATGAAGGGCACTTTTCAATGAGCCCCGTTCCTGTTCTTTGCTGTGGCCACCTGCCTGTTGAATGAAAAAAACCCTTTGGTGTTCCTGTTTCAGAGCCCCTTGGTGAAATGTGCAGCAGACAATCTGTACCACAGGCCCTGAAGTACCCATTTTCACATGCATCTTTTCTCACGGATGAGCCAGTCTCTTAAATTACCAGCTGTGAGTGGTCACAAAAGTGAGATGAAGGGGCAGGGGCTGTATGTTATTTTAGTTCTTCCAACTATAGCAGTGTTCCAGGTTACCCAGTGAGAAATGGCATATCCCAGAGCCCAGCCCAATCTGTGTTTTGCCACTGACTGTCTTCTGTGCCATCTCAAATTACACATTTGTTTCTGCAATACTTGTAACTTTGGAACTGCTTGGTATTTAATAATGTGGTTCTGTTGCTCAAATGCCATAGTTTGTTTTTATCATGGTTTATAGTACAGCTTGCTATTGATCAACCATTCTATTAACTCCGCATTTATTAGACAGATTATATTTATATTTTTGGTACCAGATGAAATTATACTGCTTCATACTTTTTTGGTGATACAACTTTGTTCTGGCAGTTTGCAAGGCAGTTGTGGTATAAAGAGAAGAATATAACCTCCATTTTTAGCCACTGAAACTTAAATATGTCTGTGGAATTAAAAATAAAAGAATCCAAACTTTATAAAAATTCCTTTATTAGCCTGGATTCCAAACAGATTATTTTATTAGGATACTAGTACAAGGTCATGCTATGTGGTAGGCCTGATTATTGATGGCTTGTTTGAAGGCAAGCAGAGTTTACTTTTTGCCTTATCAGAATTTTAATTACTAAGGTTACAAGAGAAAGAAATTAATAGCTTGACCAAATGATGCAATGATTCACAAGAAAGAGAAACCACAAATGAGAAATGGGGACCTTCAAATCAGTTGCATTGATATTTATATAGAACCATGAAAACAAAGCTGGAAGGGACATCAATAAGTCATTTAGTTCAACCTTCTGCTCAAGGCAGTTTGCCCCTGTCACAACTATCCAAATTGTCTGTCTAATTTGTACTTATCTTATAATTTAATTTAAGATTAATTTATTTTGCTAAAATATTCCCCAAAGCTTGGAGAGTGATTAGTGTGGGCTAGTGAACTAAATGTCATTGTTTTTAGACCAGAGTTTGAATCCTCCCTTCCACTAAGAAAATGAAGGTTTGTTTGATTCTAGTTTCCTGTTGGCCACATTGCAAACAAGAAGTCAAATCAAATAAATAATTCCAGATGATTAGTACTGTCTGCTCAAGTGATGCCTGTGACAGGAACAGAAGTTGGGAGCCAAAGAACAAGAGTGAGACACATCACTGGAACTGTATGCAGGAAGGTTGCAGCACGCCTGACCAAAAGCCTGAGTTCCAAGAGCTCTGGGAAAATAGCTACTTCCAAAATTCTGTGGAAAATAAGACAAATTCTTGCCAAGGATATCAACTAAATGTTGCAAAGCCCAAAAGTTTGTGATTTCATGGGATGCAGGTCCAAAAGGAGCAGTCTTCACACCTGAGCACTAGAGCTACTTACCAAGGACTCAGATATGTAAGAAACACTAGACCACATCAGACCAGTTTTCCATCTTGTTCAGCTCTGACTCCAATAATGGCCAGAACCAAATGCTCAAAAGGAAATTTAATTACCCAGCCTGTGCTGGGTAATTATGGACCTGTCCAGCAATAAACTGCAAACTTCAGACTTAGACTTTGTGGCAGGTACAACCCCTTGCTGCAAGATCAGAGATTTTTGAGTGTGTCTGGATTCCACTGCCTCACTCACTCACTTAGATTCTGTGTCTGGTTCTCTGCCTTGGGTTTGTTTAGGAGCTACTGCAATGGCTCAACATCCATAGAAGATCGTCTCACCACGGGGTAATTTCAGAGCACTGGACATGCTGAATTTATAGCCACTTTGCACTGCCAGACAGGAACAAAGTAGTCACAGAGGGCTCATGAATCTGAGCCCTGTCTACGGGCAAGATGAGTTATTGCCAAGAGAATAAGCACCCGATTTGCTTCTCTGGGCCAACAATGGGCATGCCGTTTGGGCTGGCTTTCTCAGGATCACTGACTATATAGATAGTCACTAATGTTGTGTCCTCTTTAATTCCAAAGATCTACTTTTATATAATTGGCCCTCAGAATTTATATCAAAAGCAACTATTTGTCCTTTTTTACTTGTCAGAAGTTAGTATGTGCCTGAAGAGTCACCTCTGCAGAAGCATACTTTATGAGGATACTAGAGTAATGGTGTCCTTGAAAGCTATTCTGACAAGTTTTGCAGGCATACAGTTTCGATAGACATACCACTAATGAAAAAAGATATACAAAAAGGATTGTTTTTCAAAGCCACCCATTCCCAAATCTGTTGCCAAGGAGAGGCAGCAAACAAACCATCTATCTTCAGCTAGGATGCCTGACCAACTGTCAAAGCAAAGAAGAAAAGTCCTGCAGCGGGACTCCAGGTAAACTTGCAGAGCCAACGAATGATTTTTCCTATTTGCTGAGGAAAGTTGGAGCAGGTATACTTGGGTCCATAACTAAAACCAAAGTAAAGTTTTCAAAGGAATAGCTATCTCCATGAAGGTGTGCCCTTGATTTAATAATGGAGCATAGGATGGAGGTAACTATTGTTTGTCTTTGATCTGTAGTTCCCTGAATAAATGTTTCCAGATACGGGTGTTAGAAAAGATCAGTCAAATGCTGCCTTCAACCTGAAATCATCATCTTTTCTGTGACTTCAGAAAGCAAAAAAAGTAAAAGGCATCTCCTAAATACTCCTTTTTAATGCTGACTTGTTATTTTCTACGGAAAATCTTTCTCCTCTTTTTGCTTCCCTAGGAATTTCAGTGAAATTTTGCAGAGAATGGAAGTGTCAATTCAGTCCGTAAGCATGATCTCCTTGGAAAGAATTAAGATGGAAGGGAGTGAGTGGGGAAAGGAACAGAACTTATTATGATAAATAGCAACATTTGTATTCAGACATAGCTGAATAGCAACATTACACAATTTCTACTGTTGAGCCTGTACAATATAGATTTAGCTACACAATGGGCTTGAACCACCCATTGGTGCAACTGCAAAGAGTGGGACCGCATGGTGCTAATTTCTGCTCAGCTTTGGCAGAAAGGATAAAGGCGGGCCAAACACTCCAGAAAGTATGCAATGACAAAAGTGCTAAGGATTTTTGCAAATACTTGCAAAAGATGGTGTCACGCCAAAGAGCTCTGCCAATTTCCTGGTTAGTGTGTGGGGGTTTTTTGCCTTTATCTGTAGGCACAACGAAGCACTCTTCCATCCCCTGATGTCACGTCCAATAAATTAGTAAGTGGCTTATCTGGCATTTGCTTTGTTACGTTTCATCTGATTGCCAAGGAGGGTGCCTCAGCGGCAGGCCACCCAGCCCTAGAGAGCGCTGCATGCAAATTTATAATGACACTT
The DNA here is from genome assembly GCA_030014935.1 of Caiman crocodilus. Taxonomy (NCBI): domain Eukaryota; kingdom Metazoa; phylum Chordata; order Crocodylia; family Alligatoridae; genus Caiman; species Caiman crocodilus. The sequence continues at coordinate 5,960,961 of JAGPOW010001327.1, read as the reverse complement.
TTGGTGATGAGAGGCCCCATGTCTCCCTAGTGCTACATGCCTGTTCACTTTTAATGATGAATAATTTGTACTGGTGAAAGAACAGAAAGTCACAAAATCTCATTTTGTAGGAACTGTCTGAAGTGCTTACTACATGGAGAAATGCTTTGTTTTTGAACACAAGACCTGCAGTAGCTCAGAGAACAATCCTGCAAGGGGACTAAGTCCTTCTCTGGCAAGGTGCTAGGCATCTTCAACTCACAGTCAGGTCCTGATAGAAATGTAGAGCGGAATGTAGCTTTAAATAGGGTATTATATACTCAAAGTATTTCACGCAGTGTAGATAAGAAGAATTCAAAGGCAGACAGTCAGTGACTGTGCAGGCAATTAGAGAAGCCTAGACGTACTCAGTTACAAGTTATATATTCCTTGGTCATTAGACCCCATTTTGCAACGGCTGGGGACATTGTCCAAACACTGTGTTGTAATCCTTTTTAAGTGAGGCTTGGGGTTTCTGAGAGACAGGCAGTAGGGACCTCACTATGATGTCTTGCTGAAGAGAAGCTAACGCCCAGAGATTTAGTCACTGGTGCCAGGTGTATTTTATTAAACAGTGAATGAATCAGAACATTTTAGGAAATAAGCATTCTGTTTGATTATGTATACAGCACCCCAGATCTGCAAGGCACTTTACCTACAGAAATACTGGCAGGATCCTGCCATAAGGAGTTTATTGATAAAGCATAGCCAACGGAGAGGGTGAGTAAGCGTGCTTAGGAGGACAACAATACAACAGTGAAAGATCATAAAGCTTTGTACATTATCTTCTAGGAATCCTATTTCTCTTAATATAATAAAACCTAATACCTACAGCTGGGCAAAACTAGGAATATCTCCATTCCACAAAATTGCTAAATTTTCTTTTGTTCCAAATTGGAACGAAATGTTGACATTTTGAAAAACTGCTATTAAAAGAAAATTTAAAAGAAAATGGTTTGAAGAACTGCCTTACTGAAGTGCTGCTTTTTGGTAAGTTGAAGTATTTCATTTAGACTTAACATTTCCAATAAATATAACATAATGTAACATAACATAAAACTATAAACTTGAAGGGAAGGCTATGACCTTATTAAAAGAAAATACTTTGATAACTTTTTAATGAAAATTTAGAATAAATAAATTGATATGTTCCTGTGAAATGTTTTAAATTTCAGCCTTTCCCAATGGAAAGCTGTTCTACTAGATAGTTTTCAATTAGGAAAAACTAGGGAGACAGTATCAAGAATGCAATTTCAAGCATAGGGCAGTAATTTCAATTAGTACGTACAGGGTGTGTCTTCATGTGCACTTAATGCTTAGAAAGCTTACTGCGCAGTAAACTTTGCTGAGTGCACATCTACATGTCCATCTGTCAAGAGCAAATACGTTGGGCTGGCAGGAGGTACCGGTGTCAGGCCTGGGCTCTGGGGGAGTGGAGGGAGATGCCTCCCACCCCCACCCCTTCTTCAGGCAGCTACATGCTGCCCAACCCCTGCTCTGATTGAGGACCTGGCAAGGACAGCAGGCTGCACCTGGCCCCCAGCTCTGAGATTGGAGCCAGGGCTGGGGCACTGCTCCCTGCATCCAGGAGCTGCCTGCTGCTGGGGCCAGCTCTGCAGCCCTGGTGGCTTTGGGATGAAGATTCACATGCCGAGCAGCAGAGGTTGCTTTTGACAGCCAAAGTTAAACAGCAGAGGATCGGGAATGAATTGGTAATGTGTTGTAGAAATGGATCCAACACACAACTCGGGTACAGAACTGAGAAGACCTTTCTGACAGGAAGAATCAAAATCCCCTGGAATGTGAGCTCTCAAACAATTCCCAAGTTTAAACCAAGCTTGGTTTGCTGCATTACATAAACAGAAGGTTTGGTCTGGGCTTTAAGGTACACACAAAGGTTCAGGGAGTTCAGAGTGCATTAAAAATGGCCACCCTACCTAACTTAGTTCACACACATGTGGACCTTACACTTAGATGCCTAGTTAGGTTGATCTAAGTGCAAACTGTACAGAAGTTCCAGCAAGGTTAGATAGGTCAAAAAATGTCTGATCTAATTTAACTGTACCTCAGAGGTGTACTAAGTTAGATTGGGTACGGCTAGATTGATGTAACTAAATATGTACTGATCTGTACATGTCCTGAGCACAGCCCCAGGGCTGGGAAAGCCCAGCCACTGGCCCCAGCCCTGAGGCTGCACTTTTCCTAAACCCCCACTGGCACCAGACCATTTTTAGCCTCTCCAACCCCTTCCCCCACCCCCAGATGGACAACCCCCCCCACCCTGAGGACCAGCTGGCCCTCCCATTGAACCTGCTAACTCTCCCAGTCCTGCAACCCGCTCCCAGTATCAGTTTTCCTGGCATTCACCAGTGTCAGGAACCAATGGAAGTAAATTGGGGTGGGAAGAGAGGTTGGTGAGATCAGGGCAGGGGGTTGTTCATTTGGGGCGGGGGACTAAAAATAACCCCTGGTCCCTGGGGTGGGGGAGAGAGAACCACCCTTATCCTTCCAAACCCCCACCCCCAGTCCTGCCAAACTCCCCCGAATGAAGCCTGATCCGCCTGCCCTTCCCCGCCCCACCCCAAGTTACTTCAACCAGGCTCCTGGGACTGGTGAACACCAGTAAAACTGGTCCCAGGAGCAGTTTGTGGGATCAGAGGCAGTTCAGCAGCACTGGGGTAAAGAAGGGCTGGGGGAGGTCAGGGGAGTTGGTGGGATTGGAGATCCTTTCTGATTCCTGTCATGCCCCAAAAACCTCCAGCCCCTCCCACAGACCCTGCTAATCCCCCAAAGTCCCCAAGCCTTCCTCATGGACCACACGAGATCCTCATGACCCTATGATCTTGCCAAACCCTGCTGCACCCCACCAGCCCTCCTGTGGACCCTGCTAGCTTCCCCCAGTACTCCCAAGCTTCCCTGCACGTCCTGTTAGCCTTCCTAATTCTCCCAAACCTCCCCATGGATCCTGTCAGCCCCCTTAATTCCCCCAACCCCACTTCTGCCCCCACTAACCTCCCCATCCTGCCTCTGAGCTCTACTCTAACTTAGATTAGATTAGATTGGGGGCCATTTTTAAGCCAATCCAACCCCCCAAACTTCTATCGGTAATGTCTATACAACGCTCTAGTCTCTACCGTGGACAATCCTGAGGACAGAAATAAATCTCAGGAACTATACTTCATGCTGCTACGTTGTGAGACCTGTGTGCACAGTGAATACCTGTGTGCACAGTGAATACCTCCTGCCTGCTCTTTAAGTGACTTGCCTTTCAGCCCTCAGAGTGACAAACGCATATTGTACATAATAAAGCTGACTAAGGAGTGACACTGAAAACCTTCAACAGTTGGTTTAAGGAGGGACCGGAATAAAAATCCTGGTTTACATACCAGTTGGGGATCCGGTCTTCCTCTGATCCAGGGGAAGACAGAGTCAAAGCTTCTTCCTCTCCTCAATCTTGTATTTGTTTCTGGTAGAGAAGGTAGCTAACTAACTCTGCTTTCTCCTTTCATTTGGCTTCTCAAAAAAGGAAGGTGTCACGTGTTGAGAATGACTTGGCTGCTTTAATTCATTCTTTGTGGCCCTTTCTATTTTTCACCTTTCTTTTGAAACTGCCACTAAAGAGGCCAATTGTGATGGATACAAGTTAGAAACTAACAGAGTTCAGCTACCAGTTACACAGAAGAAAGAACACCCATCAGTCAGCAGATGGTAATAAGTATTGGTCCTTTACAGCATGAGAGAGAGAGAAATGAGCAAGTAAGCTATTCCTGCATTGTTCTATAACCCACAAAGAAAGCTCTGAGCCACCTATTTTTTCCCCCCAACATCAGCAACGTGCCTTGGAAATTTATGGCTTTGCTATGGTGAACCCAAGCCAGGCATCAAAAAAACAACCCATTGCCTCTCCTTCTACTACCTGCCTCAGGAATAATCTGACTGCTCAGAGAGAAGAAACGCAGACCAAATTTAGAGACTGCTCCTAGGCACTCAGTAGAAAACAAGCTGGTTCAAGCATTTACTTATTAGAAATTTCACCCCTCCAGAATAAATCATGTATTGCTGTGGGGGGAAGGGGTGTTGATGGGGTCATAAGCAATAAAGGCAATTATGGTCCCACAAGCCCGTCAGGCAGACCTTGCAAATGTATCATGTAAGAGATAAATTAAACACTTCCACAATGGATACTTAACAAATCCCCTAGGAGAATAAGTGCATAATGGCTGTGATCTGCTAATGGGAGAGGGCTGTGGCTGCATAGCTAGTCAAGAAATCATGACTCAGAGATGGAACTGGGGAAATGGTCCAGAGAGGCAAGAGGGAAAGGATGAGCAGTTCCAGTGAACCCAGTCTCCTTTTACCCATTCTGGAAATGGGTGTCCATTTCCTTCGGGCTGCTAATCTTCAGTCACTTGGTGCCCTGTCAGTTCTGCTCACTGTGGGAAACTCTCCTCCTGTGTCTGTACCTGAAGGGAAGTCCCAATGGTGCAGGGGGAAGGGAGCCGAGGGAACACTCAGCTGACCAGAGGAATGTAACCGCATCCTTTACAGCATGGAAGGAAACAACTTGTGAATCAAATACACTCTCTACCGCACATCACCCAAGGGTCTCGAAGCACTTTACACATCCTTCAGTAAACTCAGGCTCAGAAACCCTCTGAGGCACGCAAACAGCATTTACCAATGGGAAAAGGGGAGGATGCCAATGAGGAACAAGGCAGGACTGTGCAGACATGCCCGAGTTCTGGAATGGGCAGCAGTATAGCTGTGTCAGTGAGCTCTGCTGAGAAGCAAGGCTTATTAGGCTGGTCTCAGCACTACACCAACAGGAACATGCTGCTTCCGGTTTTGGAGCGAAGGCAGGTATCTCTGCACAGCGCTGCCTTGTGCCATAGGGTCTCAGGTACACAAGCTAGGAATTTCACAGCTCGTTCAGAGTATCTCTGCATAGCACTGCACATGTAGACATACACTAAGGCACAGAGAGGTTAAGTGACTTACCCAAGATAAGGCTGGTGGTATGCAACAGAGCCCCGGATGTCACTCCCAGCTCCTAACACTTATCCTGGTGCCTTAGGCTAGAAACAGATATCGTCAAATGAAGTGGATCCACTGTGCCAGGACATATCTTGTCACATCTGATGTGCTTCAGTCAGCAAAACATGCATTGCCTGTTGTCCTGCCCATTGATGCTGTGGGACAACAGATGATGTGTTCTCTGAGGTGTTGAGGGGCCTAATCCTACACCCTGGGAACATCCATGCAGGATCAGGCCCCTCAAGCCCTGGGAGTGCCTGCCCAGGGCATCTGGAGAGTGTAGACACCTCTGGGCTGCCCACACTCTCACATCATAAAATAAATAATGTCCACTGCTAAATCATGGCACAAATTATACCACTTTCATAGCGGTCACATTTGTGGCATGACTAGGGGCATAGAGGTCTGTTTGCTTGACATTTATGCCACCATAAAAATTCCTATGGAGGCGACAAATGATATCGTCTGTTTGCATTCTCACTGACAAGATGGCGCCTTCCTCTAGTCCGATGCAAGCTAATGGCAAGATTCATGGTGGGTCAGAAGGAGGACCTGTCCAGAAACCTGGAAACTGGCACTTAATTACGCTCAGCAGGGTGAGAGACAGTGGTGTTGCTCGCCATCCGCTCTACAAACAATTCTGTGTCAAAGGTTGGCAGGTGGCCGTTTCCCTTGGAGCTGTAATTAATATCATCTGAACTCCAGATTAAAGAGCTCCACAAAGTACCAGGTGTCGCCTCTTAGCAACCATCTGCATAAGGGCAGGAAACTGGTGCTGATATTTGATGCCTTTCCCATGAACCAGGAAACAACAAAGTGAAGATGGGATGAAGGAAGCCAAGCACCTATCTTTGAAGGAGCGCCAGCCACAGAGTGAGGTCAAAGCCAGTACAGAGGCAACAGCTGCCCTGACCTGGACACAAAACCGGCCTTTCAGAATCTGATGCTCTTTAATGTCTTTTCTGAAGATGGAAACTTCCATCCCTGCGGGTGAGTCAAGGGGATGAGGCGGAGGACTCTGATGCCACGGAGAGAGAGGAAGTAACTGCAGAGCTGATGAGGGGGGAGGCTGGAGAGAAGACAGTTTTGGCAACTGTTCCAGTAGGAATTGTCAGCACACCAAGTGGCCCTTCCCCTGCTGTGAAGCCACCTGCCTTTTCTCCTCTGTCAGCCCCTCTCCACATCTATGGACTGCCTTGTGAAGATCTCTTCCAAACACCAGGCCAAGCCTGTGCAGCCTGGCCCTCAAAGGATTATTACTCCTAAAAATGCCTGGCCTGTGATGTCAGTAGCTTGAGAACCCTTCCCGCAGTGCACATTTGAGATACCAGGAAGTGCTTTTCAAGTCAATAAACCTTTTTCCTCCAGCTCTCTGTGCTGTGGTGAAGCACAGATTTAGGCTCACAGTAGTAGGCAGAGCTTGTTTACTCCCAGCTGTGTCCTGCAAAGGGATTTAGACGCTGGCTTCCCCACACTCCCACGAAAGGAAAGCATCCACTGTACCCTCTATTGCAGTGACTGCAGACTGCTGCACTGAGCCAGGCAGGGCCAGAGAGCAGCATGCCGCTGTTGCAGATAAAAGCAAGTGCCTCAAAACTGTGCTTGCTATTTGATGCTCGCAAGTCCAGCTCCATGCCTGAGCTGCATGAGTAAACAGGCTCAGCATAAAAGGCTCACTTGATGCCAGGCTAGTGCTATGCACACAAAAATACCTGAAGGAGAACTGAAAGCCTTTTAAGCTGTTAGGGTCATGTCTTGATAGGATGACCATACGTCCCTAGGAAATGCAACATGAAAAAGCCTGATGTTTTCTTGTCTTGAAGGAGGAAAAATAATTGTAAATGTCTGATTTCCTCTCCTCTGCTTGCATACTCTCTATGGCAGCCCCTGTGAGCAGAGGAATATGAAGATCTGACTCAGGCCATTCCTCACATCTCCATTCTTCAGTACTTTTTTCTGTGGGTTTGGGTTCTCTGCAGAGAGAAACTGCAGTGTCTAAGACTTTGACTGGTAGCTTCACTGTAGTCTCCCAAATGGTTTCTGGGAAGGAAGCAAATAGACATGGATGTTTATTCTGGATCTGCATCCAGACTTTCCAAAAGCTCGGGAATGTTCCATTCCGGGGCCTGCCAGAGCCATGATAAGGTAATTGAAAGAACCAGTATACACTGAGATTCTCTTCACCTGACCCTTGGGAAGGGAGGGACAGCACAAAGATATGTCTCTGGCCCTGGGGCTTGGCATCTTTGCAAAGCTACACCTTAAAGCAAGCTCACAAACAGCTACTTTGTGATTGTTAGGATGCTTGGATTCCAGTACGCTGACCAGCTGGGCCAATAATTCCAACAATTCATTAGTGAGACTCCTGCTTAGACATGGTTCTTGTAACAAATAGCCTCACTCAAGGCCCAGACACTTACTTTCTACATCAAGTGCCTGAGAAATAAGGATAATGCTCATTCCACACAGCAGAAATGAGCATGTTGTGGTAGCAAAGTAATTCTTGTCTTTATTAAATCTCTTCTCTTGGTTGAGGCCTGGTCATAAGTATGAAAAAACATTCTCCAGTTCAGCTATGTATTTTAAGTTGATGGAAGCTCTGATGCAAAGACTGGGAAAACCATTTCCTGACCAGAACATGTGACAACAGCATCATCGTCAATGCACATCTCACCAGGTTGTGTTCCTAGCATAACAGAACTTGGAGGAGGTGAGGGCCTCATCTACATGGCCTGCTGATGTAGGCACAAGTTGCAGAACACTAAGCCAACAAAGTTCACCATCTAACACTGTTTGCACCAAGCAAGGAAAACTTTTATCCTGGCCAGCAACTGAAGTGAAGCAGTGCTCCACTAACCTCCCAAACCTACTCATTTCCTGGCCTGCACCATTCACTTTTTGGATAGCACAGAGCAGACGTAGATACCCCAAAAAAGAAGAGGTTGCAGGTGCTGCAAGCCTCATCCTAGTCAGTGTTTGAACCAGGCCCGGTTTCTGTAATATGCAGGATCCTGTTTGTTTAACTGGTCAAATCTGGCATTATTTGTATAGCTTATTGGAGAATCTGTGTTAAACTGCATAAGATAAATAACAAATGTGCCTTGTTAGAGGACTGCAAGCTCTGTGGTACACACTCATAATATGGCAGCCTTGGTACTTGTTAAAATCATTAATTATAACTTAATGCAACAACAAATTATGTAGGAAACAGATGTGTTGGCAGAGTAGTAATTTGAGTCATCCCCCTGCGGTCACATTCAAAAAACAGTGGTTTAGACACACACAGGGCAAAAAAGAAACATTGGATTCCTGATAACCACGTTTCGCTGAAGGTATCATTAACTTATACAGTGATCGGCATCATTTGGAGAGAACAAAAAAGAATTGTTCTGTGCCCACAAATTACACTTCAGCTGCCTTTAAATTCTGTTGCCAGGATCATGCAGCTATGTCAATAATGAAAATTTGTTGTCAACTTTCATTTTTGTTGAAAATGGAGTTCCTTTAACACTGTAGCACATTATATTTAGCCAAGGTCTTCAAAGATGGCTAAAGCATTTCAAAGCATTGCTATCGAAGTAGGATGCTGGCTGTTGCTGACCAACTAATGAGATACCACTCGGTTCTGACCTCCATGCCTTAGTATCATTACACGTGAGGGCTGTGTTGGGTACCACCTCACTACGTGCTTTCTTTTATAAGTCAGCTGTTGGAAAGCAGAGGACACTGATTATGAAGGGCTGCCTGTATCATTTCAAGCCCTGCCCTACACTTTCAATAACAGCATAACCAGGTCCCCAGCACAGAGAGGGGAGAGTTCATTTGAGAGTATCTGCTATCTGACAGAAGGACCCTAAATGCCCAAACTATCACATTCATCTGCTCTAATTTCTCAAAGAGGGAATGATACCTGCAGCCAGTTGTAGTGTATTCCACCAACAAAACTAGGTAGAGAAAACAGCTAATGAATTATGCTTTTCATTAGGTCCTGATCCAATTTACATCCCTAATAAATTAATAGTTTTTAAAGCCAGCCGGGTCCATTAGGATAATTTAGTCTGCCTTCCTGCATAACGGGCCATATCACTTCATCATCTAGATGTCAATACAGGGCTTGAATCTCCTTTTACCTTCAGGGGTGTAAATCAAGAATTAATATGCTGGAGATATTATGTTGTAAGAGTACTTTGAAGAGAATGAGGCTCTGGCTACTTTCATTCTGGTTTATCCATGTCACACAAACCATTGCTTACCCCTTTATCTTTGCAGCCAAAGTGGACAGAAGGTTGGAATTGGCACCTGTGTAGGGAACACTTGCACAGCTTATCTGAACTGTAAACAACATCAGCTGTACAAAAATTTATCTGTTGATTAATGCACAGGATCAGGAGCCAAGGCTCCTGGATTCCATATCTGGGTCTGCCTCACTGTGAGGCCAGGGGCAAATCACTTGGACACCTTTGAAAATACTGCTTAGTAATTATCACTGCCTCGGTTTCTGTCAGGCAACTTGTAGATAGCAAGGACCTGGCTAACACCTTCAGCTCTACATCAAGCCACCTGGGATTGTAGGTATTTATTCAGCGCCTATGAACATCTAGCCTTAGATTCTAAAACAGAGTATCCAGAAACGGACATACCCAAAACAAGGCTGCACTTTGAAAAACCTACACCTTCACTCCAGTTCATCTGCCTGCAAAATGCAAAAGATCTAACTTCTTCGGGCTGCCCTAATGCTTAACTAATGTTTGTAAATCCCCTTGGATGAAAGGCATTATAACATTAGTGACCTTTTTATATGAAAAGAATGAGTTTTCCTGTTATATGCCCACACATTGCCATTTTACCCATAGTGTTGGATGAAAGGCACTGTTATTTTAATGCACCGCTTACAGAAGAAAATGGACATCTTTTTCCTTCTTGTGCTGGAACATGTGTGAAGAAGTGTTGACCCCAGACAGTGACAGGGGAGCTAGAAGTGGTATGCCCAAGAATTCAAAACAGAATTGGAATACTGGGTAGCAAGGGGCATCCTGTCACCTTCTCTACACCTTTCTGATCACTCAACTTTTACATGAGGGACTCGGGACCCAAATCAATAACAGGTTGACGACATGATGTGAAAGGTCTGCCACCAGAATTCTGATGGGTTAAATTCCATTATACCCATGTCATGTTACATTACGGTGAATCTCATTCCAGGGGGCATAATCAAACATAACACAAAATGACAACCTGCACTGTACTGTGACCTAATGCAGAGTGACAGAAATGCAAAATTCTGAAGAACAGAATTCAAGAGATAGTTTGGGAGAGGGGTGGGTGGAGGAAGGTGCTAATTAGCAGATAACGCTACTCGCTATGGACACGGAACGTTCCACTGTCACTCATGCTTCCTCCTGGAGAGTTTGCTAGAAACACTGCAGTCTCTTGGAGACAGCCTCCTTCATTTCCTCCCTGGCAGCTCTTTGTGCAAAAGAGTTTGTGAAGGCCTCTGTTTCCTTGCCCTGGGGACTACATCAGAGAACCATTCATCTCCTATCAGCCAGGTCCAAATTTACCCAGGGTGAGCAAGAATGGTTCTTCAGGGGTATAATTCTGATCCCAACCAATAGCAGCAAGGAATCCAGAGCACTGGTGCTATGTGATCCACTGAGAGCTAATTAATCATTTCTACTGATTTTGCCCGCTGGACTCATTTAAAATCAATTTACAGATGAAATATCTTTCAATTTCTTCAGTGAATTCAGCACTCGTGACGATTACTGGCTGAGAAACTTGGAGAGCTATATTATCTGATCTAATCTCTTTCTCCTAATTCTGATGCACCCGCCTCTTGGGTGTGCAGGCACCATTTAGCTACAGAACAGTAACAACGCAAACCACAGCAGTACAAGTCCTTATTTGACTTGCCAGTATAATATATCACTGATGTAAGTGGACTCATCTAAAGGATTAAAAGGAAAATCCAGTCTCCTACACGTATGCATCTGCTGTCCTCTTTGCTAAGGCTAACAATAAGGCTGTCAATTCATTTTCAGTGATGGAGATGGCTTGTGTGTTTTTTCTCAGAACTGGACTATCTGAGACCTCCCTAGCTCAAGTCATATAAGCAACCAAATAACCAGTGGTATAACTACCAAAGTCTGTGCCCTGGACAGAAGCAAGGGTAGCAGGGGTGGACCAGATGCACTAGGGGCTGCAGCAGCAGCAGTGATCAGGCTGCTGTTCTTGTGCCCCCTCTAAGTTGGCATTCAAAGCTAGAGCTCTGGAGCACCCAGCCCTTATTACATTACTGAAAATAACCATCAGATGATGATGGCTTTTAGCCACTATCAAGCTGATCTGGACTCTAACCGTGGCCGAAAAACACTGGGTGCATGCTGCAATCAACTCTCAGGAAGATAAATAATTTAAAAAACTTCTTCAACCCCTAAAAAAACCCTGTTCAATTAGAGTCAGTATACCGACAACATTTGAGTCAGTATATGGTCTGGTTTTCTTCTGTTAACTCACATTCCCATGCTCCAACTGCACCAATCCAATGATCTGCACACTCACAAAATCACCACATCCCTATCTATATCTGTCATTTCACTGAACTAATAAGAAGGACAGTACATAGCACATGAAAGGAAACTCTTGCCTGAAGTTAAGAGTACATGAAAAAAGCAGAAATCAGTAAATGCCATCCCATGTACAGTAGATCTTGTTGCAATGTTCCTAGCTCTTGTTACTGTACTTTCCCATGAATCTCCATAACACCAACATTTTATGTTCCCAGCTCCTGGAGTCATGAAAACCTTGGCTTTCATTTAAAAAAAAGTTTTTAACCTTTATATTGTAGAGAAAACAGAGACAGAGCATAATCAGAAGGAAAACATGAGAAGGAAAATAAAGGGAAAAAATCATAAGGAAAATAAAAAGAGCCCAAGAGGTATTATTTGAAAAATTCCATGATTTTAAACCAAAACCATGATTTCTACCTGGCTGGAACTGGCAACCTGCTATTGTTAAATAAGAATGTGAACTGTATGTGCAGACACCAGAGAACATTTTCTATTTTTGAAAACTGATGGGTTATGCATTGGATGCTGTTGTTTTATTTTACCATAAGCACTACACGATACCACTTTAAATATTAAACGCTCCAAGTCTTTATGAGAACGATAAGATATCTTCTTTAGGACACCAGAGGGAGAAGAAAGGAGATGATGACAAGAAAGAAGATGAAGGCAAAATAAAGGCAGGTTAGGAAAAGTTTTGAGCTAACCGTAATGGTGGATCTTGATTGAAAAGTGACTGTAAAAATGGCATCCTGGGTGGGTGCATCCATGTGTACTTTGTCTTGATGACTCTGTATCAAATGTTCTCAGGGTATGGCTAAAAGATGCTTCTTTTTAACTACATATTCTAAGGAAATCCAGCCAACTTCTTTTTTCCTCTCATACTGGTATTACCAGCAGTAGTAAAGCTTCTGTAGGCCAAAGGAAGTCCTCGTTCACAGCTTTCGCGGATTTGCACACGCACACTTGACTAGAACTTTGTAAACAGTTCTGCAGTTATTACTTCAGGATAGAGTAGACTCCTGCTCACTCCCCCACAATTGTAATGGCTCTTCTATGCAAGCAGGAGTAAAGAGCAATGAAAAGTTACACCTGTCAATGAGCTAAGCAGTGATGACAGGGTATGCAGAAGATACAGGTACACTTGCCCATTATTACCCTATCACTTTTGGAACATGACTAGAATCTAGTTCCATCTGCCTTATCACTAGCTTTCTTCAGTCAAAATACAACAGCAGTATATCCCCACCATGTTTTTGTAAGTAGAATCCAACACAACACCCCTCCCCCAATTTAATTTACTCTCTTTAGAAGTTATTATAAGTTATTAGCACCTCAGGGCTCATTTTACAGCCTCTTGCTTTGATCCTCAGCTTATTCAAGGCAATTCACACTGAGCTGCTTCATAACTTGTTTAATAGTTAATTTGTTTGGACATCATTAAAAACATTAAGGCTCCAGGCAATAAGGAGGTGCCAATTAACTTGTCAAGTGATTTAATGCTAGGATGGGTGGTAGGGAGCAGAAGTGTAACCTGCTTACAGCCTTGAAGCTCTTGCATCTCGGAAGCATAAAGAGAACACCTCTTCCCAAGCTACTGTCTTCTGTACAGCAACAGATTGTCTGGAATCCCACTGATTCAGGCTCAAATACATTAACTTGCAGATCATCTATTCTGGGTGTTCAGCAGTTACTGAGCGTCTGAGACCTGAACTGTGAGTGTGAAATATCAGCTTAAGCAGTTCTGTCATTACGACGACTAGTTGAGCTGCTAATAAAAGTCAAGACACTAAAACAGAATTTTGGAGAAGCAGATTTTTGAGAAGTGGCATTTTGACAGAATTTTTAAAAAAGCATTAACTTTCTTTTGACAGAGCTTTCACGGCAAAGTCTGAAATCTTCAGACCAATGCTGGAATTTCAGATCAGACCTGCTCAGTATGATACTCTGCACAAGTAGGTCACAGGCTTTGTCTTCTCTAGCAAGGTCCCACCAGTACAATTATACATTAAACTAGTCCACAGAACTAAGGCTTTGCTAAAAGAACTACTGCAAAGCCATAGAGATGGAGCTCTACTCCCAGCTTAGTTGTGGCCTGAGATCTTGCAGTAGCCAGGGGAAATGGCACATGGCATACCTCAAAAAATACGTGCTGATATCAAGAGTCGGGAGGAGCTGGCTGCTAATTGACTCCAATGATGCTGCAACCTCAACCAAGTGGCAGCCCATTTTAAGGTAAACTGTCTTGCCCTTGAAGCAGAGAAGAGAAAGTGGAGGAAGAAAGAGGAGAAAATCCCAGCCTACAGCCTACTGTCCCCTGTGGATAGATGTGTAACTTCTGTGGATGGATCTGTGCCTCAAGCATAGGCAACTGGTAGGGGATGCATGGGCGGCCCCCGATGGCCGACACTGTTGCTGTTGGTAGAGCTGGTGCCCCCTCTGACAGGGCCGCCACCACTGGTGGCTTCTGCGGGTGCCCACCCCGATGCAGAAGGAACCTGTCACTCATGGCCTCAAGGATTGGACTCCTAAACATGGGGAAATGGTGCCTCTTGGGAGGGGGCGCACCAGATTACTGATGAGGGTGCGGGGTTCCCCAGGGGCCGACCAGCTTTGCCAATGCTCCTAAATCACCTCAAAACCCATCAATAAGCTGTTGTAGAGATCATTCTTGAATCAAGGGATTGCCGCCACTAACAGAGATGGAGCCTATAGGAGCAGAACAGATTTCTAAGGGGTGTGACCTAAGGACTATTTTGCTAATATGAGGCAGCTACATGGGACGTTTTGCTGACTTGGGATTTTTTAATATTTCTAATATAAATTTGCTAGGCCAGCAAAACTTCGTAGTGTAGATGTAGCTACAGATAAACTTGCAAAATGCTCCAGTTACAGCAATATAAAAAAGGGGAACCAGAAGAAGGTCATGCCTACACTAAGAGCAGTTTACTGACACAGCACTATGATATCCAGTGATGGCAATGTGCTTCTCAGATGAACAGTTGTGCTCTGGACCAGTACAATATAACTACACATAGAGCAAAACAAGCTATGTCAAGAAAAGACTCGTTTTGCTGATATAATTCTGTCTACACTAGAGGCTTTTGCCAGCACAGCTATGCTGGTCAGGGACAACACTGCTTTCACACCTCACTGATACAACTGTGCCAGCAGAAGTCTGTAGAGGCAGCAGAAGTCCTCACTTAAAGTACATCTGAATAAGCACAATTAAATTGGTAGAAGAGCTTCTATACCAGGGCTCTTCCCAGCATAGCTATTTTGTTTTAAAAAGGGTGTACACTTACCAGTAGGGCCAGAAGCCTACTGAGGAGCCCCCCAGACCCAGACCCAGAAGAGCGACTCGTCGGTGGCAGCAAGTTCCCCCTGGACCCAGGGCAGCCCGTGCAGCTGCAGAGCCT